>JAZKJV010001320.1:529595-1129595 GCA_037367405.1 Ottelia alismoides
TTGGAGAAACAGAAAGGAAAGAGACCGGATCCATAAGATCCCACCCAGACAAGAAAGCGCGAATTACAACAACGACCAGTCGCACGTTAGACGGGCCGCGTGAGCCAACACGTTTTCTTTGTAAAATCTCTGGCCCCTAAAAATTGTTGCGTTACACCCCAGCCAAATCGCCCAAATGCAAGCAAAAAGACCCAAGAAATCCCTGCGCTCCCTTTCCATGTTCGACCGAATAGACTCCCAGAATCGACCAGGTCAGAAGTATTGATCCAAGACATCCTCGCCTCCTCCCAAACGCCTGCAGTGATAGGGAAAGCGAAGAATAGGTGATTTAAGGAATCCACGTCATTGCCACAGAGAGCACAATCCACCGAAGCCAAGCCACCATATAGACTAGCGCAACGATCCCGCGTTAAAATCCTCCTCCTGCGAAAGAGCCAAAGGAAGATAGCCACCCTCTCCGGGAGCTTCAATTTCCAAAGGAAGATGCAGTCACGAGTGAAGGGGTCCGATTGCATCTGCGGATGATTGGAAATCGCCTTGAAAGCCTTCCTCGTAGAGAAGTCGCCCTTCCGCCAAGCCCAGTGGTCTCTTCCCCTCGCGGGTCTGGGCGCATTCTTAATAGTATCCAGAAGAGTAAGAAGCTCGTCGAACCTTTGGTCAGAAAGGCTGCCAAGAAGCATCGGAAACCAGCCATCCCCCGACCGACAAGAAGCCACAGAAGCATGCCCATCGGTCGCCAAGGCAAATAATCGCGGGAATGATTCCCTTAAGGGGGCTCCACCAGCCCATCTATCCATCCAGAACTTGAAAGACCTGCCATCCCCGAGAACAGGAACAAAGAGATGCGAGTAGCGATGGCCCACCGACATCACCCCGCGCCAGAAAGGGGTACGAGAGCGGAGACCACCAACCTCCCCCAGCAACACCCCATTTAAAGCAAGAATCTCGCGTAATAGGGAAGAACAGAAATTATCACAAACACCCCATAACTTGTTCACCCACTTTAAAGAAGAGCGTCATTGACCCTGTCGAGACGACGGATGCCAAGACCCCCTTCACACTTCCTCTTCGTCACCTCCTCCCAACCCACAAGATGTGGACCACGCGAAAGAAGGCCCCCTTCTCCCCCAAAGAAAATTCCGCATCATCTTCTCAATACGTCGTCGCACCCCCTCCGGCAGCTGCCAATTGGAGAGATAATAGACGGGGATAGACGAAAGAACAGATTTGATGAGCACAAGGCGGCCACCCCTCGAGAGCAGAACCGAACTCCAACCGGAGAGCCGCATCTCCACCTTCTCAACAACCTTGTACCAGTCGCGATGTCTTGCCCTACCCGCCCCCAGGGGCATGTCCAAGTAGTCAATCGGAAGAGAAGTAGGGGCGGATCCCAGGGCCAGGCCACAATCAGACGCCGCCTCCGAATCCAGACCAAAGGGGATCACCTTGGACTTGCTTTGATTGATGAGCAAGCCCGATAGCTCGCTGAAGATTTCCAAAGTAGATGCCATGCCCCTGACCTCCTCACGTCCCCCTCCAATGAACACGATCGTATCGTCAGCGTATTGGAGGATCGGGATCACCCGGTCACCGCAGGAGAAGCCCATGGATAGACCACAATCAACAACACGAGCCGCCATCCGCGGAAGCACATCAACCGCAAGAACAAACAGAAGGGGGGTCAGGGGGTAGCCTTGCCGAACCCCTCTTCTAGGTTGGAAGCGATCACCCACGATGCGCACATTAATCATAATCGAGAATGAAACCGTGGGGACGCATCGACGTATCCAAGAGATCCAGATCTTAGGGAAACCACGAGCTCTCAGGTCCGACCACAAGAAAGTCCAGTCAAGCGAGTCGTAAGCCTTAGCAAAATCAACTTTCCAGAGCACCCCATGGATCCCTCCCCTAATCCAACTCTCCACCATCTCAGATGCCAGAGCCGTAAAATCGGCAATTTGCCGACCGCGAATGAAAGTCGCCTGCCCAGGTGAAATTAGGCCATCAAGCACCGGGGCGAGTCTACGAGCGAACACCTTCGCCACAATCAAATAAAGACCATTCGAAATAGCAATAGGACGAAAGTCCTCAATACGTTGGGCGGAGGAAAGCTTCGGCAGCAGGACAATGATAGCCCTATTGATTTTGTCAAATCCCGCATTAAACCAGCAAAATTCGACAATAACTTCCCATACCTCCTGCCCCACCAGCTCCCAAAAGTCCTTGTAGAAAGCAATTGGGAACCCATCCGGTCCCGGCGAAGCATTGTCGTTGAGATCCCAAACCGCCTTCTTGACCTCCTCAAAAGTCACCTCCTTAGTCAACTCGTCACGAAGCAGAGGCGAGAGAGACTGAGTCCCCTCCCCCGACCAAATCCAACGCCTAGGTACGCGCGAAGAGGAGAAATCTTTAAAGTATCTCGCCACCTCCCTCCCTAGGGCATCCTCCCCCATCACCACCCTGCCATTAAAGGAGATGGATCGAATAAAGTTCGAGCGCCTCCTGTTACTGGCCACCCTATGGAAATAAGAGGAGTTAACGTCCCCTCCTCTTAGCCACGAGACTCTCGCCCTCTGACGCCATTCCGCCACACGCTTCCGGTCCTCCACCTCCACCCTCGCCTGGGCAGCCGATCTGGAAGCCAACTCCTCAGCACAGAGATCCCTTTCCACCTCCAAAACATCTAATGAAGTCACGATCTCCTCCGCCTCTTTTCTGGCAGACGCTCGCGCATCCCGCGAGGCTTTCTTAAAAGTAGCCAAGCTTTTCCGTAAAAGCACCAACTTCCGAGTAAATCTCCCCACAGTCGACCCCCCACCATAGTCCTTCCCCCAAATATCTGCCACAAAGTCCATGAAATTGTCCTCCGGAAGCCAACACTTCTCGTATGTAAAGAAGCCAGAAGAGAGAGACAACACACCCGAATCCCATAAGATAGGGGTGTGGTCCGAGTAAGACCGCGGACAAGAGTAAACAAGAGCGAGGGGAGATACCACGGAATTATCAGGATGCCTTGAAAGACAACAGCTGGCGGTTAGACATGGAAGAGGAAATGGCTGCTCTGCGGTCTCGTGGTACATGGAGCTTGGTTGCTGCTCCACCAGGAGCCTCTATGGTCAGTTTTAAATGGGGCTTTACTGTCAAATATAATGCGGATAGCAGCCATGATCGCTACAAAGCACGACTAGTGGCGCGTGGATTCACTCAGACCTATGGCGTGGATTATATGGATACCTTTTCTCCGGTGGCAAGTCATTCTATTCTATGTGTTCTTCTATCTATTGTTTTGGTACGTGATTGGCCTTTGTTCCAGCTTGATGTTAAAAATGCCTTTTTATATGTGGATCTGCAGGAAGAAGTCTACATGCAGCAACCTCCAGGGTTTGCTGCTGAGGGGGAATGTCAGATGGTGTGTACACTTCACAAGGTCGTCTATGGTCTCAAACAGAGTCCGCCGGCATGCTTTCAGAAGCTTTCAGATCTCATCCAGAAGCAAGGGTTCATAAGATCAAATGCTGGCCACTCTTTGTTTATCCAGAAGACTCCCAGAGGTACTGTTGTTATTATGGTATATGTTGATGATATACCTGTTACGGGAGATGACATGTAGGGGATAAATATGACAAAAGAATGTTTAGGCCATCAGTTTGTGACTAAGGATCTTGGTACTCTACGATACTTTCTGGGACTGGAGTTTGCGAGGAATGCACAGGGTCTTTTTTTTTAAACCAAAGCATTTCGGGGGATACACGACATGGTGTTCGCCCCAAATATTATTTAAAAGCGATGAAGAAGACAAGGTGGAAGGAAAGTTTTACAAACAGTAATGATCGAGTGGATCCCGCCAGGGGGCCCCAAAAAAAGGAAAAGGAAAACCACACCCCAAAAGCATTACAGGAGCAGCCAGTCATTCACAAGCGAAGAAACGTGTGCTAAAATATTCTCCTTGTAAAACCTTTGACCCCTGAAAATCTTCGCGTTCCTAGCAAGCCACAGCGCCCAAATGCACGCGAAGGGGCGGAGCAGGTCTCTCCTCGACCGATCAACATTTGAGCGCAAAAAATCCCAAAGGAGCTAGCCGAAGATGCGTTGACCCAAGTAAGATTGACGTCCACCCAAATTGCGGCAGAGCTCGTGCAAATAAAGAAAAGGTGCTCCAATGTCTCGACACTGCCACCACACAGCACACAGTCCAAAGTGTCAATCCCCGAAACAAACCTTGCACATCTATCTCGGGTCAAGACCCTCCCCCGCCTCAAAAGCCACATGAAGAAAGTGACCCTCTCAGGTAGCTTCATGTGCCACAACCACCCAAGATCCTTGTACAGGAGGTTCAGCTAAGAGTTCTGCTGTTGCGAGATTGCCCTGAACGCCCGCCTCGTAGAGAAGATGCCGTCGCGCCATACCCAGTGATCTCTGGTAGTCGAGGGCTTAGGCGCAGCCCTAAGCTGGTGCAGGAGGCTTAAGAACTCATCAAACCGCTCGTCGGAAAGGTTGCTAGCAAAAGTAGGGGACCACTCGCCCCCGCTCCAAGAGGACGCCACCGTCACATGAGAGTCAGAAGCCAGCGCGCAAAGACGAGGGAAAGAGATACCGAGAGGGTCTCCCCCGCCCAAGCATCTCGCCAGAAAAGAAAGGAATTGCCATCCCCCAGCGCAGGTTTGAAGAGATGCGAAAAACGCCTAACCGCCGAAGCGATCCCCCGCCAGAAAGGGGTTCCAGAACGCGGAGAGTTGACGTCGCGCAACATGTCCACCCCAATCGATAAGATATCCCGCAACATAGATGGAAAGAAACCGTTGGCGCTGCCCCAAAGCTTGTTTACCCACTTTAGCATCAACGCGTCATTAACCAAGTCCAGCCTTCGAATGCCAAGACCACCATCGCACTTTGTTTTCGCCACCTCCTTCCAGGCCACCAGATGTATGCCCCGCGACGAGGGACCCCTTCTTCCCCACAGAAAGCTCCGCATAAGGCCCTCAAGACGCCGCCTAATCCCCCACCGGGATAGTAGCCCAATTGGACAAAAAGTAAACGGGGATAGAGGCAAGGACCGACCTAATAAGCACCAGCCGGCCACCCCGAGAGAGCATCGCCGCACTCCATCCAGCAAGCCTTCTTTCCGTCTTGGCCATCACCCTGTTCCAATCATTCAATCTTGGCCTCCTCGCTACCAGCGGCAATCCCAGATACTCGATCGGAAGAGAGGATGGAGAACTTCCCAAAAACTCTCCACACGCCGCTGTCGAGCTCTCACTCCAAGCGAAAGGAATCACTTTGGACTTGGATTGGTTGATGCGGAGCCCCGATAGCTCGCTAAAAATGTTCAAAGTCACCGCCATCCCTCTGACCTCCTCGATGTCTCCCTCGATGAAAACAATGGTGTCGTCCGCATATTGGAGAGTAGGAGTGTTCCGGTAGTCGCAGGAGAAGCCCGAGGAGAAGCCTCGCGCGACCACCCTATCCCCCATCCTTGGAAGGACATCCGCCGCAATCACGAAAAGCATGGGTGCCAAGGGGCACCCCTGCCGCACACCCCTCCTCGGCTGAAAAGGGTTGCCAACGATACGACCATTCAGCATAAAAGAGAAAGATGCAGTAGTAACGCATCGGCGCATCCACGAGATCCACATATTTGGAAAACCACGAGCCCGCATCACCGCCCAAAGAAAGTTCCAGTCCAAGGAGTCATACGCCTTTGCGAAGTCCACCTTCCAAAGGATCCCCTGCTTCCCCCTCCTCACCCAACTGTCCACCATCTCAGAGGCAAGAGCCGTTACATCGGAGATTAGGCGTCCAGGAATGAAAGCCACTTGCGAAGGATGAATTAAATCATCCAACAGCAACGCAAGCCTCCGCGCCAACACCTTCGCAACGATCAAGTATATAGCATTTGAAATTGCGATCGGCCGAAAGTCTTCAATATCATCCGGAGATGGAGATTTAGGAATTAGAACAATAAGAGCCCTATTGATGCCATCAAAACCCATGTTTCCCGAACAAAATTCCGCTACCACCTCCCAAAAGTCTTTGTCGAAGGCAATAGGGAACCCATCCAGACCTGGCGAGGCATCGCCGTTGAAATCCCAGATAGCAGCCTTGACCTCGTCGAAGGAGATCTCCTTAATTAACTCCGCACAGCGCGCAGACGAGAGCTTCGAGGCATCCTCCCCCAACCAGCACCAGCGACGAGGTTAATTAAGGAGGCGGTGGGGAATGCGGTGGCCGCTTACTTCAATGCACAGGGTCTTGCGATGACTCAAAGGAAAATATTAAAGATATGCTTGTTGAGACAGGTATGATCGGATGTCGCCCCTCTACTACTCCCATGGATACTAGTATGAAGTCATATGGAGATGATACAGAGGAAGTTGACAAAAGAAGATATAGAGAAATGGCGGGAAAACTTCTCTATATTACTATCACTACACCTGACAATGCTTTTGCGGTAAGTCGGGTGAGTCAGTTCATGGAACAACCCAGACAGGTACACATGGATGTTGTATTTATGATACTAAGATATCTAAAGTCGTCTCCGGGTGCAAGATTGTTGTTCATGAAAGAAACAAATCTCTCTATCTCTGCATGTGCTGATGCAGATTATGCAGGATGTCCTAGAGATCGGAAATCTGCCTCAGGTTTTGCAGTGTTTGTTGGCAGTTCCTTAGTTTCTTGGAAAAGCAAGAAACAGATAGTAGTGGCCAGATCTAGTGCTGAATCTGAGTATAGGGCCACGGCACAGGCAAGCACGGAGATGATGTGGGTTCGAGCCATATTAACAGATCTGCATATAAATGTACCATTACCCATGCAGTTACAATGTGACAATCAAGCAGCATTATTTATTGCTAATAATCATGCATTTCATGAAAGAACGAAGCATATTGAGGTAGACTGACACTATACTAGGGATATGATTCAGAAGGGTTTGATTTCTACTTCCCATGTCAGTTCAGGAGAGCAGACTGCAGATATCTTTACTAAGCCGCTGCTCAGAGGGCCGTTTCAGAAATGCTCTTCCAAGCTGAGCATGATTGACATCTATGCTCCATCTTGAGGGGGAGTGTAGAGATATTTCTAGTATTTATGTACTCGTGTGTTATGTTTATTTTCATTGTTCCACCTTATGTAATTTACCCATAAGCTTCCGCTATATAAGAGAGCCTAAGTTCCCTGGAATAAACATGTTCTCATCTTCATTTCCACCAACAGAAATTATGAAGATAAAAATATGAAAAAAAGAATACGGAAAAAGGTTATGTCAATTCCATAAATCCTTCTATTAAATTGCTACCGAATCAAAAAGGAAATCATTGGCTATAACTATCACTAAAATATTTATCAAAGAGGGAGACATTGGCGATAGTTGTCATTAAAAATATTCGAGATGTTGATATGAATCATTTGATTTAAATGATAATCGTATGTTTCTTATGAACCCAATTGAAGAACGCTTCGATCTCCCCTTGTGCCATCATACAAGGATTCGTATATTTAAGGGAGTAATATTAAGAGTTCACCGAAATAATTGGGCATGTTAATGGTAAATATGAATATGAAAGAGGTCAAATTTAAGCATTCATCTTGCATAAATATATCCTCAACAACTAGGCCTTTATAAACATCTGAAACTATCAATAGAACCAATTATTTGCTTAAAAATGCTCGGTAAATCCCAAATGCCTCAAGTAACGCCTAGTTTCGCCTCACCGCCTCGAGCATCCAAGGCACTCGCCTCAGTTAGGGGGTCCGAGGCGATCGCCTCGAGGCTCTTTGGGACCGCCACGAGCGTCTTTGCACCTCGAGGCGTAATGTTTTGAATAATGATCACATCTAGTCTCCATCGATATGATTTATCATGTCTAGATTTCACAAACATGATTTTCTATTACCATAATACACTGATATGACTTGTCACAATGTAATGTGCACAGCAACATTAGACCTGTGTAGTGCAGCATAATTACTTCATGCCCCCCTTCATAAGTTCAAGTTCAGACACCACTCAATCTACCTGAAGTCCCTTAGGTTCATGACTTTCTTGTGTTATCATTTTCATATTAGTCCAATTACTCCTTAGTAATCAGACTCAATTTAATCGTCAGTATATGGTACTTTTAATTTTTTCTTAATTCTTCTATTAGAAGATTAGCTCATATCTTAAACTAAACTCAAGTTGTTTGGCTCTGAAACATGTCATAAGTCAAGGAGAGGAGATCCATTGTGCATCAAATATACAAAACATCTGAGTTCACATCTCTGCTTATTGTTTAAGCCTAGTGGCATTAGCTTGGGTATGAATTACATAGCATAAATACAATGATTAATCTCAGTATGCTATTAAGAAATTTCAAGACATTAATAGATTCACTAAACCTCTATGCCATTCTCAATTTAACATATGTGTATTATAATCCTAATAGTTAGAGACTAATTATTCATAATAAAAATATAAAGTAGAAAATTATAATCATAATGCCTAGTAGGTAAGAACAAAATTTTTGACAGTTTTGTTCCAATTCCACACACCACAATTATTTCCATGTTCTCACATTTCCTACCCTACCCCTTCCCTTCCCCTTTTCATTGTTGACTAAAGAGGCTACAAACCTAGGGTAGATAATGGCGCTCCTTGCAAGCGAAAATGATGATTGCACTATTTCAAATTCCTTTTTAACTTTTATCGTAGCTCATAGCTAATCCAAATATGCCTCTTCCACCTTTTTAAATTTGTATCTTCTTTGCATTACAATACATGATGAAGGCCATGAATGTGAAGATAACATTTATCACCGCATTAATAAACTACAAGCTCTTCTCGCCATAATGAAATTTGCTTCTTTGCATATTGAAAATTATGAGTTTTAAATGATTTTGGTTTTAGAATATTGATAATCCTTACGGTAAAAGAAGTGGTTTGTCCTGCTATGCTATATTCCGATATTCTCATTATTAAAAAAATAGTTTATATTAGTTTTCTACATGAGCCCAATCTAGACTTTCTTAACATGCAATAATAATCATTTTTATCAGTAATATTATATATCTTTAATAGGCTTTATATATATAGCTAGATGTTGTGGTCATATATTTCTTTTATCACATGAAAATTGTATATATTTAGATTGAAAAAGACATATAATAACTATAAAAATTAGATATTTTTAGTCTCTATATATTGGGTGAAGTATTTCCGGTGTTTTCATTGCTTAACATGCAATGATAACAGTTTTTCAAGTTATCTTAGTGAATTATATTCAAAATCAGAATTATAAAATAAATACTTTAAAATTATAATATTCTCCCGATAAATTATTTGTATGATATTTAAAATAAATATCAATTAACAATTCAAATTCGAAACAAAATGAATCGAATTTCAAATATTCAAAACTCAAATTGAATCCAATCTAAATTTAACATGGCAAATTCTCTTAAAATTCGATTCGAGTTCGAGTTCGGATTCAGAACTTTTAAAATGAATTGAATATGAATGTAAGTTGATTCGAAGGTATTCGAGTCGATTATCACCCTTACCCGACAATGATCGTATGTTCTAGAGTTCCTCCACTATAGTTCTGGTAGTTGCATCTGGATATGATACTTTATTTGCTATTTCTTTTAAAAAAACTGCAGAAATAAAAATTTATGGGATAGGATTCCCCTACTCTACATGTGAAAGGAAGACACGTAAAATATTCATATTGTACAATGCAAAAGAATTTCTTATCATGTGCATTCTTTTTTCCCTGGAGTGACAATCCATACATTTTCGCCTTGAAGGAATAGAAATAAAGTTGATCTAATATGACAATTCAATGAAACCCATGAAAACACTGGAAATACTTCACCCAATACTGTGTGAATATGATACACGAACAAATGGATATGCTTGTATATATGCACACATATATGTATTTGTGTAAACATGTAAATATATACATACAGATATGTATATGTATATGTATATACACGTATATATATGTTTGCATATATAACTTTAGATTGTGGGTGTGGTATCTTCAACAAATGGGTTACAAGTGATTTGTACCATTATGGGCAAGGTTAAAATAAGCAGAAAAAGCAATCTTATTCTCACCGTTCTGAGTAAGCCAATGATAAGAGGAAGCAGGCGATCACGGAAAATGGAGCCTTCTTCTTCATCCAATTTAACCTAAATATTTATTACATAAACTTCGTAAGTTACAACTTGAAATTAATCAAAGAACAGACACCATTCAAAGAGCTAGCCAATGCAAAGAAACCGCAAAGCAAATAAAAAAATGATGGTATGCAAAAATGTTTTAGAGTCCGCAAGTGACATAAATTCCTAATGATGACAGAGCAAGAAACTACGCATGCAGATGGTATTCCTTTGAAAGAATAATGTTATTGAGGTATAATTGCCTTCTGGAGATGTTGTACATATTCTGCTGGCCACTTGCATCAAGGGAGATATAAATGGGATATTTGGATGTTAAACTCTCGCAGATGTCAGTAGCACATAATAGAGTTTCGACAACATCTCACCTCAAAGTAACAGGTGAATTGTCCTCAGAGGGAATCACAGTATAAATAACCACTAATTAAGTTATGTATTCCTCTTTAGAATAGTTGCACTCTTTGGTTATGGTAGCTCTTAGATATTATTACGTTAACCAAGTTTCACCGTTCCAAGGACATGACAGAAAATTTCATCATGTTTTTGGTTACATGAGATCTTCCTTCACCTATCTCCTTGCTGTATAACAATCAAAAATTATTCTGCTTTCAATTTGATGACACCCTTGTTATAAAATATGAAGAATGCGGAAGCGATTGATAACCAGAGCATAAACTAGAAAGATAAAACATGGAACACAGGATTTAACGTGGAATCCTACTCCGTGAGGAGCGGGATGAAACCACGGGAGAAGCCCTCAAAGGGGGCGTGTTTCTCTATTGCATTTCTCAATGGATACAGGAGGTCTGGGGCTCCTTATATAGCCTCTCCAGAGCCTCCAAGTCCCACCACCGGACGATGTGGGACTAAACACTGGATGGGGTAAATGGATCTCCTCCAGGATCCATTTACCATGCTACAACACAATGGGCGCATACAACGAATGCTCCAACACTCCCCCTCAAGCTGGAGCATGCAATGCTCAGCTTGGACAAACATAAAATAAACTCAACTCAATGCTATAGGACACTACGGACAATATCAACCCAACGCGCACATTGCTATAGGCTCAAAAAAAGGGGGACACACGCGAAGTGCTCACCCCAATGCATTAAAAAGAGGAAGAAATACTTACAAGGGGGAATGGAAGAGCAGAAAATACAAACCAAAATACAGGGGGTAAACAAAAAGCGTTACCCCCGCAGCAAAAAACATATTACAATGAGGTCCATTCACGAAGGAAGCCCGAGGCCCTGGAGCGAATATTCTCCAAATAGAACCGCTGGCGAGCAAAGATAACTTCATTTCGTCCCAGCCAAAGGCTCCAAAGCCGCGAAATTGGATCCAGCAGCGCAAGCCGTGTCCGCCCCCTACCACAGAACAAGCTATGACAGAAAGGAGCGAAAGAAGACAGATCCAGCCAACCTAAGTCGGCCCATAGAGCACAAACACTGCTGCAATGCAGAAATAGGTGATCAATACTTTCCGTTTCCAAGTTACAGAGCCCACAGAGAGGCGAAGAATTTGGAAACATCCGAGCACAGCGATCACGAGTTAGCACTCTTCCCCGACGTAGAAGCCAAAGGAAAATACCAACTCGCTCAGGAAGCTTGAGCCCCCACAAGAATCTGCAGTCTCTCAAGAAAATGTCATCCACCCCAGCGAAGGTGGGCAAGATGGCCTTATAAGCGTCACGGATAGAGAAAGACCCATTCTTCCAGGCTAAATAGTCGCGGCCCCAAGAAGGCACGGGGGCATCAACAATAAAGGAAATGAGAGCGATATATTCGTGCATCCGCTGATCCGACAAAACCTCAGAAATTGGAGGGCACCAAGCACGCCCATCCCAGCAGCAGGCCACCGTTACATCTTTGTTGGGCACCAAGGCGTACAGGCGGGAGAATAGGGTTCGTAAGAGCCCCCTTCCCGTCCAGTCATCCTCCCAAAAGCGAATCAAATTACCATCACCGAGCTTAATTGAAAAAAGGAGCGATTTCTGATAAGAGCGCTCATCACCCCTCGCCAAAAAGTTGATACTTGACCCTGATAATCACCACGAAAGGCAGCAAGAAAGCCATCCCCAGCCGCCACCCTCAAGCAGTTTAACAAGAAATTATCCTCCCTACCCCAAATTCTCGCCGCCCATTTGAGCAAGAGAGCATCGTTCACCGTCGCCAGGCGCCTCACGCCCAGCCCGCCCTCCTTCTTAGGTCTCGTGACCTCATCCCAGGCCACAAGGTGCACACCCTTCCCCCCTCCCCCCTTCTTCCCCCACAAAAAGCCCCGCATACACTTCTCCAGACGCAAACGAACCCCCTTTGGCATCCCCCGCACCGAGAGAAAGTAAATAGGGATGGAAGATAAAACCGTTTTGAGAAGCACTAACCGCCCACCACGGGAGAGAATAGCCGCGCGCCACCCAGCCAAGCGATGCTCCACCTTTTCGACGATCGACTTCCAATCACGAGTGCGCGCGCGACCCACCGTCAGAGGTAAACCCAGGTAATCAAAAGGAAGGTCGGAGGCAGGACAGCCCAGCAAACGCGAGCACTCCGCCTCCTCCGCCGTGGACATGGAGAAAGGGATCGCCTTGGATTTGTTGCCATTGATTTGAAGACCCGAGAGCTCGCTGAAAAGTTGAAGAGTAGTAGCCATAGGGAAACATTCGAAGGATCACCCTCGATGAAGCAAATTGTATCATCAGCAAATTGAACAAGCGGGACGTGGTAAGGGCCAAAAGAGCAGCCGCGAGACAGCTCAGCCGCCACAACGCCCTCGATCATGCGCGGCAAAACATCAACCGCCAAAACGAAAAGTAGGGGAGCAAGGGGGCAGCCCTGACGAATCCCCCTCCTAGGTTGGAAAGAGCCCCCAACCGAACGACCATTGATCAAAGAGAAAGTGATGCCGTTGACACACAACGCCGCATCCACGTAATCCAAGTTGAAGGGAACCCCCTTCTCCAAAGAACGGACCATAAGAACCGCCAATCAAGAGTATCATAGGCCTTCGCAAAATCAATCTTCCAGAGAATCCCCTTAGTGGCACTCTTCCTCCATGCCGCAATAATCTCGGAAACAACCGCAAAGCAATCTGAAATCTGCCTTCCACGCACGAAAGCGGCCTGCGCAGGCGAAATGAGCGAGTCGAGGAGCGGTGCTAGGCGCCGCGCCAGGGCCTTGGCAATAATTAGGTAGATCGCATTGGAGATGGAGATAGGCCGGAAGTCCTCAATCCGAGTAGCCGATGAAGATTTAGGTATAAGGACAATATGAGACCGAAATGTGAGACCTGCTAAACTCTATGTATCTAAGTGTTGGTCTATGAACCATAAGCACGTGCAGAGAATGACAGTAGCAGAAATGAAAATGCTAAAATAGATGTGTGATCACACACAAAAAGATCGGATTCTGAACGATGTGATCGGAAGGAAAGTTGGTGTAGCTCTGATAAAGGATAAGATAAGAGAAAATCACTTAGGGCCTGTTTGGTTGCAGGGTTGGGAAGGATTGGGTTGGTCCAACCCTTCCCAACCCTCCAACCAAACAACCCAATCCTCCTCACAGTTTACTATTCACAGGGGTACCCCTGCCCAACTCAACCCTGCCCAACCCTGCAACCAAACATGCCCTTAAGAAAGTTTGGCCATTTGCAAAGGAGGTCAACTGATGCACCAATTAGAAGATGTGAGATTTGGACCGTTGAGCCGGCTAAGAGAGAGTGAGGAAGGACCAAGAAGTATTGGAATGAGGTTATCCGAAGAGATCTTAGTTATTTAGATATAAGCTCGAGAATCACCCAAGATAGATATGAACAGAAGTAAAAATCCATATAGCCGACCCCACTTAATGTGGGAAAGGCTTTGTTATTGTTGTGATATAGGAGTTTGTCACTTATTTGGGTTTGCGTGTGGTTAGGGACTGGCTTCGCAAGCGAACTGAATCATGCTGGTGGAAAAACCAGAAAGAATATTGATCGGTTGGAGGCCTAACCGTGATTCCGGGGCTCAGGTCTTTTCTTCGGCCGAAGTTGGGGAATGGGCTCCGTTTTTGTTTCTGGCAGGATGACTGGACGGGGGAGGGGCCATTGGCCTACCGCTTTCCTAGGTTGATGGCATTAGCCATTGACAGCGGGCGCGGGTGTCAGAGGTGGCTGACTCGGGGTCGTGGGCGCCTAGGTTCGATGTTGTTCTCTCGGATCAGAGGACGGAGGATTTTTTGAGGTTGCTGTCGGAGATTCCCCTTGTCGACGAGATGTCCGATGACCCCGATCATTTTGTGTGGGAAGACGGTAAGTTCTCGGTGAAGAAAGCTTACAGGAAGCTGACTGCTGGGATGGTGGAGCGTGACGAAGTCCTTTGTACTGACTTGAAGGTGATTTGGGCGGCTAAGATCCCTACTCGGGTTAAGGTCTTTCTTTGGTGCCTAAGAAGGGACCGGATCTGTGACAAAGTGAGAAGAGGAAGGTTGCTGGGTGCGACGGATACGAGGTGTGACAGATGCGAGGATGGCGTGGAGGATGTGAACCACATCTATTTTGGTTGCAGGACTTCGGCCAGCATGTGGGAGTCGTTGGGGCTCTCATGGGTTCGAGCATCCGATGCGGAGCAGTTTTGGAGATCTATTCGGGCGGTTGGTATTGGGTCATCCGGCGATGTCTCCAAGCCATTTGCCGCGCTCTGGGCTATTTGGCTTGGCAGAAATGATACGATCTTCAAGGGGCAGCGGTTTTATTTTGAAAATGTGCTAGCTAAATGTAATGCCTTGTACAATTTCCGGTTATCCAGCTGATGTACAATCTCGTTGATCAATGAATGTGTTGGTGTGGTGACTCCCGCCTTGGGAGGGCACACCCGTCTTTCTTATGCAAAAAAAATTGCCAGTCGTTGATCAATCAACCAGCAGGATTTCAGTCCAATTTTATGTGTAAGTATATAGCTTGGGTGTACACCATTATGGGTGTCCAAATTTTTTAAGATAAAAAAAAGGTCTTAAATTTATTTCCCTGTATTATCTTTGATCCAAATCACAACTTTTTTATAATCCCAATATGTATCTTAATGTTTTTATGTAGCCACACGTCCAAAAGACCACTTTATTTTTTATACAAATACCCTACACATATGTATATGTTTGATGGTAGTGCTGTATACTATTGCAGATCGTTGGTACAGTGTAGTATTTCCCTTCTACTTTCAGATATATTTCTTGACTAAAAAACACATCAAGCTCCTCTCTGTTTCTGCTATCATGGGAATGTTTCTAAAAGTTGCAATGAGAATGACATATATCGGGAGATCTATTTAGTAGATGAGTGGATATATTTCAAATATTAAAGCACTGGTCATTGATTTTTTCTAACATGCACTGGTTCTATGAGCTACAATGAGAACACAGTATATTGAGAGATCTATTTCATAGGGCACATATATTTGAGATATCAAAGCACTGGCCATTTGATATATTGAATCTGGAATTCTAAAAGCATTGTCCACATATTTAATATTACTTTGATCTATTACTGGAGACAGGGGAAGTGATATTCGGTGAGATTTTTTTAAAGCCAGTGATGGCTATCTGAGCAAGACATTTCTAATAATTATTATAGAGTTAATATTAATATTACAGCCAAAAACATTCACCGAGTGCGTCATTAGGTCCTAATCTATCCAAAATGTTTGAATTCCTGATAATTGTGCAGTTTCCAACAACCAAGTCCTAAGATTAATATCAATAAAATATGTTAACTTAAAGGTGTTACATTTCCTATATAATGTTTTTCCCGTCGAAAACTGCTGAAAAACATTCTTATTAAAGATTTTTTTCGTGAATCAAAATATAAACCACATATTGCAAGCAGCTAATCTTGTAATAATGACCATAAATATATGAAAAGGAAGGTTTTATATATGAATATAGTTGTCCTTACTTCCTCATCTACTCCGTTGGTGACATTCGGTGCCTTTGCTCTAAATTTCGACATAATTAGAGAGTCCACATCCTTTGCACCAAGTGTTGCTACATGCATGAATTCTGCTGAAAGAATGCTACAAAGAATATTCACAAGTTAACTGAAAAATCCAAAGTCGTTAATTTAACAAATACTATAAAGTAGTAAATTAAAATGAAGAAATGGTATATATTTAGAAGGGTTTTATCAGTTGTGCCCCTCCGAGATATTGCAATATCAGTTATGCCCCTACCTTTTTGAGAATATCAATTGTGCCCCCAACTTCTTGCCATTCCATCACTTGTTCCCCTCCGTTAGTCTAATCGTCAATGAGTTGAACTTAACCACGATTTTTCAAACCATGGTGCAGTTAAGAGGGGCATAATTGTCCCGACTTCATCATCATCTTCTTCCTCCATTTGTTCTTCTTCCTTTCTCTTCATAATTTCTCTCTCTTAATTACACCTTTATGCATCCATTAAATCGCTAAAATTTATACATTTTCGCGGTTATATCACTCATTGCGGATCAATGGTGAATTTTATTGAATTTTTCTCTGAGTTTTTATGAATAATTATTCAAAAATTAATCCTAACTAAACAAATGCTGAAAGTTCCCCTGCAACCTACAGCCTCCTCCCCTCCTTTTCACTCTTTCTCCCTACCTCTTCAATGATTTCATCCAGAAGGTATCTGGAGTATTTGGGGCTTATAGTATAATCAAAGATAAGTCCTGATCATCAACCAACATTTAGAAGCCTCGTGATTGGAAGTTAACCATAACCCATTGCAACCAGAAGCATCGCCTCAAGTATTGTTGGTCTGATCAGAACATTACCAGAAAAATACAGATTGAATTATTAATGTGTGAGCAGCGGAGGGAGTTGATCTAATCTTTTAGTTTCCTGTGTCGAAGAGTAAGGAGAATGTGTGGGCAACGGAGGAAGTTGCCGACGTCTTAGGCTTGTGTCGAAGAAGGGGGAGGTGCATGCGGAGAGAGGTGTTGGGGCATGGGATGGAGGTGCAGGGGTTGAGGGGAGGTGCGGGGAGGGGACAAGATCTCGGCACGGGGGAGGAGGGTGCAGGGGCGAAGGGGAGGACATCGGGCGGAGGGGGAGGTGCTCAAGTTGGGTGGAGGCGCAGGAGCAGGGGGTGGACCTTGGGGCGAGGGAGGGGTGCAAGGGAGGAGGAGAGGTCCTCGGGGCGGAGGAGCTAGGGGAGGTGCACGGGGGGGAGGGGAGCTCGGGGTGGAGGAGGCGGCGTGGGGGCAGGAGTTGGGGGTGGTGGAGGAGGAGCAGGGGTTAGGGAGGAGGAAAAGAAGGGGAGGAAGAGGAAGAAGATGTGGGAGGATGAAGAATAGGATGGGATGAATTTCAAGTCCTCTTTTTTAAAACTTAATTCCTCGTGTCCCTTAACTTAACGTTCATTTGCGTTGGGTATGGACGGCCTTTAACCCGAGGGGCACAAGTGATAGAACGACAAGAAGTAAGGGGCACAATTGATATTATCAAAAAGGAAGGGACATAACTGATATTGCAATATCTCGGAGGGACACAACTGATAAAAACCCTATTTAGAATTATCAACGAGGATAGTCCAGCTAAACATTCTCCCCTGTGATAATGTCGACAATCACATTAACAACTAGGACCAGAATTGCATGATGCAAAATATCAATATTGTAATCATTATTGTGCGCTTCCTATTGGATAAACATTCCTCTTATTCTGATCTGCTTGATAAAAAAGTTCGGCACCTGTTGACAGAATTGACAGAATTTGCCAGTTGATCCCTAAGATGACGGAAGCAATGCAAACCATTAAGCTCCTCACTGTCCTGTCATAAGCACAGCACGGATGTTATTTAAAAAGTATCCAAGGAGTTAAACAGCAAATTAAAATATCTGTGAATTCGGCAGTAAAATATTGATTATGACAGGAATAAAAACTTATCTTTTCAAAAAAAAAACAAAAAAAGATAGTGAAATTTACAATGCCTCCTGTGGAGTAATATAACCACATTTACTGTGTGGTCGTGTAAAAGAGTAAAATTAAATTTCAGCCCATGTATAAATTACACTTACATCCTGACCCTGGAAATTTGCTAATCTTCCACCATAACGTCAGTTGATTTCCATCTCTATCACCATTATGTCTAACAAAAACTATTCAACATTCTCATACTTACCCTAAAAGTGTACGAAATTTACAAATGAGACCATCCACTAACTCCTTCCCCATCTTCCTCTTGTCCTCTTCCGAGCAGTGTTCGAAATATCGCGATACATCGACGATATATCCCTGATATCTCAGTGTTAATGATGAAGAAGTTTCGATGTTCGTTTATATATCGATTTCCAAGATATCAGTCGATATCTTGCGGGATATCGCTATATTGAACTTGTATCAGCCGAAACTTGAATGTTTGCAGTGTATCATTTCCCGGATATCGGTCGCTACCAACCGATACATTGATATTTGGCTTGGTTTGCTTGATAACACCATTTTTTCATTTTAGTGGTAGATTTGCTCGAGATTTTGCTTATGTAGCTACTCCTAAAATTAAAGATACAAGATGACTTATCTATTTTGTTTTCAGCGAGACCCTCGTTTCGAACAAGAAGCTTCACCTCCTTTTCTATCGTGAAAACGTTTTATTTCGAGTACTTGATCCATTTCCGATTGGTGTACTCCATAGGTTAATGGCCAATCTGTGGCGGCTTTTCTTTTTGTATTCGCATTCGCCTTCTGCTCCATTCTACCCCACCTTCCCTATGTAAGTATCTCTCTTTTCTCTCTCATCCCCCTTCTTTTGAGCCTCAAAAAAAATGGAGTGAAACAATTCAAAGGTGATCCAAAAAAAATGGAATACATATGTACAAGTTCTATATTGATGTCCATAAAGAAATAAACTAATAGCTGATATTTAGTCACTATAAGTAACATAGTGATATAGAATCACATTATGCTACATACTCTAATCGGTGTTGATTTTCCTTAGTTCCCTTAGGTTTGTTTCTAATTTATTTTAAATCATCTTTTGTTATTCCAAATTAGATTATTATGGATGATGTTCTTTTAAAACTAGATGTTATCATTGACATATGCTTGTTCAATTGATTCTCGATAAAGCTCAACATTTATATATAGATAATATGAGATGCGATAAATAATGTGATAAATACACCTCCCATATTTCACTAAGTTCTTTTTGTCTGAGTTTCATAATATCCTTTCCAATACCTCTCAACAGTCAGCGGTCGTCAACACTGACAACAGCGATATGTGCAAAATATTGTGTATTCATGTGCACAAAACACATCATTCTTGCATATAAATGCTATTCATGTGTTATTTATCGTTTTAAAACAAGGATGATCTTAATTTGTGAACAAAATTCTTTTTTGTGGCATTTTTGAGATTTCCACGGATATCGTAGATATATCCCCTATATATCTCATTTCGAGTTAACCAATACGATACCCATATTCTGAAACTTGCTTCCAAGAATCCACTACAGTCGTGCCCAACTTGCAGGGACTTGTGCCACCTCCAATCCTCTCCATCGTGATCATCCCAACCAGGACCTTCCATCGCAAGCATCCCGATCAACCCCTATACATCACAAGTTTGCACCTCAAAACTCCATGAGCTGCAAACTTGCTTCTTCCACGAGACGCCCCCCTTTACCCCATCGTGAGAAACCCCCTCAGCACAACTCACCCCTAGTTGCAACCCCCTCTGCTCGGTCACAGGCACCGGATCCCCACCCCCAACTGCAGCCCCCTCAGCAAGGTTTTTTTTTAAATCTGAAAAGGGGGGAATCACGCATAGGTGCCCGCCCCATCAATTTATTAAAAACTCAAACAACAAAACTGCTTACAAAAACCAAGATTCAAGCAACTGCTTGAAATGGTATCTGACATTTTCACAATAAAAACGCATTCCCGAAAAAAGATTCTCATTGCGAGCAAGCCAGATGGCCCATAGAACAGCAATTGCAAGCAGAATCTCCCTCTTTTGTCTTTTGCATGCACCATAAAAAGAACTCCAAAAAGAATCATCAAAGTCGACAGGGCGTAGCCAATCTAATCCCTCATCAACCCAGATAGGCGCAGTAATGCGGCATCGAAAGAAAAGATGATCCAGCGACTCAATTTCAGTTCCACAGAGCAGACACCGGTCGGAGACATTCTTGAAAAGCTTAGAGCATCTATTTTTTCACGAGTCATAATACGCTTCCTCCTAAACAGCCCCAGGAAGAAACCAATCCTCTGAGGCAATCCTATACTCCAGAGAGAGTCGCAATCACGAATGACGGGATCCGAGTAAGACGGAGGCGGACGACAAACAGCACCATACGCCTTCCTAATCGAGAAGGGGGGACCCTTCCAGCTCCAGTGATCCATCCCATTGGATGGCCTCCCAAATCGATTAAGAAAATCCAGGAGACGAAGAAAATCCTCCAAGCGCTGATCCGAAAAAGCAACCCTAAAAGGCGGCATCCAGTTTCCGTTATCCCAGCACCCAGCAAACTGAATCTCGTGATCTACGGCCAAGGCAAACAGGCGCGGAAAGAGACGACTGAGAAGCCCCTCGCCAGTCCAATCATCCGTACAGAAACCAAACAATTCACCATTCCCCACGACTGGGCAAAACCCCGTATAGTGAGGCATAATCTTCATTACCCCCCCCCCTCCAGAAAGCCGATTCTCTCTGGCCCTGACGTTGCACAAGTGGATTCGCAATGGAAACCCCGTATAGATTACGAATCAGGTTGCAGCAAATCCCTTCATCCTCGCCCCAAATCCTCCCCACCCACTTCAGGATCAAAGCCTCAATGAGAGCCTACAGACTCTTAATCCCAAGGCCTCCTTCTTCTTAGGTTGCACCACAGTCTCCCAATTCACCAAGTGAACCCCTTTTTTATCACGTCCCGCCTTACTCCATAAGAATCTATGCATCAGCCACTCCAACCGACTCACGATACCATTGGGCATCAAACAAGAAGAGAAAAAGTAAACAGGAATCGCCGAAAGAACCACCTTAATAAGCACAAATCCACCACCACGAGAAAGCAGAGCCGCCTTCCATCCAGAAAGCTTCCTTTCTATCTTTTCAACAATTGATAACCAATCCGCCGGCCTTATCCTAACATCCGACAGAGGGATGCCAAGATACCTAATGGGCAATGACCGGCAAGCAGTACCAAGCTCCAGACTAAACGTCGCATCCAAGTCATCAGTCATGCCAAATGGAATAACCTTGGACATGTCAAGGTTCAAGCGAAGACTGTTGAGAAATAGAAAGCGGAAGCGAACATGGAAAAATGATAAAGTACATAAGAAGAATGCGAGATTTAATGTGGAACCCTACTCCGTGAAGAGCGGGATTAAACCACGGGAGAAGCCCTAAAATGGGGTGTGTTTATCTATTGACTTTCTCAATGGATACAGGAGGTCTGGGGCTCCTTATATAGCCTCTCCAGAGCCTCCAAGTCCCACCACTGGACAACGTGGGACTAAACACAGGATGGGGTAAATGGATCTTCTCCAACATCCATTTACCCTGCTACAACTCAATGGGTGCACAACCAAATACTCTAACACTCCCCCTCAAGTTGGAGCATGCAACGCTCTGCTTGGACAAACAGAAAGAAACTCAACTCAACGCTACATGACACTACGGACAATATCAACCCAACGCGTACATTGTTGCAGTCGAGGACGTTAGTTCTCATGCCGTGCAGGTAAGGAGAACGAACGGGATGGAGTGTGAGTCTGTTGAATCTCCTCGTCGGAGAGCATGTGCTCTGAACTGCACCTGTGAGAGTCACTGCAACTGAAAATGAGTCTCCTCGTCGGAGTACTCTGGCCCGCCACAATAATGTGGACAACTGTTCCATCTCTGAAAAAGGCCGAACTGAAAAAGGTCGTGGTTGTGCAATCCTCGTTGGAGTCCACGGTCGCGGGAGAATGGAGTCTGAAATAAGTCTACTCGAAGGAGAACTGGGTCTCTCCCATCTAGCTCAGAGAATGGTGCATTGCTCTGGTGTACTTATGATACCACATGAAAACTCTTACCAACATGGCATAAGGAATGGTCCTCTACTCTAGAGTCCCTATGGCTCACATGAAAACTCTGGTCGACAAAACAAGAATAATGATGGGGACCTCTGCAAAAGATGGCAAACACTTGCTCATCTAAAATAAGACCGCATCCTTGTGCGTGTCTGAAAATGAGTCTCTCTTTGGAGAACTCGAAAAATGGGTCACTCATCATGGAGTGCCTTAATCTTGGACTCTGACCAATCTGTCGAGTCTGACTCTGCGCATCAAACTGGGACTCTTCGAGTCTGGAATTGCGCATAAAAAACTTCATCTGAAAACTGTAGATTCTGAAAAGTCTGGAAAAATCTGGATCTGACTCGGATTTGTAACTCTACACAAGACTCCCCTTTTCTCCCATACTTGTCGGAATAACAAACATCGACCAAGTTGGGAGAAGACAATGAAATACATGAATATGGGGAAAAAATGGAACTTTGCTTAAAACTTCTTGTGGCTTTTCTTTTTTTAAGCAGTCCAAAACATTTTTTTAAACATTTTTTCCGGCTATTTCAATCCCTTTTTTTAATAGCCGTCATTTCATTTCAAATTTTTTTCAGAAACTGTGTACGCCTTTTGAGGTGTACGCACCTTTTTTTCCTTTTTTGTACATTTTTTTTCGAAATTTTTTTTAACGTGGCCCACTTGGCCCAACTCATCCCCTCCCCCAATTTTTTTTATAACTGTCGCTGCTCCCTTGGACTTCCCCCTCTCTTTTTTTACATCATCGGCCCATATCAAAAAAAAACAATTTTTCTTTAATAAATAGGCCCATCGACCCATAGGGTTCCCTGGGAATCCTCTTGCGTGAGCACATCCCGATTAGGGGTCTTCTTCTGCCGCCTCTGGAGCACGACGGCGCCGCCAGCGAGGAGATGGTGTATGGAGGTCGCCGCCAGGGCGAGGAGGCGCGAGGAGAAGCGCTTGGTGTCTGAGCGCGCGATTAGGGGGAGTGCGCGCCTGCGAGCGGCGCCGCTCAAGACGCATGAGGACGCGCGAGGGAGGCCTTGAGCTGCCAGGGATCTGAAGTAGGGTTGCCTCGCGCCTGGAAGGGAAGGCCTCGCCGCTTGATGCGCGAGTTGAGTTTTGCGTCTCGTGCCTAGGCCGCGCGCGCGAGGAGGAGTCAGCGGGCAGCGGGGCTTTCACGCGGAGCAGCGGGATGGCGCGAGGGCCGTGTTGGCTTCGATCGGGGTTGCGCGAGGGGTGATTGAAGCGGAGGTGCCCCGCCTGAGGAAGCGCAAAGCAGCGGGAAGGCGCGATGTTGAAGGAGATAAGCCGAGGAAGCGGGATTCCCGCACAGCTTGAAGGAGATGTGGATCGTGCCGCTTGGAGCACTGGGTTGCGTCGCCAGTGCTGCCTCGACTTGGGTTTCACGCGAGAGGGGGTTTCTGCGGCTGCCAACGGCCGCCTGGGACGATCTGCAGAGTTCTGGGGAGCACGAAAGGCTCGCGTACATTGGAGGAGATGCTGCCAGGAGGAAGGGTTTTGCCAGGAGACGATGTGCGCCTGGAGTCTGCGCTGAGAAGTTGCATGCCGCCATTGCCAGGAACTGGAAGCCCTGGATTAGGGCCTTTCGATGGAGCTCTTAATGCGGGATTAGGGTTTCAAAGAAGAAACCCTAAAACACTCGTACTTGAACCATGATCTTGTTGCGGGACAGGGAATATACTACAGAAATTAGGGTTCTAAAGACCCAAAGAAAAAATTGCCGAACATGAACTCCGAACAAATCTCAAATAAAAATAAAGAACCAAAACTCCTCGAGGATCGACCCTCTCTGATACCATGTTGAGAAATAGAAAGCGGAAGCGAACATGGAAAAATGATAAAGTACATAAGAAGAACGTGAGATTTAACGTGGAACCCTACTCCGTGAAGAGTGGGATGAAACCACGGGAGAAGCCTTCAAATGGGGCGTGTTTGTCTATTGACTTTCTCAATGGATACAGGAGGTCTGGCGCTCCTTATATAGCCTCTCCAGAGCCTCCAAGTCCCACCACTGGACAATGTGGGACTAAACACTGGATGGGGTAAATGGATCTTCTCCAGGATCCATTTACCCTGCTACAACTCAATGGGCGCACAACCAAATACTCTAACAAAGACAGACATCTCGGCAAAAATCTCAAGAATAATAGCGATGGCCCCGGCCTCTTCCTTCCCACCCTCAACGAAGAGGATAGTATCATCTGCATACTGCAACAAAGGGATGGTTATCCCACCACCAGTAAAACCATTGACGATCCCGCTACTTTGAGCACAACCAACCATGCAACAAGCACATCAGCAGCAATCACAAACAATAAAGTAGCCAACGAGCAACCCTGCTTGACACCCCTCTGAGGCTGGATAGAAACCCCCTCAGGCCGCCATTGACCAGCATCGAGAATGAAGACGTGGTGATGCACCGCTTCATCCAAGAAATCCAAACCTCCGGAAAACCTCTCTTAGACAAAGCCGCCCACAAAAACCGCCAGTCCAACGAGTCGTATGCCTTGGCAAAATCAACCTTCCAAAGTAATCCATACTTGTTACTACGCTTCCCCTCGCTAATGATCTCCGCAGCCAACACCGGACAATCACCAATCTGACGTCCAGGAATGAAAGCAGATTGGACAGGCGAGACAATGAGGTCAAGAACCCGACTCAAGCGAGTAGCCAGCACCTTAGTCACGATAAGATAAATACCGTTAGAGATATAAATCGGCAAGAAGTCCTCAATCCGCTCAGGCGAACCAATCTTCAGAAGAAGGAAGATCAAGGCCTTATTCAACCTCCCGAACCCTACATTTCGACAACAGAACTCCTACACGACATCCACCACTTCATTGCCGAGCATATCCCAAAACTCCCTATAAAGGAAATAGGATATCCGTTAGGGCCAGGTGCCCCATCACAGTTAAGACTCCAAACCGCCTCCTTTGCCTCCTCCCTCGTGACCGGAATGATCAAGCTGTCACCATGAGTATGGGATAATCTCAGCGCCCCAAGACCGTTCCACCGCCACGGCCTAGATGCATACCTCCTAGAAAACTCAAGAAAGTGTTCAGCAATTGGAGTATTAGTTCTATGCGTCATGAGTTGTAGCAGGGTAAATGGATCCTTGAGAAGATCCATTTACCCCACCCAGTTGTTTAGTCCCACATCGTCTAATGGTGGGACTTGGAGGCTCTGGAGAGGCTATATAAGGAGCCCCAGACCTCCTGTACTCATTGAGAAAAAGCAATGCATAGCATGCCCCTTTAAGGGCTTCTCCCGTGGTTTCATCCCGCTCCTCACGGAGTAGGGTTCCACGTAAAATCCCGTTGTTCTTTGTGTTCTTTATCTTTTCATGTTTCGCTTCTGCATGTTTATTTTCTAACATGGTATCAGAGCGGGTCTGATTCTTGGAGATTTGTTCTTTATGCAATTTGAGATTTGATTATCGAGGATTTGTAATTGTTATATTCCTGAAGTTTTGTTGATCAAGTTCTTAGGGTATGAAACCCTATTTTGGGGGGTTCACAGTTTTTACATGTGAGGGATTTATCCCCAAGTGCAGCAAGATTCTGAGGCGCAGATCGAAACCCTGCGCAGGCGCTTCATATGCTCGCGGAGGAGGCGATGGAAATCTCAGGTGCACAGGCGTCGAGCCCCAGGAAGGGGCCCTCCCATCTGCGCATCTCCAGGATCCATTCAACGATGGATTCCAGGAACTTCTCCTTCACAAGTCGTGCCGCATCACCAGCAAGGGCGGCACCCACAGCCCATCTCCAGATGGGACCTCCTCCCACGCGAGCCCCCTCTACGCAAGACAACTCGCTCATGCCCCACGCATTCCCTGCTCCGCCTTCAGGCGGAGCTACCCCAACAGCTGCACAGCCCCAGCACGAGGCGCAGCACCCAGGCGGCAGCCCCAAGCCCGCGCGCCCTCCTCGCTTTGGCAGCGAGATCTACTGCTGAGTCGTATCAGAGGCGCGATTCCCGGTGCTCAGATCGGCACGACCTCCATCGAGCATCAGCCCCCGCGCACCTCTCGCGCCCTCCTCTCTTCACGCACAGGCAACGTGTGCGGCATCAACACCTTTTTCGCGCAGGCGACGCGCGTGAGAAGCACCCTCCTTCCAGGTGCACTCCTTCAAAACCCGGGGCAGAAGATGGCCCCATCGGGGCGACTCTCCTAGTGGCGGCGCAAGAGCAAAAGGAAAGGGTACTCGTGACTTGAGGGGAAACCCTAAATAATCTCACGGGTGGAGGGCCGTCACTAAAAAAAATTTATGTCGGGACGTTCCAAGGTGGTGCCCAACAGGGGGCTGATACAGGCCCAATTGGGCCGATGGTAAAAAAAATTGATGATGTGCAAAGCCGTTTACAAAAAATGGTGGTGGACGGCTTAAAAAAAAGGGGTGGAATTCTTCCAAAAGAAAAGAGAGAGAGAGAGAGACGCGAGCAATGATAAAAAAAAGAGCCGCACGATTGTCGAGAAAAAAAATTTGATGATGCAAAAGCCGAAAAAAAGGAACGGCTTACAAAAAAAGGGGGTAATGGCTTATAAAAAAAATTTGAAAAGCGGCAAGTGTTTTTTGTTTTCCCCATTATGTTGTCTTCTCCCAACTTTGTCGATTTGTCTGTTTTCTGACAAGTATGGGAGAAAGGGGGAAAATTATGTATAGTCACAGGTCTGTTCATGATCCAGATTCCAGATTCAGATTATCCAGTCTCCAGACCAGTTTAGAATTTCAGACTCTACAGATGATCAGATTTTGTCAGACTCGACGATTGATCCCAAGTCCTCAGTTTTCAGACACGCATATGTTTGCGGTCATTTGCAGATGAGCATATGTTGCCATCATTATCAGAGGTCCCCATCATTCTTCTAGTTGTCAGGCCAGAGTTTTCTTGTGAGCCATAGGGACTCCAGAGCAGAGGACCATTCCCTATGCCATTGAGGGCAAGGGTTTTCATGTGGTATCATAGGTACACCAGAGTAGTGCATCATTCTCTGAGCCAGATGGGAGAGACTCAGTTCTCTGACGAGGAGACTTATTTCAGACTCCATTCTCCAGCGACCGTGGACTCCGACGAGGATTGCACAGCCACGACCATTTTCAATTCGGCCCTTTTCAGAGATGGAGCAGTTATCCACATTATTGTGGCGGGCCAGAGTACTCCGACGAGGAGACTCATTTCCAGTTGCAGCGACTCTGACAGGCGCAGTTCAGAGCGCATGCTCTCCGACGAGGAGATTCAGCAGACTCACACTCTAGCCCGTTCGTCCTCCTCACCTGCACGACATGAGAAGCAACGTCCTCGACTGCAGCATTGTGCGCGTTGGGTTGATATTGTCCGTAGTGTCATGTAGCGTTGAGTTGAGTATCTTTCTGTTTGTCCAAGCTGAGCATTGCATGCTCCAACTTGAGGGGGAGTGTTGGAGTATTAGTTCTATGCGTCATGAGTTGTAGCAGGGTAAATGGATCCTGGAGAAAATCCATTTACCCCACCCAGTTGTTTAGTCCCACATCGTCTAGTGGTGGGACTTCGAGGCTCTGGAGAGGCTATACAAGGAGCCCCAGACCTCCTATACTCATTGAGAAAAAGCAATGCATAGCAAAATTAATTCGACGCCGACCGCTAGCAACACGGTGGAAGAAAGTTGTGTTAGCATCACCCTCCTGAAGCCAAGAGATTCTTGACTGTTGCCTCCATTTGGGGATTTGCTTCATGTCCTCCATCACCACTCTCAGCGCCATATCCCTCCTTTTCAACTCCTTCACGAACAGTTGTCTATCATCCTCCAAACAGTCAAGGGTACGAATCTCAAGCTCGGCACCCGCTCTCCTCGTCCTCTTGACATCCCTAACCTCCCTTTTATACTGACAAAGCCGTTGACGAAGTCCCGTAGGCTTATCTGAAAATCTCCTCGCCGTAGAGCCGGTCACCGACAATGTCGTCCAGAAAGAATTAACCAGAGATCTGAAAGAATCTTCAAGCAGGCAGGCCCGCTCAAACCGGAAAAAACCCCTTGGGAGGACCGAAGAACCCAAATCCCAAACCAAGGGAGTGTGATCGGAACGCGACCTGGGCCTAGAGGAAACAAATGAACTGGGGAACAGGGCAACAACTCAGAAGAAGCGATTAATTCTTGAACGGGACCCAGATTTCCTCCAAGTGAACTTCGTGTCTCAAGCATCAAGCACCTCCAGCTCCAACTCATCCATCAGCTCAGCAAACTTATCAGAACCAGGACCTTGCCCATCCCGCAAGCGCGGGTGATCAGAAGAGAGCAAGGTCACATTGAAATCTCCACCAAGAAGCCAGGCATACTCAGGGAAAGCCTCACGAGCACCCCGCATATCCGCCCACAATTCATCACGTGATGACTGTTGGCAAGGCTCGTAGACACAGCTTAAAGCAAAGAAAGACCACCTGGAAGCACACTTCAGCAGAACTATGATCACGTACGAGCCTCTCACCTCCGCCCTACATGCAAAGGTCGCTTCCTTCCATGCAATGATGTGACCCCCAGATGCATCACACGCATCTAGCGTCTTGTAATCTTTGAACCCACTCATGTCGAAAGAACACCAGACAGCCCTATTGCACGAGCCCAATTTTGATTCCTGTAGTAAGAAGACATCACAATCTCATTCTACAAATCTCACCCCAAGGGCATGCCTCTTCTCCGGGTCACTCAGACCTCTTCCGTTCCACGTAAGAATCTTCATTGAGCACAAGGTCAAACGGCTCACAGCCCCTACAGTTGCTGCTATCGGATCTTCCGATCAGAAAGAGTAATCACATCGCCGCCCACAGCCCTCTATTTCGTTCTCCTCATGTATCTTTTGTTCACGCCTTTGTAAATGTTCGCACTTGCACCCAAAGAAGGCGCAGCTTGATCACCCAGAGAGAAGTCTACCCAGGCATCTCCACAATGCAAGCTTAACAAGAGATGAAAGGGAATCAGGTAACACCGACGAGATAACAGGTCCGGGAGCCACAACTGGATTCGAGAATCCGGCCCAAAAGCCATTCGAAATCGCGTACCCCTTGGACGCGTAGGACCCGACCCCAGCGAAAAATCGAACAAAGTCCGAATACCTAAAACGGATTCCACTAGCAGCATCTGAGCACGTCAGCTGCAATCGGAAGGGAGCCAGTTCTAAAAATCCTTCTGGAAATAGCGCATCAAACGGCCCCTTAAATGTCACACCCGAGACCGCATTTTTAGCTCCCCAAGCGATAACCAAGCGACCCAAATTGGAAGGGAATAAATCCACGCCATCAATGCAAATCGCGGAAGTCAAGGTGTCGCCCACTCCACCAAAATCCGAGGAAACATGATCTCCAGGGACAGCATCGGCACTAGCATCCCTCAACAGCGGTGGCGGTGGTGGTAGTTGAAGGCACCGGATTTCAATGGGAAACACCTCGCCACCGGAGTGCAACATCACCATGCGAGGTTTAGAATCTACATCTTCAATTGAATCGATCATCACAACTTTGATTTGAGGGTTTGAACCCAGATGACTACCATCGGACAAAATCTTCTTAACGCACCCAAAATCCCTGAGCACGTGCCTAATTACATCAATTATTTGGAATAGGTTCGGGACACCTCGGAGCTGCAACATCAGAGAGATGAGCATCTTCTCTCCCCCTTCAGAAAAATTTGGCATCCTCCAACAAATGTCACTTCTTCCCCTTGGGTGCAACAGTCATTCCGCCTGCATCAATGAGAGACCACGAACACAGCATTTGCGGATACCAATTATGCAGACATCCCCGACAAACTCCTCTCCAAACATGAGCAGCAATCATGCCCAAATCGATCTCACCGACAATGATTCCTTAACCCATTGCCCCACCAACCAGCTAACCCCCTTCGTGTCTGCATTCACAGTGCTCCCGACGCAGACACAGCATTCACACTCGAGGCCTCACCCATAACAACGGAGGCAAAGGACCTCCCCGACGCTAGAAAAGCGGAGCCTCCCCGCAAGCAATCGCACCTGGCTCCCGCCCGAAAAACCATCGTGTTCGCCTATGCAAAGGTGCAATCAACATGGCGATGTCCGACACAACTGCACCGAAAACACTGAGGCGATTTCGAGCACTCCGACGCCGGATGACCCAGAACCCCACACCTGTAGCACTTTTTCCCCTCTTGCGATGTGTGACGGTCTCCCACCCCCTTCATCATTCGAGATTGCAGGACTACTAACACTATTTGAATGCCTCCAAACGCGAAGCCCAACGGAAATCGCCCTCGTGTCACCCTCACGTCGTCGCCTTTCAGCCTTCGCTCTCGCCCCTCGCATCGCTCCTCAAAAATCGGGCGTTGTCCCTCAGCTAGGTAATTAGCATCATCTGACCCTCAACTAGGTAATTAGCATCACCTATACCCCTAACCCATTCCAACGGCAAGTTCGCGCATTACAACTCCCTCTGACGCTAATCCACTTCTTCCATTGTGCGACCACCATTGCCCTAAGAAGAAACCCCCTTGGTTCAACATCCCCCCTGGCTACACCCCCCCCCCCCCGGTCACAAGCAACACCTCTCCACCCCTCAGTGCATCCTCCCCCAGCTCGATCACAAAAAGAAACAAAATTCCCAACCCCCATAGCAAGAAAATCCCCTTATCTCAACCCCTACCCCCCCAATTACAACCCCTTCCACTGTCACAAGCAGCACCCCTGCACCCACCGTGCAACCCCCTCAGCTCGGTTACAAACAAGACCTAAATCCCCAACCCCCTCCTCCCATCCCAGTAGCTTCCTCAACCCATCTCGAGTAACATATTTTGCCTTAATCAAGTTGCTCACTACACTAGTGTTCAAGAATGCCCCCGCATGAACCGTATTTGTCGCCCATATGCATAACCGTATTTGAGAAAAAGGTACGTACAAAAGAAAAGCCGTAGGCAAAAGAAAGAAAGAAAAGGCTGTAAAAGATTTTTGAACGGCTTATTTAAAAAGAATGTGACGGCTATTTTAAAAAAAGGAAAAATAGCCAAAAAAATATTTGAAAAGTCTAGAAAAAATTTGATGATTATCGGCTTATGTGATGCTTTGTTTCCCCATTTTATTATCTTCTCCCAACATTGTTGATGTCATTGTTTTCTGACAAATATGAGAGAAAGGAGGGGTATTGAGTAGAGTCACAGGTCGGATTTTCATATTCTCAAGATTCCAAACCAACCAGATTTTCAGACTCTCATATTGTGTGAAATTTCAGACTCGACGATTGATTCTGAGTCTACAGTTCGATTCGCACATGTATGCGATCATCAATTCAGTGGTCCACATCATTCTAGTTTTGTCGGCCATAGGGACTCCAGAGCAGAGATCTCATTAAGTATGACATGTGGGCAGAGATCTCATTAAGTATGACTATGACCTCCCCCACTCCGCCCGTCCCTCCCACTCCAGCTTCTCTCCCGTCGCTGCGACCTCCTGTCCCGTCACCGTTGCCTCTCTCCTACGCCATCTGTCGCATCCTCCCCTTCCCCTCCTCCCACTGATCCGACCCGTCGACATCTTTGACAAGATCATGTAGATCAAGCCCCTCGAAAGAACAATTTCCTTGCCCGCGAGGTCACCGCCCGCGCTCGCAGCCCTGTGGCATCAGCCTTGACCTTAACCCTGGCATCGAGAATTTCATCGCTTGAATGGACAATGTCATCAACATCATCGTCAATGGGAAGAGGAGTGAGATCATCTCCTCCTGTGGGTAGTTCCCCCTTCAGATCACTATCGTAAAACATTTTACATTCTACGACGGTGTGTTCAATTGATGCTTTCCTCCCTTCTCTTTTCACCACTATTTTAGTATACTCCCGGTCCCTTTCTACATTTGCTTCTTCTTTTCTAGGATTTTGATCGTTCCCGGTTGTGCATTGCAACCTCTAATACAATGATGAATCAAGAGTACAAAGCCTTGTGGAAGTTACAAGAAACCCCAAAGAATGTGGAGCTCTAATTAACTGTGCCAATCTCGAGGAGACATTCTCCGGTTGAGGGTCACACCTTGCTTCACAAAAAGCATGTTGATCTATGCAAGCATCACATTCGGCAAGAAGGTTGCCAACAAAATCGACAACATCTGGAGGATCTGCTTCGTCTCCTCTACTTGGGTCACTGTTCAGAGGATCCATTTATAGGTTGTCCCCGTTATCCCTGTGGCTTTGTTCATCAAGCTGCAATTTACATAATGTTTGTGTAAGCGACATATTTGTTGTATGATTTCTTACCCTCTGTAGCTCACGGTCAAGAATTGGCTTCCATATTCTTTCGCCATCCCCCTCTGTTTGTTGTAGGTTTCCATTGTCTTTCATTCATACCGACTGTTTTCTACTGGGAGAAGATCACAGATTGCACTCGAAAGATCGAAGGTGTGTTCTAACTTGAGGATCTCTCATCACTCTTTCCTGTTCTTTATGGGTTTTCATCCCATGTTTCTTATCTCCTATGTCTCTTGATCGAGAGGTGTCCTCCAGGATCTTCACAATCTTTGATAGTTATAGATTTAATAAATTAACATATGAATGCCATCTTAACTTTTCTAGGTATTATACATTCTCATTTGTAGGATTCTTTCTATTTTAATGTGTGATTTACATCTGTTAGTTGATATAACTGGAACACTTTTACATCTGAATAACTTGGTCACAAGTTCATGTGTATAAAAATTCCAACGACTGAAAACTTCCGAGAGCAATCCACTCCTCTTTGTTGTTATACCTTTTGATTTGGTGTTGATTTTTCAGTAGTTGTGGAGCAGTTTTATGTTATTATATCAAATACATGGTAATATTTTAGCTACGTCTACTTGATCTTAATATATAAGATGAAAATATGCATCGATATGTCTGTGTCGCGTGCAATATGTCCAATACGCATATGAAGTGGCTGACAATGGAAAAATAATGGTGACTAAAATTTCACTATCAAATAATTCTGATGATTGTAATATAATACGTATGCATGGTTCACTGTTATACAGTATTTGTGGTTGCATGTGCTCTTTAATTCCAATCCAGGATTAATGAGAATTTGTGGAGTTCGTATTGTTGTTGATGGTATGCTTTCAAGATTGTTGTGTTAGGGGCAATACAACCCGTTCCTACTTCTGAAATGCACGAATCTTTTATCATCAGCTTTTAGTTTTTGACATCTCTCATGCTTTTATCACCATCTTTTAGTTTTTTGCACCTTTCTTTTTATCATACCTATTTATTACAACAACGTTGGAGGTTGGAGTATGCCCTGAATCATGGATTAGAATACGACTTTTTCATGGTCATGAAAGTGGTTTTCTGCAGACAATACATTAAATAGTTGTCTGTGAATTATACACAAGATGATACTACTGCAGGTATTATACCAAATTTCTTTCTGATGATTTCATTACAACTGTAATCCACTCTGACCACAATTTATTACTAGAGGATCCCCGACTTGGTTAATAGACACTATATTCTTAGCATTTATATATGATGAATGATCCAAGTCAATGTCATATGAATATAGTTGTATTAATGCGGAAATCTCTTCGAATAACTTCTCCTCATTTGCTTTACTAAGAAATTAGTGATGATTGATTTTCTTGACAGACTGTCATTGGGGATATATTAGACTAACGTACACAATCTATATGCTTTCAACCATCCTTTGCTTAAAGGAAATCAATTGCAAATTAAATATTTTCTTAGTTTTGTTATTTTTCTATACTTTTGCATGTGTAGACTCCAAATAATTTAATTTACCTCATTCTCCACTTTTAAGAAGTTATTGGATCTGGTAGTGCATTCTCTTGGTAGAATATTATGTAGCATTTCTCTTTGAAGAGGTCACTACCATCAATTTGCACGTTTTTTTCCATCAAAAGGTAGATCTTTGTTGAAAAGGGAGCAATTCTTTCTATGACAGGATAAGATCAAGCCTACCCAATCTGTAAAAATAATATTACCATGTTGCTTAGCAAAGTCAATGGCTCTGAAACTCAAGTAACCTGTAACCACAACGTTCACTTTTTTGTTGGATATATAACTTTAATGAAATATTTTCATTTAGTTGTGTTTTATAATTAAAGTAAAATGAGCATTAAATAACACAATCTAATGTCACAATTCGTAGATTCAAGAGACTCTTGATGTAGTGTTTTGATAAATAACATGCAAATTTTGGATTGGAACAAAACATGATACGTGCATGTGTTCACAACAACATAATTCTTGCATTTCAATGCTTTGGAATCTATGTGATCAAGTTGCTTAAGAGTGCATATCTCAACCTTCAAGCATTGAGTATCAATAAAATCAAATCAGAGAATGAAAATGACATGAGTATTTAGAATCTGAATCCAATGTAATGTTCATGAGAACGTAGGATCTGAATAAATGAGAACTTTTGTGTGAGACGTGTAACAAATCTGGCTGATTTTTGCTCAATTTTAGGCTATGCTTATAGCATGGGTTATGTATAGTTTGTAGTTTGTTGTGCATAATGAAGACACACGTTAAGTTTGTAAAGTCAAAGTTTCTGAGCCTAACTTTAATACATAGTTTTCATATTCATTAAAATGACTTTGCATATTGGTGTGGTTAGCAGTTATATAAAAAATAACAAAGCATCTCAATTTAAAATATCAAGATTGTAGTTATTGTACTTTTTTAAAAAAATTCAAGTCATCTATCACAGCGAATTGCAGATTGGCTTAGAAAATTAACAGTCGGGTATTTTAATAATTTGTTTATTTAATTATTTTTTTATTGTTAACATCGAATTTATTTTACCACAATATAGCTATCGTTTTGTTCTCATTGTAATCATGGTACAAATTGAAAGGTATTCATCAATTTGGCTTATCCCTTTTATCAAAGTTTATATTACATGTGAAATGTGATCTACATCGATCTCTTTAAATAAATACAATATAAAATTTCACTCAAGCATAACAAAATTGATATTACTACTTGCAGTAAATATGTTTTTATTTCATGGTTTACATGTTCTGGTAATTTAAGAAGTCTTTAAAGGAAAAATTGTGCATATATTATAGAATAGCATTACAGATTGTTGTTTAAATTTGGTATGTATGATCTCTTATATTTCCGTGAGTATCTTATATTTCTATAAATATTAATTCAACTGAATTATTTCAATTTTATTTAAATAAGCAATTATCTTTTCTCAATTTATACCATCTATAACACAAATATATGGCATTGTTTTTTTCCGAAAAAATATAACTAGAATTTTTCATTACAAGTAATAAATCTTGCTGTTTTTACAAATCATAGCACCTCAACTTTGTTCCGCCGCGAAGCGCGGGTATCATCCTAGTATATGTAAAGGAAGTGTTTGTAAATTACATATACATGTATGTGCATATATATATATGTATGTTAATAATAATTAGAACTAATGTATATCTAATATAAAAATTAAACATGAATAAAAGTGCGCAAAAAATTATAGCTTATCTCCATGTTTCAAATCCATCTTTTAAAAGACTTCTTGACCGGTGTCTCACATCGTAGCAACTGTGTGAATACATTATACATTAACCTTCCAAGGAACCCTTAATACACTAACAATACTTTTTGTAAGTTAAGTTGGGCCATCTACATAAACTCGTCATCTAGATCATAGGTCCATCCCGTGCTTAGTTCTAAATATAATCAAAAAAACATGCAGTCACTGTGGAAAAAATGACAACCTTAGAACAACATGATCATTTATTCCTAGAAATAAGATGAGGTTTTGATGCAGCACAGCTTCCGGGGTCTTTTTTTCGGAAAGACCCTACTTATATATGTTCTAGAATAAAAATATAATAAAATTCACAAGATAGCAGCATTAAGGAACAAGTTTAAAAAGTTAGAATACTGCAAGATCGAATTCTATCCAAATTAAACTTTACCAGCAAATGTTGCAGATCATCAATGACATCCAACGCACCAGCACAATCAGCAGACGTCACAAGCTGATGCACATCAGGAATGTCACAGTCAGCAATAGCAACGAAGTAACTGGAATGTATTTTTACCTACCAGCATTCAATGATAAAAGGGCCGCCGACACAGCAAAAAAATATCAACATACTCATGCCATGGAGCTTCCATTAACCTTTGCAATACTATAAAGATTTGCCTATGGATTCAGGTTCGGTAGCATTATGCAACAATATGCCACTATTGAAAGGAGCACCTATATATTGCATTTTTAAAGCATTCCCTTTCTTTGTCTCTATAGGGAATATACTGCCCTGTATATATGAGGACTTCGCCCTCAAAAAAAATAGTTCTTTCCAACAGCCACCATGTTGTGACATGCCGCCAAGTCCAACCATATAGAGAGGTGAGTCGCTACCCCCAGATATTGTTAGCATGTCTATGGGTATGCCGGTAATATGCTCAATATATCGGAGCATATCGCCGATATGGGCGAAATGCGAGGATTTCTTTACCGAAATAGCAGTATATCATGTGATAAAAGCGATACAAAGGATTACCCGCATTCAGTAGCATTTAAGAGTTCTGGCAATTCAAGGGGTTGCTGCAAGTGCCAAGGTTAGCGACCCCCCCCCCTCTATCGTATCCTACTAAATCTGCTCATTCTATCTTCATTCTTTTACTTCTCGTGGCTACTTTCTTACTAATGCTCTCATAGTCGCAGTTTATGGGGTTCTTGCTTAAATTCGGAGCTTTAACAGTCATGAATGTTGAATCAGTTCTCAACCTTTTCTTGGATTTTTCCCTGCTTAGTTTTTTTGGGCGATTTGTTACTTAAAATAGTCAGCTCAATTTTCAACATTCTAAATCTAGTCACCAAACTTCTAGCAAGTAGTAATTGTCTTTCTAAGCTAAAGGAAGACCAGATTAAAGGTCATCCATAACCTCTATTAATCTTTAAAAAAGTTCAACAATATCCTCAAAAGAAAAATCATTTCTCCCCTTTGCTACTCAAATAATGAGAGGTCGGATGTAACTCATTTTACACATATGTCTAACACCCCTGAACACCACACCATTCACCTGGAACCAAATTGCCCAAAACGTGGCAAGTAGGTTAGACCAATCATTCCTGCAAATATAATCTGTGTTGTTTCTAATTCTCTTGCATTTCACAAAGGTCGCCCAAAAAAAAGCACTTGTGACATGGAATCTAGAAAGAATTATCCAATCATCCGCAAATCTCCCTTGCAAAAAGGTGAAGGAAGAACAAGTACTCAATGTCCTTGTTGCCAATCTCACATAAAGGCCACTAACATCAACCAAAGATGTCCACTTTCATCTATATACATGTGCACAATCTTTCCCTTCTAGTCAGCTAAGTCAGATTATTGACCTTGACGGGAGCCATGGACTTCCAAATGCATCTACAATCACAAAGGAGGGCCAGATCTACAACCCTTCACAACACACCTTTCTAGAATGTTTTTTTTAAAACAAGTTCGGGTAAACTCCCAAGTTGGGGGTTACCGCCAGATATATTGAAAGATGGATGTTACAATTAGCGTAACGCTCAGGAGTTGTAGAGGGCTTTACAATGAATCAATACAGTTTCCGAGTAGACCCTGATGCTTTTAAAAATATAGTCATTTCTTCCCTGCCAGATAGCCCACAGCCCACAGAGTCGCGAACGCAATAAAGATATCATTAGTGGAGCCTGATCCGATCCGCCTTATGGATTCCCAAAATGTTGTGGCGTCCTCTCATTCCCAACGTAGGAAAGATGAGAACGAAGAAGCATAAGTTTCGCGTTGAAACGGGCGACCGCTGACCCCATCGGGTGCCATTCCCACCACTTGGTAGACACCTGCTCCCTGAAGCCCTCCTCGAGTAACCAGCTTTTTTCAAAACGAAAGAGAGATCTACGTTTTTCCTCTTCCCCCGACGACCACAGGATGGGCTTGTGGTCCGAGTGAGCGCGAGGCATCGCCCACGCGCGAACAAATAGGAAAGACTCCACCCCTTCAAGTGAAACCAGGAAACGGTCCAGCCTCGAGCGAGAACGGAGATTCCTCCACGTGAAGGAGCAGCCCATCGCATCCACAATCTGCAGGCCTAAAGCGTGAATAGATCGCCGTAAGTCCTGAGAAGCCACATCTCTGTCACCCAACTGGTTGGGACAATCCTCGGGGATGAGAGTGATGTTGAGGTCACCCCCCACCAGCCAAAATCCATCCACACGGTCCGACCCAATCGACTCAAGCTCGACAGCCAGTGGCCCCCGCTCCTACCCCGTGGGGCCGTATACATTTGTGGTGAGAAAGATGAGCCTGTCCACTCTCCTCTTGAGCCAAACAGTGAGCGATGATTGCAGTTTGGAGACCGCCAACAAATCGAAGACATCTGCCTTCCATCCCATTGATCTGTCAAGGAGGCTGAACCTGTTCACCAGTTGTTGCCTTGGAGCGCCATGCAATCCATCGTCATATGTTTCTTCTATCTCGCTAGCACGCATACGCAAGGCCGTCCGACGAAGTTTCCGCCTCAGTGGCCTCGGTAAGACCCTCCTTGAGTAGCACGAGCCAAAGCGATGTCGCTCATCACTAGCGAGATCAGCCATAACTTCGCTCGAAGAGGTGCCCTGGGGAGGCCCTTCCCCAGTGATTTCGGGTTCCTTCCCTGGGGCTTCAGAGTTAGGAGCCTCATCCCGTTGCGCAGAAGCATTCCCCGCCCTCAGCTGCTCACTGACTCCCTCCATGGTGGTGTCGATGACGTTCTCAAGGGAAGAAGACACAGGCGGGGAATTAGTATCGATTGCGTCGCGGGCCCCCTACCTTCGATGGGAACCCTAAGCGGGTCGACCCGTTCCGCCATGTCTTCGGTCCCATGTGGGGCCACATCGCGGGCCATGTTAACTTCAATAGACGATTGTGACCTCACCCCGTCAGTCGAGGCGATCACTCTCAGGAAAGTAAAAGATTTCAACTTGCTCCCCGTCGAACCACGAAACAAACCGAAATGAAGGTTACGTGGAAGATGAGCGGACTCCGCGCCACATTCACTAACGAGACTATTCGCCTTCCCGTCAGGCCCCACCAAGGTAACCAACGAACGGATCGGACCCGCCGCCACAACAGCGAGATCACGAGATGTCTACTGAACCACACGAGGTTCGCCCCCAGAACTCGAGACCTTCACCTCAGGCGCGACCGGAGGGCCCTTCTCCCCGACGAAAGCAACAGGTTCCACCTCTTCGATCCTTTGAACAGGACACGACTCCTCGTCCAGCCATGCCCGCAGAAGGTCATCACGGCACCTGGACAGGCTCGAGGAGGAAATTTCCACCAGCAACGGCTTCCCATGCACGTCGATCATCCAGCAACCCAGACATGATAAGCGAGCACGCCGAACCGCTAACACGGGGTCTGGCGGATCCCCGGGGTGGCAACCATTAGATTCCAACCCCAAAACCTCAACAATACCTCCCAAAGCAGCCCGAAGGGTGTTAAGGTTCCGCATGGAGTACGGCACCCCTTTAACACAGATACGGTCAAGGTTCTTGTCTCCAAAAGCACCCTCCCATGCAGGGGGGCGTCACCATCGCATACGTGAGATCCGATCGCCCGACCATCTTAGCAAACCAACTTCTTCTTCCTCGGAGAGGCCCCTTGCGAGCACCTTCCATAGGGATATTGCGATAATATCCCCCTTGAATCTGCCCTTCGAGATAGCGCCAACCTCGGAGGAAGAGACGAAGAGGGTCGGTCTCCTCGCCTCCTCCTTCTCCGATCTGAATCCCCTGCGACCAGATCGCAGGTGTCCGCTTAGAGCAGACGCGCCCTCTGTGACCCAAGCTTTGCAAACGAAGCATCTTACAGGTTCACGGCATGATCGTGCCCAATGGCGCAACGAGCAACACCGATAACATCCACGACCAAAAGGATTACTACGATGAAAAGATCGTTCCGGCTGCATTCCAGCCCGCCGAAGCGGTCTTCGCCGCAAAACTTCTACGCACCCACCTCCTTTCTCCCTCTCATCTCGACAGCGCTCCATCGAGGCTCCATAGTGTTGATACTTATGCATGAAGCCTCACCAAATTTCCTATTCTCCATGCACACTCTGACCCCAACCTTTCTAGAAAGTTGCAATAGAAAACCTGTCGTTGTTCCACTCTCAACATTCCCAAGCACCCAATAGCAGCAAACTTAAAGTTAAAGGTTGTAACTTGCGAGTACTTTTGCCTCTTTAAACTTTAATACAACTTCCGAAATCCAATAACTTATGACACATGATTTTAGAACTTTGGTATTAGTTTATTGAAAACTAGAGTTTATTTCAGAACTCCATATCTCTATTCATGTGTGAATATATGTATTTATCGTGCAGTTTCTCATAAGAAACAGCAAGTTTCCATCTCAATCAAATGATGAGACATGTCCCTACTTTTAGGCAAGACATAATCGAGGAGAGATTGACCAGTTATATGGTGATCCCTTTGGATGCAAGTATGAGACATAACGCAAAAAGTGCCATGAAAGGACTCAATATAGCAGATAAACACTTCTACATAGGTGGTTTGATGTTTTGTAGGGGCATCGGATAAGAATTGAACTCCAAACTCAGAATAAAACATGGTACTTGGTTCAGCTTCTAAGGGCCAACAAAACCAAAGTGTCAATTTCATTCAAATACGGAAAAAGAATGCAAAGCCAATTTCCAATAGCCAAACAGGAACCGTGTTTGGCTGTGGGGAGCTCGGATGATCTTATTTGTCAGCTCATGGGGAGGATAGAGACCACTCGGATACAAGCTCCCTATGTTCTCTGGCGGGCTATTAAGAAGGTTATCCCGGTATGGCAATCAAGCGGCGTCTGGTTCTTGGAGATGAGGAATGATTGAGATTTTGGCAGGATGACTGGACAGGGGAAGGGACCCTAAAGGAGCGCTTCTCGAGGCTCTTCACCTTGGCAAGCAACTGGGAGGGTCCAGTCAGTCAGTTCTGGGAACATCGTTCATGAGCTTACCACTCCTCTTCGTCTCCTTCTGATCAGAGAATGGAGGAAATAGGAATTGCTCCAATTGCAGAGAGATCAGGCGGGTATGGAGGGGCCTTCGACTGGCAGGGATCATCTCATGTGGGGGGAATGTACGGTTCATAGTGAAGGAGGCATATCGATTCTTCACAAATGATGTTAATCAGGTGCACAATGATGTCAGACTAGATGCTCAAATCATCTGGAGGAGCAGGGTACCAAACATGGTCAAGGTGTTTCTCTAGATGATTAAATCACCCGCGATCGATGCGCCTCCCTTCTTCACTCCTCCAACACTCTTTGTCAGCTCTGTGGGCTGTCTGATGAATCGGCGGACCACCTTTTCTTCCTTTGCACTTCGGTCTCCCGGATCTGGGATGAGGTCGCTTGGGCTCGATCAGCCAATACGGTGGACTTCTGCGACATCCTCTGGGCCAACAGAAGAAGACCCCGCTCGCATCTGCTTGGCCCTCTGGCGCGCCTTTGGTCGATCTGGAGGGCCCGCAATGACACTATCTTCTCGGGTGTGCGCTTCTACGTGGAGAACGTCAATACCGCGGCTTCCATATTAATCGCTGACTGGTCTACGTAGTTGGGCCTTGGGGCCGGTTGCCGTTTTTTTTATTATTATTCTGACCCCTTTCTCTTCCTTCTTTCTTCCCCTCCTCCGTGTGTAAGTATCTCGCACTATTCTTTATTTATAATATTATTTTGGGGTGAACACCATCGCGTGTCTCCCCCTTTTTGAGCTTTCAAAAAAAAAAAAAAGGTGTTTCTCTAGATATTTTGGTTAGGCAAGACCCTTACCAAGACGCAGTGGGGACGGTTGTTACGGGTTGACGACCGCAATTGTGACAGGTGTGGGACGGAGGTTGAGGACTTCGATCATTTGCTTTTCTCTTTCTCCCACTCGGAGCAGGTTTGGAGCAGCGCCAACACTCCGTGGCTTAGGGTGGAGGATGGTTCCATCTTTTGGTGTTGCATTAGATCGGTGTGTGGCATTGGTCAGGAGGATAGCTCTTATCCTTTTGCTATTTTGTGGGCAATCTGGTGTGGAAGAAACGAGGTCATTTTCCGGGGCCAGATGTTCTACTCGAAGAATGTTCTCGACCATTGTAGGGCATTGTGTCAATCTTGGAACCATGTAGCGTGATGTCATGTACATATTTTATTTCTAATTATATATAATTTTCGTGCGGTGGATCCCAACTTGGGAGGCTATTTTTTCTTCTCAAAAAAAAAACAGAAACCATGATCTAAGTTGTTGTAAAGCTACAAACTACGAAATTATGGAAATACTGAAATACATAATCGGTTGTCAGGAGCCACCAATTAAGCTTTGTTGTTTTCCACTCTTGATAAGTAGGGAGTTGTGGTGGAATCAGCTCTGCCAAAAGACTACAAGATTTTTTTTGAAAAGAAGCTACATGATATTTTTAATATACCAAAAGAGTACAAAATGAATTTTGGAAGCTTCGGAGGGAGTTAACATTCTTTATGGTGCACTTAGGGCCCGTTCGGTAGGAGAATAAGCAGGAATAAGGATGGGGAATAAGGGGAATAAGGGTCTATTCTCCGTTCGGCTGAATGATAAGAATAAGGAGAATAAGGTGAAATAAAGGTAGGTAAGGTGGGATAAAGATAGGAATAAGAGTGAAATAAGATGAAATAATGGGGAATAGTCGTACCACGGGGAAGCGTGTCGGGGGCTTATTCCCCTTATTCCACTCCCCCTTATCCTCCAAACGAACGGGGCCTTAGGGAAGCATTTTAAGAAAAGATGTGTCCAAATGCTGAACCAAAATGCATTTTGTGTGGTGTGGAGCAAGATGTTCTCTTTATCAAATGTGCTTCCTCTAGGAGGAGAGTCTGGGAGAGGTCAAGGGTTTCACAGAAATTTGCAACAACTTCGTTGAAATTATAAAATGATTCAAAAGAAATGTTGATAATGTGAATAACAAGATAAAGAAAGGCACTTGCCGCACTTTAGAAATTTTGATAGGAGCAGAACAAGGTTACAAAAATGCTTTTTAAGTAAGGGTGGACACCTATAGTAGGTGTTCACGCAGCCTTGATTCCATTTAATCACATACTAGGAAAGTACAAACAATACAAACATGACGACCAGGAGGTACAAAGGAAACGTGCATGCACAATCACATTCTGCATATAGAAAGCTCATCCTAACGCTAACGCATTCCTAGCCAGATTTAGCCAGAATGAACAAAAAATGCCTCGCTCTCTCCAGCTTTAAGCAGTAACTTCCTTCCCCGAAGCTGCACCAAAACCCCTCCAGATTAGAAACGTCAGCCCATGATATCTCTGCATTTTTAGGTGAAGTTATGAGGTGGGTCCCATCTTGGTCCTGCACTCACTTTCTCTTCAAAAAAAATATCTCCGCATGTTTCGAAATCTATGTTGGGAACTAGCATCTGAAGAAAAAATGGGATACATCCATTTCATCTCCCACATAAAACTGAGCAAGTCTCTTGTGAAGTTTGCATGCATCCCCTATCCATTTAGAATGTATAATTTTTTTTAGGCCAAGAAAGGGGGAACACGCTAAGGAACTTAATTAAATCTAAAAAGATATCAGTACAAGAACCAAGACTCAAGGAGAATCCTTACGTGATGAGTAGCATTGTTAACATAAAAACATTCTGCAAGGGGAAAAAACACCATTATGAGCGAGCCAAAGCACCCAGATGAGGGCCACAGGTAAAAATCTCTCCTCCTCTGGACGAAAACAATAGTTAAAAAGTGACTCCCAAAATAAGTGTTGGCTTTTGAAATGCAGCGACTCCCCTCCCAACAACAACCAAGCTTCCCTAGCTTTCTCCCAACCAAAGAAAAGATGCTTAATAGAATCCATGTCTATCCCACATAGAGCACATGAGCTGTTATAACTGCCAAAGTGTTTCGCCCATCTGTCTCTAGTGAGAATCCTGTCACGTCTCAAAAGTCACAAGAAGACAAGGATGCGACATGGGATTTTAAATTCCCAGATCATTCTACAATCCCTAATCAACACCTAAGAAGACTGGTCATACATGCTATTCATCATCTTCTATGCTTTCCTCACAAAGAACTCTTTCTTTCACCGAACCCAGAGGTCCCTTCCAATCATCGTCGGGTCATCATGAAAGCTTGATGCTTCCATAAGTCCTACGAAATCTTTGAAGCATAGTTCTGAAAACTCTGAAAAAAACAGTGGCAGCCACACACTCCATCCATCCAAATCGCTGACACAAGAGCATCTTTGTGCACTGCCATTGTAAATAAGTGTGGATACCGTGCAGTCAGGGCTCAACCTTCCATCTAATTATATGTCCAAAATGCAAAGAAAATTCTATTGTAAAGCCCCAAATCTTGATAAGTCCTACGAAATCTTGGAAGCATCGCTCTGAAATCAATTGTAAAGCCTCCCAATCATGATAAGTTATCGTCCTCTCAACCCCAGTGGTCTTGAATAGATCTCGAGGGACCCCCATCCGACTCCAAAGCCTCCAAGAGGTCCTAAATCCTATGGTAAGAAAAAAATGAAAAGAAATTTCAACTTCATAACCCAGGCCCATAGCCTGGCATGGCCCAGCACTCCACCACAACACTCTTATTCTCCACCAAGGTGAAGAGCCTGAGGAATTTTTTTATAATGAAATCCTGGAGAAAGCTTATGAGGTTTTGTATAAAAATCTCAACTTTAAGGAGGGCCAGAAAGATATATTCAGGTTGGCCAAAGCAAGAGAAAGAAAGACCAAAGACCTTTCTCAAGTGAGATGCATTAAGGACGAGGAAGGTCACGTGCTTGTTGCTCAGAAGGATATAGAGACTAGATGGGAGCAATACTTCCATAAACTTTTCATTGGAGAAGGAAATAGAGAGATCACTTTGGGTGATCTAGCTAGTAGTGAAAGTTACTTGAATCGTGCATGCTATAGACGAATACAAAGAAAAGAAGTAGAGGAGGCTTTGAAGGTTATGAGACCTGGGAAAGGTCTTGGACCGGATGACATCCCTGTAGAAGTATGGAAAGTTTTAGGTGAGCGTGGTTTGACTTGGCTTACGAATCTATTCAATGTTATTTGGCGAAGCAAGAAAATGCCTGAAGATTGGAGGAGGAGTATCGTGGTGCCTCTTTATAAGAACAAATGAGACATTCAAAATTGTTCAAATTACAGAGGTATCAAGCTGATGAGTCGCACTATGAAAATTTGGGAACGTGTGATCGAAAGAAGGTTGAGACAAATTTCCCAAATAAAAGAAAACCAATTCGGATTCATGCCAGGTTGCTCAACTATTGAAGCCATCCATTTGTTGAGGAGAACAGTGGAGATTTATAGAGCTAAAAGGAAGAATCTCTATATGATCTTTATTGATTTGGAGAAGGCTTATGATTCCGTCCCACGAGAGATACTGTGGAGAGTTTTGGAGAAGAGACAAGTACCTATCCTATACATTAATCTCACAAAGAATATGTATGATAGGGCTTTATCTTGTGTAAGGACCCCGACGGGGAAGACTGATTATTTTGATATCAACATTGGTTTACATCAAGGTTCAGCTTTGAGTCCATTTCTTTTTACTTTGATTATGGACAAGTTGACAAGTCACATTCAGGATGAGTTACCTTGGTGTACGTTATTTGATGATGATATTGTGTTGATTAACGAGACTAGAGATGGAGTAAATGAGAAGCTTGAGGTTTGGAGACATGCATTGGAGACTAAACGTTTTCGTATAAGTAGGGCTAATACGGAATATATGGAATGCACCTTCGACGGAAGCAATGGTGAAGGAATCGAGGTGAAGATTGGTGACGATAACATTCAATAGAGAGATTCTTGTAGATATCTGGGATCTATTTTGCAACATGATGGGGAAATTGATGGAGATGTTACTAATATAATAAATGCAGGCTGGCTAAAGTGGAGAGGAGCCTTAGCATCACATGGAATAACACAGTCTTAGCAAATTCTCATTTAGCCAATTCTACCTCAAATGTAATCGCCACTCAATGTCGTATTTGTGTTCCTCCTCTGTGACAATCTTCTTCTAACAGCTTCAAGCACAGATGTACCCGAGTTGGTACAACATGTCATACGAGATCAGAAAACAGACAGACAAATTATTACAACTTTACAAGGGTCATGTCATACAGGGACGACTCGAGGGCCTTTATAAGTAGTGCTAGAGGCTGAAATCTTTCTTAGCCTCTAGGACACTTGGCAGCCCATTTTTATGCAACGAAAGCGTATGTTAAGGCCCCCATTCTCTTTCTCTCTATAGCGAGGTATCTTAACATCTCCAGCAACCTAGAAAGTAGAGACGCCCTATTCCCCTTTAATTTTCAACAAGCAGTGGCTAGAAACTTCAAATTCATGTCCTATATTGGGTTGGACTGCAAGAAATAAGGTAGCCATAAAGCCAATTGGGGACCCCTTCAATATGTATGATATCTTTAGACAATCTTTATGATTGTAAGATAATTTATATAAGGAATAGACGCGTTAGTAAGGATTTTGGAACTCAAGGATATTAGTTTAAATATATGCATGTTGCATGTTGATTTTATTTCCGATTGGAATTCTAATGCAACTTAAGGATCAATAAATGTATCAATATATCATGCTCTAATTTCAAGGGCAAGAGATGTAAGACCTCATCCACTTCTTGAGCCATTTGACTTTGAAAATTCTAAATTCAAATGAGCAATGATTTGAAAGCTGACCTATAGCTATTGGATATATATGTATTTGGAATATTAAAACCATGAAGTTTTAAGGGATGTATACTGAAATCCAAGCACATTTGTTGCAGAATTTTAAGTCAGATTACCAAGTTACTCACTGCCATATTAACAGTAACTAAACTTAATGTTGAGTTCATTTATTTAAATAGTTGCTGACGGTTAATCAAATTAAAAAAACTAAATTTAGAGTAAATTACAAAAGTTCCATCCGATTTCAATGTCGTACATGAACTTTAAAAGGTAACAATGTATTACCAAATCTTTACTATTGTCTAGATGTGGTTTTGAGCTATTGCGGTTTAAGCTTTGAAAGACCAAGCGATCAACTAAATTTGAATAACCAAGGATCACATTGAGATAAATCTTAAAGATTAGGTACCACACTGTTACAAGTTCAGGTACAACATTGAAATCCGGTGTATAGTTAATGGACTTTTTTGTAATTTACTCCTAAATTTATTTACTGCTTGTTATTTTCTGCCGACCATTATTCAAATTAAGAGCAGTAACAAAAAATTACTTATCGAATAAACTTAATGTTAACAACTAAAGTTACTAAACTTACTGATAGCTACTATATTTATTTATTAAACTTACTGCTCAGGATATTTGATTATTGTTTATGTATTTATTTAAGTTGTTGTTCAGCAGTAACTAACTAAATTTAGTTACTAAAAAATACAGTTTATCTTTTTATTGAAGCTGTTGCTAACAGTAAATTTACTGTTTATTTAAGCTGCCGGTTGGCGACTGTTATTTAAGAGGTTGCTTAAGGATGTTGAGGGTGTTAAATATCCTGCTGATTGTTGTTATTGTTGTTTAATGTTGCTAACTGTATGCTTGTATGTTAAAAGTTCGTAGAATAGAAAGATTATCTAAATGGGTTACTTGAATGCTTGCTATAAAAATATAATTTACCCAAATAACTGGAATATGAGTTATATGAATGTTTTTTACCAAATATATAATTTATCCAAATTCATCTAGATGTCTTAAGGGTTGCAGCTCTTTGATGCATACATATATACGATACTATTACCATAATATATAATGGGTACATACTGAAACCTCTGAGATATACCGCTAAGCTTACGTAAATGAGATCACTGAGATGGGTTCATCTACATATATACGATACTATTACCATAATATATAATGGGTACATACTGAAACCTCTGAGATATACCGCTAAGCTTACGTAAATGAGATCACTGAGATGGGTTCATCTAAACAAGATATTGCTATAAACATTTTAAGTAAACGAAATGAATGGTTTACTAATAAATGATCAGTTGTTATATCTGTTATATTATTTATAGTATCATAGTTGGATTGTATGAGTGAGCTCACAAATGAAATAAGAATTAAATTAGAAATGGAAATGGAAAATGTGACTTATAAGTGACCTTAATAATCTATTTCAAATATAATAAAATATTGTGGATAGGTAGTTAAAATATCTTTAACCGACAAGCCATGGAGATAATAGTAATATGATGAAATAATGAAGATTCGGATACTACGTCTCTAAGAGACCAAATGGGTTGGAGAGAAAGCAAGAGAGAACGAGAAGACATGCTTTAAATTACGAAATCCGAGTAAAGAGAAGGATAGAAATGGTGTTCGAGTGGTTGTTCACAAAAATTTGAAAGATAGTGTGGTTGAGGTGCAAAGATTACAGGATAGGATTATTTTGTTGAAATTGGTGCTTTAAAAAGAAATTATGAATATCATCTCAGTATATGTATTGCAAATTGATTTAAAAGAAAGGATTAAACAAGATTTTTAGGAGAATTTGGATAAGATTATGCAAGGAATCCACAAAGAAAGATGATTTGCCTAGGTGGAGATCTTAATGGATATGTGGGAAAGGATGCTTGAGGGTATGTTAGTGTTCATAGAGGCCATGACTTCGGCGATAGAAATTAAGAGGGAAAAGACATTCAGAATTTTATAACAGCTTATGAACTTTTCGTAGCAGAGAGGAAGGAGCATTAATAATTTATAAGTGGCTCAACTAAAACACAGATAGTTTACTTTTCGATGGAAGAGATCGATCGTGTTGTAAAGACTGCAAAGTAACCTCGGGAGAGAGATTGACATATCAACATTGCCTGCTAGTCATTGATGTGCAAATAAAAGGGTTGTTGAAGAAAAGCATGGTTCCCAAGACTATTAGAAATATATGGTGGAATCTTCATTTGAAGCAAGCAAGCAAGCTTCAAGGTGAAGGTTTTAGAAGACTTATCTTGGGATGTTAACGGAAGTACAAATGAGATGTGGGAGGTGGTAGCATCTCGTATTCGAAGGGTAGCCAAAGAGATGCTAGGCATGTCTAAAGGATGAGTTCTTTGTCAAAAGGAGGCTTGGCGGTGGAGTGAAGGGGTGCAAGATAAGCCTAAAAATAAAAGAGCTTGCTTTAAAGCTATGTCTAAGGATAGAACGAAAGAAACTATCACAAACTACAAAATGGCGAAGAATGAAGCAAAGAAGACTGTAAGTGAAGTTGAGTCAAAAGTTCATGAATTTTTGTACAAAAAACTAGACTCTAATAAGGGCCAAAACGATTTATTCAGATTTGTCAAAGCAAAAAAAAGAAAGATCAAAGATCTTTTTCAAGTGAGATGCATTAAGGATGAGGAAGGACATGTACTTGTTACTCGAAAGTATATAGAGACTAGATTGAAGCAATATTTCCATAAGCTTTTCATTGGGGAAGGGGATAAAGAGGTGATTTTGGGAGACCTAGCTAGTAGTGAGAGTTACATGAATCATGCAAGCTATGGACGAATACAAATGAAAGACGTAAACGATGCTTTATAGGTTATGAAACATGGGAAATGAGTAGGACCTAATGACATTCCTATAGAAATATGGAGAGTTCTAGATGAGCATGGTTAGACTTCGCATAGAAATTTATTCAATGCTAGTTGACGAAGCAAGAAAATGCATGAAGAATAGAGGAGAAGCACCGTGGTGCCTCTTTATAAGAAGAAAGGAGACAATCAAAATTATTCGAATTATAAAGGTATCAAACTGATGAGTCACGTTATGAAAATTTGGGAATGTGTGGTCGAAAGATGGGAATTCTTTCCGCTTCTGGACGGATGATTGGACCGGGAGGGGTGTTTCGCAGAACTTGTTTCCACGGCTGTGCGCGCTGGTGGTCGACAAAGACGCCACCGTGGCCTCCTGCTGGGCCGGTGGCTGTTGGTGCCCTTTGTTTGCCGCTAATTTATCGGATCAGCGTTTGGACGATTTCACCTCCATGCTGGTTTTTCTATCAAACGCTCCCACGCCCAATGGGGGACGTGATCACTTGGCTTGGAAGGACGGTCCTTTCTCTTCCAGGAAGGCGTACCTCGCTCTTATTCCTTCCTATGTGGGGGACGATGCGACCTTATTGAGTCATTGCAAATTCATCTGGGGACTCAAACTCCCGAAACGGGTTGGTATCTTTCTTTGGCTACTTCGGCGTGGTCGCCTGTTAACTAGAGATCGATGTGCAATCATGTTTCCTAATGTCTCCCATTTGTGTGGTCTCTGTGGTACGGAGGAGGAAACCAGCGGGCACCTCTTCTTTCATTGTGGCCATGTTCGTGCTCTCTGGGACGATCTGGGGTGGCTGAATATCTCGAGCTTTGGTGCGTTTTGCGACAGCTTGTTGAATTCAAGGGGCCGGGCTAGGGTGGATCTGGTGGACCCGATTGCGCGTCTATGGAGCATCTGGTTAGGAAGAAACGAGGCAATCTTTGCTCGGCAGAGGTTTTACAAGGAAAATATTTGCATCTCGGCATCACGCTTTCTTCATGATTGGACTTCTGTGTAGCATTTTTGGTGTGCGTTGGACTTATGTGTAGCAACTTGTTTTCCTTTTGTTCTTCCATCTTGTAAGTACTATCTTCTTTTTGTTTTTAATACATTGGGGCGAACACCTCTGAGTGTTTCCCCCTTTTTTGAGCGTCAAAAAAATGTGTGGTCGAAAGAAGATTGAAGCAAGTTTTCAAAGTAACAGAAAATCAATTTGAATTCATGCCAAGTCACTCAACTATTGAAGTTATCCACTTGTTTAAAAGAACATGGAAATTTACAGAACTAAAAGGAACAACCTCCATATGATTCTTATTGATTTATATAAGGCTTATGATTCAATCCACGGGAGATAGGAGAATTTAGGGGAAAAAAGACGAGTACATGTCCTATGCATTAACATTATAAATGACATGTATGATAGGACTTCATCTAGTGTAAGGATCCAATCTGGGAAAACTAACTACTTTAACATCAGCATCGGCCTGCGTCAAGGTTCATCTTTGAGTCCATTCCTTTTTACTTTGATTACGGATGAGTTGACCGGTCAGATTCAAGATGAGATACATTGGTGTATGTTGAACATCGATGATATTAGGTTGATTGATGAGACTAGAGATGGAGTAAATAAGAAGCTTGAGATTTGGAACTTTGGAGACATGCCTTAAAGAGTAAAGGATTTCGTATATGTAGGGTTGAGACTGTATATGGAGTGCGCATTTGATGGAAGTAGTGGTGAAGGAATCGAAGTGAAGATTGGAGACGATAATAATCAGAAGAAAGATTCTTTTAGATACTTTGGATCGATTTAGCTACATGATGAGGAAATTGATGGAGATATCACTCGTAGAATAATTGCAGGTTGGATAACATCGAGAGGAACCAACTATATCTGATAAGAAAGTTCCTTTGAAAATTAAATGAAAGTATTACAAGCAGTCGTGGGACATGTGCTCTGTGGATTTGAATAGTGGCATGTGAACCATTGACATGTATAGACAATGCTAATAGAAAAAATGAAAATGATAAGGTGGATGTGGGGTCCGATAGAGGATAAGATGAGAGACAAATTTTCAAAACATCTAAAATGGTTTGGCCATTTGCAAAGTAGGTTGAATGATGCGCCAGTTAAAAGATGCGAGATTTAGGATGTTGAACCAGCCAAGAGAGGTCAAGGAATTCCCAATAAGTATTGGAAAGACTACTATCCGAAGCGATCTTAGTTATTTGAAACTAAGCCCAAGAATGACCCAGGATATTAGATATGAATGGAGGCAAAAAAATCATGTAGCCGACCCAACTTAATGCGGGACAAGGCTTTGTTGTTGTGTTTTCAGATATAAAAAAAATGGTTTGGTAATTGATCTTGTCACTTAGTGCTTAACTAAAAGAGAAACAATGGATTATAAATTTGTAACTAGAATATTGATATGATGTTTATTAAAAGAAAGGTTAAATTGAAAGCAGTTATGCCTTTATTCCTTGTTACAGCTCTTTTGTTAACCAAGGAAAAATGTAGACGAAAAGAGAAATTTTAAGTTATGTTTTTTTCCAAAAGGGGGATTTAGTTGAACAAGAGGACATATATTGTTATTGTCACTATGTGAAAACCAGTAGGTGATATAACATTACTACTGCTGGAATGAGATCCAAAGAAAGTCATGAACACCGAGGGCCTTGAGATAAATTATACGTGGCTGGTTGGACTGCGTGTGATTTATAATGATTATTCCCGGTGGATTACCAAGGGAAGTGTGAGAATGAGGGCCCTAAAAAGGAGGTTCCTACCTTTGACTACAATACTTTATCAATGAATATTGAAATAGGGATAATAACTTACTTCGCTTCCTTAATGAAGAAGATAAGTGGGATTATGGCCCATAATCAATTTCATACCACGAATGAATTGCGAAACGAATATATTGGGATCAAATTTTCTCGGTGAATATACATTGACAATGATAGAAAATAAATATTATGAATAAATTTGAGTTTCTTAGTAGTTGACTTTCTTGATTATTATGTCATGATTGTTTCCATGAAAGTGCATATGAGAGATTCGTATATTGTTGTTAGAGACAGAATCATGAAAAGATACGAAGGAGGGGTGCAAACAAGACAAACGGATACGCCTGAACACTCTTCTTAATTATTCTACGTCTTAATTACATAGTAAGTGGTATATTATTGTATGAGTATTTATGTTTTGTTTTTTTTGTATACTTTATGAATTATGAGCCGTGTTCGTTACGTTAATTTTCAACTTATTTATACATGAATAAACTTTTTTGATATAAAAACATGGTGCAGCCCCAAACCCGAACCCGTACATGCATGGTTAGTAAGTTTCAAAGCCGAACCCATCTAAAAATAAATGGGGCTGATTTTGGGTCATTAAATGAAGCGGGTTCGAGTCAGGTACCCAACGGATACACCCAAATTGACATACCTACTTTAGGTTAAGCACATAGGATCATTCTCAAACAACATCATTGTCGTCTAGCTCACCGATAGGATGCCTTAGGAATCTCCCAAACTCGACCAAACGATCATCCGCATCGGTGACTCTAAACATCTGTTAATCCCCATAAGATGAAAACATGAAGACAAAACGAAGATGAAAACTGCAGAAATGATTTTTTTCTGAAGCACCATCCCACACCCCTTGATAGATTCGCATGCCTTCGCTCAAACCTCTCTAGCATAGGTAACTATTCGGATGGACGCAACCGGCAATGACCAAAGGAAGGCCCATATAGCTGAAAGGGAGGATTGTTACCAAGATCGCACGTGAATGATGTTGTCTTCAAGTCCTTCGACCAATACATGAAAGATGTCGCATGATCTTATATTGGTTATAGAAGATCTTAGAAAGGTAGTACCGTAGTAGTCAGGTTATCACATACTGTGAGTACAAGGATGACCGATTGATCTTTAGTGGTTATCCTTTGGTTTTTGAACTATAGTGAGTATAATTAGTCGTAGGAAGTTGATTGGTCTAATGGAGAAGTTCTATCTATAAAGATAGGGGACACTGGAGTAGTATTTGTGTATGATAGTGAATCATTTACCTCTATATCATGTCTAGTTACTTCAGAAACAGGAAACAAGTCATTCATAACACAATGCTACCAACTAAGAATCAGTACTTCCATTAAGTGTCCAGAATACTTCTCTCAGGAATGATTCAAACTTGAAACAAGTCAATCGAACTCTCCATATATCCACATATAGAACGACTTCATCCAAATCAGTTATGAGATGCCATGTGCTTAATAACACACTAACTCAATTCTATTTCAGCAAAATTAATGCTTATCTCATTGTCCCCCGATGAGATCTAGTATGGACAACTCTGTAACAAAGTCACACCAGTCCATAGATCCAAAACAACAGCAGAATCCACCTACCAGCTTTAAGGCGGCGAGCGCCTGGCTGACGTAGAGGATGATGGTGAGCTTCTGGTGCAGCACGACCAGGTTCCCCCTGGTGGCGTTGAGCTCCCGCACCTTCCTCGCTGGGTCGACGACGTCAGCATCAAGCGCCCGGATTACCTCACGGAGTCTCACGATGCGGATGCACGCCTCGACGATCTCCCCGTCGAGGCCCTGCAGCTTGCCCTGGGCCTCGAAGAAGGACTCGGAGCGGAGGGAGATCTCACGGACGAGGTGCGTCTCGACGACGTCGAGGTACTGAGAGAGGCGGTCCTGGAGGGAGGCGTTGTCGGGGCCGAGGGGGCAGGCGGCGCGGAAGGTGGCGGCATCCTCGAGGGCGAAGTCCTCCTTGAAGAAGAGGGAGGGGACCTCGCGGAGGCAGGCGACGAGAGCGTCACCGTGGGGGGAGGAGGAGGGGTCGGGTGAGGAGAGGGAGTGACGGCGGACGTGTTCGAACTTGGAGAAGGGGTCGGAGATGAGGGAGAGGTAGGGGAGGAAGTCCTGGAGGGAGGGGGAGGGGAGTGGGGAGGAGGGGAGGATGGGGGTGAGGGGGTCGGGGAAGGGGGGAGGGGCGGCGGAGGAGGAGGAGGATGGCCACCACCAGGAGGAGGAGGAGGGGTCGGTGCGGGAGGTGTGGGGGTTGTTGAGGATGGAGGCGAGGCTCTGGCTGTCGCTGCCGCGGAAGGAGGGGGAGTCGAGGGAGGACGATGAGGGGGAGCGCATGGTTGTTGATGTGGATAATATGGACGGATAGATCTCTCAGAGGGTTGAGGTCATTGGGGGATCGGAAGGTGGGAGGCAAAAAACCTCTGGGAGTGGAGGAGGAGCTGCCCAGATCGGATCTGGTGAAGGGGGTGGTGGAGTCGGGGGTGACGAAGGTGGGGGTGGGTTTTTCGTTTAACTTTTTTTTTAACTTTTTTTTTAGTTCATTCCTTCGGTGCTGTTAAATTTGTGAGAATACGCCTTTAGGTTAGATGTTTTGCATGGTTATGGTGTGCCCATTTTTTTTGGAAAAATCATCATGCACAAAATTTAGATACAATATTACAGGACCAAAATAAATAGCCAGCACATGCATAGGGCAAAGGTAACAGCATATCTAGTGCATCACATCAGCATTGTAAGATCAAGAAAAAAAGCATCTAAAAAGAAGTCAACAACCAAAAAAGTGAGAAACTTCGAGGGGTGATGTCAGTCGGAGTATCGCTTAGCATCGTTTAACCGATAAAATAGGAGAGAGCTTCTTTGAGTAACCAACAAGGGATGGCAACTTCAAGCTCGGGAAATCACCTTCGCTTTTACCTCAGCAACTTTGATGTCTGAAAAAGCAAGAAGATGTAAATCGAATATTTTCACCGTAAATCCCTCAAAAGATCGCATCTCAAATCATGCTATAGTTTAAGGGTAGGACAATGTCAAGACATGCCGAACAAATAAGTGAGGCTTCTCTGATGTTTTATTTTGGAAATTTGGCATACCCTTGAAGGCAATTATGAGTCGTGCCTTCCAGATCAACTACCAGCAAGATGCCTTCAAAAAAGGGGATCTACCAAGGTGCATTATTAACGCTACATGCAGGCGTTGTGGAAAATAAAGATTTGAAATATATATTGCCATGTGTGATACTGCAACACAACAATAGCAGCAACAACAACAAAGCATTTTCCCACATTAAGTAGGTCGGCTATGCGGATTCTTTGCTTCCATTCAGATCTATCTTGGGTCATTCCCAGGCTCAGATCCAAATAACTAAGACCCCTCTGGATAGTCACATTCACATTCCAACACCTCTTAGCTTCCCCTCCCTATTTAGCCGGCTCAACATCACGAATCTCACATCTTCTAATGGGTGCATCAGCAGGCCTCTTTTGCAAATGACAAAAATCATCTTAAGTAGTTTTCTCTCAACTTATCCTCTATCAGAGCTACACCATTTGTCCTTCTGATCACATCATTGTAAATTCGATCATTTTCTGTATACCACACATCCACTTTAGCATTTATCATATCTTGCTACTCACATTCTTTACACATGTCTACGGTTCGCAGACTAACATTCAGATCCATGGAGCATAACAGGTCTCGCGACTACTTTCTAATAATTTCATTTGATTTTCAAAGGAATTCCTTATCACATATAGATGTTCATCTCTACTTTAGCTAACCTGCATTTATTTTATGAGTAAAAAGGACTTGAGGGATGTTAGAAGGCCTAAAGGGAAATAAAGATGAAAGGCCTTAGCGTGTTAATTTCCTTTAAAAAATCAATCTTGACCACAATTGCTCTGATTCTGGAGCTAATCCACCCATCTACGATGATGGAGTGTAAATGAAACCATCCATTGTTGATTTACCTTTAATAAAAAGCACGTTGTTATGGATAGATATTTTATTGAAGGCTCGAAGCCCGATGATTAGCAAGGATTTTGAAAATGACATGGATGGGTAGGTTTATGAGGCCCGTCGATATGCAGTTTTCAATCTCATTAGGATTTCCACTCTTGAAAATAAAAGCAATGATTGTGCTAAATACATGACGAAGATCTATTATGTCAAAGTGGTCATCTTGGAGACCCAAGACCATCTCCAATTTGTTTTTAATACATGCCAAAAAAATTGTACAAATATGATGATGATGTCATCTGGACCCTTTGTTTTTTTAGAAAGACATATCGTGACTTCAACCTTGTTCATGAGAATGCGACAAACAGAGACATTGAATCTCAAAATGGTTTCTGCTTGATTTGGTAGATGCCAGGATTTTCAGAAAGCTCGTATTTGAGTTTTCTTCTGATAGATATAAAATCTTGGCACATTGATTTCACAAATTGAACTCGTCTTTCCTTAAAACTTCCAGCTTGGATTTTAAGATGTTAAGGTCATATGAGTTACTAATTGATCTTGAGTCTGAATTTTGCTCCTTCTCTTTAATCAAGTCTTCAACTTCTAGAATTTGCTTAGATAAACACAGAGAGAAGTCTTTCCTCCACTACTTGTTGAGGGGTTTTAAGCATTTGATTTTGGAAGCCCATCTATGGAAAGGGTTATCAGATCTAGCCTTTTCCATCAAGGAATTTTTTACTAGATCGATGAAAGAGATTTTGTTTATCCAAAAAGATTCGATTCAAAAAAATCATTAGGTTTGATGATGTTACCACATATTTGAAGAAATGGATTGTGGTCCAAAGGGTTTTAGGTATCTTGTATAGGGAAGATCATGGGAAGATGCCTAACTTGGTCATGTTGGCTAGGATTCTATCCAACTTCGTCTAGGATGCACAATCTTGAGAACCCAACTGGGTAAATTTTGAACCTTTATCATTTGTATTCAGAGTGTATTCAAACAGGCCATTTGAATTTATCCAAAGATTAAAAGGTTTATCATGCCTTTTCGTAAGTGCATTTTATAGTCTATCTCCTCGTATCCGGATAAGGTCAAAGTCACCCAAAATAAAAGGTAGGTAGTGTGTTTGTATCAATAGAGCATATGACAACAAGAAAAGAAGATTTAACTCCCTCTGCGGCCCATAAGTATGAATAAAGTTGGAAGATATGTCTTCATCAAATGATTTAAGTTTCAAGCTTGAGAAGAAATTATGACATTCAACAGCTAAACGAACAAAACAATTTCTGTCTCATCCATATATGATGTCCTAGGACTTTATTATTGGATTTGAATGTCATACAAAATAATCCTAGCACCATCAAATAACCTAATAACCCTTAGATTCAAAATTAGAGATCTAGTCTCTATGAGAAAAAATATTTTTAGATAATGCACACATTTAAGGTTTCTCAAATGGTTCCATTTATGTTAGACTCCCAATCCTCGCATATTCCATATATAAAATTAAATTTCATTCGCAAGTAATGCATCAAGGTTGTAGCAGTTTTTCACTCAGACGATCAGTAAATTTTCGATAAAGATTTTTTGTTTGTTAAAATTATTGAAATCAAAATAAAAAAATCTAGCAAATTTTTCACGTGTAACCATGTTGAAGGTTACGACAGATTAAGATATGGCATTTCCTTTCATGTCCTTTCGGGATGACATATCTTTTTTCTTTTTCTAGATCCACTATGTTGAAGGTTGGGGTATCCTACATCTCTTTTGTTTCCACAACTGAGTAGGAAGGTTTTTAATATGTCCCCAAAGCGAAGCATCAATCTTCGGGTCCTTGTTTTGCATCCACGCCACCGTGTGTTCCAACTTCGAGAGATCAAGCTCGAGCTTCGGTTCAACGGGAACATATATAGTAGTAGGGCCTTGATGGGTGGGAAAAGGCACTAAATGTAACTCTAATTTTTCCCAAGCAGGCAAAGATCAAACTTTTCCTTTTAAAGTTCAATCAAGATAAAAGCTTCATCACAATCTAAGAATTTTGTTGACATCCATGATATGAATTAAGACTTTCGACATAGAAGCTTTGTCACAAACATTTTCTAAGCTTGGACATTCATAATCCAAGAGTTTACCGAATTTCTCATAAATATTTGTCAAAATGTAGGGATATCTATGGTGAAGCAGTAGGCCAACTCAGTTACCCAATATATCGATAATTCATTTACACACTTTGCCCCAATGGAGGGGGACCAGTTATAGAACACGAGCGAAGAACCATCCATCCTTGTTAGGAGGAATGGGTGAGAATTTCAAAGATTTTCCTCGAATCCACCTCTACGATGAGTTGATGATCAAAATTCTCCCGCATCTTGCGGAAGGCTCCCTTGAAAATCTCAATCTCAAAAGAGACAAGTCATATCCCAAGGCAAAATAGATTGAGGGGCCTCCCTGAGGCAACAAAAACACAATGATGATTCATATCTCGAGCGTCCAAAGGATTTGAATGTTTTGAATGAATGAAGGGGATTTGCCGCATCAACTTCTTTTCAATGGTGTGCATTGATCGAATCGACTTAGGGTACCAAACCTACTGGTTGAGTTTTCCCGAGGAACAAGGAGAACAATTTTGCAAGTTTTTGGCTCTAACCGTAGCCATGCAAAATGCAGAGAATTTTACAGGCTCGTTTTAATTGCTTTTTTTGCATGGAATGCATGTGTGATGTCGCTCGTCATTAATGTTATAGATATGATTTTATCCTTGCTATCTCTTTGGTATGACACAACTGTCATGAGTTGGGTTTGGATCCTCTGTGAGCTACAGTAGAGGTGTTGTAATCATTTTTTTTTGCGAATTCATTTCCAAAAATCCAACCTTATAGATTTAATCTCATACTAATGTTCTACATATCCAACAAATTTCGTTCAAAGACGATGTTGATATTTGATCTTAATGGTCAAAGTTCTAGTCAATACTTGAGAAACATAAATCCCATAAAAAAGAACTAGAATTTCAATCATTGAAATAAAATAGCAAAACACGTAGGATTTTTTGCGATAAAAGCATAATGGGGCGGAGAAGAAGCTACCGCCATGGTTGAGGTGGCAAAAGCATGAGGAAGGAGGAGAGGATTAGTAAGGGAGTTGCGGGAGAATATCGTGGGGTGAGGGAAAGGGGCATTTTTATCTACGAATCCAAAAGATAATGATGGGCTCCGACTCTCATTAACAGAAGAGCACACTATTACAAATTCAAAAGATCACATACCACATTATTACTTTCGAAAGTTTAGACATGACATTGAAATTGAATGTATAGTTTAGATATGACATTGTTACTTTTGGCTCAACAACATCCCAATTCAAGGTAATCTCTTTATCACTATGTTTGGATTCACTTCTATTTGAAATTCCCAGTCAAACTTGAATCTCTGATCAAGAGCAATGATTTTAAGAGTGCAAGTTCTTGATGAGTGAAATAATTGTTGATCGTGAGGTTAATCTAGATGATGAAATAAATGTTGACAATGATGAATCCCATGATATTTGTGATACTCATGTCATGACTGCTCCTCTATCCAATGAAATAATGATTGAAATATCCGAGTTGTTGACCAAAATTTTAACCTCGACTTCATGTTCTGGTTCTTGGAGAATGAATTTTGAGATGAATTTGATGTGAATGAAGAGACAAATCAGATAATGAAAAAGGAATTGATGTTGAGGATGAATCTGAGGATAATGACTTTTGATTATGATGATGAAAATTACATTGATTCTAATTATGGCAATGTTGCTTTGAATGAATCTAATAATGAAATCAAATTGATGTTGAGGATGAATACGATGATTAGGGTGAATATGAATATGAGGATAATTTTGAATCCGAGAAAGAACATGAGGATGACGACAAGCATAAATACGAACACGACAATAAAATTGAGATTGATTTATAGCATAATGATAATGTTGATAATTTTGAGCAAGCAAAAAATGAGATTGAGTTATCCTACTTTGTTCTCCCATCCATCCCCTACCACATGTAGGAAATCCTCCATGACGACTCTCATAAGGATAATCACATACTCTCCCTCCCGAACCCACCACTATCAAGGAAGATGACCCTTCCTGCTTGGTCTTTCACCCTATAAGGATTCACCTAACATTACCTCATTTTTTATCAAGATTACTCCTTATCATTTGATATTTTTTGGGTTGAAACCAAGAAGCTCCTGAAGAACTTCGAGGATGATCAACGAACTACCACACTTATTCCATCTTCGAGTTTGGTTGAAATTGATGTATCAAGCAAAGATACAATCGTATTGAATAATATTAAGGATACAAATTTTGGTCATGAGCAAGAAGCTGTTCAATCCATATGGACATAAACCCACCGACCCGCCCTTAGATTTTTCACAAAAAGATGCATGCACAAATATTTGATTTTTGAGATGACCATGATGAGATGGCCATGATATTTCTACGGGTGGGAATAACTTGGATTTATCTGATGTCTAAGGAAAATGATTTTATCAGTGACATACCTTATGTCTTAAATAATAAACCGGCTTTTGACCAATAAGAACCAATCATGATCCTATTTTCTCATATTCATCACCCATCTACCAATCGGAAATACCACATTCAAAGTCGATTACATTCCTCTCATTCATGTGATCAACCAAATCAGCTTTCTCCATTGTCATATTGATACCACCTTCACAATGTGTTTCACTCTACCAATCTTACACATCCACCTTCAGTTGTCCATGGATACCTTCCTCGCCACCATGTCTCTCGAGCCGAACTACACATCACATCAAGGTTTTCTAAATCATATATTCGAGACACATGATATACCTGACCTTGGAGATCGGATGGCGGTGTTAAATCCAGTATACTTCGTGGGATCTTTCTCGTGATTAGTTTTTAGGCATCTTCTTTCACTTGCATCTCTCTCTCTCTACTGTAGTTCAAAATAAGTACGGGGAAACCCTAAAAAAGCAAAACCAATTATAAAATAACAAAAAGAAGCATCTTTTATAATTTGCATCAGCACCCTCTACAATTGTGTTGACTCGCATTCTGTTTTTTTCACGATTCTATCACCATAGGGACATGGCTTGCACTATGGGGGATTCATTACATTTCATTTATTGCATTTCTATTTCATCTCGTGTTTTCAAAAAAACACATGTATCGAAATTTTGCATTATTTTCAAAAAAATGCATAAAATATGCATGGGAAATCGAATTTTCAAAAAATGCATCATATTCTGCATGTTTTTCAAAAAAGCAAGAAATATATGTATATACCCCAAATCCCAATAAATTTTGGAAAACAGATCTCAAAAATCTTTTTATTAAAAAACATCATTTTTTTCAAAAAAAAATCTTTCAACTCTTCCTAACTTTTTGATATTCAAAGCCTGGTTATACATTTTTCGAACTTAGACTGATCTCAATCTACTTAATTTTCATAGGACTTCATCTGGCTTGAGTATCTTGGTTCTTCATTTATATTTTATAATTAATTTCTCAAATTTGCTTGTTTCATGTGGTTACCAAGATTACATGTCTAACTAATCATCTTGAAAATTATTACACTTTTTTGCTCTTAGTTTATTTTTGAACAATCTGCACCTTACATTGTAGCCCAACTTATTTTGTGTCTACAAGGCATTGCTTCAATCACTACTAAGGAAAGGGAGTGGCTACGACGATGTAGCTTCTGATACTTAAATTAAATCTAAGTTAACAAAGTTCAGTGATCTAAGTTTGGGAAACACTTTTTATTTATGAGCTTGGGCTTGTCAGTAAACTTGCCTTAAACAATGTACCAAAAAGCTTATTTTTTTATACATGTACGCTCTCGATATCCAATGCTGCAAAAACTATATGAAAGAGACAACACAATAAGGGATGCCTATACCAACATCAAAAGTATAAATGCGAAGCAAAATTTTGTCAAAGAAATTCTATTAAAATAATTGTGCACAATCAAAAACATCAAGTGTCATATCAATGGCATTGCTATTTTAAAGTAGGTCAATTTGGCATAGGGTTATGCTATGTGAAACCAAAAAATTAAGAACAACATACCTTAATGGTACGAAAACCCTAACAAATAATTTATGTTCTCTATCATATGTTCCCATTTTATTTGCTGACAGACTTAGGTGAAATGATAATAAGCACAAGCTTAGAGAGAATGGAAATTTTAGACTTCGAGAATCTTGAGGTACATCTAAATTGTATGGTATTCTTGTCTTACAAAATGCAAAGATCGACAATATTCACACACAATTAAAAATCTAATCAATGTTAAAGAGAAAATTTGTTGATCAATATGATCTGACTTGACCTAAGGATGGAACCACTTAAAGTTAGGAGAACTTGAGGGTTATCTCAAGGGGGGTCTAAATGCATTACTAATTTAAAGGTCAACTCAGTTTATGTTTGTCTTAACATTTCGAGACTTTGCGGGTGTCTCAGCTACAAACCTCTATATATGTTCTCTCATCATTTTTTATGTTTTATGCATATCATTGTCTTGCTCTAGGTTACCAATGATTCATCATGTCATTCTGTTCAAATTATGCAAGATCAAGAGTTACGATCATGATTTCGAACTTCATTTGTGCTTAACTTGCATTGTAACCATCCATGCACACATGGTACAAAATCACTTAAAATTTCAAAATGCGAAAACCCTAAAAAGTAGTTTAGAACTAATTGTTAATAATATTGCTAACATTCTTTTCTTTAGAGAAGCGTTATAATCATTCTTTTATTACGCTAAAGCTAATGTATGTATATGATATTACATTAACTAAATGTGCATGTAAGATATATGATGACATTTTAAGATTTACTTATGCATGCTATGAAATATAAGGTATCCATTATAAATTATATTTTTGCATAAAAACACAGGCTATGAACAACATATGTTCGAATGAATAAGACCTATACCTTCTAATGTGTACATATCTACCTAAGTCCTCATGTCATTTTCCCACCAAAAGGCCGTGCACATAAGATGCATTTCTCCATTAATTTCCACTCTCTCCCTCTCCCTCTATAAAAGCAAAAGTAGTTTGATCTCTCCCCTTAAATTTCACCTACACTCCTCAGCACATGCATGTTACCTTTAGGGGGCATTCGGTTCGAGAATAAGCTGGAATGAGGATGGAGAATAAAGAGAATAAGGGTATGTTCTATGTTCAATTGTAAAGATAAGAATATGAATAATAAGGCGGAATAAGAGTATGTAAGGTGGAACAAAGATGAATCCAAGGTGTGATATGGTGGTAGTGCAGTGTGTCTACGCCTTGAAGGACTCGAGTTCGAATCCAAGAAGGATGCTCGAGACCCCCGAAATTATTGGACCTATTATTTAAAAAAGATGGAATAAACATATGAATAAAGGTAGAATAAGATGAAATAATAGGATGTAAATAAAAATAATTATTTTTTAGAACCGTGTCCTTTGCCATGTGCGGTTGAGCATGGCCTCATCCAGTTCTCTGTAGAATTCCGAAGAAGCATTTTGCCTTTTATTTCCCTTTTAAGTTTATTTACTGGCTTTGGATGAAATGACAAATACGTTTAATTGTTTTTCTTTTAATACAATTCTCCATTTCAGTATATTTTATTCTTGCTCAATATTCATGTTTTACTTTATAGTTTTTGGTATTTTCAATTCTATCCTTTAAGGACTAATTTGTATATTCAAAATTTAGGATAGTCTATTTTGCAATGTGCCCGTCAAAAATACAAAAGGAAATTTTTGCTTTCGATCAGATGATTTTATTTAATTGTATTGCATCCATAGTTTTTAGCTTTATTTAATTCAAGTCCCTAGTTTTTATAAAATTATACATGCCCTTGGTAATTCAAAAATACAACAAAGATAGCGCCTAAATCTGAAGAAAAAAACTTATGCAATCCTTATGCTATCTAGAATCTTTTGACATAAATTTTAACACATTTTAAGGTTTGAGAACAAAAGAAAAGTAATATTCGACATGAATCAATAAAGTTGAAAATAACTCTATAAATAGAATAAAAATATGTGTAACTTGCTCAGGTCTTTGTCGATCAATCCTCTACATGCCCTACACATTGTTTGATATCTCTTTGCTTGTAGTTGAATAAAATTTTGTTTGATATTTTGACTTTTGCTTGTGTGTCGATCGTATGTAAAATCACAAATTTAGCACACTGAAAAATGTAGTTTAATTAGACTTTGACTTGACCAAGATTAAAGAGAATTCCTTTTGAGTTATACTTTGGGCACTCCTAAAAAATAGGTTATTTTCATGGCATTGGATGTATATCTTTTGTTTTTTAACATTAAGTAAAATCTTGAGAAGTTTGATCCATAAAGTGAAGAAGGTATTTTCCTAAGATACTTTTTGCAAAGCAAAGCTTATAGGATATTCAAAAAGAAAACAATGACGATCGTGGAAGCAATCAACATTTCATTTGAGGAGAACTTGATAAAACTCCTCAACAACGCGAGTTGAAAAATGAGGAAGAAGAGCTCAATCAAATGATCCTTCAAGTATACCCGAGAAAGAGAATTCTTACAAGACTCCTCAATTGAATGGATTAATAATGTAATGTTACCTTGTAAATAAGTCCATAAATTAAATCACAATAACAAATGTATTTGTATGCGGATTTTAAATTTTCTTTATATTTGTCTGCAATGTAACTCGAACTTATTAATTCGATAAAGAGATAGAGAAAGACAATTCAAAGAAATTATCTCAATGAGTTGGTAAGTGGGGATGTATCTCAGTGAATTTAAATCAGATCACACTCCAAGACATTTGGTCTCTCTACTTTTGTATTCCGGGTTGATGAGGCTTGAAATAATGAATCTAAATTAATGACAATGCAAGAAAAACTTTTCCAGTTTGAAAGAAATCAGGTATGGGGTGAGTCGCAGAATATTATCAGATTCAAGGAAAGACTTGTTACACAAGGATATACTCATCAACAAGGCATCAATTTTGACGAAACATATGATCCAGTCGCAAGGATTGTGTCAATTAGCATGCTTTTAGCGTTTACTTGTTTAAGAAAATCAAACTATTTCAAAGGGATATAAAAAGCATTTTTTTGAATGGATTTATTAAAGAACTTATGATAAAGTAGCTAGTTCTGGGTTTGTTGTAGATTTATAAAGATCACGAGTTCCATTCCCAACAATATCATTTAATAGTTGAACCTACTTAATTGTGGGAAAAGGCTTTGTTGTTGTTATTGTTGATTTATTAAAGAAGAAGTCTATGTCAAGTATTCAAGCTTAGGAAAGCTATGTATGGGCTATACCAGTTCCATGAGCCTGGTACGAGAGACTTCAAAACTTTCTACTCATCTCATGTTTAAAGTAGAAAGTAAACTGCTTTTTGTTTGTTAAATATTTTTTGTCCAATATTTTGATCGTGCAAGTTTATGTTGTTGATATTGTGTTTGGTTACACTGATACATACATACATACATACACACACACACACACACACACACACACACACACACACGCACACGCACACGCACACGCACACGCACACGCACACGCACACGCACACGCACACGCACACGCACACGCACACGCACACGCACACGCACACGCACACGCACACGCACACGCACACGCACACGCACACGCACACGCACACGCACACGCACACGCACACGCACACGCACACACACACGCACACACACACACACACACACACACACACACACACACATATATATATGCAAGGAGTTTTCTAAAGATATATAAGAAGAGTTTGAGATGAGCATGATGAGACAAATGAACTTCTTCCTAGGACTATAGAAAATAGAGACAAAACATGTTACATTCTTTTCACGATAGAAGTACATTAAGGATATCATCAAGAGGTTTGGGATGGAAAAGTGCCGAGGACGTCAACTTTGGCTGCTTCCGCGTATAGACCAGAAACTCTATAGAGATATGTTTGATTCTTTTCTCTATCTAACTACGAGAATACTCGATATATTGTTCAACACATGTTACATTTTTAACCTTTACAAAATAAAGTCCCCTAACCGATGCTAACAGGATTTTCACTATCTTATTTTTACTCAAGACTAATGTTTACCATAATGCAATGCATGGATTTATTTGCACATAAAGACACCGATTACATTGGCAGTCGATATGACATAAAAAGTACAAACGGGACCTACCAATTAATGGGGAATGCCCTTGTAAAGCAAACTTATATAGCACTAGCAACTATTGAAGTGGAGTATATAGCCACAACTTTAGCATGTTCCTGGTTACTTTAGACGAAGAAAATGCTCTGTGTATTTGGTCTGATTTTTAGCCAAAATTGCGTCCTCATTGATAATATTTCTTTTAGTCCATCCAAGAACTCTGTCAATCACCCTAGAACAAAGCACATTGACGGTAGACATCATTTTCTACGTGAGATTGTTTTAAAGGGGAAATCTGTTTGGAATATATACCATAGGCATGAAACTGCAGACATTTTTATTAAACCACTAGATTCATGCCTGTTTGAGAATAGTATAAGAGACCCTAGTGTTGTGCAATTAAAGAGATGTTTATTAAGTATTTTTCAACAAAAAGGGATTTCTCAAAACAACTTTGTTGATAGAACAATCAGAGTCTACTAATCAACTACATGTGATCGGTCAATCAGGTTGCTAAATTGATCGTACATGATAGATCATTTAGCTTAGCCGTATCAATAATGTGGGGTGTATTTGAATTTGATTTTAAATTCAAATTTTTGTGGGAAATCAATTTACAAAACTGTTATGTGTCACGAGACCTTCAGCCTGCAACTCAACCCACGCTCTTCCTTAAACCAGAAAGCATGAGTCCCCTCTCTTTCCTAATCAGAAACAATATACATGATCGATAACTAGATCCATATGATCGATCACCATCGATCGATAACCAGTTCCCATGTTGATTGATAATATGAGCAAAGGGTATATGTTTTTTCTCATTTTCTACATTTTTTCATAAAAATATATTATAACAAGATGTTTTGCTCTCCACGATCTGTGTTGTGTTAGTACGGTACCCCGGAGAACCAAAAAAAGACCAGTCATGGTCCAGGGAACCCCAACCCCCATTAGCATGTGATATTTTCTTGACCTTCTCGAGATTAATGCTCTCCACTTGTTGATCAATCCTTTCAAATGTATCAGAGATCATTTTCTTGAATTTGATGATATATTTAATTAGAATCATATTTAATCTTTCTTTTGATCCATCGTTTTATCCAGGTTCTTAGCACTATTTCATTGATTCTATTTATCCTTCATCTGTCGTGGAAATTTACGTGAATATGACTGACATTAGTGATTCATCCGACTGCTGTCTTTATATTACCATCTACTCACGTAGATTTGTGGTGGATGGCTTGGTAATTGGTCGCATTCTAGGTGCTCCAACTCAAGACTGATCATAAATGATTTAATGGAGTTCATTGATCACGATGGATGTCGTGATTGTCTCATGTCGTAGCAAGCTCAAGAATCTCAACGTCCCTTGACTACTTCATTCCTCAAACCCCTCACTCAATTTTTGAATCATGTTTTTGTTGGAATTTCCAAAAAAGACAACCAACTTGTCTCATGTCACCCACCACATGCTAGCCCTAGTCTACAAGTCCGTGAATGATCATCCATTCAATTGGTGACATTTTATTCTGTCAATTTTGGTAACACCTCATCTTCACCATCTCTCTTGATATATTAATCCATCATGTTTCTTTCTCACTTTTCTACAAGCATTTTGAGAGACAATAATCACATCAAGAAGGTCTGGCCCTTCGAACTTGAAGCTATATGTTTAAGCAAAGAGTTTGATGGCATCCCTCCCCCCACCCCCAACGTCGACGGGTGGACCCATCCCTATCCTTTCTATGCATGTACCTCCTCCTATACACCTAACCATTTGTAATATGGCAAAAACTCTAGGCTTAATAAAACTACCTGCCTCTTCCCCAGACACTGACTTCTCCCAATATGATATGATCATGTTGGGTCCTTACAGTTCCACAAGATCCATGAGAATGTTAACTGGATAATGTCCATTACATTAACATGGTGATTGCTCGCAGGTTACCAACTTGCATGCCAAGCTTCTCTATATAAGCTCTCTGATGATGTTCAACGCCTTAGTCTTTCTCTGAAGTCTCCTCCTCCATGCCTCACCCTAGAAATCCTCCTCCTCAATATCCCAATCCGACTAGAGCACCTCCTCCTACTCGTAGTCATCCCTCCAAAACGGTCGGACCTTCTTAATCTTGAGGAAAAAAGATCGTTATACCACATGGTGTAGAAGAAGAAGATGAAGACAAAATGCAACATTGAGCATGGGAATAAGCGCTCTCGTCTGTCACGTCAGGATACATATGATAATGACTATGCTTTCAATTTTTTAGGCTTTTTTCTAGTCTTCCTATCCTTTTGCCGTTGTTCTCTATTTCTTCCCCTTCTAGATTTTAGTATGGGCGCAAGTTTGTGTAGGTAAAATTTTTGTATCATGTTCCATCTATTAATGATATTGTATTTTGTTTTTCTGTCTTGCGTTATGTTTTTAATCGATTATAAAAGGGGGACAATCAACTAACATGGAGAACTTTTAAAAAGAGAATTAAGAAGTTTATTAAAATGGAAGGTTTATAAAAAAATTGAAATTAAAAATTAGTCTCATGTTTCAAAAAGAAAGGGGAAGAAACAAAGCTGAGAATAAAAATAATGTTTAAGCTCTATTTAAAAATGTTATCATTGTTGTTGTTTGAATTTAACAACTAGTGTTTGTACTCAGGAAATTAAACTTTTACGCTTTTCAAATGCTTTGTCATCATTAAAAAAAGGGAGATTGTTAATTCATCGTTTACCATCTCTTATAATATCTAGTTAATTTCAAAGATTATATAAGTAAATCACAATCCCTGCTTTGTATACTTGTTTACAAGATTGCATGAAATTTTAGCAAATACAAACTACATATTAGCAAGATGCAGGTTCAAAGTTTCGATATTCCTTGTTGAATCAAAGATGTAATGATATATATCAAAGATGTAATCAAAAGAGTTACAACGTTGAACTTTTCTAAAATCAAGACATACTAGAACTTGCAGATGTTTGATCACCATTTTTGACTTGATCGATCAAATATGATCAACCACTGCTTCACACATTATCGACCAACTCTTATTTACCAGTATATTTCATGATCGAACATATTTTGAATTCAGATCCGTCAATGGCTATGGATGATCGATCATTTTGCTCAATAGGATCGATCAACTTGAGATGAACGATCACCTTCTTTACATGATTGATCATATGTATCAAATATTATTTGTTATTTCTTATATTTCCAACGACCACGGACTCCATACCCATGTTGCAAGACACTTCAACTCTCTTAAGCTCTCTACAACAAAGAAAATATTCCAAGAGTTTTTTTTCATATTTTCTCTCTCTAGTTCTTAGTGTTGGGAACATATTCCTCATATAGATTGAATCATGGAAAAATTATCAAAATTGATAAGCGGATCCTGCATGATATATCACTACAAGTACGAGTAAAATATCTCAACCATAGAAAAATCAACCATTGATGCACAAAGAAATTTTAATGTGGAAAACCCTCATTGTGGGGGAAAATCACAGGGTTGATCGCAAACCCAAAATCAAAAATATAACCGAATAATCTCCCGTGAGGGCTTATAGAATACCAACCCTCTATACGATGCTACAAATCACCAAAATAATGAAGAATAATAGAGAGGAGAAATATCACCAAACGATGAATCAATTGCCAAACTGTAGGGAAGATTGTTGAGAAGAACTGCTCCAAAGGTTACTCCCTTCAAGCCCGCAGCAACCACGAACTTTCTTTCTTATTCTCTCTCTCTCTCTCTCTCTCTTATTTCTTTCTTGTGCTAGGAGAGCTCGTGTTGGAATGATCCTCGTATGCACCACAAACCCCCTTTTTATACTTCAAGAAGATTGATAAATAAGGAAACATGAACTCCTACTTCCAATAGGATTAGGAAAAGATAACTCCTGATCCTGAAAGGTAATTGATCATTCCTTTTTCAAATAGGACCACCAATGTTTTATATATACGGACTAGGTTCCCACAAGAGGGGAACCCATCCAACAAATCTCCCTTACTCCCTCTCACCGACGATGTGGGAACTGTTCCAAACCTGCGAGGAAGCAGCATCTTGATGAATCTCGTATTCATCATGCTAAAATCTACTTTTTAATCCCTAGCTTAAATAATCCAATAAAAATCACCAATAATTCCTCATTTTTATCCTATATTTTATTCTGTATAACTAACCTATAATTATTATATTTAATTACTATTATTTATGTAATTATTTCCTTATTAAAACCCATAAAATTAGATTAAAGAATTATTTATAATTTTCCTAACCCTTAAAAGAACTAAAAATACAAAAAAACTCAAAACCCAAAATCATGTGTTTTAACCTTTAAAATACCCCCAAATTATACTTTTGTACGAGCTCTTTTGGCTTTTTTGTCCAACTTGAAACTTGTAGATCTCATCGAGATCTACAAATTTCATGTTTTAACTTTTCTAATTTTACCTCTAACTATTTCTTTTTAATTTGTCTTTATTTTTGTGCTTCCAATTTTTTGATTGGGCCAAGTAGCGCCCTATGGGCTGCCCATGTAACCCGCTCTCTCCGCCACCCGCCTTCTCCCAGAACCATTAGATCAAGCTGCCTCCACCTCCGCCGTTTAAATCCTGCTTCACCCTCAACGTATGAACTGATCTTGGATCAAATCCCCCCATTCCCATCCGCCTCAATCTCAGTCGCTCAATTACCCTTCCATGTAGCGACCTCCCCACGTTCCACATCACCAGTTCATCCCCCGCCATTGGATGGAACCCTACTTCCATCTAGACTGTCCCCTTCCACCCATCTTCCAACCATCATATCAGATCCTAAGGATCTGATCTACACCGCATGTCCATGCTCCCATCTGAACCGTTGGATCGCAAGATCCAACGGTCCCCGCTCTTCTTCTTCCTCCAGTAATGTCCCTCGCCGTGGTGTGCGTCTCGCCAAATCCCTTCACCCTTCCATTTTTAGCACCGCTCTCCTGTCACCTCGCCTCTCCCTAACGTTCCTCTTCCATAGTCGTTACCCCCATCTTCTTCGTGTGCCCATTACTGCCCCAGATCGCAAACCCTAGCTCCTTCATTCATCCATTCAAAACCTCTGCCCCACCTCCTGTATACGCCAACCCCTCCTCCTATAAATCCAACTCCTCCACCCTCTGTCGCCTTCATTCGCCATTCCAAGGTCAAAGATCTAGCTCCTCGCCTCCTCCTGTGACAGACGGAGGAGGATAAGGGGCCATCAAGGCTCCCCGACCTAGTGTTGACCCATGGTCAACCGACCATGTTAGCGGCCACCTCCGTGCATCGCTGAGCTCCGAGGCCTAGCTATCCTCGTCGGGCGATGACCGGAGGCACCCAAGGCACCTTGGCCCAAGCCGCTTCCTTCGCCAAACTCCCCTTTCTAACGAGGTACTCCTCTACCTCACATGTTCTTCACCTTCTCCCATTTTAGCTGACGCATACACCCACCCCCATCGTCGCTTGTCCTTCCGACCAGATCCACCATTCATCCTACATCTACACCATCATCTTCGCTCGCCCTTCCCCTTCTCCATAACCTCCATCACCCCTCTCACCTTCTTCACTGCTTCATCAGAGAAGAGGACTCTGGGTCACAGTCTCCCGTCGCCCTACGACCCCCACTCGCCTCACTTCACCTCACGCACATCACGCGCATGCCTCAACTACTTCACTAACCCATGCAGGTTCCCATTGATCAAACATCAAGCCCCCTTGATGGTCTCGATCTCCAACTCCGGTAACGCTTCATCGAACGCTTGATCCAGCTACACTCGCGGCTCACCTCGCGTACCTTTGCTAGGTGGTCACGATGCTCAGGCGAGCATCTAAGATCGCTTAGGAGCACGGTGGAGTCATGGCGAGCTCGCCGAAGCTCCAAATACGTCGCCTTTCCTCCATTGGGCAGAGAAACGTACATGTCGTTGGATGGCGCCCCTGTGGCGGCCGTCCAACAACCGAGAACGAGCCACATAGCACCTGCCAGAGCCTCCGGTCTCAGACCCACTGAGCCTCACACCGAGCCATCAACTCCTACCACGTCAGCTCCGAGCCTGCCACGCCCATTGAACCTGGCCCTTGCGTGCATGCCACGTGCCGGAATGCACCGGATATTTTCCAGAATTGCAAGGAGTTACAGGTGTGTGCGCCTCACGTGCGCTACTAGGTATTTTACATGGATGCCCTCGCATTTTTCATAAATTCCATATATACCCCTATGCGTAATGAAGAATTATATTGGAGCCCAGACACTTTGGGCGAGGGGAAACCTTGCTTACCAGGAAAGAGATGAGACAAAGAAGAAGCCAGGAAAGCCAGATCGCATACCTGTGCACTGATTTTTTCTTCACATTTGTTTGGATCCCCGCTCCTGGTTCTCGGGTCTTCGACTGGCGGCTTTTGAAGTGTGTTTTTTTGTAATGTGAGTCTTTAAGTCGAATAGGCAAGCTTATATACATAGACAGAAAGACATTCTGCACTGGGTGATAGGGGTCCTCTTTATCCTTTTATTTCTTGCATTTTTATTGCATTTATGTCTTGCACTGTTTTTTTCATAACTTGGGCATTGTAGGTCCAAATTACATGATTTTCATGTCATTTTGTTCCTTATTTCATCATCTATCTCATGACATGTTTAATTTTTTCATCTGACATCAATTTCAATATGATGCATTTTTAATGATATATAGTGTCCTTGCTCCATTGCATTGCCATTGAATAGATGATTGTTCATAATTTTTATGCTCAAATGACTATGAAATTGAATCATATATTATGCTCATTTTTATCTAGGGCATTTTAATCCATTCTCTGCATGATTATCCCTTTCATTCATTCATACATTACGCATTGCATATCTTATAATTGCATGAAAAATTAATAAAAATAACATGCATCATTTTGGCATCCTTTAAATCTGCATTTTATTGTACGCACCTGCACGAAGACCTGAAACTTAGAAATTATTCACACATACTCTTAATTGACCAAAATTCGATAGATAAATTAAAGTATGTTTGTGTCCCTGCGTTCGACCTTGATAGACTTGTCAAGCATAAATTTTCCACAACAGTCAAAGATTGTGGTTTTTGACGAATCATTTTTCGCCTTCTATACTACAATTATCGAAAAGAGGCGAATTCCGCTTTCATCACATCTCTCGAACTTTCCAAGGGCCAAAGTCTTTTGTCATCATATCGATATTGTTGTCATCTATGTAGATCTTGTCAAGTACAATATGTTTCGATTCTAATACATCACGTGTACAATGATATCTAACACCGATGTGCTTCGATCTTACATGGAATGCAGAATTCTTGCTAAGGTAAATAACACTCTGGCTGTCACAGTAAAGCGCACACTTATCTTGGTGAAAATCAAGTTCCTGCATGAACTTCTTCATCCACGGTAACTCCTTGCATGCCTCTATAGCTGCAATTAACTCAGCCTATGTACTGGATAAAGCAACACACTTCTGGAGATGAGACTGCCAAGAAACTGCACCGCCTGCAAGGACATCATGTAACTTGATATGGATCTTCTCCCATCAATGTCACCTGCCATATATGAATCTGTGTATCCAATAAGAATATGCGCATCTACTCTAAAGCAAAGAGAGTAACTGCTAGTACCTCGAAGATATCTCAAAATCCATTTAACTGCTTCCCAATTATTTTTTCTAGATTTGATATGAACTTACTAATAAATTCAACTGCATGAGCAAAATCTGGCCTTGTACAAAGCTAGCGTACATGAGACTACCAGTGGCTGATGCACTGGGAACTCTTTCCATATCTTACTTCTCTGCATTGTTCTGTGAGCAATCTTTGGAACTTAACTTGAAATACGCTCCAAGAGGGGTGCTAGCTGGCTTTGCCTTCTCTATATGAAATCTTTGAAGTACCTTCTCAATGTACTTCTCTTGCGAAAGCTGAAGTTTCCTTGCTCCCTTGTCTCGAGTGATCTTCATGCCTAGTATCTGACTTGCATGCCCCAAGTCCTTCATAGCAAAGGACTTGCTCAACTCTTTCTTCAAGCTAGAAATTCTCTCTCCATTGTCGCCTACAATCAGCATGTCGTCAACATAAAGCAACAATATGATGAAATCATCACTTGGGAATTTCTTCACGAACACACAATGGTCTGAAGTTGTCTTGGTGTAACCACACCTAATAAACGAGTCAAACTTCTTGTACGATTGCCTGGGTGCTTTCTTCAAGCCATATAGACTCTTTTCAGTCTGCAAACATAGTATTCCTTGTCTTTGACTATAAAGCCCTTTGGTTGCAACATGTAAATATCCTCCACAAGGTCACCATGGAAAAAAGTTGTCTTCACATCCATTTGTTCAACCTCCAGGTCAAGACTAGCTGCCAAGCTGAGAACCACCCTGATAGAAGACATCTTCACCACAGGAGAAAAAATCTCCTCAAAAGTCAAATCCCTTCCTTGGTTAAAACTTTTCAGAACCAACCTAACTTTGTACCTTGGGTTTGCAGAGTATTCATCATATTTCACTGTATAAACTCATTTGTTTCTCAATGCCCACTTGCCTTTGGGCAACTTGACAAGCTCAAAAGTATGATTGTCATGAAGGGACTCCATTTCCTCTTCCATAACTTTTACCCATTTCTCCTTGTTTGCATCTTGCAAGGCTTCTTCATAGCATTCAATCTCACCATTGTCTGTCAACAAAATGTACTCATGTGCAGAATATCTGGTTGAGGGTCGTCTCTTCCTCACGGGTCTTTGTGGTAGGAGAGCCTCAGAAGATGAAGATATTTCATTATCATACCCACCATCATTACTATCTTCATCTGCATCATCATCATCATCAGGAGTGGAGATCTGTGATACATCCTCCTCATGTTTAGAATATGGTACTTGTTCTTATGCATCATCTGGCACCACATGTGGAGCCCTCTGCAAAGGGACTGGCTCCATATCATCTGGTTGATAGCTTCTCGAAGGAGAGTCTTTAGCAGCCTTCTGGATGTCTTCAATGGTTTGATCTTCAGAGAAGATCACATCCCCGCTCCTCACCAGCTTCTTATCATTGGATCATACAACCTCTAGCCAAGCTCATCTCGTCCATATCCCAAAGAAGATGCACTGCTTTCTCTTTGTGTCCAACTTGGACCTTTCATCCTTGGGAACATGCACAAATGCTCGTCATCCAAAGACCCGCAAATGGTTGTATGAGATATTCTTTCCATGCCAAACCCTACCTGGAACATCACCATCAAAGGGCACATGTGGAGAGAGATTAATATGAACTGCAGTAAAATGTGCTTCACACCAAAAAGAGTTAGGCAACTTAGCCTCAGAAAGTAGACGTCTCATTCTCTCTGCATCGTCATTCAACTGTGGCATCTTGGGTAGAGTCTTCTGGTGCCTGATACCACAAGACCTGCATACTCATCAAACGACCTAATACACTCACCACCATTATGACTACAGATGCACTTCAGCTTCTTTCCAGATTATCGCTCTACTAGCACATGAAAATCCTTAAAAACTCCAATAGTATCGTCCTTCTCTTCAAGGTATAGATCCAAACTTTCCTGGAAAAATCATCAATGAATATAACAAAGTAAAATGCACCACCAAGAGAATTTACTTTCAACGGACCACAAACATCTATATGAACAAGCTCCAATGGTTGCATCTTCCTATAAGGTGGATGGCTCTTGAAGGAGATTCTCATATGCTTCCCTACCAAGCAGTGTGTGCATCTCTCCAGCTTCTCTTTCTGACATCTGTCCGAGTATTATTCCTCACTAAACATTGCAACCCCTTCTCGCTCATGTGCTCCAATCATCAGTGCCGCAACTCAATGGATTTTGCAACTCTATTCACATGTACAACATCATGAGAAATGGATGCATTCATGATGTAAAGATTGTTATTATACTTCTTACCACGAGCAACAACCAAGGATCCTCGGGTAAGCTTCCATTGACCGCCACCAAAAGTGTTAAGGTATCCTTTATCCTTTATCATCTAACTTGCCTGCATAAATGAGATTTAAGTGCAAGTCTGGTGCAAGCCTCACATCTTTGAGCGTCAACACCGCTCCATTAACATTCTTCTATACAATATTGCCAATGTCAACAACACAGGACAAAGAACCATTCCCCATCTTTGATGTACCAAATCACCAGTTGTATATGAAGAGAAAAACTCTCTCTGAGATATGACATGTAGAGCAGATCCACTATCAACAAGCTAAGAAGTACCATCTTGTACGACATTGACATCTCCCTTATCACAGATAAAGAGGAGATCATACTGTACAGTTACAACAACTTGTTCATTCTTTTCCTCTTACTTATCACCACCATCAATGTTATCTATCTTGAACTGGAAGCAATACTTCTCGATGTGCCATGTCTTCTTGCGATAGTGACACTCCATAATCTGATATCTGAACTGGACTTGCTTCTGCCATTATCTCTACCCATATTAGTCTTGGTATGGCTCCTCCCCCAGTTCTCTGTGACAAGAACCTTTGAATGTGAAGAGCTTCTTGGGTTTCTATTCGCATCTCCTCATTGAGAATGCCAAACTTGATTGTCTCCAAAGAAACAACATCATGGACTGTAGAATTCATAAGTGAGACTTTAAAAGTCTCCCATATCTCGTAGAGTAGCAAGCAGTAACAGTCCCAACATCTCATTTTCAAATTTTATCTCCATGCTCGTCAACTGACTGGTAATTCCTTGGAATTCATTTAGAAAATCTAATACAGAGCTGCCTTCCTTGAATCTCAAGTTCCCTAGTCTCTTGAGAAGAAACAATTTGTTACTTCCCATCTCCGGAGGTGCAAAAAATTTCCAAATTCAATCACAAGCTTCTAGCGTGACTTTCATCTTGGATATGGTTGTAGACATTCTCATCAACAATCTGTTTTATGAAGCCACAAATATGCTCGTGTTCAAACTCCCATTCCTCATCGGTTTTGGCTTTGGGCTTCTACGTGGAGAACACCGAAAGGTGCATAGCCTTCACATTATAAAAGATCCTTCATCTTGTTCTTCCACAAATTGTAATTAGTCCCATTAAGATTAATCATCCTGCTCGAACCAAACTCCATCTTGTAATCCGTCATTGAACCTTTCTCTGATACCACTTGTTGTGAACAGATTCCCCGTATAGATGGAATCACGGAAAAATTATCAAAGTTGATAAGCGGATCATGTACTATATATCGCTACAAGTACGAGCAAAATATCTCAACCACAGAAAAATTAACCTTAGATGCACAAAAAACTTTAACGTGGAAAAACCTTCAGTATGAGGGAAAAAAATTACGGGGTTGATAGCAACCTAAACCAAGCACTATAACTGAAATAATCTCTCATGAGAGGCTTACAGAATGTTGATCCTCTATACAGTGCTACAAATCACCAAGTAATGGAGAATAAGAGAGAGGAGAAATATCACCAAAACGATGAATCACTTGCCAAATTTGTAGGGAAGAATGCTAGAGAAGAACGCTGGAGAGGAACTTCTTCAAAGGTCACTCCCTCCAAAACCTGCGGCAACCACGAACCTTCTTTCTTTTTCCTCGCTCTCTTATTTCTTTCTTATACTAGGAGAGATTGTGTTGTGATGATCCTGGTATGCACCCATACCCCTAATTTATACTCCATGAAGATGAGCAAATAAGGAAATACAAACTCATACTTCTAATAGAATAGGAAAAAATGAAAGAATTAGGAAAAAATGACTCCTAACCCTAAAAGGTAATTGATCTTTTCCCTTTTCATATAGGACTACCAATGTCTTGTATATGTAGATTAAGTTTCCACAAGGAGGAGAACCCATCCAACACTTCGATCATTCAGTGAGAAAATTTCAGCACATATCTTCATCGGGAAAGCTATGAGAAGCATCTTTTGATAGCCTCCCGTTCTTTTTATTATTGTGGAAGTTGCCAGAACACTTTTGGAAGGCTAAATATATGTAATATAACTTTTGTGATATTTTATATATTTACTTGTGTTCATTGATAGAGGCAATATTGCTTATGCATACACTACAAGGAAAACGGGCTCTGGTGACGGTGGTGTAGCAATGGAAATTTGTGGTGACGGAAATACCGTCATTACATGTTACAATTCGACCTTCTCCAAAGAAAATTAGAGATATACCCAGAAATCATAGAAGAGATTGCTTTAGACTGTATATTATTAATAGTATATAGATGAGATCTCATATATGTATAATGAGTTTATAATATATGCATACTTACGATTGTCTAATACATTTAAATCCATCAAACATCAAGTCTGATATATGTACAATCAACGAATTTAATTAGTGGAAATAAAATGTGTACATGTAAAAGTTTTCAAGAAATTGGTAGGCTTAATAGAAAGTTCTACATGAGTAGAAATGCAAAAATACCAACCTTTATTATTGAATGAGATGGAACATATTTCAGATTTTATGGGCATGTGCTGATCGTTGTAGACTTTTTTTTAATTTAAATTATATACTTGAATGAAATCTTTATTGAATGAGTTGGAACATATCTCAGATTTTATTGGGCATGTGCTGAATATCGTTGTAGACTTTTTAATTTAATTATCTTGAATGAAAATTTTCAACCGACCCTCTCTAGATTGTTAATATCTGTCCTAATAGGAAAGGTAAGGGCAAAAATGGAAGAACAATGTCAAGTTTCGCAGCGTGCGGGAGCAGAACCTCGGCCTCTGCTATTGTCCCTTGTCTTTTCTTAATCGCGCTTTTTTGTGTGATGACAGGGCTAAGAATAATATGAAGCCCCCTTCACTTTTTTTTGATATCTGAATTATTCCCCCTTTCCTTGTAAAAAAGAAACCCTAACCCTATAAAACAAAACTCTCTACCGCCATTTGTCTATCCTCTCACATATCTCACTCAACCTCTCGACATCTTCTCTGGTGATGGCGAGACTTGGTGGCGCTGCCGACGCTGGCGGTTGCGCGGTGTTGGCGTTGGCGATTGCGTGGTGTTAGCGCCGGCGGTGGCGCTAGAGGTAGTGCAGGGGGTGCTGTTGGCAGTGGCGCTAGATCTGGTGCTGGTGTGCCGTTGATGGAGTCGAGGAAAATGGCGATCAATGCTCGCAGAGGCGACGAGAGGAAGTCAAGGATGGTTGCGGAGAGCAGTGATCTATGGTTCGATGACAGACGCATATGGGGCGAACGATGATAGATAGAGCACTAAGGGTGGGTGGTGGTAGAGGTAACGGACAGTGAATGATTACGGGAGCATAGATTAAAGATCGATGTGCCGAGGTTGTGGACGATGCTCGACGGGAGAGGATTGTGGGTGGTGGGTGGACGATGGGTAGTGGTAGAGGTGAAGCGCAGTAGATGAGTACGCCAACAGAGATCAGAGGTCGATTGGTCGAGGCTGGAGACGATGGCGGAGGGAGAGGACTGCGGGTGGTGGGCTGATGATCGGTGGTGGTAAAAGTGAAGTGCATTGGACGAGTTCATGGCCAGAGAGCAGAGGTGGATGGCCTGATGCTGCGGACGATGGCCGGAGGGAGAGGATTGTGGGTGGTGGTGGACGATGGGTGATGGTAGGGGTGGTGTAGTGGACGAGGGTGGGAGCAGAGTACGGAGGTTGATGGCATGAGGTTGCGAACGATGGGAAAATGGAGAGGTATGCTATCATGAACTAAACATTTTTGGATATTTAGCCTATGGAGTACCTAACTTGATTTTAATTACTGCTCTTACTTTTAGCAATTTCACCAGATGAAGCCTTTTTCACTTGATTTGAATTCTCAATTGTTGGCTCACAATTTAATGATCCTCTCTAAAACAATGGGTCTCTCTCCATCGTCCACAACATAAGAACTCTTCTCAATGGTCGTGTTAAATTGTAATAGAATTCAGATTATTTCCGATTGAATTAGGAATATTTAGTAATTGATGAACACACTAAATTCAAGCATAATTTATGCTTTTCAATTTAGATGAGTGAACATGTTTTGGAATTCATTTAAAGTGGAAAATTTCTCCCCGATGCTGAATTTATTTTGAATTGTTAGTAGCTAATTATTTTGTCAAGCTAGTGTTGCTCAGGTATCTACCGAGTGCATTAGAGAGGATTATTATTAATTTTTTTGCTAGGGTTCCAAGCTGGACTACATAGATGAAGGGGAGGTGTTGAATCTGTTGATCTTTGCAATCTATTGTATTAATTGTTGTGCTTTTGTCCGGGATCGTGCACCTATCTTGATGGTGTCAGGATCCTTCTCATTACCTATTTGGATTATAGCAACACTGTACTAAATGCTCATGTGCGGGTCGTCTCTGACCGACATTTCCTTCTAATAACATTGTTTTTCTCCATAGCAGTAACCAAGTACTTTATTCCAAAGGCATTTGGGTAATATCATGTAAGCCAGTGGTAGAACTTGTGAGCTCCCACTCCAATGATCAGGGTTCCAATTCCACAACCCCCACCTTAACTAGTACAAAAATCATGTATGCCAACAGCTGCATGATTTAACATCATTACATACTCACTAGAACCCAGTTAATAATTGAAATATGTGTCCTTCCTCCATGGGCTCTTGGCTAAGTGAGGTTCATATTCAAGTATAAGTATGAGTAAGATCACTCCTGCTACCTTTTTTGTCGTTGTATTCATTTGGTTGCCATTGGCAGTCTATATCCTTTATCATTGTTCAACCCAGTCAAGGGGTTCCCCAGTCAAGGGGTTCCTGATTTTATGGGATGCGAGGGAGCAAACGATTGTTCATTAGATACATGTTTATTTTTTGCATTCATCTTAAGTTTGAGGCAGAAACACACGCTTCCTGAATACATCTCAGAAGATCTTCTGGTCATATTCAGGTTGGAGTAGTTGAAGTTGTCATATTTTACTGAACACTTGGTTTTGGTCGATACAAATCATGTGCTTATATGCACATGTCATTCCTTGAAGAACTTGCATGTCCTATGCTTATGTTGAACAACTGCATGTTGTAGGGAGAGAGATTGCTGGATGTGAGAGCCTTCTCTTGGGACGAAGAGGATCTTTACATCAAGCTTGTAGCATTAAAATTTGGTAATTATTTTTAAGATTAATAGTTATATGCTGATCTGTGTTATTAAGATTAAAATGCAAAGGGATGATCATTGTTATTTTGTAGATCACCATGGGAACAACAAGATGAAAACTTATGCCATTGTTATAAGTTTTGTTTCTTTAAACTGATGACAACACATGTTTTGTTTCTCTTAATGCCAATGTTATAATCAGGATCAAAATGCATCATCTCTTTGTTAAGTGGGAAGGCTCTCCAAGCAAAGGTATTTTGGATATGGCCCTTATCATATTTTGCAAGATTTTTTCAAACATATTATTGTTCTCCTTTCTTATGTTGGTTAAGTGGATGGATATGTTGAATTTTCTCCTTTCTTATGCCAAAATCTCAAGTTCTTTTTTTTGTCGAAAGATGAAAAATCATTTGACATGCTCACTCAATGATTCAATGGTAAAGCACGAACAAAGACATAAGACAATAATTCAAACCACAGCCATGGAATGGATATTTACAAATGTCATGTAGATAACGCCTTAGCAATTTCTACTATTTCTCTCTTCAAAGTTGTAAGATCATAACCCAGGTTGACCATGAGCACGACCTTCTAACTTTACAGTCTTTCTGACAAGACCACCACCCAGCAGTTCAAAAGATGGAGATGTGTGATGCACCCCTTGTCACGTATCTCCTTGTTGACTACCTTTCTCAGTTTGTAGTTGTGCATTTCAACGAGGACAATGTGGAGTGCTTCATGTGGTGGATCTACTTAGAAAGTTAGAATATTGCAGGTATACACACACACACACACACATTCTTTTCTATATTTCTTTTAGTATTTAAAATAGCTAGAGCCAGAAGAAGTATTTAGATGGTTCTTCTATCAGTTTTCTCTCATATATGCTAGGCAATACATTGTTGTTGTTTGTTTTTGTGTCTGATGATCATCATTTGCTTTCATGTATTAAAGAAGATGCTCTGAATCACCTTGATTAGCATAAATGTTCGTAGATAATGGTTTTTTATCTTCTATGAAGAAACTTTGCATCTTTAGATATTCTAAATTTTCAACATAATAACATAGGTTTTTTCCATGTTACTTGGACAAATGATGTTTTTTCTTTAGACCTGCCAATACTATTCTTTTTGTGACATGTTCACTCTTTATCCCATGAATTTTCGTTCAAAATTGTTTCAATAGAAGCCAAAGGAAGGTGTATGAAGGAGAGAGATCTATTTTGGTGGAACTCATTGCATAGATGGTGCATGCATCTGTTGCTAGCTAGAAGACATCTTATTTTATGTCATCTGCATGCCAAATATTTGAAAATTGATATATTTATCGTTATGTTAGTTAAAAATGTCGAGTCATATTTGCAATAAATAAACCAATTAGTCTGTTTCATACAATTTTAATTTTCTCGTACAATTGTTATGGATTAATCAACCAACTATGCTTAATGTATTCACATCATACGTTTTATATGGGAATGCATCCATATCATCCAACTATTCTTTTTATAGTTAATTGTGATATTTACACTGTTTTTGGCATCTCGCAGGCTTAGCAATTCATGTTCAATTCTTGTAGGTACATAACATGAAACAATTTTGGCTGATGATATTGATGACAAAGGCTACGATGATTACGAGTGTGGCGGCTATAATGATGCCTATGATGTTGGGGATTAAAATGGCAAGTCTAATCACTATACACACCCTTCACTAAATATGGGAAATGTTTTGCTTAATTTAATGCATGAAATTAATTTCATCATCCAACTTAGCTTGGAGTTTCCATTCTAATTCAACTTCTTTGAAGGTGTTGATATTTCTTAACCATGCAAATCTGTTGGTTGGTATGGATGTTTCAATTTGTGTGTGAATGTGTTGTGTGAATGAATGCATGTGAATTTGTATGCATGTATGAATGTTTGTATGGTGATATTGTGTGCAATGTAGATGTTATTTGTGTGAATGTGTGTAGGAGTTTCTGTTAAAAAAATGTGTAGGAGTATGTTTTTGCGTAAATGTGGGTTGCATGAGTGTGTAAAGTTGTATGCATATGTGACTATTTGTTTCTTAGAATATTTATCGTATTATGTGCATGTGTAAATGTGTATTTGTGTGAATGTGTTGGAATATGCTTATATATGAATGTGTATTTTATGTGAATGTGTGTACGAGAGTGTATGTATGATTGTGTGTCAGTGTGCATGCTTGTGTGTTTGAGAGAGAGGGAGGGGGGGGGGGGAGTAGAATGTGTGAGCATGCACTTGAATACTTAATGTTTGCATGACCTATGTTTATGGTCTAATCCTTCTTGAGATTCTTACAAGAAGGAAGCCAATCGAGAAGGGAGCCAATCGTTAATGAAAATTCAAAGGGCAAGGAGAGCTTCGTCAAATGGGCACGATATTAATCTTATATGTTTTTAATTTTAACCTATGCAGGTTTTAGTTTCTATGTCAGTTTCAGTGATTATTGATAAATACACTTTACTTTGATGAAAGACCAGTTTAAGATTTTTCTATTATTTGTACATATTTCCAAGTTTATAATCTACTTCCTGCCTTTTATTTTATTTTAAGGAAATCCATTTTCCTTGAGCTTTAGATGCTTGACAAAAAATAGTGTCCCTCTCCAATTAAAAATATAGTTTATATGAAATATATGTTTAAAAAGGTGATGTTTATATTTGAAAGGTTTGACAGAATTGGCTTATCTAATTAACAATTGACAGTTAGTGAAAGAATTATGCATTCCACATTATTGTAGATGGCCCTGCTAATTATTGCATATGAATATACCGTTAACCAATATTATTCTCATTGTGTTTCCCTCCTTTTTCACCAAATTTATGTTCCCTCATGTAATGTTTTTGTTGGTCATGTAGTCCTTATGTAATGTTCTTACTTACAAAATTGGTGATATAGCTCAGAAGCAGAAAAAGCGTGATGTTGTGATGCAAAAATTGCCAGGGCAGCTGACTAGTGCAAATGCTTTTTTCATCAATGGAGCTGGCACAACATGCTCTGGTGGAGAAGATCTTGTCATTGGAGGCGTCGATGTAGCCGGGCATGGTGACGAAGCAAGTGATGCAATTGACATATGCCTCTTTCGAAGCTCTCCGGAGAAGGCTCCATTATCATGACTGACAAGCTTCTTTTGTATCTTTTTAAATTTATTTTAAAAAGGGTTTCTTGAAATATGTAATATCATGTTTATTAATAAAAAACAATATATTGTAAATTAACTATGTTCAAGCGTGTACTGTGAATTAATATTGGTTAATTTACTATTACTTAGGGTGATTAGACATCAGTCACCTCAAATTCTTAGTGGTCCCACCTCAGAGCTGAGGTGACTACACATTTTGACGCAACAAGTTCCAATCTTTTGCGGTTGTGGTGACGAAATAGTCATCATTACTGTAGTTATGACTGTATCATTGTCACCTCAGTCTCTGGTGACGCGACTTCTGGAGATAAATTTGCGGTGATGAAATGGCTATCACAAAAGTCGAAATCGTTACAAGTCTTTAATCTGGCAATACAACTTGGTTGTTAGAATGCCGTTTTGTTGTAGTGATATTTTCTGATATTCTCTAATAATTACTCTGCAGAAAATCTGTGAAAATGGTATGAAAATCAAGGTTTTAAAAATCGAACCGGACATCGAACCGGGCGAGTATCGGTTTTTGGTTTTTATGGTCGGACCAATGGGACCGACCGGTCGAACCGGTGATGACATCAACAGTTCATAAAAATTGGAAAAGACCGAACCCTTGTACTGTTGGTTTGGTTCATATGGTTTAACCGGGTCGAACCGAGTTAGACCAGTAGTATCATACACAAATATGAAAAATGCTACATCATATCTTTAGAGGATCTATATACTCGGTCCTTCCAAGTTTTTCCAATAACACTTATACTCCCTTTTTTTTACAATTGTACGTCCCCTGTATTTTTACAAAACGGATAGTAGTGACATTTTATTAGCACATGTGTGCTCCTATATTATACCAACGTAGGGATAATATTGTGGATTTTTTAAGAATATAGGAGCGCAAAAGACATTGCTAAATATTAGGGTATAAATTTATTAGAAAAGCTAAAAAAGGGCACTATTTTGTTAAGTTCATATGTGTGATGTATAAAATTAACAATTTTAAAACTATCTAAACTTTAATTAATAACAAGTATTTTTAATGTATTACTTCTCGTAGTATTAGTATGACAACTTATTCTTCCTTTGTTGTTGTTCGAAGTAGACAAACTCATGTAATATGTGAGAAGAGAGGCAATGCTTATATGACAGGAAGGAGGAGGTGATAATGGATCATTGACACATGTGGAAGGAGAAGAGATAAATGAGTATTATATTCTGGGTTCGATGTGAGGAGATGAATAGTTTTTAAAAGTTTACATTTTATCAATTATCAATTTTTTTGTCAAATGGATGGTTGAACCGGTGGTTTGGTTCAATTGGTTCAACCGGGTTTAAGCGGTCCAACCGGGTTTTGACCAGTTTTGGCTGGTTTTTATTTTCTGAATAAAAACCGGGTTGTTGGACCGTTTTTCTTCCGATTCTTGGTTTAATCGGTTCAACCGGTCGGTTCGATTCGGTTTTTAAAACCTTGATGAAAACACTGTAAAGATATCTTTTTGCATATTCTTTTCATAACACTCTTTACAAAAGCTTTTGTTGTCAAATCCAGAAGTTTGTGGTTGATCTTGGATCCTCAAAGTTAGACTCATCCAAGAAAGGTAGAGGATACCTGTATTTTTTCCACCTTCGAAGTCGTAGTGTCAAATCTGTGGTGTTGACTTTGTTGCCTGATCTAGACTTGTAAAGTCTGCAGTTTTGTAAACTGTCAGGATATCTGTAAAAATACCATGGGCTATAGTAAAGCAGTTGACCGTCTTGAGCTCGTTTGGTTGCAGGGTTGGGCAGGGTTGGCTTGGCCCAACCCGGGTTGGCCCTGCAACCAAACAGGGTTCTCCTCCTCACAGTTTACTATTCACAGGGGTACCCCTGCCCAATCCAACCCTGTCCAACCCTGCAACCAAACGGACCAGTCATGAGGACTTGGGTCGTGGCTTTTCATCCGGTCGGGTTTCCACAGTAGCATTTCTTGCAGTGTGAGTGATTGATTGGTTAATCGTTTGTGTGTTGTGCTCAAGACTATTCCGCAAAAGATATTATTGTGCTATTGTTTCTACTATTCACCCCTCCCCATATGATAGCATCTCAATCCTCAATAACTCCCGATTTCTTGTTTTTCGCTGAAAGATTAGATACATATCATACATTAAAGGGTAAATATTGTACAGTGTATTAATCAGTTTAAGAACTAACAACCTTATCCAACTTATATATAAAACAAAACTATACTGACGTTTAGGATCTATAATTATTTGAAATTGTTGATAAGGCTTTCATGTAAAAGACATATAATTTCAATGTGTAAGTAAATACTGTATATGCCATTTTTCATTCATATTGGGCAGAAAAAAAGACTGATTGACGACGTCCTACTTGAAATAGAGCCATGCATGTTTTTGTTTAGGAACGATAATGAAGGGTAGAAATCTTATAAACCACTATTTGTCGGCTTTTTAGGCATTTACATTATTTGATTTAGAGACATTTTGTGAATTTCTCACGTGATTTTACCACGCTCCTTAGCGAGTAGGGCAATCCACGTAAATCCATGCTTCTTTCTCCGCTCTTGATTTCCTACTATATTTTATTTCTCCCAGCATGATATTAGAGGAAGTCGATTTTGGGTTGAACTTCAAGGTTCTATTCTTCATATGTGAGAAGTTTGCGTCACTGTCTTCTTCAAATTTGTTGGTCAAAGATAAGCCTGACTGCTGCTAAGAACGTTGATTGGCAATGCCTTGTTAGGTCCCTTCTTTAAAAACATGTCAAGATCGTGAGATTCTAGACATTAGAACAAGGATGCATAAGGTGCATCGATGGTGAAGCCATATGCAAGATGAGGATCTAGAGTTTCTAAAGGCGCTCAGTTGTGCTAGTGGTGTGACGCAAGGTAGATGGCATTAGCGATTGGGGAGGTGCGGAAGACCCTTGAGGTTGTTATCACAAAATCAGGATCCATCCCCGCCCCCCTATGAGGGCCGTCCGATCCCCATCGGATGGCTGCCACGATTACAGTACCTGCTGCACTACAACAAAGGAATTGTTCCCCTATGGGTCTTCATGGGCGCAGCTCGCAGTGGGGTGGAGATCAGACAAGTTAATGCCTAATAAATTTGTAAAAGGCATAGGCATTGCTCTTTGTAGCTTTCTTCCATGATTTTATCCCGTTCCTTTGGAAGTAGAACCCATTATTATATCCCGCTCCTTTGGTAGTAAGATTCTACGTAAATCTATGTTTCTTTCTTTATTATGGATTCTACATTATATTTTTTATTTATTTCAACAACAATCAAACTAAATTAGTATAGAAGGATCACCTCAAGTAAATACCAGCTGGGCACATCTTCCTCCTCTTCTTCCCGTGATGCATCAAGGTCAAGAAAGTAGGTATGAAGGTATCGATGTATTTACAAAATTAAATTATTGCATCAATCAAACTTCACCTTCCTCGTGGTTCGCATTGGGACACGAGCTAAAAGCAATTGAGAAACGATCCGAAGGCTTTGGCTAGATGTAGATATGTGTTGCTGAGTGGCAATAATGAAAAGCTGTAGCAAGGAGGGCATCCTGAGATGACACAGATGTTCACGTCTGAAAATATTATAATTAGAAAACAATTAATATGATAAAAATAGTGTCACAATTATTACATTTACTATTCCAACCCTCTTAACCATCCAAACAACTATTATTTTGCAGGAAATTACTCCATGGATGATCGGATTCTTCCTTACTAAAAGGCAGGGACAATATAACCAACAGGAGCATGAATCCGCTATATTTCATGGAAATAACTAAAGATATAACAAAGGTTAAAGTTCAAAATCCACCTCGCCTTGCTTCCATTGAGCAACACATCTTTGAGGTGGCCAACCCTAAGGCCCCGTTCGGCCAGCAGGTTACCCGCGCACATCCCCCTCTCTTCCCGTAGGCCCCAATTTATTCCCTTTTTTTAGAATTAAATAAATCAATTATCCATCATTATTTTCATCAAAAAATAATATATTATACTATTATATCATATAAAAATAATAAACTACTCTACTCCTACTCACTTTTCCAAACTTCAATACAATCACATCACAATAACTACTCACCTTTTCAAACTTCAATACAAGCATACCACCCCAAACGGGGCAAACCTACTTCTAACCCACCACCAGTTTAACCCTCTATCCAAACACCAAAACACAAAAACGGGTTACCCTCTACCAGTTTAACCCGCCTTAACCCGCTAACCAAACGCTACCTAAGGGTATGTTTGGTAATTGGGTAACCCAATTTACCCTTCTTTATTCTTGTTGGAATTTCATCACAATTCATAGTGATGTCACATCACATTCTTTATTCCAACCCTCCAATCCCTATAACCATCACAAACAACTACTATTCACATCAGTTTACCTCAACCCAGACAGACCCTAAACAAAAATTCAGCACAGACATGTACAGTCCCTTTGCCTGATGTCATCTCCATTTGATGGTAGCAGAACCGTCAAGTCGTCAAGAAGGATATATCCATTATTTATTTTGATTACAATCATCTATCGCATAAAAAAGAAACAAGTTGCAGGGAGATACAACAACCTGACAGCGGATCTAACTCCTATGCAAGTCAAGCAAATTAAAATTCAAAACCTGCAAGCATCAGATGAAAATGGCATTAGGGCTATCTATCCTTGTGCCCCAGCATTCATTCTAGGTGTAGATGGTAGCAGAGCCATCAAGTTCGTCATGACAGTCGTTCATATTCTCCCCTAGGACAAGTAAACTTGTGTCAGACAACTGCTTAGACTACTAAAGCAAGCTGAAGCATTCCAATTCCAGAGACATAGTACCCGGAATTTTGAATTCATCTGTAATTCTAGTTTTAAATATTAAAAAATGCTAAATATAGGATGGAAGCACGTGAGTCTAGTTTATGCCACATCCATCCAAACTTCAAAAGTCTACTAAACAAATAGAGGTGTAATCTTGAGTGTTGCCAATGCATAGATCGATCCCCAATGAGTTAAACTAGCTGTATAAGTCATCATCATCTGCACCAGCGGTGGCTGATGCGAATGGGTCAGATGCAGCTGCTCCAGGGGTAGATTGCTCGGAGAACTTGAACTCACTTCCAAAGCCCCTCGACTGCTGCAGAGTTTGGGCAAAAGTCTGGTACTTCCGGATGTCCGCATCGCTGACACTCCTGCGCGCGTATTTCATTGACTCTTCGAAGTGGACAGCTTTGATCTCCGCAACATCATCAATGACGTCTTCTTCCATGGCTTCTGGGTTGGCAGCCTGTCTCTTCTCCCTCTCGATATCCTGCAAGTGGCACACTTATGTTTAGCGCGATTGTGGTACCAGCAAACATGAACAAAAACCATTACAAACAATAAGACATCCTTTACCTTTTCAATGGTTTCCCTTATAGCATATTTGCAAGCACGCTGACAGATCTCAGTGATATCAGCGCCACTGAAGCCCTGAGTGTACTTAGCAAGAGCATGGAGGTCAACACCCTTCGAAATGGGGGACTTTCGCAGGCATGCTTTGAAAATCTGAAAACGAGATGCCTCATCAGGGAGAGGAATGTAGATCAACTGATCAAGACGTCCTGGTCGCAGCAAAGCTGGATCAATGATGTCAGGCCTATTTGTTGCACCAATAATAAAAACGGTTTTCTTGGCAGACATCCCATCCATTTCTGTCAAAAGCTGATTGAGGACCCTATCAGCAGCACCACCAGCATCCCCTACGCTGCTACCCCTCTACCATATTTAAGAGCAAAACGTGAGTGAAAAGAAACAGTTACGGGGAAAATGAAGCGAGCATCCAACACGGATAGAAGATACAAACCTGCGTAGCAATAGAGTCGAGCTCATCAAAGAATAGAACACAGGGTGCAGATTGGCGGGCCTTGTCAAATATTTCTCTGACATTAGCCTCACTTTCACCAAACCACATGGTAAGCAACTCCGGTCCCTTGATACTGATGAAATTCGCCTGGCATTCATTAGCAATAGCCTTCGCAAGCAAGGTCTTTCCACATCCAGGCGGCCCATAGAACAGTACACCCTTCGAAGGTGACATGCCAAATTTCTCGAACTTCTCCGGATGCTCGACAGGGTATTGTACAGTCTACAACGAATCAAAGAAAATATTTGCATCTGAGAGACACAATAAGAAAATTTCTGATGCACATTCAAAAATTCCAAGTCATTCATTTATCACCAACATGAGTTCCACGGTCTAACGCTGTTATGATATTCCCAATTTTATGGATATTTCCCACCAATCATTCACAGCATCAAGCAGTGGTAGATCAGCCCGACCAATTGTCCACAATTTATCATTATCATCCAATATCGAATAATATTAACTGAAACTAACCAAAAATATTACTCGAAGTTTTAAAAATCCAAAATTCCATCAAATCTCGAGGTAACTCTTAACAAATTGGAATTAGTGTATTCATGAAAAGATTTTTTAGTTTAAAAGTCAAAGCTTGGTCCAAAGTTTAAGTTTGCAGAATGATGCCTTTATCCGCTCCAATTTTATCCCAGGTTTTTATAACAAAAAAACTGAAGTGTTGAAAAATAGCAGTCACCTCTTGAAGCTCCCTCTTGACATTCTCCAGGCCACCAATGTCCTCCCAGCTGACATTAGGTACTTCAACCACCTGGTTAAACAAGAGACATAGAAAATCAGAAGTTTGCATATGGACACCTATGTTTGAATCTAGAAAAATAGATTAAGTTCCACCGTTTCACGGAGGGCAGAAGGATTGCTGGTTCCAAGAGCAGTCTTAAAATGTTCATCTGTAACTGACATGGCATTCAAAATTTCAGCATCAATTGAGTCATCTTCCAAATCAATAATGTCCATCTCTCTCTGATGCACTGAAGGGCAGCTTCTGTGCAAAGAGCAGCAAGATCAGCACCTACATAACCATGGGTGTCTTTGGCTATTCTTTCCAGATCCACCTACACAGACAAGACAAACAAAATAAGAAGATTGAACCAAAACTAGAGCGAGAAGGCAGAATTTATAGAAAAGTTATCTCACATTCTCAGCAAGCTTCATGTTTTTTGTGTGAATCCTCAAAACCTCCAGACGTCCAACCTCATCTGGAACACCAATGTCAATTTCTCTATCAAATCTGCCAAATCTCCTTAGAGCTGGATCAATGCTATTAGGACGATTTGTAGCTCCAATGACAATTACATGTGCACGTGACTTCAAACCATCCATAAGAGTCAACAGCTGTGAAACAATGCGCCTTTCAACCTCTCCATTAGTTTTCTCTCTCTTGGGGGCTATGGAGTCGATCTCATCTATGAAAATGATTGATGGAGCATTTTTCTCTGCTTCTTCAAAGGCCTTCCTAAGATTGCTTTCACTTTCCCCCGGCAAGCTTGGACATAATTTCAGGGCCATTGATACAGAAGAAGAAGGCACCAGTTTCATTTGCAACAGCCCTAGCTATCAAAGTCTTTCCGGATCCTGGCGGTCCATATAACAGGATTCCTTTTGGAGGCTTTACCCCAATTGACTTGAAAAGCTGTGGATGCCTAAGAGGAAGCTCAACTAATTCTCTAATTTGAGCCATTTGTTTTCTTACACCGCCAACATCATCATAACCAACCTCATCTAGTCTCTCTTCATCTTCTCTTTTAACCGGCTCTCCCTCACAGAAAATCTCAGTGTCAGGAGCAACAATGCAGTACTCCGAAGGGTCTGTCTCAATAACTTTGAACTCCACACTCCTCATTCCACCTCTGACAAGGAAAAGATCCCCTTTCCTAACAGGGCGGTATGCTTCCAAGAAGTAGGCTGGAAATAAACAAAACATCAATAAAGAAAAATCCGGTACTTATGATGCCCTAAAGTTCAATCATTTAGTGATGAGTGAGGTGAAGCAGACAATAGATGGATTGTAGGTAAGAGTCTATGTAAATGCTACACTTCAAAGTACATCGAAGACTGTGACCTATGTTACAAGAAAACCAGCAAGAGCTGTCCTCCAAATTCCAGACAACAAGAACTTAGACCTTCAAAATGATGTAGCACTGACAACTTTGATGTTAACATGACTAAAATTCATATCCTTTCTAAAAAATAAATTAAAACTTGGCTTCTAACATTAATGGCCCGAGTGTCTAATTAAGCAAAATGAATTTCTAGTAACTTATGTAATCCCCAGATCAAGTTCCAAATCCATTCTATAGATGATAACCATAAAAAACCAAGTCTCAACACTTGTGTGAGCTTAACATGAATCTAGTAGACATATTTTACAAATTGTATAAGACCAATGAGTTTGAATTAAAAGATAATATAATTTCAGGCATGACCATAAAGGTTTTACAAACAAAAGTCATAAGAAATCATTTGGCAAGATGTTTCAATAAAAATAACTCAACCAAAGATGCCAAAAAAGCAAAACAGAAAGGTCCATCAGAATCTAGCGGCATTTGGTTGGATAAGAATGAGATGATCTTACATTTAGACGTATCTGATGGCATGGTTCTTTAGAGCAAATCAATCTAAATTGTACAAGGTGAAACAATATGGCAATGATACTTTGAAGAATAGTAAAACCAAGATATGATGCCCACAAGTCAATCCACAGACATAAAATGAGAAAAGCAAACCAGTGAAGTAATATAAAACCCTTACGTTTCAAATATGCATCAAAAATGTTTCCAGAAACACCCTCAATAGAATCATCTATAGGGAGAATATGGACTCGTTTGCCGTATTTGACATCTGGACATTGATGGACAGATACAACATCTCCCAGTCTTACTCGAAGGTTTGACCTGACCACCTTATTAATCCTAATTTTTGGTTCTTCACATGTTTCATCTGCAATTACAATGCATATAGTGTCCTTGCGCTTCTTCCCCTACAAGGATTCAAACAAAAAGGAAACGTCAAATCATTAACAAAATCCCACAAAGAAGCAATCCTACTTATTTTTATGGAGCTTTATAACAATCTTACATCAATAAAAAAGAGGAAAAAATGCAAAGAAGAATAAGAATAAGACATAAAACAAAATGTTAAGCAACTCTAGGCCCACAAAGCAATCAAAATCTTTAAACAAAGGTGTTAACAGATTAGACAAAGAATTTTGTTGAACTGTTACTTGATCAAGTAAACGTTAAAAAAAACACCAGAAGAGAAAGAAATGTCGCCAGGGTTAACTTTACCAATTCTATGTAGTCCAAAACACACGCAGAAATTAAGAAACACAACAATCATTAACAATAAAACCAAACGGGAGCTATTTAACGTAAAAACGATATTATGTTAACTGATAATCCAACAATGTAGCAAATATGTTTACTTAAACACAGTAATGGTGGATAACACTGCTCATGCAGCAAAAAAAGAGTCCGTGCTCATATAAACAACTCCCCAGCAAAGAAAATAATCGCATACCATACCTGATCAACTGATATGAAACAATTGTGCAAAAATACGTACCCTATCTGACACACCACGACCAAGATGTCAAACCAAGAAGCATGCATGAATGTATTTGCAGACCAAAGCATGTTTAATCTTTAAAACACAAAGTTGGCACCACTATCTACGCATTGATTGAAGTTCCTAATGACCTAAAACGCAAGAAAGGCATATTCCATGCTTTATTGTTACCATAGAAAATCGAATTTTGTTCTAACAAGATCACCCACCCTGATCAACAAACAACAAAGGCCGTGACAGATGAACAAAAGGTCGCACCTTTAGAAGAATAGTGTCCCCGCGGAACAATTGCAGCTTCTCGAGGGTATCCGGATGCATGTGCACCACAGAGTTGTCATCGTTCACCGCCTCATCCACGACCAAACGATTCGCGGCCTTTTTTCTCTCCAGAATCGCCGTCGAGAAGTCCTTCTTCGCCCCCTTCCTGAAAAGAACCCAAAATTCATCAAAAAAACACCGAAAAACGACGGGAAAACGCCAGGAAACTCACGAATCAGCAGCGGAGGACGATGATTCGCCGTGACCGGCCATCGAGGAGTAATGGATGGATCGCGGATCGAGGGAAGAGAGCGAGCAGCGCCTTGTAGAGGGAGAGATCTGAGAAGGCGTACAGGCGAGGGCTTGGGGAAGATGGGCAGTAGTTATACGCTGGGGAGAGGGGGTAGTCGAAATTACGGAAAAGGCCCCGAGCTTTTCTTTTTCGTAATCGGAGTGGGAATAGGAGGGTTTGATACGTCAATTGAGGGCAAATTGTAAAATGATATGGACCGTCTGATGGCCTTTACCCCTAGTGCAATCCAGAGCAACCGCGCGTTCTGCGCCGTTGGATGGGAAAGGTGTGGCCCACGTGACTTGGAGTCTGAGAAACGTGGTGTTCGGAGGCTTCCAGCGTCACGTTTTTGCGTATTCGACCCCGAAGAAAAGTGGGAATGGGAAATGGGATTTGTCTGGTGAGAAGGTATAGGAGTCCTTTTTTTTAGATAAACAGGTATTGGAGTCCTTTCGTGGGAAGGAAGTTTATGGGTGAGGGTACTTATTTTTTAAAAAAGGAAAAGTACCCCAACCATTTAGGTAGGTAAAAAATAATTTTTTATCATAAAAAAAAAATTACATTATTCACAGTGAGAGTTACATATTTACATACTCCAACTTTCAGCTAGCGCATTTGCATTAGCTACTGCATTGTCATTATAGAAGTGCTCCTGACGGAAGACCATCATATTTCTAGCCAATCAAATAGACAAAATCATTGTCGTGCATGTGGTTCGCTCCTTCTCAGTATAATGCCAATCAACACCAATGGATTCTCAGTATCTTGAAACATCATTCGTGGATATTAAGGGGCACCTAAGAAGCTTCCAAGCCTCGACGGAGCTCCTACACCTAAAGAAGAGATGATTTGCACTCTCAACATCCTCCAGACACCGGCAACAAGTCGGGCCTACCGTCTGAACGAACCATGCAAGTCTGTTTCCTGTCAATAGTCTCCCCTCCGAAACAACCACGTGAAAACATTAACACAAGCATGAGTTTTCCATTATCAAATTCTTCTGTAATCTACCACACATTCTTATGGTAAAAAATCATTGAGCCCTTCAGAGCCCAATATAACTTATCCACGGAAAAACAACCATCATACCAGCATTAGTAATCACGCCCCTCTGCAGGCCCCTCCACAACCTTCAACACCTGCATCATCTCCACAAACTCACTCATTCCCTGATCAAACAAACCAATCATGAACCGGGGCAAAAGGAGTGCCCATCCCAAATCTTATGCAACAGAGCAGCTAGAATTCATGGCCAGAGCCATCAGATGCGGGTACATTAACCCAAGTGCACCGCCTTCACTCCATCATCAATACAAAACCTAAATCTAGTACCATCGCCGACACTCGCCCTCATAAAGAGATGAATCTCTTGCACGACACTGTAAATCTCTCGTCAACAATATGAGGAGGGGGGGGTGGTCCAACACCTGATGACCAGTAATAAATGGCTTGTACCATACAATTTCCACATTAGAACACATACCAAATTATGACACTCCCCCTAAATCCGAACAATCCACTTACTGAGCAGAGCATTAATCATCTCCTCCAGTCTATGCACTCCAAGACCACCATCGTCTTTCAAACATGAGATCATACCTCAGTCGACCAACGGTGAGCCATTCGAATGTCCGGATGACGACCAAGAAAATCATCGCATAATGCTCTCCAAATGCTTCCTCGTACCAACTGGGAAGAGCCAAGATGAAAGGAAGAAAATTGAAATTGCCGAAAGAACTGACTTCAGCAGCACCGGTCTACCACAACGGGATAAGCATACCGATTTTCAACCATCCAATCATCGATATGTCTTCTCGATCACAGGTAACCAGTTTGCCAGCTACATCATCGCACCAACTAGTGACGCACCAAGATATCGCAATGGCAGTGTGCCATGGGGTGATCTCAACCATGCTGAACATACCTCAACCTCCTCCTCTACAAGATCAAAAGGCACTAAATATGACTTCTCCCAATTGATTTTCAATCCAGAGGCCACACCAAATACGTCAAGAACTGTAGACATTCCCCTACAACTCTAAGATCCACCTTTCGATAAAAAGAATAGTGTTGTATGCATACTGAAGGATTGATGACTGCTCTGAAATCACCCTTTAATTTAGTCTTTTAATTGTTGTTGTGACACCTGGATTCGAATAACCCCAATCTGAAAACAAAATCTGACCTAATTAAGGGTTTGTATAACCAATTAATATCCAGCTAATATGGAATAAACCTAAATGGATATACATAATGCAGATCGAATCTCGTTCGGACGTAATCGATCGAAAATCGATTGCATCGTAATTCGTGTCAATAGAAAACAACCGTGACCCGGTCCGAACAGCAAAACAAGCTGAGATCATCATAAAATTTGTATTGACGAAACAAAATCAACAAAGTCTATCATTCATCGACCGGGAGTTAGTTTGTAATTTAAATCATAAAATTTTACTCTCAAACCAATACTATATCTCAATAATTTCTAATTCATCTCAAATCAGAAGTATATAAACATTATACATAGTTTGATCGTCATTCTGAAACGGTTTAGACTAGCTATTGACCATCTGAAATAGAGATTCAGGGTGCAAATGCGGATGACTTCGATATTTCATATAAGAAAGAGATAAAATATTGTTAAAAAAATATTTATCAATTACAAATGTCCAGCATACAACCCCACACTTAGCTCCTTTTCTACCTCCATGTGGCAAACAACAAAAGCCCTTCTTCTTATATATAACACCATCTCCTCCTTAGATTCTCCCAAATATCACCTAAATTAACTCTTCTAGTTTCTCCACTGAGAGCTCCCCACCCCACCCCCCCTCAACCTCTGCTATTTTTCAGTTGGAGCTGCTCCAGCAGTCCTCATCCTTGCAGTTGCTGCTACCTCCAAGCAGCATTGTTGATGTTGTTGGAGAGATGTTGTTTATTCCATTTGCAGCAGTCACTGTTGCTCCTCCTTCGGTTGGTGCTAATGCCCAGCAGCACAGGACCTGTTGCTGCTTTGAGCAGCTGGGAGCTGTTGCTTCCCTCTCTGATCAAATTGTTGCTGCTGCATGCACCAGCCAATTGCAGTTGTTGCTCCCTCTCCGTTGAAGCTACACCTGCTTTCCAACAGCTGTAAAATTCATGGAAATTGCTGCATGCAATTTTATTTCATCCAATAATTGAAAATCCAAAGGTACAAAATAACCCCCTATTGCTGCTATGCATGTAATACATTCATTCCCTCTGTCCCTTTCATTGGTTTGGGATGAATGCATCAGAAAATAATGCTGGAAATCAGGTTCAATTCTTAAAAATGGATCGTGATCCGGTTTATGCTGATTTTCTATCCAGTAAATAAAGTTATTAAGCTCATCTCAAATGCTAGTCTCCAATCCTCTTTCTTCAGTCTTTGATATCTTATCTGTTTATGAAATACTCCGATTTCAATGTAAAAACTACGAGTTATTTGACTGTGATACAATTGAATTGAATGGATCTACATATGGAATAATCAACTTAACAATTATCCCCAATCTTTAGACTAGCTTGTCGAGTCTTTCCCAAACTGAACTACTGCAAATGAAAAGTACTTACCCTAAAAAATGATAGATTTGCTATCTGGAAATATCATGAATGAATAGTGATATGTTATGAAAATAAGAATCCACTTGAATGTGCAGGGAAAACCTAAAGTTATATGGTTTAAAATTCAATTTGAGTGTAACCTTAACTAGTTACAGGAAGTGATTACTATCTTTCATGTTCTTTGTTATGTTTAATTGTTATATTAACCACCGCTCGTCTTCAACGTAACTGATATATATTTATGGCTTTTTTTGAATTAGAGTTTCAAGTTACTTTCTCAATTTAGAATACTGAACTCCATAATATATGTTGTCAATCTTGAACTGGCAGAGGCACAACATCATAGCAACTGCATACCAGCATTTGTTTAATGTAACTGTGTTTACACTGTAACCTTCTTAGAGCCAAGGTCTTTATGAAATTTATTTAATTATTGATATGTCATCAACGAAACAAAATTTAATTTAGGGATTTTATCACTTGTGCCCCTCCGAGATGTTGCAATATCAGTTATGCCCCTATCTTTTTGGTAATATCAGTTGTGCCCCTCAAAACTTGCTATTTTATCACTTGTGCCCCTCGGGTTAGTGACCGTCCATCTACAGTGCAAACGGACGTTAACTTTGAGGACATAAACAGAATTATTTTTTTTAAAAGGTTATATGGTCATTTCTTCCTCCTCTTCCCTAACCTCTTCTTCTTCCTCCTCTTCCCATCTTCTTCCTCCTCCTCCGACCTCCTCCTCCTCCCTCTCCGCCCCGAGCTCCCCGCAGCTCCTCCCCTCCCCGGCGCCGCACCACCTCCCCCCGCACCTCCTCCCAGCCCGCCGCCCCCTCCCCTCCCCGGCGTCGCCCCCTGTGCCCCCTCCCCTCCCCGGCGCCGCCCCCTCCTCCGTCCCCTCCTCCCCTCCGCGCGCGACCGCGATCTCCTGAACGCCCACCGCGCCCTCGTCCTTGTCCTCACCTTCGTCGCCTACGCGTGCTACCACGCCTCCCGCAAGGCCCCCAGCATCGTCAAGAGCGTCATCGACCCCCACCCACCTCTCCTCCTCAACTCCTCCTCCTCCTCCTCGACCTCTCCGCCCTGCCCGTGGCCCCTCGGTGACGTCTTCGTGCCACTCGCCTTCCCCGATTCCCCCCGCAGGCACAGCTGGGCCCCCTTCGATGACCCCCATGGCACCTCCAAGCTCGATGAGATCGATCTCGCCTACCTCGCCTTTTACTCCATGGGAATGTACGTCGCTGGACACCTCGGCGACCGCCTCGACCTCCGTTTCTTCCTCGCAATTGGAATGATTGGCAACGGCTCCTTCGTTGCGCTCTTTGGGATGGGCTACTTCTGGGATCTCCACATTTTCGGGTACTTCTTGGCCATGCAGATTCTCGCAGGCCTCTTCCGGGCCACTGGGTGGCCATTGGTTGTTGCGGTACTGCAAAAGGAGCAAACGGTCAAAGATGGACGCCCCTCCTATGCCCCCTCCCCTCCCCGGCGCCGCGGGTGAGGGCGGAGGACTCGCGGGAGGGAGATGGTGACGACGGTGCGGCGGGGGCGGCGTGCTGGGATGGGGCGGGGCTGGGAGGGGGCGGCTCAGGTGAGGGAGCACAGGGACGGGGAGGCGAGGGGGCAGGGGACCATAATACCCTTCTTAACCACACCATGGTTTGAATAAACCATGGTTATTTTAATTTTTTGACGGTCAATCTGACGGAAGGGCACAACTGATGACGGAGCAAGTTTTGAGGGGCACAACTGATATTACCAAAAAGATAGGGGCATAACTGATATTGCAACATCTCGGAGGGGCACAAGTGATAAAATCCCTTTAATTTATGGATCACGTTTGTATTGGGATACATGGTATATGAAACATGGGATCTAAATGCTTTAACGGATCAAAAGACTTATGTGATCTACATTATCCCATCCAATAGTCCAAAACTAGCTATATTATTTTATAATAGTTTTTCTATTGATGCACACTTACAAGGTTTTTCTATTGGTGCACATTTATACATGTTAGAGATTGAATACTTTGCATGCTTATTTATGTATAAGTAATAAACTATTAATAGTAGACGCATACTTATCGTGTCTTTGAAATCATCAATTATCAATCTATGATAACATGTGATCATTATGACAAATGATAAATCCTTCAAGTATAGTCTACTAATTATAGATCATTATTGATAGTATTGTTGACGAGATACCTAGATAAGTATAGTTAACCACATTAGGAATTGAGAAAGGACGAGTATTCAAGTAAGTAAGTATGATGATGAATTCGTGATGATAATTTCCTATGCTGGTCATGGTGACTTTTGCACTTGACTGTGCGAGAGTGTTGTGACCCTTAACTAGGCGAGAGATAGGAAGGTCAGTTAGGGTATCGGGAGTTTGACCAGTTCCATTGACTTTGTTATCAGTAGGGTGTCTAGGCAGGAGGACCCTTGGTTTTCTTTTCGAGATCATTTTTCTCATACTGGTCAGGCTGATTTTGAGTGATTCAATCTGAAGATTCTCTCACACCCGTCTCAGGGGCGTAGTTTTGGAGTGTGCCTAGCTCTCTCTTAGATCACACTTCCACTGGGAGGGCGAGAGAGAAGAGTCTCTTAGGAGGCTTCCTCGCCGCTTGAGTTTTGGTTATTGTTCCGCTAGTTGGTCCTGACGAGGAAAAATGTGTTGTTAGGTAGGGTTGACTTTTTATTGTTTTTCCACCAATAAATGCTGGCGAGGATAAAGTTTAGATCATGAAAACTATCATCAATCATCAACCATCAACATTAATAAGACCCGTCATCGTATCTTTCATCTCACAATAATAATAAAGAAAATAATTGAGATCTAGATCACCTCGATCATTGTGATCACATAACGAATCAAATAATTAATTAATTATAAAACTTGAAATAGGATGGGAAGAATGGAAATCTTAAACGGGTATATACTGAAGAATACGGTTGTTAGATGAAGCTGGTGGACTTGTTGGGGATTTAGTTTGGATGCATTATATTTCACTGCATGCCTACGGAGGCACCCCAACCCTGAAGCTTTCTTCAAACGTTAGAGTCATAATGTAAGGTCTCATCCAGACCAAGACCACATATTATCCACTATGCTTGAGATTTTTAACAAGAAAAGAATATGAACATGAGACCCATCATCTATATTTACTAAGACCAATCAACATGACTTATAAATAATAAAATGATGATAGCCAAAATATAGATCTTATAAATAAATAAAAAGTATTAAGTATAGTAGTTGAGGTGGTGAGTGAACAATGGAATTCATATATAAAAAAATTTGAAAACCAACTTCAACGCAAGTAGCTGTTAAATTTAAATGCTAACACTTTTCAACTTGCTTTCTTTAGAAACCACTGGAATACATGTTACTTTTATTAGATTAGATTGTACTCATTCTTTTTTGATGTTCTTTTCTTTCTAACATGGATGGCAAGTAAAGCAGCTGGGTTACAATATCCTGACAACTGGACCCTGAGCTTATGTGGTTCAGATATTTTACTTTTAACGGTACATTTTAGTCACTGTGCAGGTATTGTAATATTTTTTGTGCTTATTTTATCCCTTCTAATGTATTTTTGGGATACACGTACATAATGTCATTTTATTCTGACATATATATTCTTCTGACATATATATTATTTTTATGAAACTTAATGCAAATATCTCTTGATGATACTTGGTGTTCTATGGTTGATTATTAAATTGTGAATGTTGTTCAAACGTGAAAAATTTTCTTTCATTTACCTGAAACCTAATGATTGATAGTGAATATGGTACTATGAATGATGTGCAAATGGGTAACTCGGATCCTCGGACATCATAGTTGTTGTAGTCCGAGAATTAGAAACCGTAAAAAATAATAACACTTGGAAAATAATATAGATGATTAAATCTCAATGTAATCGAATAATTTATTTTCTTTGCATAAGTCCCAAGGTCGACTTTGGGAAGGTAATATGAGAGTTTAAAATTAATTGTTCAATAATATAGAAGATTAGGTTATCAAAGAAAAGTGAATATTTTTGATGTTTTATATTTTCATTTTTTTATGGATTTTTAATAAGAGATGTAATTAAATACAAAAATAAACATGATGCATGATTTTTTAAATATTTTCTATACAAGTAAAATAATGTTATGTTATGTGCTGAGAGAGAAATAAATTGTGAAATAAAATTTTTGTTGATTTCTGAATGATGCAATGATGATGAAAAGATAAATGCGGAGCAAGCAAGCCAATTTAAATCCAAGAGCAAGCAATGAAGATCTGTCAGTTTATTCCACAACCCCTCATTATTTTCATAATTAATTGATCAAGTTTAGTCCCTGATGAATCGAAAATTTATCTCTTTAATAATCGATAATTACAATGTAGGAGACATATTTCACCTCAGCAAAACCCACAATCTCCGAATATTATGGACAATTTTTGCTTGGTAAGCCAACAAAGGTCGAACACGAGAACGATGATTTTTAGTTGCGCAGTTTCCAATTAATTTAATACTATGTCAATTTCTGTGTCAGAGAATAATATGAAATTAAAAGAAAATTCAATTATGAAAATGCAAGTAAAAATAAACAAAGATGAAGACTTGGATCTATGATTGTATAATTTTGGTCCTTGGTTAAAATAATCAATTAATCTCAAAATAACACACAGATCTAAAGGAATGTTTGTTCAAGAAATATAATTAATTTAAATTCGAAACTATAGGCTAAATTATCAAGAATTAAATCAATCAAGCTCAGAGATCGATAAAATATTTTCAAGATAATCTAGCCTGATTCCTCTAAAATTTGTTCCTCAAATAAACAATCCTTAATCACAATATTTGTTAGGGAAATAAATCCTTAATCCTTCTTCTTGAAATTCCAAAAATTAAATCAAAATCCTCAATCATGGGATTTCACAAGTATGTGAAGTTAGGCTTGCAAATATTCTCTAATGAAGGCCTAATTTGATTGAACCATAAATCCTTATCGATTAAACAAAAATGTCAAGGGACTAAATCAACTAAACCCTCCTTGATCAAGTCCATGCAGAAGAGAGCCAATTGGTCTTCCAACTGTCACAAAATAAGCAAGCACAGAGCAAATTAATCCTTGAATAATAATCATTAATAAATATCTTATGATAATAGAATATAATAGAGCACTCGATAAGCTTCGGAATGACATATTATGCACAAAACCAGAGTTCAAATGAGAAGTATATATCCAAATGAAATTCTAGGATCAACATGTAAGAAAAAAGAAGTTTTTATATCAAAAGAGTCCATAGAGGGACTTTCCGTAATAATCAAAAAATAGTTTGGGCTTTGACGCGAATTCTCCAAGGCACCACGTGCGGGGAACACGATTCTGCTAACGAGAGTTTTCTACAAGTTTTGATAATGACAAGGACCTCTTTGCAATTTACCCACAATGTACGTGTAGCACACATGGCGCAAGAGGCTCGGAGGGCGGACGAAAAGATCGGGAACCCGAGCCTATACGTGGATCACTTGGGAGGCGGTGGAGGACCCGAGCATTAAGACTGGGGTCGAGGCGCGGACATTGACGTAGCCGAAGGAGGTCCTTAGATCAAGGATCGGCCCTTGATCCGACGGTGGTGTGATGAATCCCCATTCATCACTTTTTATTCCTTTATTTTAGCTAAAAATCTTTGCAAAACACCTTGTAAATACTTGTAAATATAATAAATTGTCAAAATGCATGCTTCATGTAAATAGCCATCATTACCATGATTTTGCACAAAAAATAAAGGAATAAAGAAATAAAGAAAAAGAAGGAAATTTTTAGAATAAATATTGAGTGACCCAAACCCAAGGGAAGGCCAATCATTGGCCTGACCGCAAAATAAAACAAGTAGAGAGAGATAGGGTCATTATCCATCATACATATATTCCTCCTTTATGTATATATTTTATTTTCATAAAATAAAAATATTTATGTGTTTCTCATAATGTGTATATATTTATAAAAATAAAAATGAGAAAAAAAAATAAAATGAAAATAAATTCTCTCTCCCTCACTCTTGTATATACCATGTAAATATGTACATATACCTATTTGTTTTCCCCTTGTAAATACATAATAACAATTAAATAAAAATTATTTAATATCCCAAATTTTATGTTGTAAATAAATAAAATATAAAATAGGGACAATTTTACAAAAATAAACAAATAAAAATAAAAATACCCTGGTATTTTATCTGTATATAATAATATCCTATGTATATACACTAATTTATTTTTCAAAAAAAATAAAAATCACAAAAAAATAATTTAAAAAATAAAAAAAACATTTTTTATGTTGTAAATATTTTTAAATAAAATCATTTATTATTTTAAAATGAATTTCCAAATAACTTCAGGAAGGAATTTTCTGATTGGTCCACGGAGGATTGTTGACCCCCGGTCAACTCCCCCTTGGACCACATTCTCGTGGATCCGCGCACCGACCTGATTTCGCCCAATTATCCTGGATTGATCCGATCTCCATTTACCTAAACCCCTAGCTCCGATTGAACCTTGATGATCCGGGATTCACGCTCGTCCTTCTTGCTAGGGCTCCATGCATCGATCCGCGCATACCACTCCTCTCTTATCGGACTTGCACCACTATATAGCTTCGCCTCCCGCTGCATATTCTCGCACCTTCGGCCAACATCTTCGACTCCCAGGACCTCCACCTTCTTGCCTTGAGTGACAACAAGCCCGAGAAGGTGTTGCAGTGAGGATAGAGGCACCCTAGCCCCAGGTCCGGTGGTCATCGTCACCGCGCTCTGCCATCAACGAGCTCGAGCCTCTGGAGGCGTCGCTCCATTGAGGCGAGGATCCCAGGAGGTCACCCACCTCCAGCCCAGATGATTCCGATCATCAGGTGACCTTGATAGCCCTTAGATTAGCTTTAATCTCGATCTTTAGGTTTTGCGCTGTTGGCCATCGCCGGCTATTTCCCGATCTTCCATCCATCTATTCTCCCATCCGACCATCGTATCACCTCCATTAGACTCCTCCGCATGTTCTACGCCCCTCCGATCATCCTGATTTGCCCCGGAACCAGGACTTGGGTCCTCCTTCACCGTCGCTCGCCGGAGGACCACGCTCCGACGCACCCAACCACATATTCCACCCATAACCGGGTCGAGGCAGTTTGCCCTCGACCCCTCTTCTTTCCTGTGCAGGTATCAAAGCTTAAGAACCTCATATGGAGGCTCAACCATTCAAGAACAGGTGCTCTAGGCACTCAACGTCGCCGGGGACCCTCCAGGTCCTCCTGGCCCCATTGGAGCAGACCATTCGCTGCGGATCATCGCCAAGATTGTTTCCCCATATTAGCAGCAACAGAGGAGGTCTCCATCGCGCGTATTGTCCCGACGAACCTCGCCGGGTTGCTGTTCTTCCAGGAGCTTCCTTCGTCATTCGATCAGCCCCTCGCTCCAGTTCAGATCTTCACCGTCCGTTCGCGAGGGACGTCTGACCGCTAGATCCATCCGAGCATCAGATCCGAGCCGCAGATTATCGAAGAGGCATCCACGTATCTCGACCGTCCATCATAGATGGAGCATCTACCAGTCGTCGGATCTTAATAAAGGGGTACTATCACTTAGTCCCCTCTTTCTTTCGCATTTATAGTTTAGTCCTATAAATATTTATAGTAGTTGTTTTTATTTTGAATAAATTGCACGTCCATCGACACGTGATTTGTGGAACATTTGCATATTTTTTCCTAGAATTCTGTGTTGTTATGGTTTGAATCTTTATAAATAGGAATGACATTTTAGTCCCTGTGAATGTGAACCACGTGCTATACGTGTGCTTGTTTGGGCATTTTGTAGTTTCAGTCTCGGGTTTATTGATCATGTTATTATTTGGCTGAAAGGTTTTTATTAATTGCGATTAGGTCCCTGTGTGCTGTTACTTGTTTATTGATTGAATAAAATATCAAATCAACTCCAAATTTGGTGAAATTTGGATAAATGGCTCCTGCCACCGTGTAAAAATTTCATTATTTTTTTGGTACATTTTTATTGCTGTTTGCTATTTTAGAAAATAAAAAACCTCTATTTCTGCTATTGTTCGAATTGGAAAATCAAGTAAAAATATTAAAAACAATCGAAAAATTCTAAAATAATTAGGTACTGTTTGTTTTAGTATTTTCTTACTTTAGTCCAAATTTCACTTAATTTGGATTTACAAAACACCTAAAAATTGAAAAACCCTAAAAAACTTATAAAAATCATTAAAAAATTCTAAAAAATTCAAAAAAATGCAAATTTTGTTCCTGTAGCTTAGTTTTCATAAAAATTGTTTCTAGACTTTTATAGTTATTTATCTATTTTTAAATAACCTTTCAAGTCTGGCTGCTTATTGAGTTCCTGTTTTACCTTATTTCATTTTTATAAAATCTATAAAAATCATAAAATTCTTAAAAAAATACCAAAAACCCATAAAAAATATAAAACCCAAAAATAATTTTGTTTTTATTTTCTGGTTTGTCTTTGTGTGTTGAATAAATTGTTGATTGCACTCTTTTTGTCATCTTTTTGTATTTTCTTCATAATTAAAAATTACAAAAAAATTAAAAATATAAATTCCACCAAAAATATTTTCTTTATTTTATTTACTTTTTCGACTACTTCGTAGGCCTCTTTCTCCAACCCGTGCTCCTCATGTCCGACCCTGGTCGCTATATTATGTTAAATAAATAGCGAGACCGCTATTCGGATCTTCATCTGATTACTTTGATTTTGGTGGTCTATTTTTCTTGTTGAGTCTGATCTCCGAGATCTGGCTCACAATGATCCTTGATTGATTTTACCTTTTCCCGGATATTGGGGGATTTCTCAGCTCATCATGGTGTGGGGTGGTTGAGTAGCAGAGTGGAGCGGTGGTGTGGGGAGGCTAGAGCTTAGTTAAGCGACAGTAGAGCGAGAGCCCGGTGTGTGAGGCCAGAGGTGAAGAGACTGCTGGTGGTGTAGACTGAGGAGAAGGCAGAGTATGGTCGCAGACAGTGGAGTTGCGGAGGCAGCTGAGTAGTATGGTTGAGACGAGGCCGGAGATGCTGCGCTAGTGAGGCAGAGCTCTGCCTATGCGGTGGTGGAACGATCGGCGTAGGCGAAGGTAGGTGATTGTGCGAAATCAAAGGCTAAGGTGAGGCATGTTGTTGGTCGGTGGTGTTTTATAGCAGAAGTAAAAGGAAAAGGGGGAGGGACGATCACCTAAGTGGAGGAGCAAGGGGCTCTACTCGTGTTTTTGTCTCATCGCGGGCAGAGCTCGACTGCAACTGAGTGGTAGCAGTAGCATGAGGGAGAAAGCCCTCGTAGATTGCACCAGAGTTTGGGTCATCGCCGGAGGGGATAGGTGTTTAACCTGAAAATCGGTGGTCTTAAGTTCCACACAAGGCGGGAACTCAGTCGCTGAATCGACCACGCGAAATTCGGATTAAAACAATAATTAACCCACAACAATCAAATAAGGCAATCAAAGTGAATGTGCGGAGTTAAAATTTATTATAACTCTAAAACAAAGATGTGTATAGGTGCAAATATGTGTAGAGGTCGAACACAGGGAGCAGACAGATAGAACCGGGCAAGTGAATGCACAAGTGTATGAAAGTGATGACTTGTCTATCTATGCTATTTTTTTTGTGGGTTTTAATTTTATATTTTTTATTTGATTTTTAATTTTTATATTTTTGTATTTTGATTTTTAATTTTCTGATTTTATATTTTCTTTTTATATTTTATATTTTTTTATATTTTATTTTTCAGTAATATAGATATATATACAAAGTAAGTAAAGAGAGGAATAGAGTATTTATAAAAATAGGTAAAAGCAAGGAAAAATCAGGAGGTAAAATATTTTTGGTCTTTTTGTATTTTTCTAAAGTTTTTGTGATTTTTCTAGATTTCTCTAATTTTTTTGGTGTTTTTAAAGTCAAAAATATTTAAAATAGTGAATAGAAGCTGCTATCTGAAATTAAAATGAGGATTAAAAATATCAAATAGTGTCTAAAATGCCTCAAATTAATTTTAAAATAAAGATAATGAAACAAAGAAAATATAAAAACAGAGTTTGTATTTTTAGGATTTTTGTATAAATTTAATGTTTTTATAAAGGTTTTTGAGGTTTTATAATTTTTAGGAGTTTTGTTTCGTAATTTTTAGTGATTTTTGTACTGGAGTTAGAACACAATAAGATAAGCAAAATATATTTTTTTGGGATTTTTCTAATGTGTTATTATAATTTTTATAGATTTTCTAATGCAAACAGTAGGAAAAATACATGTTTTTGATTTTTAATAAACATTAAAATGCAACAAACATGAAATACAAAAATATGACGTGAATCTACAACTAAACAGGAGCCTACACTATTTTTTGGTAATTTTTCGAGTTTTAGAAATGCACGAAATAAATAGGGAAAGCACACAAAAATACAAGGCCTGGCAGGGGTATATATGCAAATAACAGAACATCCATGGGCCTGATTGCAAAAATGCCAAAGTTTTCTAACTGCGAATAGAAACTTTAGGACTAAAATTAAATACGTAAACAACCCGGGACCCCTCTGCAAAATTACCAAGTCACGTGCGCGTAGCACGTGACCTGGCGGGGACTAAAGGGTGATAGTGCAAAAGTATGAAGTTCAAATATAATTATTACACAAATATTCTAACGGCGGACTAATGATTAGTACTAATGAGAAACACAAAAATCTTTGGGAGGAAAAGCGCAAAATACCCAGAGCTATTGCGATCCGACGGTTGCTGATTCTTCACTGAGGACACGTGTCGGCGCACAGGGAGGCAATGCCCCTTCGCAACGGGCGGATAGGATTAGATCGCGGGCAGAATCCAATGGGTGACGCAGTGTTTGATCGGACGACCAACGATCAATCTGGAGGAGTGTTCTTCATCGGACGGATGCGAGGCACGGTGGAAGAAATATCGAAGAACACCCGCCCAGCGGGGTTTGATGGCAGCCAGCACGCACCTCCGGCGGTCCCTCGAGCAACTGATGAGCCGGTGAGGTTCCTAGGGCAACGCCGGAGGTGGCCGAGGGTCGGGGAAGAGCCAGGAATCCAAGGAGTGGGTCCTTGAAGCAGGTGACGTGCGCACGACCTGGGTTGCCGCCAAAGGCGAGTCGGGGCCCAGATGCTTCCCTCCCAGAAGCTGGTCCTGCACAAAAGAGTTAAGGGAGGCAAGGGCAAACTACCTCGCCTCACCTGGAAGCGGTGGAAGGCGGAATGCGGCGCGGGAGGAACTCGCCGAAGCTTGCTCCGGCGAGGTGGTGGCTGAGGTGAAAGGCGAGTTGATGATCGAAAATAACGGCCAAGACTTATTCCTAAGGCTAAAGCAAAATAAAAAAATGCAAGAAAAGAGTGGAAAAACGAACCTCAAGGGCGAGATATGCCCGAGATTGGACCTCAACGGCCAAACATGGCCGGAGGTGGTGGAAGCTCCGCCTCGCCCTTCGCCTGAGCTTCCTTCGCCGGCTGGAGGAAGGCTGTCACCCTCCCAGTCCGGAGCACGACGCCTAGGGGCTCAATTCTAGGGTTAAGGGAGTTCAAGGGGCAAAGGGAGGTGACGGGTGGTATTTTGAGCAATGGTCGAGAGGGCTCGAAGACCGAGGTGCATCGGGTGATTCAACGACCCGAAGGTCGAAAAAACCTCAGGGCGTGTAAGTTGGATGGTCAATGTACAAGTTTGCAGAAGGAAGCCCTCTCATTTGGTGAATGGATCGGCGTGGAGAAAATCAAGAAGAAGGGGGTAGACTAATATCTGAAGGACCATGGCCTGGGGTCTTGGAGTTGACCCCCGGTCAACGGATGGCGTGGCGTGATTGGGCCACGTCATCCGCAAAAAGACAAAACTTAAATAAATGTATTGTAAATTCTATTAAAAATAACAATTGATTTAATTAATTTTAGGTTAATTAAAAGAAAATGTTTATTATTTTATAAATTATTTTATGGTGAATTTTATTTATTTTTTAGTGGTATTAATTTACAAGTTGCCTTTTATACCCTTTATAGGTATATACATCTATATATTTGAATATTTTATTTTTTTTTGTGTTTTTAATTTATTTATTTTAATTTATTATTTTATAAATTTATAAAGTATTTTTAGACACTTAAAAATATTTTTATTTTATTTTTTTGATATATTTTGTACACTTGATAAAATAAAAGTAGTAATTATACATGTATGTATACAGGTATTTTACCTATGTCTTTTATATACAAGTATTTTATTTTGAGTTTTCTTTGAGTTTTTATTCTGATTTTAATACACATATTTATTATAAATAATATTTACAAAATTATAAAAAAATATAAAATTATTAAAATAAAGAATAATAAATAAAATAAATATTTTAATCTGTACAAGTATACAAGTAGGGTCCAAAACTCAACTTTCAAACCGTAACTCCGAAAAATACGAAGCTACCTCCAATAAATAGATTATTTTACGCTATATACAATTAAAGGTGATTTTGGTACATTTCGAGTTTTCATTTGCAAGATACGGGTCTGGGAAGTTGGAGTTTTAGAATCTTATTCAGACCATAACTTTTTATCTGTACATTAATTTTCAGTGAAATCAATTTTGTATTTTTCTTTATTTAATTATCTACAACTTTCATGTACAAAGTTTCTTTATTTGAAGTATAAAAAGTGGAACCAAAAATATGCCCCAAGATGAATAAAGAATGAATGAACTACAAGGTATTTTTATTGTATTTTGGCCCTTATCTCCCCCTACTTTATTCCTTGTCGACCTAGTCATCTAGATGCCTAGGTCTCGGGTTTCAGGTCATAAAATATTTACAATATTTTATTCTTTTTCTTTTTTCTTTATTCTATAATTTTGGCTTTAAAACTGCATTTTATACACTATTTACACAATGATGCATGAATGCTAAAATGCATGAATTAATGCTATTTACACGCATTTACTAGTGTTTTTAAGGCCAAAATGATAGAATAAAGATGATGAAACGTAGATTCATCTTCCCCCTATACTTGCCTTTGCTAGTCCCTAGCAAACACTTATGCAATAAGTGCAGAAAAAGAAAAACAAAGAAAAGAAAGAAGAAAATTAGATTAAGTTTAACAATCAAACTTGTTTTCACAAAATCAATGTTTGGAGCTTAAGCCAGACCTTTGGAATTTTAATGCGGGCGGAACCTTAATGAGAACCAGACTTGAAATCCAACAGCCTTCGAGAATCCCAAAACTCTGCTCAAGTCTCCTCAATTGCCAGGTCGGAAATATTTCAACTCATACGCAAACCCTTATGACTATGAATCTGACTCGTACAGTAAGTGATGGTGGATCTCCCCAACTGAAATGACAAAGAGACTGACTTCTCCAATATGACAACCCAATGATTCCCCAATCCAACAACTCATTCCTCAAGGAGTAGGGTATTCCCTTCTAAGTTGAAGTGGCAACCAACTCAGGAGGAGGGGTTTAAGAGAAGAATGGACGGTAGCCAGTATAGCTACCTATCCTAGGGTGCAAGACCAGTGTAGCCAAGTCACCCAGCTGCAGGCTCACATGTTTTGACTTTGAAACTCAAGCTTGCTTATTGACTATACACATATGTACACTCCGGCGGGTATTTTTATTTTTGTACATGCCTGCCCACTTTTTTTGGAGTTTTTGATTTTTGCCCCTTTTTTTGATACTATATACAACATCATTTACATAGGTAGTTTTTCCTCTTGAGCCAGTAGACTATCCCTCTTTTGAAGCTTTATCGCAACCCACGATCTCCTATCCTCGAAACTCATCATCACTGGACGGGTTGGGGTGCACTTCCCTCCCTAGAGGAGGACAAGTGTTTCCACCTGTGTGCGTCTCATACCGGCAAATCCAACCTCCTCATCTCTCCAACTGAGTTGAGCCATGTGAAAGGTGCATGTGTCCAAGTTAGGTCATTATCAACAAGAGTCGTGTGTGTGCTCCGAAATACTCTACTTAGGCAGTCAAGAATCCATTGAACCAAGTCTCGTGATCCTCAAAGAATTAAGTCAACTAGACCTGAAGTACCTCAATTCCAGTTCCTATAAGGTTCCTGTTAATTAGGTAGATTTTAAGGTCCAACCAAGCTCCAATCTTCGGATTTTACTTAGACTCGTTCAACTATCAAGCTCAATCCGAAAAATGCGAATGCCATGCAAATGCTATGCAGAAAATATTTTTGGGATGCAATTTTTCAAAGATTTTGAACTTTTTATGGATTTTTGAAAAGACGATGCATATGCATTTTTTAGATTTTTGAAAAAGTTTTTCAAATGTTTTTGGATTTTAATTTTGCAAATGTTTTTGGGATTTTTGAAAACAAAAGGTTTTGGCCAAAAACTAGGTACAAATATTTACACGGGAGTGCATCTTATATATACAAGGAGTGGATTTTAAGAATTTATAAGGATAAGTGGTCAATTTTATAAATATATATTGTGAATTTTGGGTGTGATGTAAGTATTCCTCAAACTTATTTGAAAAGGTTTTCCAAACAATTTTGAAAACTATAGTCCAAAATAATTTTTACAAACGGTTTTTACAAACAAGTGCACACATTTGAACATCATTTTGCAAAGGTTTTCCAAACAATATATATAGATTTTTCAAATATTTTTTCAACCATTTTTCAAACCATTTGCAAATAATTTTTCAAATATTTTATTTCACTCAAAGAAAATAAACTTTACAATCAAAAGATTTTTACAAAGGTTGAAAACATGTAACAAAACATTTTTCAAATAGTTTTCAAAAGATTTTCACAAGGATTTTCAAACTATTTTTCAAACATTTTGCAAAAAATATTTTCATAAGTACATATAAAAAGAATTTGAGGAATAATTAATTCTTTTTATTAATGTTTTTAATGAATTTTATAAGTATAATTAGCCATATTTATTAGTAAAAATATGAAAGTACGAGTTATGGCTAAAGTATATACGTAGTATATACGACCCCCCTATACTTAGCTTGAGCTATGTCCTCATAGATCAGAGAGAAAGAGAAGACATAACTCGTAATGAGTATAGAAAAGTCTAAAGAATAAGGAACGAATGAATGAACGAATGAGAAGTTGACCGTCCCCCCATACTTAGGATCAAATAATCCTAAGTATAGCAGACTGTACACAAGGCAGGGCGGGTCAAGGGTGGGAATGAACAGATCGTACTCAGACTGTCTCCCCCTATACTTAGGGTGAGATATCCCTAAGTATAGACAAGAAGAGGAGACAGTGGAGAGGATCAAAGAATAGAATCAACTCGGGGTGCATACCCCCCTATACTTAGGACAAAGTGCGTCCTAAGTATAGAAGTCTGACAAAAAGGGCGACACCTTTTCGGTAGATGAAGAAGATAGAAGAGGAAAAGAAGAAAAGAAGAAAAGAAGAAAAGATATCAACAGATGGAAGAAGATAGAGGAGAATGTACGCATCACACCCCCTATACTTAGGGTAAAAGAAGCCCTAAGTATAGGCAACAACAAGAGCAATGAGACGGAACGACGAATGAACACTCGACCCGTCCACCCCCCTATACTTAGGACAAAGTACGTCCTAAGCAAGGCAAACACGAGGATGGGTGGATGAGCAAAACGGTGGAGAGAACAGAGGTACACACAAGAGAATATACAACAGAGATGGATGTACACATGATCAAGAAGGTAGAAAGCAAACCTTTTTGCGAGACCGCTGGGGGATAGATATGGTGTGGTGCAGGTCGACATCGGGGTCCACAGTGGACGGAAGTCGATCAGGGTCGACAGGGTGACGACCCTCAGTGGAATCAAATCGAAAAGGCACGAACTGATCAGTGGAAGTAGTATGGCTAGGTTCGGCCTTGGTGGTCCTATGATGTGAAGACGCAGACGGGTGAGTGGAAGAAGTACAACTAGGTTTGGCCTTGGGGGTCTCGCTGATATCAAAGTGGAATGGGACAAACTCATCATCATCAGCAGAGGTGTAATCGGAGTCATCCTGCGAGGTCTCGTCCAGGTCAAAACCAAAAGGAACGAAGTCATCAGTGGAAGAAGTCGAAGTCTGTTCGTCCTCAAGAGTTTCACCTGAATCATTGTCTTCATCAAAATATCTGAATCTATCAAAATAATGGCCAGCATCATAACCGACCTCAATCATCTTTACTTTTGAGTGACCAGGAACGGACTTATCAGTGGAAGTAGTCAAACCAGGTCCGTCTTGTCTAGTCTTGGTATCTGCCCTCCGCTCAATGGTATCCACCACGTAAATCCCGCGGATCTCATCAACACATTGCCACACACCAGAAGGAGGAACTGCGAGGCCCATGCTTTCCGAGTCTTCCCCCGTTCGGAGGATTTCTCGGGTCTCATCATCAGTCAATAAGCAAACTTCTCTAATATCATCAGATATGTCATAGGCCTCGGAGTCAGCTAGAATAGGTGAGTGTGCATCAGGTGCAGGTCTCTGGTCTACTGTGGGTGCGGTGATCAACACTTCGCTCTCGTCAACAGGACGGAAGCGAATCTCTCCAGATCCATAGTCAATAACGACCCTCGCAGAGGCGAGGAATGGTCATCCCAGGATGATTGGAGAGAGCTCCCCTGTGGAGGTCTCCATGGGCAATATGACAAAATCAACATTGTACCTCGTGCCCAGAATAGAAATGACGGCGTTTTCAAGGATACCCTTCGGCCTCTTGATAGATCCATCAGTGAATTGTACTATCATCCTGGTTTTCCTGAGAGGCCCTAAGTGAAGAGACTGTACCAACGAGAAGGGTAATATACTAATAGAAGCACCCCGTCTAGGAGAGTGTGATCACATGTATGGTCCGAGATGGTGCAATTGATGAAAGGGGTAGCTGTGTTCTTCTTCCTAGGAATGGGACGGTGTGTGATGGCATGGACAGTGGCCATGGTCAAGATATGATGCTCAGATCTGCTCCTCCGCTTTCTCTTCTTGGGAAGAGGAGCAGATAAATGGGTCATGGCCTGTTGAAGTGGGGCACGGATGATCTCATGAATAGTAGCCACCACTTCGGGTTCAGATAACATTTTTTGAATTTTTGGACTTCCTCCATACAAGGGAGGAAGTCAGAATCAACATATACACGAGGCATGCCAAGAGCAGTCTATACAGCGGCATCCTCGGGGTCAGAGGTGGGACAGTGTGTGAATGGATGTGTGGTCAAAAAGTCTGGCAGATGGGTACTCTTCTCACGGTCTAAATCAACCAAAGGTCTCCCGAACTCTTTTTGTATTTTTAAATTTTTCCCATTTTTTGTATTTTGGGCGATTGCAAGCTCCCATTATCACCCACAAGTAAATCCGTATCCTCGACGAAAGGAGCATTAATATGGTTTTTCCTCAAAATAGCAAGATTATCATTCATCAAATCAATGCGCTTTGTCATTCGGTTCAAGATATCACTTATAGAGATCGAGGGAGGTGACTCCAATAGGTCAGACTCAGGTGGATGTGAAGGTGGAGGTGGATAATATACAGGTGGAGGTGGGTAGAAGTTCGAGGTCTGATACTGCGGCTGAGGCGGATATGTACAAAAGTCAGGAGCAAAGTCCTCCTGGAAAAAAGGAGGTGGACCGCATGGAGTGAACGAAGGATCCGCAAAGTCCGGATAAAATACGCTCCAGTCGGCCATCTCGAAACAAGAGGAAAATGATCGGGAGAGCACGATGGTCAAGTCAAGAGAGTGGAGAAGAAGGCGCAAATGCGCAGAGAAGATCTAGGATACATACAAGCAAGCACAATCAAACTCACAAAACAAACCCTCAATTCACCTACTCAACTCGGTAGAGACCGAAAATTCGATCTTTTAGTCTTGTCTGTTTTAGAGTTAGGTGAGAAGTCAAGAAGTTGAACAAACACTTAGGGGCTCAATGAGATTTGGGCACTAATCCTTAGTGTGTGCGCGAGCAAGTAAAAGCGAAGACAATGAGGGGATTACTCGCCCCAATACAAAATTTTCTTTTTGGTGGATTTTAGGGTCAAGTAATATTAACAGTCCCAATTTTATTAGTTATCACTTTTTTTGGATTTTTAGTAAGAATGCACAATCCTATCGGGGAGTCAATTTTACTTAGCACTTAGGTGATCAAAATCAGAGGTAGAGAGGCGGAAAAGCAATGCAAGCGGCAAAACAATGACGTATGCTAAAGCGTAAATGCTCACCTTGCCTCCAGCACTCTACATGCAAAGATGCTCAGCAGAATTGAAACCTATCTATATGCAAATGCAAAGCCGATGAAATTGCCCTAGGTTTCAGAAATTGCTATTATCGTGAAGAACCACAAGTCGGTCACCGATCCTCAATCCAAGAGTCCGGTCTAGGCTCACCCCTCCTCTTCTCGACACATCGAGTTCAGGAGTAGCGCTTGACAGGGTGGGCTCGCAGCACGTAGGCTTGAAGATGATGAGGCGACTGTTTAAATTTTGACTAAGTCCAAATGAGTCTATAGGTACATGCAAATATATTAGGTGTTTGGCCTTAATCTATCGCAAGCAATTCTAAAACTAAGGGCTCAATCACACAAAGTAAGGAAAACAAAACCGGAAAACAAAATGAAAAAGGCGGTGAAAACCGTAAAAATCGCGGCGAGCCCCCAAGTGAACAAACAATTGGAAATTAGTTGAAGAGTGCAAAGTTCGGGGGTACCTGTATTATTACAAATATAGAGTCTCTCTCTCTCTCACAATAAATTACACAAATGAATATAGAAATTAAATGCTATAACTAAAGGGGAGCTCGGTCTTCAAAATTCTCTTCTCGTCTTCTCGGTGCTAGGCTGGCTAGAGCCGACTTCACGTGGGTGCCTCAGCGCCTCGGATGAAGCGCCTCCCTCGATCCGCGGTTCCTCACACAAAGTCAACAAAGGAGATGGGTTAGACAGCTCAAAAGATATATCAAATAAAAAGCAAATAAATAAATCCGTAAAAGTAGACAAGCAATCACAAGCACAAGCAAAAAGCCGAACGATGCGTTGTTGCTCCCCGGCAACAACGCCATTTGTTTAACCTGAAAATTGGTGGTCTTGAGTTCCACACAAGGCGGGAACTCAGTCGCTGAATCGACCACGCGAAATTCGGATTAAAACAACAATTAACCCACAACAATCAAATAAGACAATCAAAGTGAAGGTGCGGAGTTAAAATTTATTATAACTCTACAACAAAGATGTGTATAGGTGCAAGTATGTGTAGAGGTCGAACACAGGGAGCAGACAGATAGAACAGGGCAAGTGAATGCACACGTGTATGAATGTGATGACTTGTCTATCTATGCTATTTTTTTGTGAGTTTTAATTTTATATTTTTTATTTGATTTTTAATTTTTATATTTTTGTATTTTGATTTTTAATTTTTTGATTTTATATTTTCTTTTTATATTTTATATTTTTTTATATTTTCTTTTTCAGTAATATAGATATATATATACAAAGTAAGTAAAGAGAGGAATAGAGTATTTATAAAAATAGGTAAAAACAAGGAAAAATCAGGAGGTAAAATATTTTTGGTCCTTTTGTATTTTTCTAATGTTTTTGTGATTTTTGTAGATTTTTCTTAATTTTTTGGTGTTTTTAAAGGCAAAACTATCTAAAACAGTGAATAGAAGCTGCTGTCTGAAATTAAAATGAGGATTAAAATACCAAATAGTGTCTAAAATGCCTCGAATTAATTTTAAAATAAAGATAATGAAACAAAGAAAATATAAAAATAGATTTTGTATTTTTAGGATTTTTGTATAAATTTTAATGTTTTTATAAAGGTTTTTGAGGTTTTATAATTTTTAGGAGTTTTGTTTTGTAATTTTTAGTGATTTTTGTACTGGAGTTAGAACACAATAAGATAAGCAAAATATATTTTTTTGGGATTTTTCTGATGTGTTTTTATAATTTTTATAGATTTTCTAAAGCAAACAGTAGGAAAAATACATGTTTTGATTTTTAATAAACCTTAAAATGCAACAAACATGAAATACAAAAATATGGCGTGAATCTACAACTAAACATGAGCATACACTATTTTTTTGGTAATTTTTAGAGTTTAGAAATGCACGAAATAAATAGGGAAAGCACACAAAATTACAAGGCCTGGCAGGGGTATATATGCAAATAATAAAACATCTAAGGGCCTGATTACAAAAATGCCAAAGTTTGTAACTGCGAATAGAAACTTTAGGACTAAAATTAAATACGTAAATATCCCGGGACCCCTCTGCAAAATCACCAAGTCACGTGCGCGTAGCACGTGACCTGGCGGGGACTAAAGGGTGATAGTGCAAAAGTACGGGGTTTCAAATATAATTATTACAAAAATATTCTAACGACAGACGAGTGATTAGTACTAATGAGAAACACAAAAATCTCTGGGAGGAAAAATGCAAAATACCCAGAGCTACTTGCGATCCGACGGTTGCTGATTCTTCACTGAGGACACGTGTCGGCGCACAGGGAGGCGATGCCCCTTCGCAACGGGCAGATAGGATTAGATCGCGGGCAGAATCCAACGGGTGACGCATTGTTTGATCGGACGGCGAACGATCAATCTGGAGGAGTGTTCTTCATCGGACGGATGCGAGGCACGGTGGAAGAACTATCGAAGAACACCCGCCCGACGGGGTTTGATGGCAGCCAACACGCACCTCCGGCGGTCCCTCGAGCAACTGATGAGCCGGTGAGGTTCCTAGGGAAACTCTAGGGGTGGCCGAGGGTCGGTGAAGAGCCAGGAACCGAAGGAGTGGGTCCTGGAAGCAGGTGACATGCGCGCGACCTGGGTTGCCGCCAAAGGCGAGTCGGGGCCCAGATGCCTCCCTCCGAGAAGCTGGTCCTGCACAAAAGAGTTAAGGGAGGCAAGGGCAAACTGCCTCGCCTCACCTGGAAGCGGTGGAAGACGGAATGCGGTGCGGGAGGAACTTGCCGGAGCTTGCTCCGGCGAGGTGGTGGCTGAGGTGAAAGGCGAGTTGATGATCGAAAATAACGGCCAAGACTTATTCCTAAGGCTAAAACAAAATAAAAAATGCAAGAAAAGAGTGGAAAAATGAACCTCAATGGCGAGATATACCCGAGATTGGACCTCAACGGCCAAACATGGCTGGAGGTGGTGGAAGCTCCGCCTCGACCTTCGCCTGAGCTTCCTTCGCCGGCTGGAGGAAGGCTGTCACCCACCCAGTCCGGAGCACGACGCCTAGGGGCTCAATTCTAGGGTTAATGGAGTTCAAGGGGCAAAGGGAGGTGACGGGTGGTATTTTGAGCAATGGTCGAGAGGGCTCGAAGACCGAGGTGCATCGGGTGATTCAACGACCCGAAGGTCGAAAAAACCTCAGGGCGTGTAAGTTGGATGGTCAATGTACAAGTTTGCAGAAGGAAGCCCTCTCATTTGGTGAATGGATCGGCATGGAGAAAATCGAGAAGAAGGGGGTAGACTAATATCTGAAGGGCCATGGCCTGGGGTCATGGAGTTGACCCCCGGTCAACGGATGGCGTGGCCTGATTGGGCCACGTCATCCGCAAAAAGACAAAACTTAAATAAATGTATTGTAAATTCTATTAAAAATAACAATTGATTTAATTAATTTTAGGTTAATTCATAGAAAATGTTTATTATTTTACAAATAATTTGTGGTGAATTTTATTTATTTTTTAGAGGTATTAATTTACAAGTTGCCTTTTATACCCTTTATAGGTATATACATCTATATATTTGAATATTTTATTTTTATTTTGTGTTTTTAATTTATTTATTTTTATTTATTATTTTATAACTTTATAAAGTATTTTTATACACTTAAAAATATTTTTATTTTATTTTTCTGATATAATTTGTACACTTAATAAAATAAAAGTTGTAATTATACAGGTATGTATACAGGTATTTTACCTATGTCTTTTATATACAAATATTTTATTTTGAGTTTTCTTTGAGTTTTTGTTCTGATTTTAATACACATATTTATTATAAATAATATTTACAAAATTATAAAAATATAAAATTACCAAAATAAAGAATAATAAATAAAATGAATATTTTAATCTGTACAAGTATACAAGTAGGGTCCAAAACTCAACTTTCAAACCGTAATTCCGAAAAATACGAAACCACCTCCATTAAATAGATTATTTTACGCTATATACAATTAAAGGTGATTTGGTACATTTTGAGTTTTTATTTGCAAGATACGGGCCTGGGAAGTTGGAGTTTTAGAATTTTATTCAGACCATAACTTTTTATCTGTACATTAATTCTCAATGAAATCAATTTTGTATTTTTTTTTATTTAATTATCTACAACTTTCATGTACAAAGTTTCTTTATTTGAAGTATAAAAAGTGGAATAAAAAATAGGCCCCAAGATGAATAAAGAATGAATGAACTACAAGGTATTTTATTGTATTTTGGCCCTTATCTCCCTCTACTTTATTCCTTGTCGACCTAGTCATCGAGATGCCTAGGTCTCGGGGTTTCGGGTCATAAAATATTTACAATATTTTTTCTTTTCTTTTCTTTATTATATAATTTTGGCTTTAAAAACCACATTTTATACACTATTTACACAATGATGCCTGAATGCTAAAATGCATGAATTAACGCTATTTACACGCATTTACTAGGGTTTTTAAGGCCAAAATGATAGAATAAAGATGATGAAACGTAGATTCATCAATAGGGTCTTGTGACTGCCATGTCACTCCAGCTCTCTCTCTCTCCCGATGAGGGATTAATGGCGAATGGGATCGGAGGGCGAGTGGCAGCGAGGCTATATAGGAGAGGATGGTGGAGTGTTACACAGAGGTGGAGGTGAAGTGATGATGGTTACACAACTATGTAACAACCAACGAGGGTGCAACAAAGATGAGGGGGGAAGTCGGGCATTGCAAGAGGTGAGGCTGAAGGTCATGTGCGAGGCACGTGACCCGGAGAGAGGGAGAACATGAGAGGGAGTCATGATGAATCCATGATTCACATCCTTTATTCTTTTATTTTAGAAAAAATCCCTTTGTAAAATACCTGCAAATACCTATTAAATTCATAAATTAGCATTGTTCATGCTTTTGTTAATAGTATATATTTAACATTCTTTTTAACAAAAATAAAAGATAAAGAAGAAGATAAAATAAAATAAATTAAGTAAGGTTGTAATTATGTAATAAGTGCATACTGACCCAAATCCTGAGAGAAGGTCAAATATTCGTATGACCGACAAGGAATAAAGTAGGGAGAGATAAGTTCCTTATTTATTCAAACACAAAAATTCCAAAAATACCCCATGTATATATCATATCCTATTTATCATATATATATATCAATAAAAAGATCTCAATTTTTTTATTTCCTAGATCAAATTTGTAAATAAGAGTGTGTTTTAAATTAAAAATATTTGTACAATTCAAATATGTTCAATTGTATAATACCAATACATGTATATATGTATTTATTTGTTTGTTTGTTTGTTTAGCGTATGAATGGTGTATATACATATATTGCATTCCAAAATAATTTTAAATATTCCTAATAATTAAATAAAATTAAAAGAAATTTTATAAATAATAAAATAAAATCAATACTTCAATGTTTAATAGCAGTAAAATGTATACATTATACATAAACCCAATGATTTAACACATGTAATTAATTTGTACAAATCCAATAAAAATATTTTCATACACCTTAAAATATTTTGTAGATAAATAAATATAAATTCTAATGTATTTTTGTAAAAATAAGAAAAATAAAAATATATGTATATATAATATATGTGTATTATACTTGTGCATAATATCATATATTATATATACTATATATGTTATTAAAAATCACAGAAAAATTGTTTAAAATTAACTAACATTATTCATTTTTGTAACTTTATTTTTAAAATCATTTGTTATTTTGAAATGTTTTTTCTTTTATTTTTTAAATACTATTTTCTGATCGGTCAACTCGGGTCTATTGACCTGGGTCAACCCTCCCTCTCCCATGTCCGACCCAGGCCAAGCTTCGTCGGACCTCGTTTCTCCCATTTCTCTAGACCGAGTCTAAGCTCCATGTGCTTTGCTTCCTGTGCCTGATTGATCCCTAGAATCTGTGACCTTCGCGGATCCTTAGGTTGTGTCGTATCTCCCTCCGATTCCTTGATTCTTCTCGATCCTTCTAAACGTCTGAGGTTCCCCATAAATTCTCTCATCCACCTCCACCATGCCCTAGCTTGTTCCTCGTGGCTCCTTTCTTCCACTAGAACCTGTAGGATAATGACAACATCATGTTGGGTTCTCTTAGAGCTCGAATTGGTGCTGAGTTGAGCGCAACTCGATCGTGGTCGGAGCTCTCTGTCGCGACTAGCCTCTTCTGTCTTCCGTAGCAGAATCGAGGCCACAACCCTACTATTCATCTCCTTGTCCTTCGCACGCCCATCTCCTATCATCTAGTAGCTTTTATCTTCTATATTTTCACCATTTCATTTTGATTTTGTCGTCATCACCATCGACCATTTAGCTTCTCTGACCATCGGTCTGGAGCCCCATATTCCATATCCATTCATTTAGATCAACCACCCTTCTCACCATCCATCTCCCTACATGACCTGACCACCCTTAGAACTGATTTAGGATCGGATTTAAGATTGAACTTCCCTCCCTCGTTGTCGTCGGAAGTCGAATCCATCTCCCCGACGCTTCTTTCCTTGTTTCATCCAAATAACCTGAGCCGATGTGTCTCCCTCGAGCTGTAATTTCCCTCGCAGGTATAGGTGCATGCGAGAGGGTCATTTTGACCCTCCTCTGAGGTGGCAGAGCTGCTCCTGTTGAGCCACCTTTCTGATCTTCATCTACCTATCCATCAAGCTATTAAAGCATTCCATTTGACACGGATGCACTTCAGGAGGGTGTTGGATCTCTCGACTAGCTGATTCGAGCTCTACGGCATGAGATATCCACGACCGAAGCTCGGAAACCGCTACCTTCTTCATGTTCTTCCAGCATCATCGTGAGCCTTCTGATGAGAAGATAATATCCCATATTGAGCCACCTACTCATGTCCAATATCGACGCTAAGATCATACCTAGGGCAAATCCACACCACACGTTAGCGTTTGCTTTTCAGACCGTTGGATCCGTACCTGCTGGCCAGATTTGAGCCGCATGTTTTCGACATTCCTACGGACCGTTAGATCCTTTTCATAGCCATGTGTCACACGCGCCTACTATGGTTATATTACACATTTTTGCCCAAGCTTTCCTCTTATTTTTCTTGAGTACAATAATGTAATGATTAGTTAAGAACATTTGCATTTAGGACCTTGACTTTTCTTCATTTGCATTTCAATCGAGCCGAGTCCCACTCATGTGTGTGTTCACGTGTTTCTTTGGGATATTTGCATAGTTAAGCCTGAGTTTTTAGTGGTTAATGAAAAAGAAGAAGTTTTAAGTAGTTGTTTTTATACCCCTGTGTATGTTGGATCATCTGTGGGCCTGTAGCGCATGTTTTCTCATAATTTATTGCACTAGGACCCATGGATTTGCACAACTTGATATTATTTGGCCCTAAGACTTAAAATAATTGCATTTGAGTTCTCATTTTCCAGCATTTTATTTTGTCTCTCTCTAATTGTAATAAATCAAAAATTTCATCCAAAAATTACATAAACATTAGGTTTAGCTCCTGTTATTGTTTTCCTTCAGTGGTAATTTTCATGTCCTATATTTCTTTTATTTACTATTATTAAAATAAAAAATAGAACAAAAACTCCATGTTTTACCTAGAAAAATCATAAAACGTCAAAAATTGCTTTAAAACGTCAAAAAATAGAGTAACTTCATTTTGATTTGTTTGATTTTCTACCCAACTTTAATCTTGTTTGCTTTTATAAAACTCTAAAAATTTGCAAAACCCTAAACACACCATAAAAATAATATAAAATATTTGAAAAAATAAGAAATTGTGATTTCAGTTTATGCTTGTAGAATTTAATATAAACTTTTTTTGCCACAATTGACTTCCAAGAGTTTTGAGTTTATTTGATATTTTAAATTTGAAAAATATCTCTGGTTGTTCACTGCTTGCTTATTTCTTAGTTTATTATTTTTAGAAATTTTATAAAATTACTAAAATATTCTAAAAATCAATACAAATAATACAAAATCTTTTAAATATAAAACTTTTTTGTTTTAGATTTTTGAATGTCTTACTATATTTGAAAAATCCAAAAATGGTATTGTGTGTCTTTTCTTTTCTCGGTTTTATTTGTCCATTGTGTGAAAAATTAAAATACATTAAAATTTTGAAAATAGAAATTTATAAAATTTAAAAATATATAAACATTTAAAGAGATAAAAACCATATAAAAAATCCAAGAGTAGCGTGTCTTGATAGCTTCTTTATTGTCTTTGATTTTTCATTGACTTGATTGACCATCGTAACACGTAACAACAGTTGCCTCCTGGTATTCGACCTTGGATTCCATACTAGGTTAATAAAAATAGCTTAGGCCACTTGCTTTACTTGATTGATTTGTTGTGTTGTTGAATAATTTTCTTGATTTTGGCTTGGTTGATTTGGGTGGAGAGGACACTATAATTAATAAACTTAACGTATTAGCCGTTTGATCATGAGGAAAATAGAGAGAGAAGAAGAAAGTTAGGAAAAAAATAAAATTAATAGAATAAAAAATTAAAATAAAATAATTAAAATATAAAAAATAAGGATTAAAACATAAATAAAAATAAAATAAAGATAAATAAAATAACTAAAATTTAAAAAAAATTGAAAAGATATAGTAAATGAAGTCAAATAAAAAAGTGTCAACATAAAAGTTGCATGTCTCGACGAGAACTACGATTTTTATGAACGATTCAAAATCAAAGAGGTATCCAATATATAATAAAATATTGTGTTTTTGCATTTTGTAATTTCTATATTTTTAATTTGATTTTAATTAGTTTATTAATTTACACAGAATACATACATAGTTTATATAATTTTTATGGGTTTTTATAGGTTAGAAAATTATAAAATAAAAGCAACAAAGATAAAATATGCACAAAATATACCTTGTCAGATATTTTCAATTTTATTTAATTTTTCTCTTTTTATGAATTTTAATTCTTTATGTCAAGTTAATGAGTTAGTTTAAAAATAATTTAGAGAAAAATTAGGACAAAATACTTTACTTTGTTCATAAAAATATAAGCTCAATTCAGGTTAAAATCAAGGGTTATTTATTTACAGTTTTCACACAATTAGTGAATATTAATTAATTGATTTTAAGGGTTTTGATTAGTGAATTATTAAGAAGATTTAGCTAAGATATCCATATAAAGTAGATGAGTCATGAATTCATCTATCCCCATTTGGTTACCACAATTTATTGAGCAATAAAAAATAAATGAATTAAAGGATGTGCTCAATATAAGAAATTGTCTCCTCTGATTAATTTATGTCAAATAATGCATCTAGATGAAATAGTAAGTGTTTTGGATGAAAGAGAATGGAATAAGGATCTGATTGACATAAAGATCACAAAATTCTGGTAAATAATGCTATATATATGAGATTATTTGAAGTTTTAGGGGCTATGTCGTAACTAATATAAATAAAGTTTTGCATATATACCCCTTAGAGGTGTAGTTTCGCAACTTCCAGATGGTGGTTGGGCCTCTATGCAATTTACCCAGGTAACAACACCATTTGATGAATGCTCCAAAATTACCTTTTTAATTTGTCATCTTAATTTTTATAGACGGGCACTCTAGGTGCTGTCAAAAATGACCACATCAAAATATTAGTATGGAAAATTAATCCTCAATGCACTGGATTTATTTATTTTACTTGGGTAAGCCCAAGATCGAACCCATGGATGTAATATGAGGGTCTAGAATCAATTGTTATATAATCTAGACAATTTAGGTTTTCAAAGGGAAATAAATAACTGATCAGATGCTTGTGATGTCTGTGACTGAAAATTTTGCACATTATTCATTTCTGATTCACTTTGTGGTATCCTCACTTCTCTTTGGTTGTTCATCATATTTTTAACCATTTCGATGTCATCATCAAGTTGTTCAGTCAAAGCGTCGGTTCTCTGATTAATCAAGTTATGTCATTTGCTATTGTCTCATGACTTGGAGATGAATAACAATAGTCATCATGCTTTGACTCCAGCATGCAATCCTAAGCAGAGTAATAGTCATTCTCTATGGTCATGGTTAGGTCACGAGTCATATTTTATTGACTCTTAATCTCAAGTGTCTGGGCGAAGGAAAATTGGTCATACTTGGGAAACGAGTCACCCCGAGCAGGGGATGGTTCAAACAATGAATTCTCAATCATAATCGGAAATCACGTTTCTCTGTCAAATTCGATTATGCTCATGACCATCCTCGAATTCGCTTGCTCCATTGTGTCCATATGACTTTCATTCGGTTGTGTGAGCGCTTTATATTTTAAAGACTCATCCAAAGAAGAAGTGGGGGTAGTGGAATGAGGATGAAGTGTATAAGGGTGGATAAAATGATGGTCGGAGAAGAACTGCTTCAAAGAGAGGGTTCTTCTAAAATGAGAACGAAGACGAAGATGGTTAGAATTCGATCATGTAAGCTCGCCCCACAGAATCTGGGTATGAATATCAATTTTCCAATATTTTCAAAAATGAAGGTGATGAATTACGAACCTCAATATGCATATACAAGTGCAAATATCTTTGAACGCACACAACTCAATACATAATGCAAACCCCAAAATTTGCCAACTTCACACATTGAAGGACATAAGAGTTCGGTTGATTATCATTTTAGTTTTAAATTGGTGATAAAATAATTAATCCATTGCACATAGTGTATCGCCCTAACATCCATATATGATTCTATTACCCCATCAAGCAATGGACCGATCTGCCCGGGCCTGATTATATCACATTCCAAAAGGAAATAGTAGACGGGCACATCCAAAGCGTCAACTATGGTCAGAGGTGAGCACTTCCGGCTCTTAAACCCACAAGAGTTGGATATGGAGACTTAGGGTGTATGTCTAGAGTTTTGGGCTATAAGCTTCACTACATGGAAGTATAGAACAATCGGCGGTCGTCTTCCGACACCTCTAAGAGGATGACTGCCCCCTTGGAATAATGGGGATAGTCACATGACCGTCTCTATAGGTCGCATCCCATTTGCCACTGGGGACCTCATTTACCAATATCCCTACAATTACTCTTCAAGGATGCGTGTGACCATCCCGTTTACTAGGGACAAAGGGGACAGTCGCGATCGTAGCTACAATTAAGTTAGAGGGGATAGTCGTGATCATCCCTTCGAAGGACAACAGAGACGATCGTGACCGTCTCGTAAGGCGCAATTACTCCCATCATGGAGAATCATAGGAGAAGGTTGAGAGTAGTATTGGCGATGGTCGTGACCATCCCCTTTCATTTTGGCATAGAAGATTGTCCCCTATGATTCTCCACGATGGGATAATTGTGTCATACGGGATGGTCGCGGCCATCTCCATTAATTCTCTGCTACCAAAGAATTAAATACCCACTTATATGACCTTCATTTTACCCTGCATCGACTAACATTAAACATTCATTACTTTCATCACTTGTATCAATACAAACTCTTCATTATATAGAGAATGATCAAGAACGAAAGACACATTCATTCCACATACCAAATTACAAGAAATGTTCTGAAAAGAGTAATGATGGGAAATTCATAATAAACTACTCTACCTTAAAATGTTCAAAATATTTAAATAACAAACTACACTACTCTATGAGAAATTGTACAAACTAATTATACAATATACTAAACTTTTCTACCAATTACACAATAAAACTAAAATGATCTAAACAACTCGTCGTCTTCCTCATCCCCATCCCCGCCCTCGCCAGCATCTTCATCTTTATCATCATTATGTTGTTCTTATTCTCCTTCTTCATCATCATCATCGCCTAGTCTTGCAACTTTATTACCCACTTGTGTCAGTTGGCTAGTCAATCTCCAGCTTGGTGTTCCCGTGTGAATGCATTAAAAATTGTCATTTGTTGGTGCAAATCTTGAATTTCAACATTCATGGACGTCAACTCTGTCTCCCTTTGTGACTTTTTGAGTAGAGGACAAGTTGTGTCCTACTCTGTACTAACTCTAAAGGATGGCACCCCTCCCACCACAATGAACTCGTCCATGATTCTCTTGCCCGATCGCCTGGAGGAAGGCTACATTAGGAGTAAGAGGAGGTTGACTCGTACTTGTGTTGTCCAGAGAGCCAGAGGTTGTGAGTATGATCATCTCCTCCTGAAATATTATTCAAGTTATACTTCACAAACCATTTAAACGGTTATAATAAATATACAATTATTATTAGTTTCTTATATAATTGGACTATATGCATGATCTGCCCAGTGAACTTCCCCGCATATATCCTGACTCTTGGATTTCTCAAAAACATATGTATGATTGGACACATGATTGTTCTCCAATTCATAACATAAAATAAATAATTAAGACTTACACTATGATTTTAAGATATACCAATGGGTGAATTTTAAAATATAATGTATTTGCTAAAATACTTTGAAAGTTGTCCGTAAGCTGATTTATATTCTTTCTATTCATTTTATGGGTAGACCTGGAACCTTTCTTTCAATTTCCAACATTCCACTTTGAGATACCATGTAAAAGGTAAATGAATTAATCAATATATTTTCCTAAATTCTTATACAAACACACACACACACACACACACACACACACACACACACACACACACACACACACACACACACACACACAATATCGCATGTTCTTATCCCATCCAGATATATGAATGCTCTCTAGTCTCCAGTGTTCAACATGCACATTAGGAGGACAATTTACCAAAAGTGCATCCAATGGAAGCGTTGGGTCGGATTACTGAAATTATTTAAACAAGTTACTTAAATAAAAAAATGATCTATCAGTGCATGATATATATTATCAATGTACTTATTCGGGCCTTCAGATGATCCCGATATTTGCGTTGTAATTCTACAGCATATCCTAAGATCAGAGCATCCGTCGTCGGGTCACGGTCTCATAAAAACTAGCCTGAAAAACAATGGATATGAGAAACAGTAATTGTGATTACATATGTACAAGTATGCAAGTTTGATTTGTTAGTAGTTTTAATTACATCCAAATCATATAGAATGACATCCTTAGTTCATTGCTCAACTACACACCAATCTGTCATGTGGATAGGAACCTGTGCTATGCACACCTACCCCATATAACTCTGAAACACAACCGAGTTCTCCTCCATTACATCTCCTCCAACAATCCTCGTCCGTAGGTCTAACTGAGACGTAGACGGTAGAAGATTCGATACTGTGATGGCCTTCTACATTTAGCAGAGCCCTCTGAACCTACAGGATCAGAGGAGTCACTACCTGCGTAGGACGTAGGCGGTGCATCCCGAATGTGTCTAGGACGTGAGGACATATATACATAAATAATGAAACATTAAAATGATTTAATAAATATCTAATATATCAGAAATAACATTAAGCATTGATATATTAATAAGAATTTAATATATCATATATAACATCAAATAAATTTGGGAAAAATATTGCTAAACTTACACTTTAAGCATTTAGATTGCTGTCACAAAATCTTTGAGTATATGTCATCACATATGCATCTATAACATCGGATGAAGGGTTCTTAGATCTCAGTTTGATATGCATCATCTATATTTAATAACTCATCACCGTCCTTGACATAAAAAAAGTCTTGTGTTACTGTCCTCAAGATATAATCCACCCATCACTAGAGTTATTTGGGACAAGTATAAACGGCTCATTTGTTTATAACTTCCCTGATCGTTTTAAAGAAATCATCTCATTTCTATATTTTCGATATCATATCCTCTCACGACCAACTTCGAACCACTTACACTTAAAAAGAAAACATCGATATTCATGAGTGAAGTTAATCTCTAAACTATCAAGTATTTCCCCATAGTAGCCGTCTAAACTGGAAGGTAAGCCTGTTTTCACTATAACATCAAACATTTGCATTGATTTCATCTTGTCGACAAATTTTCTTCAAAATATGAAGCCATTTTAATACATCTATTGTATGAAATAATTTATGAATATGGTATGCATCCAATAAAATTAAGGTTTAAGTTCCACCTGTTATCATTAATGTCCTTTAACTATTTCATACTTGCATGGAACCAATTAATAAAGTAACATTTAAGATGGCTTTAGTCAGTAAATAATGAATTGCACTCCCTAAAAAACTCATCAATCTCAAATAACTACATCAAAATATAATAGTGTATGAGGTCTGTATCCTCATCAAAGATTAAACGATGGATACCATTAAGTATATGTCCCCCCATATGATTGAAAGACCCATAATTGAGAATCGTCTTCGACTTCAATTTCACCTTCATTATTTCAATCAAATCGTGTGAAACGTATGCTTTCACATCCCATGTACTTCTCACAAAAATTAATCCACTCTTCACAAAGATAACTCTAAAAAATACATCCTTCGGTTGTGACATATGAAAGATCTTATTCTTTAATTTCTGGGGTATCTTTTTGTTGGATACATCCAACGATACTGCATCGGTCCACGGATTCCTACTTCACTTGATAAATGAACTATTAAGAACACCATTACATCAAAAAATATGAGAGGAGAATATTTACTCTAATTTGCATAATGTGATAACAATATCCTCTTCCAGTCTTTGTAATATCAATGGCTCTAAAATATTCGAGTACAAAAATTTGAAAAATCTACTCAATTCTGTTAAGGGTTGTAGAACGACATCATCAAAAATCCCACAAACAGTGAAAGGAGTAATACTTCTATAAAAACTTGACAATCATAACTTTTTAATACAAGTATCTTACGTTCTCCCTCGTTTACTCACCTAGACAATTGTGACGAGAACCCATCTGATACTTTCATTTTTTAGAACCTTAGATTTTATATCACGTTCACCATTGGTTAATGTATATATAGCTCCGGCTAAGGTCCGTCCATTGTCTAATTCAATTGGTTGTAGATCTTTATGTATACCAAATTGAATTAAATCATGTATCATCCTTAAAGTATCTTTCATTTGACCTAAAAGATTTAAGATCCCCAATATATTCTTTAAGATATTCTTCTTAATATGTGTTTGATGAATCCACGATTCATCTTCTTAATATCTTGATCTTAGCAAAATCCCCGAGTAAAATCCCAAATAAATGTCCATAAAATCAATAAATTAACAAAATAACTCTTGTAAATAAAACACACTAATTATTGTATATTAAATTGTACAAAATAAATTACACATAAAGAGCCGCAAAATCAAAGGAGTTTTATACATGTAAATAGCCCAAAAACTTTATGTATTTTTAATAATTTCATATCAACTCCTTTTTGGCTAATTCTTTCTCCAACATGTTCATATCAATGTATATAAAAATACAAAAATAAAAACAAATTTTACCTCAAATAAATACTCCTAGATCCCAATGGGAAAAAGCCGTAAAGCCCAACTTCCAAGCTAAATTCCCGCTCCGTATGAACTCCAAATTCACCAAACTTACTTTTAAAGTTCAAGTTAGAAAATTATCTATCCAATGGAAGTGGTTTCATTAAAATCGGAGCTCATTTGCAAAAGTTGGGTTTTGGGACATAGATGTACATTGTATACCTTGTATATATTCATTCTTTTTTTAATTTTTATTGTATCTTTCATAATTGCTAAAAATACAAAAATATCATGATTGTATTGTATTTTAATTGTACTATTTTATTGTATTTTTCTGTTGTAAATATCTCTTATTAAAAAGACAAAAAAATACAAATTAGAAAAGTAAACAAAAATTGTACATGGTGTTTTGTCTTCTTTTGTAAATTCTCCACTATTTCTCTTCTCTCTTTATTTTATTGTATTTAAAGTAGCCAACTCTATTCATCTATTTATTTATTATTTAAATTCCATTCTCTACAATAACCACCAATTCAACTCCATTATTCCACCATTTTTTCCCAACTTCCCATTCAACTCCATTAATAATACAACTTCCCATTCAACTCCACCACTTTAATAACCTCTCATTCCATCATCTTTATATACATGTCATTCTCCTCATTTTTGCCTTGGATCCATCTTTATGTGAGGAGAGTCTAGTTCCCTGAGTTGAATCGGTGACAGCGACGCAACCGCGGTCGAGCGACGACGGCCCTCTCTCCGGTGTGATCCGTTGGCTTTTTGGCCAACATCGCAGCCGCAACCCGCGCGCTGCTCGAGCTCATCACACGCCGGCGATTTGAGCGAAGACCGTGCTCTCGTGAGCACTCCATAGGCACCCACGTCCATCGTAGGTAATTTTTCATATCATTTTATCATATTGTCATTTTTGCAATTTTTTTAGCACATCATATCACCACCATTCCCTATTTGTTCTACTCTGCATATTATCACCATATCATTTTCCCCCTTCAATGTCATTTCCATTTGCAATCCTTGTTTAACAAATTTTAAAAAAATAAAAAATTTAAATTAAAAAAAACCTTTATTCCAGCAACAAATTAATCAAAACAGTAAAAAAATAAAAAAAATAAAAAAAGGAGGAGCCGCAGGCCAAGGCCCGCCGCCCCTCCCCCTTTCATCTCCATCCAAGCGGCGCCGCCCCTCACCGGCGGGCGGCTCCTCCAGCCACCCAGCCGGTCACCGCCGCCAGCGGGCACCGCCAGCGCCGCAGCGGTGCTAAGCCCCGCGCGCGCGGCCCCGCGCCACCTCCTCCGCCTCCGACCCTCGACTCATCCCCAACCGCAACCTCCACCCAACCGCCGCCGTCCCTCGCCCTCCGCCGACCTTCTTGCCTCGCCAGCCGACCCTCTCCAGGTTCGTGCGCCACCGCCGCCGCGCGAGCGTCGCGGGCTTGCGCCTCTGCCGCCCTCCTCGGTGCCGTCCTCAGACGACCACCTTTCTTTGGGTTCATCTTCAGCAAAAACCAAGGAAGAAGAAAGGTTCATCTATTTATTTTTTTAATGTAAAAATTGCACTTTATTTATTTTAAGTTTTTGTAATTTCATAATAGTCCCTGTGCATAAGTTGCTTGTAATTTTAGTTTCTCTACTTGCAAAGATATCCCTGCGTTTGACGTTAAATTTGGACATCAATATTACATCTTTTTATTCAATGAAAAATGTTTTCATGTTGAGCAACTAATTCTCTACTTTGTGGATATTTCTTTGTATTTTTGTGGTGTTTGGGTAATTAATTATAATTGTGTAACTGAAATTCTTCATATTTTACCCAATCAGTGATCTTAAAATCATATCTCACACACAGTTGCTTTAAAAATTCCAAAAAAACTATATATGATGCCTTAATATGTGATCAACTTAATCCAAATTTCATCCAAAATGGAGTCCTCTTGTGCCTGAAATAAATTGTAGAGTGTTTTTAGTATTTGATTTTTAATTAAATCCACGTATATCCGTTTTGCGAAATTTCAACTCTCCTGGATTGCTTATCTAAATACCTACTTGAGATAATTCGCACTCTGATTAATTTGATAACATAGATTTATTAGGAATTATTTACTCACTGTCACTCTGTTTGTACTAAAAAATCCATAAAAAATTCATATTTTGTCAAAAAAATTCAAAAATTTTACTGTAGCTTCCTTGCATTATGTTTTCATTCCAGTAAGTTTTTCATGATTTTTACTTACTGTTTGTGTGATAAATTGCGAAAAAACCCATAAAAGTGTACATTTTTAGTTGTTGCATTTTAACCTCTAAAATTCCAAAAAAAAGTATCTTGCATTCATCTCTGGATTAGGACTCTAGTAAAAATATAATTTGGCTGAATTGGATTAATTTGACATTAAAATTAATTTGGCTAAGTTGTGTGATTTCTTAGTACTTAATTCTCCCACATTTTGCATTTGCTTTGGTTTTTGCATAGAAAAATCTAAAAAAATACCGCACTGAAATCTAAAACTTAATTTTCGAATTAACCCCAAAGTTGTTCCTTTGCCTCCCTGAGTTCGACCCCGGACTTGCCCGGGATATAAATCAAAGCCGAGACACTCTTCACGAAGATCTTCTCTCGGTTCTGACCGAATCGCTAAGTACACGTATTACAACGTGACCAAATTAATTACCGTATTTAGCGACTGGTCAGATGGCGCCGTTGCCGGGGAGGCAAACGGCTTAGGGATTAATTTAAAAATTTGGATTTAGATTTTCTTTACTCGGGTAGTCTGACCCCCGAGCCACCTTGTATTTATTCCATTTTCCTTTCAATTATTTCTCTTCATATTTTTGTATATATTTTGTTTTTATCTCTCTAATATAAATCTTATTTTCCTTGCGAGGGTCCGGTGGACTTGGAGTGCATCAGAGGTCGACGGACGCGACGCGCGCCGACTGCTGAAGAGCTTGGAGAATTTATTTATCTTCGAGAGAATTTTTGTAAATTGTTGTAATTATTTAGGTAGTTGCTCCTTTATAGCGGCTCTTGTTTGAGAGCTCGCGTGTGTAAAAAAGACTTGGACTTTATTTGTGGTGTGTCGAGACCTGTTTCACTCTCCGGTGAGGGTGGGGCTCGACTTGAGTGGCGAAACAAAGGATTAGGCACACGGTAGCTTAGAATCAAATTTGTTTGTGCCCATCGTAAGTTAGGCCACACATATCTTAGAAGATTCATATATCTTATAAGATTCATAATGAGACGCACATAAACACGTACTACTTAGCTCAAAATTCAATCAATTCTTCCCCGCTAATAGTATACTGTTTAGGTGCGGTTTTTCTCGATCTGCATGCATTTAGTGTAATATTTACAAATTCAGTTTTGCATAACGCATGAAGAGTGTTGGGATTCACTGTAAGTATACCTTCTTCTGAGCATGCATCATAGTTTCTCGTTTGCATTCTGATTTCCGATTCCCCTCTTGTTTTACAACTTAAGGTCAAAAGGAAATTGGGACTGAACGGTAGACGTGCTTGTGTGTTCACATAAATTTCAAGTGATAACCTAACTCTAAAATTGGGACTGAATTGAGCAAGTCGATCTAACTAATTGGAATAAAAATAACCCTTGTTCTCGGGTGCATAAAGCCCTCATTGTTTGTTTTACTTGCAAGTGAGAGAGAGACGACCCTAGGATAGAGCCAAGTCTGGATTTCTTACTTACTACTGGTTCTTTATTTTCAGGCGACACTAGTCGTAAGAATCGGGTCAGTCTGTAGGAAAATACGGACACCTAACAGCTCGTTAATCTTTCCAAGATTGTATTCTCATCAACTAAAATTGACAAGATAATTCGGCCGAACTCTTACGGTCCTCACGTGTTGAGTTGGTGAAACCGAGGGTTTGAATTGTGTTTGTATTGTGTGAGTTTACTCCGCACATTTACGTGCACCGTAGAACTAGCACCTCATTGAAATATCGTGTTCTAATCGGTTCTTTTGACATCGAAGATGACTGATTGGGGGGATAATTATTCGGACCTTGCGAATTTCCCGTTGAACCCTTTAAGAAGTATGTCTTCACAGGTCCATGCGCAACGTGGACCAACCTGGACTCATGACCCTCTTGAGCCCAAGATCACCCACTCTCGGGATGGTTACTCTCAAACCATTCCCTTTCTCTCTTCCCACCTCACCGAGGAAGACCTTCGCCTCGATGAGAATATCTTGATTCATAAATACTCTTCTAATCAAGAACACATTGCTGATTCAGGCCATATAGAAGACACAAGTAAAATGCCTCCAAAGAAGAAAGAAGAGGAAGAAGAGAATAATGAAGACCCAATGAAAATGATACTTGCCAGATTAGCTGCATCTGAGCAGCAACAAGCACTTCTCAGAGCTCAGTTAGGACAGTTGAATGTTGGGGTCCAACTACCAATGGATGCGGCATACAACCCCGGACAATATCAAATTCATAACTACTTGAGTCCGGCTGAACCCACTGTTGACTTTGAGTTGAAGCCGCACTTTCTGAACCTGCTGCCACATTTTGATGGGAATGCTTCTGAGGAGCCATATGCATTCCTAAGGGACTTTGAGCTCATCTGTGCTAACCTCAAACATAATGATGTTAGCCAGGATTATATTAGGCTCAAAGCCCTTCCATTTGCCTTGGGTGGAAAAGCCGATTACTGGGTGAAGAATCTTGGAATCATCATCACCACTTATGCCCAGTTCAAGGACCTATTCCTAAAGAAGTTCTACCCGTTGAGTAGAACTAACATGATGAGGACGCGAATTACGAGTTTTTCTCAGTTACCCCATGAAGCCTTCTGTGATGCTTGGGAAAGATTCAAGGACATCCCGCAAAAGTGTCCTTGTCATGGATTAGATGACAATATCTTGGTCCAATCCTTCTTCACTGGTCTCAACCCTAAGATGCAGGGTTTAGTGAGCGCTGCCTGTGGAGGCAGCTATACATCACGAGGAGCGGATACCGTCTGGAGGGTATTCGAGCAAATGGCTGAAACTAGCCGCTCACAGATGGCCAGCAGGGCCTATACACCATCCCCCAGTTCACTCTCATTTGGAGGGGGAAAATCAGCTGTAGTTGATCTCTCTCAGGACGTGATCCCTAGCATGGGACTTCTTGCTGACAAGCTTACTGTAGTCGAGAGGATCGACAGGAGGATTGATGAGTTAGATCGGAGTGTCTCCAAACTTCCAAAATAGATGGAGGAGTTGACTGAGAAGGTATCTAAGATAAAGATACCTGTCGTGACTGCACCCTCTGCTCCCGTATACCGAGTTCACCATGTTCAGGAGCAGTTGGTGTCAGGGCAACCCCAGCCGTAGGAGCAGGACCAATCCTACACCCACTCTTTCCAGCAGACACCTCCAGTAGCAGAGACAGTCCAGGAGGAGCCTCCACCGGTTCGGGAGGTGAATGGAGTATGGTATACTCAGGACCCTGCCAGGCAGGGAAGTATGGGAGACCGACAGTCCTATCAGCATCCCCCGACCTTTCATAACACCGCATTCACCTCCGCACCACCTCCTTCACAGCAGAGCCCTGGATTCCAGCCACCCCAGCAGCAGAGGCAGCAGTACCAGCAGCATGGCCGACATGGCCATTACCAGGCGGGCCAGCAGGGTCCGCAACCCCAGCAGCAGCAGCAGAGGCAGTGCTCTGGCCAGCAGGGCCAGTCTTCCCGTTCTTCTTCCCAGTCTTATCCACTTCCTTCTTCGTCTAGTCCCATGGATATTCAGCAACAGATACTCGACGAGCTACGTTCCTACAGGAACGAGACTCAAGACTTACGGGTGGATGTCAACCGCCTGTCCAGATGGCGAGACGAGCAGACTGCACCCTCTACCTCTATCCCAGCCCAAGTTCAGGCTAACCCCAGTAGCCTGAACATATCTAGTTCTCATCAGCACTTTGGTCAGGTATACTATTCAGCATATCCTAGATCTGAACATGAGATTCTTTCGTGTGACGAGGCTAACCACATGTCACTCAGGAGCGGAAGGACCGTGACCGTACCTGACCGGGCGAGGGATACGAGGAGGGGCATCTCTGGAGCTCTACCTGAGGAGTCTTCAGAGGACGAGGAGGAGAGGCATCATATTTCGGAGCCCCATCAGCACCATTCGAGGATTTCTACTCAGGGAGCCAAGAGGAGGAGGAGAGCACGTATGCAACATCGTCAGCATGGATATTCTTCTGAGTCTACGGAGGACCTTGCATCTCCGGTTGTGGTGGATACCACTCCAGCTTCTATTCCACAACCTGTAGTAGATAGTTTAGATTTTGAGTCCATGTTGCATCAAAAAGATTCATGTATGAAGAACTCTGTTTCTGTTAATGCCAAGAATGATCTTTCAGTTCATGATTCAGACTCTTCATCTTCAGCTTCTCTAGCTTCCATCCCTTTCCCCCGTGCTCTTACGGCAGGAAAGCACATCAAAAAGATTCAGAAAGATGACCCCGATATGGCACGATTTTGTAAAGAAAACATCATAGTTAAGGTGCCATTTGATGAATATGTGGCTAACCATCCTGCCTTCCAAAAATACCTTAAGGTGAGATGCACACCTAGAAGGGTTAGCAGGAAGAAAGATAACCGAAATATAAAGACACATGTCTTATCAGTAGCCACAACCTATTGTCTCAAGAATCAGACTCTGCCAAAGAAAAAGAGAGACATGGGTGCTCATTATGTGGAGAGTCGTATTGACGACATTGCGTTTGCACGCACACTCTTAGATAATGGTTCTTCAATCAACTTACTTCCCTTAGAATTATATCAGAAATTGGAGTTGGGACCACTTCGCAAATCTAGAGCTCTACTCCAATTCGCAGATCGTTCAATGAAGAGACCTAAGGGAGAAGTGAAGAACGTAGTTATCTCGATTGAGGGGCAGAACTATCAGGTTGACTTCACAGTCTTGGACATGGAGACCCCCAATCATTGGAGAGAATCTCAGATCATTCTCAGACGACCCTTCCTTAGGACCGCAGGCGCAGCTTTCGATTATGGTACGGGAATGATGAAGTTCCGTTCTCCAGGCGGAGAGGTGAACCTTGAGATGAAGCAAACCAAGTGTCAGCGGCCCGATTCAGAGAGTAGTACAGAGTACTCATCTTCCGAGGCAGATTGCAGTATGATTAGCACAGTTGGGATTTGGGGACAGATTCCTTCAGGACAGAGCGAGACCCTTTCATCTGGAGAGGATATGGTGCATGATGCAGTTTGCCAGGTGTTGTCTGATCTTGGTAGAGATGCATCAACCTATTATCATGATGACTTAGAGATCCATTCAGATCTGTCAGTTCCATCCTCTTCGGAACAATCATGGGACATAGATGACGAGTCGGACGTGACTTTTGCCGATTGTTTGGATACTTTTGACGATCCGGCTCCCGATACTTCTGATTTGGTGGCGAGTACTACTCAGCTTATCCCACCTTCATGCAGCACGGAACCAGATTCAGATTCATTTCAGCCAGATCTGCTTGATGATACCACATTGCCAGAACTGAAATCACTACCTCCTACACTTAAGTATGCCTTTCTTGCGGGACCCAAAGAGAGATATCCTGTCATCATTAGCTCAGACTTGACTTTAGAACAGGAGTCTAGGTTGTTAGAGGTCTTAGAGAGGAACCGCAAAGCAATAGGCTGGATAGTGTCGGATCTCGTGGGCATCAACCCCGCTCTCTGCTCGCACCACATTTTTACTGAGGATAATGTGAGACCTTCCTGTGAGTTCCAAAGGAGACTTAACCCCAATCTACGGGAAGTGGTGAAGAAAGAAATTGAGAAATGGTGCAAAGCAGGGTTTATATACCCTATTTCTGACTCCAAGTGGGTGGCCCCACTCCATGTTGTCCCGAAGAAGTCGGGAATTCAGATGGTCACCAACGAGGAGGGGGTAGAGATCGCGACACGAGTACCTACGTCGTGGCGTGTCTGTGTTGACTACAGACGCCTGAATGCCGCGACCAAGAAAGATCACTTTCCCTTGCCTTTTATTGATCAGATCTTGGAGAGACTAGCAGGGAAAGAGTTCTTCTGTTTTCTTGATGGGTACTCAGGCTACAACCAGGTGGCCATTGCCCCTGAGGACCAGGAAAAGACCACATTTACTTGTCCATTCGGCACTTATGCTTTCAGGCGCATGCCATTCGGGCTCTGCAATGCCCCGGGCACATTTCAGCGGTGCATGATAGCCATATTTTCCGAGATGGTGGGAGATTTCCTGGAAGTATTCATGGATGACTTATCGGTCCATGGTGATTCTTTTGATACATGTTTAGCGTACTTGGACCGAGTCCTCACGAGATGTAGAGAGGTGAATCTGGTACTCTCCTGGGAGAAGAGTCACTTTATGGTGATGGAGGGTATCGTGTTGGGGCATGTCATCTCGAAAAGGGGAATGGAGGTTGACCCTGCCAAGGTGGAGGTGATCAAGAAACTCGAACCACCTACCAACGTGAAGTCAGTGCGGTCATTCTTAGGGCATGTTGGATTCTATAGGAGATTCATTCGGGATTTTTCAAAGATCGCCCGCCCACTGACTGAGCTCTTAGGAAAAGACACAGAGTTCATTGTAGATCACATGTGTTTGGAGGCCTTTGAGCTCTTGAAGAGGAAGATTTGTGCCTCGCCTATCCTACAAGATCCTGACTGGTCTCTCCCCTTTGAGATCATGACTGATGCTTCAGATTTTGCTATAGGAGCTGTGTTAGGACAACGGCGAGAGGGGATTCCATTTGCGATTCATTATGCGAGCAAAGTTTTAGATCCTACACAGAAAAATTATACAGTGACTGAAAAGGAAATGCTCGCAGTAGTATGGGCCCTCGAGAAGTTCAGATCATATATTTTGGGCTCTAAGGTGACAATTTATACTGATTACACAGCCATTCGATATTTAATGGAAAAGAAGGACGCGAAGGCGCGTCTTCTTAGGTGGATTTTACTCCTCCAGGAATTTGATTTGGAGATAAAGGATAAACCTGGAGTGAAGAATGTTGTGGCTGATCACCTTTCTCGGATTGAACTTAAGGATTCTCCTGATCATGATCGGATTAGAGAAACCTTCCCAGATGAGTCAATTTGTGTTATTGACTCACTCCCGTGGTATGCCAACATGGTGAACTATCTTGTCTCCAAGCAGGTTCCCCATGGTTGGACTAGGAGCAACATTGATCGACTGAAGTCGGATTCGAGGAGATACCACTGGGACGATCCTTTCCTTTTCTTCGAAGGACCGGATTGTGTTTGGAGAAGGTGTATTCCTCAGGAGGAATACCAGAGTGTCCTCACATATTGTCATTCACTTGAGGCTGGAGGACACCATTCGGGAAAGAGAACCGCTCACAAAGTACTTCAATGTGGATTGTGTTGGCCGACCTTGTTTAGAGATGCCATTGATTTTGTACGGTCGTGCCCGATCTGTCAAAGGATGGGAGGGACAGTTGGACAGAGAGATGAGATTCCTATGCAACCGATGATTATTTGTGATGTTTTTGATGCATGGGGCATAGATTTTATGGGTCCCTTTCCCAACAGCCAAGGACATGAGTACATATTGTTGGCGGTTAACTATCTATCTAGGTGGGTGGAGGCTATCCCAACCCGAACCGCAGACAGCAAGACTGTCTGTAAGTTTGTGAGAGATCATATTATTGCTAGGTTCGGGGTGCCAAAAGTTTTGATATTTGATGGGGGTAGCCATTTTGTGAACCGAGATATGAGATCTTTAGCTAAGGACTATGGATTTGAGCATAGAGTTACTAGTCCTTACCACCCACAGTCCAACGACATGGCAGAGGTTTCGAACAGAGAGGTGAAGAGTATTTTGCAGAAATTGGTTCGTCCCGATAGGAAGAACTGGTCTCAGCTTTTGGACCAAGTTCTGTGGGCCTATAGGACAGCCTACAAGACACCATTGGGTACTTCACCATTTAGAATGATCTATGGAAAGCCTTGCCATTTGCCCGCAGAATTGATTCATAAATCCGAATGGGCAATTAAGAAGATTAACTGGAGTTGTCACCTAGGGAAGCTTTGTCGAGACTTGAACGAGCTCGTGGAAATCCGAAACAGGGCATTTGACAACAGTTTGATTTATAAGGACAAAGTAAAGAGATGGCATGATCAGCACATTAGGTGCAAAGACTTTGTCCCTGGACAAAAGGTATGGTTGTTCAATGCCAGGTTGAAGATGTTCCATGGGAAGCTCAAATCTAAATGGACGGGTCCCTTTGTTGTTAAGAAAGTGCACGAGAATGGAAGTGTAGAGATAGCTGATCTCACAGATGGTGCACAGTCTCATGTGGTAAATGGACAACTGTTGAAGCATTTTGTTGATTCAAAAGAGCAGTTAGTCCAAGTCGAGGTCATCAACTTCATGCAGAGCGAGCACAGAGCAGATACATCATATTACTCATCATGAAGATGCAGCATCAAGATTCAACATCTTAGAAGATTCATTCCTCTTGTACATTCGCCGTTCTTTGTATATTCTCCAGATCACATCGGTTCCTACACTTACTCTTGTCCTATACTTAGGCTTACTAAGAGCCTAAGTATAGGGGGAGACGATGCCCTCCATATATATACTCATCCATTTCTCTTCTTGACCTCGTCCGCCCCATTTTTGTTCTTCTTCTACACTTAGGCTGTCCAGAGCCTAAGTATAGGGGGGGGGGCGGATCGACTTCTATTCTGTTTATTATTTTAGCCATCCTACGCTTAGCACGAGCTATGTCTTTTTCTCGCTTCTTGTGCCATGAGGACATAGCACATGCTAAGTATAGGGGGGCGTGTATATATTACATATATACTTTACCCATAGCTCGTACTTTCACGTATTTTTGTATATATTATACAATAATTATGGGGTGGGTAAAAAAAAACTTTTTTCTAAAAAAACTCTTTTTCCTTATTTGCTAAAAAAACTTTTCAAAAAAAAATCCTCTTTTTTTTTAAAAAACAAACTTTTTCAAAAAAAGTCTTTTCTTATTTACCTATCTTTTTCAAAACAAAATAAAAACTTGAAAAAAAGGGAAAAAATGATAAAAAGAAAAAAAAGATTTCTTTGCCTTTGTTTGAAAAAAAAACTTTTCTAAAACTTAAAAAAAATCAATCAATCATAAAAAAACTAACTAATAAGTTGGTTTAACCCCTGACACATTCACTTTCACACAAGACTAGTGATGTTCAAGAACACTTGGTTTATGGGCTCTTGAGATTTTGAGTTAACCAGCCTTAGTCGTTAGGGTCTTTGACTTAATTATTCACATTTCCCTAGTTTGAAAGATTTGTGTGCTATATTGCATGCTTAGTCTCTACCTCAAGAATATGATCAACACCTCACATACATGACTGCAGTTATGATGAGATGAGTTGAAATTTCACCTGAGGAGCTGGGATGGGGGATTTGAGTTTGGACTTGATTTAATGATGCTCGAGGATGGGATAAAATCAATGAAGGCTTCATGAAACCTGAGTGTCAGCATCTTTAGCCAGTATGAGAACATGGTTCTTGTACTATCTCTTGGCATTTACCTATGTGCCAGGGTGTGATAAAATAAAAAAATGTTGATCAGTGTGCGCCAACTCTTGGTAAAAGCAGTGGAGCTAGACAAAAATACTACAAATCAATGAAATGTCAAAGAAAAGCTCTCATTCCACAGAGTCAATTATCAAAAGATCTTCCACCAAAGGCGAGCGCTCCCAACCATTTCAAAAGTGTCCACTTGGACCACCGCTATTAGGATCAGGAGTCGGGCTTGCACCAAAAAAGGGCTCTGCATCGTAAATGCTACAAGTCTGGGTGTAGAAGGTATAATAGATACTCAAAAAAGACACACCCCGGTGTACTCCCAGGAAAACAAGTGCAGACGGCTCCAACTTCTCTTGACGGACGCACTGATCAACACCAAAAAAAATGCGTTGAGTAATAAGGCACTTGAGAGGATCCTTTTCCAATGAGAGGGAGAGAAGAAATGACACAATCCTATGCCATCCATCAACTGGCCTTCCATCTACACTTTCAAGTCTGACAACTAAAGAGACGGTGGATTGGATGCAAGAAATGATTTATTCCCTAGTGTTGAGGACCGGGTCCTTAGGAGAGTCTCTTGGACTGGAACCTTGGGTGACGTTGTGACTCTACTCTTGTAACTGCGGTCAACACTTAAAGTCATATCCCTTATATATATGTATACAAAGAGAGTCTGATGATTAGGGAAATTGGGTACCTTTTGACTAGAGCTTGGTTCAGCTTAGAATTTTAGGATCTCTAAAATCGAGAGTTCTTGAACGGATCAAGTCTTGTATTCACATGCACAGTCAGGGGTTAACCCAACTTATTCATTCTTTATTTGCTCGAGGACTAGCAAAGTTTAAGTATAGGGGGGTGATGAATCCACGATTAATCATCTTAATATCTTGATCTTAGCAAAATCCCCGAGTAAAATCCCAAATAAATGTCCATAAAATCAATAAATTAACAAAATAACTCTTGTAAATAAAACACTCTAATTATTGTATATTAAATTGTACAAAATAAATTACACATAAAGAGCCGCAAAATCAAAGGAGTTTTATACATGTAAATAGCCCAAAACTTTATGTATTTTTAATAATTTTATATCAACTCCTTTTTGGCTAATTCTTTCTCCAACATGTTCATATCAATGTATATAAAAATGCAAAAATACAAAACAAATTTTACCTCAAATAAATACTCCTAGATCCCAATGGGAAAAAGCCGTAAAGACCAACTTCCAAGCTAAATTCCCGCTCCGTATGAACTCCAAATTCACCAAACTCACTTTTAAAGTTCAAGTAAGAAAATTATCTATCCAACGGAAGTGGTTTCATTAAAATCGGAGCTCATTTGCAAAAGTTGGGTTTTGGGACCTAGATGTACATTGTATACCTTGTATATATTCATTCTTTCTTTAATTTTTATTGTATCTTTCATAATTGCTAAAAATACAAAAATATAATGATTGTATTGTATTTTAATTGTACTATTTTATTGTATTTTTTTGTTGTAAATATCTCTTATTAAAAAGACAAAAAAATACAAATTAGAAAAGTAAACAAAAATTGTACATGGTGTTTTGTCTTCTTTTGTAAATTCTCCACTATTTCTCTTCTCTCTTTATTTTATTGTATTTAAAGTAGCCAACTCTATTCATCTATTTATTTATTATTTAAATTCCATTCTCTACAATAACCACCAATTCAACTCCATTATTCCACCATTTTTTCCCAACTTCCCATTCAACTCCATTAATAATACAACTTCCCATTCAACTCCACCACTTTAATAACCTCTCATTCCATCATCTTTATATACATGTCATTCTCCTCATTTTTGCCTTGGATCCATCTTTATGTGAGGAGAGCCTAGTTCCCTGAGTTGAATCGGTGACAACGACGCAACCGCGGTCGAGCGACGACGACCCTCTCTCCGGTGTGATCCGTTGGCTTTTTGGCCAACATCGCAGCCGCAACCCGCGCGCTGCTCGAGCTCATCGCACGCCGGCGATTTGAGCGAAGATCGTGCTCTCGTGAGCACTCCATAGGCATGAAGGATATTGTGAATCCTTAAGCGCATCACGGAAGCGTGTTGATCGTATCGTATACGATCGGAGCAACTAGTCGTACTAGATGCTAGAAGCAGCGGAAATTAAAATTTTTTTTAACTTAACGATGAAACCACATGATCACGAGAACACTTCTCGGATCGTTTCATCAAACCACAAAGTACAAGGGTTACCTCTTGAAGCGTGGTTGTGATCGCGAGATCCCAAAGTAGAGATCCTCCTATCTTAAGTCCGACCCACGGAGAATGCGCTTGCGGGCACGATGATGAGTCGCGTCCTTCCCGCAATCCTTGATGAAGATCCAAGCGTCGAAGGCGAAGCAAGATCCTCTCTTCTTCAATATTCAAAGTGGACGGCCACTTGGAAATTGAGAGAGAGACCACACACGAGAATTAGAGAGAGAGAGAGAGAGAGAGAGAGAGAGAGAGAAGTTGTCTTTCACAACTCTAGATGATGTACCATAGAGAGGCTACCCTAGCCCTCCTTATATACTAGTTTAGGATCCAATGGATCTCAATCCATGGGACACATGGATCCAAGGGATATGCTTGGTCCATGATAAATCAATGGCTAGGATTTGTTGTTCAATAACAACAATTTAAAAATAATTAATCAAGAGATAACATGATAAATGAGATGGAGTCAACCACCCTCCTAAAAAGGGGGGGGGGGGGGCGTCACCCATGAACAATTCATGGGTGACGCCACCCATGATGGTGGTTAATCTCTATTTTATTTATCATATTATTTATTAATTAATCCCAATAAATATTCACCAAATTAATTCCAAATTAATTTTGTGAATATTTCAATCTTGCCATTGAATATAGTGTGAATCATATTCACAACCCAAACTAGTTAGTAAATTGCATTTCCAATTAATTAACAAATGTGAATCTAATTCACATTATTAATTAACAAATGCTATTTACATAAATTCTCTCTCTTATATATGTATATTATAAATCATATTTATAACATGCATATATCATGGATATACAATCGTTTCAAATCCAGACCTGTTTCATCACTCCCTCGGAATGGAAGCGTCATGGATATACAATCGTTTATGATCACATCACCCTTCAGGTATTCCCAATACCTGTACATCCTGCATACTGGAAGACCCATGATCAACCCGAAGATCAAGATCATTTTATACTGTCTTCTTCAGGGTTTTAATCATTAAGTTTCTCAATCTTGGTCATTGGGATTTGGTATCGATCATATGCTTTCCCAAAGCATATATCATACCTTCAAATTCATGTCATGCTTCCAAAGCACGACGACCATGCATGGAATTTGATCGGTCCCAATACCTCATGAGTGAGCTCATGTCTTCCGGTTCACAAGTGAACCTGTATGATCCCTTTGAGAGATCATATTGCTCATATACCCTTATATGCACACCAGCTCGCCGGTGTATAGACCTTGGTTAGGTCATCAACCTATTGGTCTGCCAAATGTACATACTTAGATATATAGCAATATATCTGTCTCCGGTCAGAGGATGCATGCTTATGCTGTGACAGCATTCAACATAGGACTTAAGTTATCTCGATCTCGTTAGGTCAACCCATTGACCTAACTAATCTGACACCTCCGAATCACTATTCCCATGCAGAGGACCTGCATCAAGAGGTCGGTCAGATATCAGCCTATGTGAGAAAGGATTGCCATCTCCTACTCAGGCTGGAGATCTCCACTTGACAATCATTTGATGGTGTTTGATGAGTCCTCCATCTAACTCCTTAGATATTCATCCAAACACCAGCCTCTATGATTCATTTAATGAAACAACAGCTATATGATCATCAAGCTGGCCATGGTACATAACCCTAATTGTACAGAGGGACCTTATAGTGCATTCATTCATATAATTTCAGAAAGGGAGTGAAACATCAATAACTTTTATTGATAAACTTTAAATATTACAATAACATTTATTGTAAGAATGGTTCGCCCAGGGCTCACAAGTCTAACAATCTCCCACTAGCCCTCAGAACCATTCAGGTACAATCCGTAAACCCATACTCATTACATGCTGGTCAAAAACCTTCTGTGTCAGAGGTTTGGTAAGAGGATCAGCAATGTTGTCGGCAGAGGCCACCTTGGTGATGATGATATCACCACGCTTTTGAATCTCCCGAATGATGTGGTATTTCCTTTCCACGTGCTTGCTCTTCTGATGGCACCTGGGTTCCTTTGCTTGGGCAATGGCTCCAGTGTTATCGCAGAGTAACGGGACGGGAGTATCAGAGGAAACTACGCCAAGTTCCAAGATGAACTTGCGCAACCACACCGCCTCCTTTGCAGCATCCGATGCGGCAATGTATTCGGCTTCTGTTGTTGAATCCGCCGTAGTGTCCTGCTTCTTGCTTCTCCAGCTCACAGCACCACCGTTCAACAGGAATACAAACCCTGATGTCGACTTTCGATCATCAATATCTGACTGGAAGTCTGAATCTGTATATCCCAAGACTTGGAGATCACCATCCCCATAGACCAAGATGTAATCTTGCGTCCGTCTTAGATATTTGAATATGTTCTTTACTGCATTCCAGTGTTTTTCTCCATAGCAGGATTGGTAACGACTTACCACTCCCACTGCATGGCAGATGTCTGGCCTAGTACACATCATGGCATACATCAAGCTTCCTATGGCTGATGCATAAGGGCATCCAGCCATGGCCTTCTTTTCCTCAACACTTTGAGGAGCCATCCCTTTGGACAGATGGATACCATGTCCTAAGGGGAGGAATCCTTTCTACGAACTATCCATACGGAATCGTTCAAGAATCTTCTTGATGTATCCATGTTGTGATAATCCCAATATTCTCTTTTCTCGGTTTCTGAACAACTTCAGGCCTAAGATGTAAGAGGCTTCTCCAAGATCTTTCATCTCGAAGGTATGGGATAGCCAAATCTTCACACTGGTCATCATTCCTGTATCATTCCCAATGATAAGGATATCATCTACATAAAGCACGATGAACACAATGGCGCTCCCACTAAGCTTCTTGTACACACAAGGTTCATCAGGGTTTTGCACAAAATCATAACTCTTTATGGTTTCGTCAAATCTGATGTTCCAGCTACGAGAAGCTTGTTTGAGCCCATAGATGGATTTCTTCAGCTTGCATACTTTACCGTCCTCAGCTATGAAGCCCTGGGGCTGCTCCATATAGATATCCTCCTCGAGGTATCCATTGAGGAAAGCCGTCTTGACGTCCATCTGCCAGATGTCGTAGTCAAGATATGCAGCTATAGCTAGCAGTGTCCTGATGGACTTAAGCATGGCCACAAGAGAGAATGTCTCATCGTAGTCGATGCCTTCTCTCTGTGTGTAGCCCTTGGCTACGAGCCGTGCCTTGAAAGTCTCTACTTTCCCATCAGGTCCCCTCTTTCTCTTGAAGATCCATTTACACCCAATGGGTTTTACCCCTCTAGGTGGATCCTCTAGGGTCCATACACCATTCTTATGCATGGAGTCAATCTCTGACTTCATTGCTAGCATCCATCTATCCATGTCATGATCCGCAAGTGCTTCATCATATGAAGAAGGATCATTGTCAGTCTCACCTGACACATGGAATCCATACCTTTCAGGTGGTGCAACCACCCTCGAACTCCTTCGAAGAGGTATGGGTGTTTCATCTTCATTTATCTCTTCAGTTTCTGGTTCAGGAATCTCAGAATCCTCAGGGGATTCAATGAGCTCCTCTACTTCATTCTTGTCTTGACCTTTAAGGAAATCATCCTCCAGAAATTTCACATCTCTAGAGACAAAAACCTTTTGGGTCTCAGGGTCATAAAGCTGGTATCCAATACCATCTTTAACATACCCAATGAAGTAGCATTCACGAGTGCGAGATTCTAGCTTACTTGCGTCCACGTTCTTCGCATGAACCAAGCATCCCCAAACCCTCAAGTGATTGACACTAGGTTTGGTTCCATACCAGAGCTCGTGAGGAGTCTTGGGTACAGATTTGCTAGGAATCTTGTTTAGGATATATATTGCAGTCTCTACTGCATATCCCCAGAAACTAAGAGGTAAATGTGCTTTACTCATCATTGAACGGACCATGTCCATGATGGTCCTGTTGCGTCTTTCAGCAACACCATTAAGTTGGGGAGTTCCAGGAGGAGTGAGATTGGAGACAATTCCATTCTCTTTTAGGTATTCCTTGAATTCATCTGAGAGGTACTCACCACCTCGGTCAGATCGAATCCGTTTAATCTTCCTGTCGGCTTGGTTCTCAACCAATGCCTTAAACTCTTTGAACTTTTCAAAGGTTTCAGATTTATGACGAAGCAGGAAGATAAACCCATATCGCGAATGGTCATCGATAAACGTCAAATAATATCGATATCCATTTCTAGTCGCGGTATTGAAGGGACCACATACATCAGTATGTATTAGGTCGAGAATACCCTCGCATCTCGTAACCTTGTTACGGAAAGGCATCCTGGTCATTTTACCTCGAATACAATGTTCACAGGTAGGTAAAGTTTGAACCTGTAGAAAATCTAAAGGTCCATCCTTTATCAATCTATTGATCCTATCAACAGATAAATGACCAAGCCTTTGATGCCAAATCATATTCGAATGATTTCCATTCTCCCTGGTTCTCTTGGGGTTTTTATTATTAGTGGTAGTGACATTTATGACACATTCATCAATGCACAATTCATAGAGTCCACTAGAAGTCAGAACACCTTCCGCAACAAATTTATCATATTTATTAATGACTAATTTATTACAGAACAGGAAAGAGTACCCATGTCTAACAAGCTTAGACACAGATATCAAGTTCCTCCTGACCTCAGGTACATAAAGACACTCTTTAAGTACTAGGACTCGACCACTAGATAACGACAGTCTGCATGTCCCGATGGCGACTGCTGCAACACTTGCATCAGATCCCATCTGGATAACTATCTCCCCATGCTCCAGATTCCTAGTTTCCTGAAACAAATGCAACGAATTGCATACATGAACAGAAGCACCAGAATCTATAACCCAACTTCCTTCTCGTCCAACGAGAAAGCTAGTTTCAATGATGAAAGTAGATTTCATACCTGCTGGGGCTTTACCTTTGTCGGTAGACTTCAGGTAATCCGGGCAGTTACGCCGCCAATGCCCCGGCTTCTTGCAGTGGTGACAGACATCGGTCTTTTTCGATGTCATTAGTGTGGAAGCACTAGAAGATGAACCAACTCCTTGATTCTTCTTCTTTCTCTTCGAGGCTGGGCCTTTCTGAGAACCTTGCTTCCGCCCGCGCTTTCCTCTCACCTGTGCAACCATTGCACTAGCAGAGGGGCCGTCCTTCTTCAAGACGTCTTCTGCAGACTTCAATGCAGCTAACAACCCTCTTCATCATTGTGGTTTAGGCAAGTGTCATTCAATGAAATAATTATCTTTTAAATATTTCACAAATATTTATCACTAATTATTCCAGAAAATTAACAATTAATTTTCATCATGATAATTGAATGACATATCACAAGGTTCAAGATCAAAAATGTTAATTTCCAGCAGTGACCCCCAATCACTAAAATTAACTTATCTTCATCAATTTAAATCCAAAAAATGCAAACTCAGTTTCCAAAGATTGCCTATTTGATTTATTAAAGAACCCAAGTGACAATTCACGCATTTCAAGGCAGATTAAAACCGTAATTATCTCATTAATCACGTTCAAATCCGCAGTTCCCGCAACAGTGAATATAGTCATATTCAAAAAGCCATATCTTGAGCAAATAAAGTCCAAATTTAGTAAACTCAAGTCCTATGGTTTCCTTGTTTAATGGGGAACAAAATCCAATTGAAAATTTTGTGTTTAAACATTTTAAACAGAGCCGAAAAATTCAATTTTACAGAGGTACGAAAAATTGAAATGCAGTAAATTTCGCAACCCTTTCAAGAACCAAATCGTCTAAGGTCTATGGATCATATCCAAACCTTATTCAACCTGGCTCTGATACCACTTGAAGGATATTGAGAATCCTTAAGCGCATCACGGAAGCGTGTCGATCACATCATATGCAATCGGAGCAACTAGTCGCACTAGATGCTAGATGCAGCGGAAATTAAAATTTTTAAATCTAAAGATGAAACCACATGATCACGAGAACACTTCTCGGATCGTTTCATCAAACCAAAAAGTACAAGGAATACCTCTTGAAGCGTGGTTGTGATCGCGAGATCCCAAAGTAGAGATCCTCCTATCTTAAGTCCGACCCACGGAGAATGCGCTTGCGGGCACGATGATGAGTCGCGTCCTTCCCGCAATCCTTTGACGAAGATCCAAGCGTCGAGGCGTAGCAAAATGATCTCCTTCCTAATACACAAAGTGGACGGCCACTTGAATATTAGGGAGACCCCACGAGAATGAGAGAGAGAGAGAGAGTAGAGTTCTTCAAGTTGTAACTTGGAAAGGCTACCCTAGCCCTCCTTTTATACTAGTTTAGGATCCAATGGATCTCAATCCATGGGACACATGGATCCAAGGGCTATGCTTGGTCCATGCTAAATCAATGGCTATGATTGTTGTTGGTTAAAACCAACAACATTAATTTAAATTAAAAAATGTTGCAACATTATCAACATAATTTAATTTAACAATAACTAATTAAGAGATAATGTGATAAATTAAATGGAGTCAACCAACCTCCCTAAAATTGGGGTTTATTTTGTCTCCTTTTATTTTATCTTATTATTTCTTAATAAATTGCAATAACTATTATTGCAATAATATCCACCAAATTAATTCCAAATTAATTTGTGAATATTTCAATCATGCCATTGATCATTATGTAAGCAAAATGATCTCCTTCCTGAAACATACTGTCACAGCATAGGCACGCATCCTCTGACCGGAGACAGATGTGTTTATGTCTGAGTGTGTACATTTGGCAGACCAATAGGTTGATGACCTAACCAAGGTCTATACACCAGCGCGCTGGTGTGCATGTAAGGGCATATGAGTAATACGATCTCTCAAAGGGATCATACAGGTTCACTACTGAACCGGAAGACATGAGCTCACTCATGAGATATTGGGAAGAATCAAATTCCGTGCACGGTCGTCTCGCTTTGGAAGCTTGACTGAATTTGTAGGTTTGATATATACTTTTGGAAAGTATGTGATCAAGACCTAGGTATGATATATGCTTTTGGAAAGTATATGATCGATACCAAATCCCAATGATCAAATGAGAAACTTAGTGATCAAACCCTGAAGAAGACAGTGTAAAATAGATCTTGATGCAATAAATGTTATTGCAAATATCATTCCCTGATCTGAAATGAAGAATAAATAATTTGCATAATAGGTCCCTTTGTACAATTAGGGTTATGTACCATAGCTGTCTTAATGATCATACAGCTGTTGATTCAATTATTGAATCATAGAGGCTGGTGCTTGGATGAATATCTAAAGGGTTAGATTGAGGACTCATCAAGCACCGTCAAATGATTATTAAGATGTGATCTCCAGCCTGAGTAGGAGATGGCAATCCTTTCTCACATAGGCTGATATCTGACCGACCTCTTGATGCAGGTCCTCTGCATAGGAATAGAGATTAGGAGGTGTCATATTAGTTAGGTCAAAGAGTTGACTTAACGAGATCGAGATAACCTAAGTCCTATGTTGAATGCTGTCACAGCATAGGCACGCATCCTCTGACCGGAGACAGATGTATTGCTATATGTCTGAGTATGTACATTTGACAGACCAATAGGTTGATGACCTAACCAAGGACTATACACCGGCGCGTTGGTGTGCATATAAGGGCATATGAGTAATACGATCTCTCAAAGGGATCATACAGGTTCAACTCCGAACCGGAAGACATGAGCTCACTCATGAGATATTGGGAGGAATCAAATTCCGTGCACGGTCGTCTCGCTTTGGAAGCTTGACTGGATTTGTAGGTTTGATATATACTTTTGGATAGTATATGATCAAGACCTAGGTATGATATATGCTTTTGGAAAGTATATGATCGATACCAAATCCCAATGATCAAATGAGAAACTTGGTGATCAAACCCTGAAGAAGACAGTGTAAAATAGATCTTGATCTTCGGGTTGACCATGGGTCTTCCAGTATGCAGGATGTACAGATATTGGGAATACCTGAAGGGTGATGTGATCATAAACGATTGTATATCCATGACGCTTCCATTCCGAGGGAGTGATGAAACAGGTCTGGATTTTAGTGACTCTTTCCAGTAGAGAAGCAATCTGATCTTAGTCCAAGTGTTGGACATTGATCTGAATGAGATTCAGATTTAATGAGAAGATTGGATTTGCGGTCTTGATTTAATCAAGCATCTGTGGGAGGTTCGTACGATCTGGATTTGAGACAAGATCTCAACATCCAAGTCACTATACATGGAATAATACAATCGCCCTGTCCTTATCTCCAAGTATCTGCGGAGAAAGCACATTATTCTTGAAAGGGTTCAAGAATAATTCTTTTGATGAAAATTAACAAGGCACCCGCGTCCATCGTAGGTAATTTTTCATATCATTTTATCATATTGTCATTTTTGCAATTTTTTTAGCACATCATATCACCACCATTCCCTGTTTGTTCTACTCTGCATATTATCACCATATCATTTTCCCCCCATCAATGTCATTTCCATTTGCAATCCTTGTTTAACAAATTTAAAAAAAAATAAAAAATTTAAATTAAAAAAAACCTTTATTCCAGCAGCAAATTAATCAAAACAGTAAAAAAAATTAAAAAAATAAAAAAAGGAGGAGCCGCAGGCCAAGGCCCGCCGCCCCTCCCCCTTTCATCTCCATCCAAGCGGCACCGCCCCTCACCGGCGGGCGGCTCCTCCAGCCACCCAGCCGGCCACCGCCGCTAGCGGGCACCGCCAGCGCCGCAGCGGTGCTAAGCCCCGCGCGCGCGGCCCCGCGCCACCTCCTCCGCCTCCGACCCTCGACTCATCCCCAACCGCAACCTCCACCCAACCGCCGCCGTCCCTCGCCCTCCGCCGACCTTCTTGCCTCGCTAGCCGACCCTCTCCAGGTTCGCGCGCCACCGCCACCGCGCGAGCGCTGCGGGCTTGCGCCTCCGCCGCCCTCCTCGGTGCCGTCCTCAGACGACCACCTTTCTTTGGGTTCATCTCCAGCAAAAACCAAGGAAGAAGAAAGGTTCATCTGTTTATTTTTTTAATGTAAAAATTGCACTTTATTTATTTTAAGTTTTTGTAATTTCATAACAGTCCCTGTGCATAAGTTGCTTGTAATTTTAGTTTCTCTACTTGCAAAGATATCCCTGCGTTTGACGTTAAATTTGGACATCAATATTACATCTTTTTATTCAATGAAAAATGTTTTCATGTTGAGCAACTAATTCTCTACTTTGTGGATATTTCTTTGTATTTTTGTGGTGTTTGGATAATTAATTATAATTGTGTAACTGAAATTCTTCATATTTTACCCAATCAGTGATCTTAAAATCATATCTCACACACGGTTGCTTTAAAAATTCCAAAAAAACTATATATGATGCCTTAATATGTGATGAACTTACTTTCCAAATTTCATCCAAAATGGAGTCCTCTTGTGCCTGAAATAAATTGTAGAGTGTTTTTAGTATTTGATTTTTAATTAAATCCACGTATATCTGTTTTGCGAAATTTCAACTCTTCAGGATTGCTTATCTAAATATGTACTTGAGATAATTCACACTCTGATTAATTTGATAACATGGATTTATTAGGAATTATTTACTCACTGTCACTCTGTTTGTACTAAAAAATCCATAAAAAATTATTTTGTCAAAAAAATTCAAAAAATTTACTGTAGCTTCCTTGCATTATGTTTTCATTCCAGTAAAGTTTTCATGATTTTTACTTACTGTTTGTGTGATAAATTGCGAAAAAACCCATAAAAAGTGTACATTTTTAGTTGTTGCATTTTAACCCCTAAAATTCCAAAAAAAGTATCTTGCATTCATCTTTGGATTAGGACTCTAGGAAAAATATAATTTGGCTGAATTGGATTAATTTGACATTAAAATTAATTTGGCTAAGTTGTGTGATTTCTTAGTACTTAATTCTCCCACATTCTGCATTTGCTTTGGTTTTTGCATAGAAAAATCTAAAAAAATACCGCACTGAAATCTAAAACTTAATTTTCGAATTAACCCCAAAGTTGTTCCTTTGCCTCCCTGAGTTCGACCCCGGACTTGCCCGGGATATAAATCAAAGCCGAGACACTCTTCACGGAGATCTTCTCTCGGTTCTGACCGAATCGCTAAGTACACGTATTACAACGTGACCAAATTAATTACCGTATTTAGCGACTGGTCAGTGTTACATCTAAATTACGACAAATTTGTAAATATTTCCAGCAAGATAACTATTTAAAAAAATACTTTGCTCTCTCCATCCATTGGACATATTTTTCTTAAAGTTCATCCCAAACAATTATTTCCTACAAGCAATTGTTGTTACTTTTGCCATTCACACGACTTAATACAAGTCAACGTCCAAATGGTAAAACCATCTAATTCTTTATTATTATCTGCCATCTGCCACCTATGCTTTGGTGGTAGGAATCAACGATGACCCAAATATCAATTCTTCATACTGGATGTAAGCCAAGCAGAATATGTTTTTTCAAAACAGACATGACGCGAGTTTGCCTTTAGTACTCCAACAATACAAATCAATTATTTATTATTTTTATAATTTTATAATTTTGTATAGATTTTTTGTAATATATTTACATATTTAGAACATAATAAAATTATATATAAAACAAAAAAATAAAATAATATACTAAAATGCATAGATGAACATACAATACATATACAAATATAATATAAACCTATATTTAATTAAGTGTAAAGATTACATAAAAAATAAAAAAAATAAATTAATATATATAAAAATAATTTATAAATATATCAAATAGTAGAATAAAATGATAAAATACAAAAAAAAATAAAAATAAATTAAACCAAATTTAAATATACCTATAAATAAAAACCTAAAAATTAATTTATAGTAAAAAACTTCAAAAAATAAATAAAAATCATAATAAAATGATATAGAAAACAACAAACATTTTTTATTATATAATTTTAATAAAACCATCTTCTAATTAATATTGAATATACAACTATTTCCACGGTTGATTTTTCCTGGTTAGTCCACGTGGACCAATCAGGATGCTTAGACAGTTGACCCTAGTCAACACTCTAACTTGCCCTCCGATGATAGAGAAATCCCCCAAAATCCGGGTGAAGGTAAAATTAATCAAAGGTCGTTGCGACTCGGATCTCAGAGATAGGACTCAACAAGAAAAATAGACCACCAAAGAAAAGTAATCAGAGTAAAATCCGAATAGCAGTCTCGCTGTTTATTTAACCTGGTATAGCGACCAGGGTCGAACACAAGCAGCACGGGTTGGCCAAGTGGCCTATGAAGTAGTCAGAAAATGTAAAATATAGAAACTATTTTTGGTGGATTTTATGTATTTATTTTTTGTATTTTTAATTATGAAGAAAATAAGGAAAAAGGCAAAAAGTACACAATCACAAAGTTATTAAACACTAAAAAACAACTCAGAAAATTAAAATAAAATTATTTTTGTGTTTTATAAGTTTTTAATGTTCTTGCTATTTTTCTCAGAATTTTGTGATTTTTAGTTGATTTTCTAAAAATAGAAAAAGGGCAAAAACAGTGAACTATTGTGCAGCCAGATTTAAAAGGCTATCTAAAAATAGATAAATAGCCCAACAAAATCTGGAAATAATTTTTATGCAAACTAGAAATGAAAACTAAGCTACAGGAAAAAGTTGCATTGTTTTGAATTTTTTAGAATTTTTAATGATTATTTTAAGATTTTTACGGTTTTTCAATTTTTAGGAGTTTTGTATATCCAAATGAACTGAAAATTGATCTGAAGCAAGAAAATACCAAAATAAACAGTACCTAATTTTTTTAGAATTTTTAGAGGTTTTTAGTATTTTTAGTTGATTTCACATTTCAAACAGTAGAAAAAATAGATGTTTTTGATTTTTTAAAATAACAAACAGTAATAAAAATGTCCCAAAAAACTAGTGAAATTTTTACACAGTGGCAGGAGCCACGTATCCAAATTTCACTTAATTTGGAGTTAATTTGATATTTTATTCAACCAATATAAAAACCATAACACAGAGGGACCTAAATGTAATAAAAACAAGTTCGAAGGGCTAAAAAGAAACACGTGCGAAAAGCCTAGGGGTTCAAGTGTGAATTTCACAATAAATCAGCACATGTCCAATTCAATCACACAAAGGGGTATATATGTGAATATCCAAAAGATAACTTCAATCCATAACAGACAGAAAACCCAAGCCCTTACATGCTATTAACCTAAAAAAGTCACATGTCGAAGCACGTGCACAACAACTCGGAGGACAAAAATGCAAATACTCAAAACATAAGGGTCCAGAGTGCAATTATTCGAAAATTAAAACAACTACACTTAATATTTACAGGACTAAACTATAAATGCGAAAGAAAGAAGGTCTTAAGTGATAATTACCCCTTTATTAAGATCCGACGGCTGAGGGGTGTCCTCTTCAGATCGGACGATCATGACGCGTGGCACCCCTTCGGGGATGTGCGGCTCGAATTTGATCCTCAGATGGATCAACGGTCGAAAGCCGCACGCAGATGAATGGTTCAGACCAAAACTAGAGCGAGGGGGCGGATCGAACGGTAACGGAGGCTCCTGTAAGAACACTTCGCCAGAACACTTCGCCCGGCCGTGGCGCCCCGTGGAGACCTCCTCCGGAGCTGCTGATATGGGGGAATCAACGTTGGTGATGTTCCGTAGCTCGTGGTGTGCTCCGATGAGACCTGGAGGACCTGGAGGGTCCCCAGCGACGTCAAGCACCTGGAGCTCCTGTCCTGAGTGGGCGAACCTCCAGATGAGGCTCTTGAACCTCGATACCTGCACAGGAACCAAGAGGGGTCGAGGGCAAACTGCCTTGACCCATTAGCGGGCGAAGTGGGCGAGCGAGGGAGTCGGGGTGTGGTCCTCCGACGAGCGGTGGCGGAGAAGGACCTAAGTCCTGGTTCCGAGGCGAACCAGGATGATCGGAGAGGCGTAGAAGGTGCGGAGAAGTCTCGTGGGTATGATCGAATGGTCGGATGGGGAGATGGGTGGTCGGAGCAGTGTGGATTGGCCGGAATCGGCCGGAGGCGCAAAACCTAAAATCGAGAATGGAAGCTACGCTTCAGGCGGAAGAGGGTACCTGACGATCGAAAGCGTCTGTGGAGGAGATGCTGAGTCTCCTAGGATCCTTGCCTCGATGGAGCGACGCCTCCAGAGGCTCGAGCTCGCCAATGGCGGAGCACGACGGTGATGACCATCGGACTTGGGGTAAAACGTCTCCTCTCCTCTCTACAACACTACCTTTGTCTAGCTGTCACTCTAGGTAAGGGAATGGAGGTCACAGGGGTCTGAAACGATGGCCGAAGGTGCGTGAATGTGCGACCAGAGGCGAAGCTTTATACTGTAGGGGTCTGAGAAAGAAGGAGATCGGGCACGCAATCCAAAGCTCGGATCCCTAAGAAGATGCCCGGGCGTGAATCTCGGATCGATGAGCGACAAATGGAGCCTAGGGTTTGAGGGAATGGTTGGCGGATCAATGCGGGAAAAATCGATGAAAATGGGTCAGTACGAGGATCCGCGAGGGAGGTGGTCCTGGGGGGAGAGTTGACCGGGGGTCAACATCCCCTGTGGACCAATCAGAGCGCTCCATTTATTAATTATTTGTAAATTAAATTTAAAATAGCAAATGACTTTATTTCAAAATATTTTAAAAATAAAAAATGTTTATTTATTTTAAAAGCATTTTTAGTGATTTTTATTTATTTTTTTGAAAAAATTATGTATATACATTATATTATTATTATATACAAGTATATGTACCTATGTATTTTTTATTTTTATTTTTAATTGTTTATTTTTGTATAATTATCCCTATTTTATATTTTATTTATTTACAACATAAAATATGGGATTCCAAATAATATTTATTTAATTTTTATTATGTATTTACAGGGGTAAAATAAATATGTATAGGTACATATATACATGGTATATACAAGGGGGAAGAGAGAATTTTATTTTTGTTTTGTTTTTATTTTTCTTATTTTTATGGTATTTTTATACATATGTACACATTATGAGGCACACATAATTTTTTTATTTTATTAAAATAAAATGTGTACATAAAGGGGGAAATATATGTACATAGCTGAATGACCCTATCTCTCTCTCTCTCTACTTATTTTATTTTGCGGTCGGGCCAATGATTAACCATCCCTTGGATTCGGGTCACTCAATATTTATTCTAAATATTTCCCTCGTTTTATTTATTTATTTATTCCTTTATTTTTACACAAAAACTTGCTAATTATCACAATTTACACAATGCATGCAATTTGACAAATTATTGTATTTACAAATAATTTCATGGTGTTTTGCAAAGGATTCTAGCTAAAATAAAGAGTGAGGAATGGGGATTCATCACCCCCTATACTTTACTTTTTCTTGTCCCTTAGCAAACACTTATTTGAAAAAGAAGTGCAAAAGAGAAAGAAAAAGAAAAAAACAGGAAATCAAGGTTGATTATTAAACTCTCCTTTATTAAATTGAAATATGGAGCTCAGTCAAACCTTTGGATTATTAATTTGTCGGAACCTTATTTGGACTTAAGATTAAAACTTAACATCCTCTAAGTTCCACCAATCTATGGTCAAGACTCCTCAATAAACCAGATCAGAACAAGTCTATGTACGCAAACTCTAATTACCATGAATCTTTCCTTGTACTGTGTAAGTGATATGTAGCTCCCCACCTCAGAAGTGACAGAGAAACAACCTCCCTCAACCTGGTAACTCTAATGCCTTAGTCTAGCAACTCTTTCCTCAAGGAGCAGGGCATTTCCTTCTAAGTTCAAGTTCAACCGACTCAAGAAGAGGGGGAAGAAGAGAATGGACCATGGCCAATGTAGCCATGTATCCCTGGGAGCTCTAACCAGTGTAGCTGAGTCTCCCGTCGCAAGCTTCATGAGATGGTCATGTATGACATAAGCTTTACTTTATTTGGCTATATACACTCCGGTGAGAGTATTAAATTTTCAATCCGACCCACCATTTTTTGGAGTTTTTCTTTCTTTGCATATTTTTTTCGATATGCATATGTACAACATATCTACATGGTGCAACGTATATACATAAGGAGTTTTTCCTCTTGAGCCAGTAGACTATCCCTTTTTTGAAGCTTTATTGCAACCCACAACTCCTGTCTTTAGACTTCACTATAAGAGAGGTTCCGCCTACCAGACCAAGTTGAGACGCACTTCCTTCACTATAAGAAGAAGAGAGGTTCCGCCTACCAGTACTACCCTCATATGCGACTCCAAGTTAAAGGAAACTACCTCCTCACCACCTCATCCCTGGAGAGCTAAGTGTAAAGTGCTGGTGCAAGTAAAGCCATTGTCTCTGAGAGTCATGTGTGTGTTGTTAAGTGCTCTACTTAGACTCATCAAGATGGCATATGCTCATGGCCTAGTGGACTCAAAGAATTAAGTCCCAATGGACCTGAAAAGTCTTAATTCTAAGCCCTATAAGGTTACACTTAGAATTAGGTGGATTAAGGTCTTAATCGAGCTCCATTTGTCAATTTAATTCCAGGCCAGTTTAAATGTCAAGCATGCTTTGGAAAAACTGTACAAATATTTACAAATATGCAATTTTTTTACAAATTTTACAAATGTGCAAAATTTTTGAAAAATGTTTGAAAACATGGATGTGTGCATGAATGCGAAATTTTGCAAAATATTTACAAAAATTTACACAAGATTTTTGCAAACTTTTTGTTGTTCAAACATTTTAATTTTTTTTACTATATACATAGTTTTGATATCAAAATATTTACAAACTATTTACACAAATCATTTTTACAATCATTTGTACTAAAATAATTTTTATAAATAAATAGGCATGTGCAAGAAGAATTTTATGTACAAGGAAATTTTTTTAATTTTTATGGATTTTTAGCCATTTTATTTATTGACACACTCACACAAAGTACGAGTTATGGATAAAATATATATGAAATATATACGACACCCCCTATACTTAGCTCGAACGATGTCCTTAGAGTGATAAAGAGTGACGAAGAAGACATAACTCGTGCTTAGTATAGGGAAGTGAAAAGGAATGGTATATAGAACGACAAATCAAAGAATAGAATGAAGAGGACTCGATGTTTCCCCCTATACTCAGGATCAAGTAATCCTAAGTATAGCAAGCTGTACAAGAAGGAAAATCTGAGTGGAAGGATGTACAGGGTCTACCCCCCATACTTAGGGTAAAATATCCTTAAGTATAGGTAGCAAAAAAAAGGTAGAAAGAATCTATAGAATACCGAGAGTCCTACACCTCCCCTATACTTAGGGTAAAGTACACCCTAAGTATAGCATAATCATAAGATGAGAAAGGGGTGTGGGACTGAAGAATGGAGTGATATGGAGAACTGGATCTATACAAGTCGGAAGAACAGTGATAATCAGACGTGAGATGCAATAGATGTGAGTCAAGAGACCACGTCTCGCGCAAAGTGAATCGAGGCAACGTCAATGACCCATGACTCATGATATAGATATGGCTTGAGCCGATGACCGTTACCACGAAAGGTAGCATCGGAAGACAACTCAGATATATCAATACTCCTATTGTCATGCACCTTTCGGACCAGATAGGGTCCCTTCCATTTGCTCTGTAGCTTCCCTGGAAATAAACGAAGCCTAGCATCAAACAACCATACTCTCTGTCCTGGCTCAAACTGCTTGTGGCTGATATGAGAATCATGCCACTCCTTCACTCTCTCTCCTTATACTATTGGCTGCTTGAAAAGGCTGTATCATGAAGCTCCTCCAGGGATGCTAACTCTACCCTCCTCTGATCTCCTACACTCACTGGATCCATGAGTATATCAGTAACAACCCAAAGTGACCTATGTCTCAGCTCAACAGGTAAATGGCAGGGCTTTTCATAAAATGAGGCGAAAGGGAGATGTACCCAAAGGAGTCTTGAAAAAAGTCCTATATGCCCACAAGAACGAGTCTAAAAGCTGTGACCAATCCTTTCGGTCAGGGCAGACGACTTTCTGCAATATAGTCTTGATCTCCCTGTTCGACACTTCAGCAAGACCATTCGTCTGAGGGTGGTATGGAGTGGCTACTTGATGGTCTATGTTGAACTCGCTAGCAAGGGCCTTTACCTTGTCGTTGATTATATGAGACCCCCCGTCAGATATCAATACTCGAGGTACCTCGAACTGTGAATTGATATTCTTCCTAAAAAATCTGCAAACAATCCTAGCATCTGCGGTTCGGGTGGGGATGGCCTCAACCCAACGACTCACATAATCCACGTCCAACAGAATGTACTCAAATCCCTGACTCCTAGGGAATGGACCCATGAAATCGATGCTCCATGCGTCAAAAACCTCGTAGAAGTGAATGGGCTGCATCAACATCATATCACGCTGTCCACAAGTGCTCATCCTGTGACAGTCAGTACACCTCTTCACGAACTCATCAGAGTCCTTGAAGAGAGTAGGCCACCATAGGCCGGATTGGAGCACTTTCTGTGCCGTTCTCCTCCCAGAGTGATGTCCCCTTGCCTCCAGCTTGTGGCAGTAAGTAAGGACACTATGGAACTCCTCCTGAGGAATGCACCAACGCCAGATGCTATCCCCTCCTTCATGATAAAGGACGGGATCCTCCCAATGGTAAAACTTGGCCTTCGCAAGGAAGGTCTCAAGTTTCTACCTGGGCCAATCTTGTGGAACTTTCTTGGCGACAAGATACTTCACAATATCAACATACCATGGAGAGAGGCGATAGCAAGGATCGCCTCATCTGGGAAGGTCTCACATATAGGCTCAATCTGCTCAGAATCCTCAAGATACTCCAATCGGGAGAGATGATCCGCCATCACATTCTTGACTCCAGGCTTATCCTTAATCTCTATATCAAACTCCTGGAGTAGAAGGATCCATCTGGTTAATCTGACTTTGGCATCCTTCTTTGCCATGAGGTACCTGATGGCGGTATGATCAGTATAGATGGTCACTCTAGATCCAATGATGTAAGATCTGAACTTATCTAGGGAGAAAACTACAGCTAGCATCTCCTTCTCAGTGACGGTATAGTTCCGCTACGCGGCATCCAAAGTACGGCAAGCGTAGTGAATAACAAAGGGGACTCCATCCCTCCTCTGTCCCAACACGGCCCCCACGACAAAATCGAAGGCATCCGTCATGATCTCGAATGGGAGAGACCAATCAGGAGGCTGGAGAACAGGAGCCTCTACAACATGACTCTTGAGAGCCTCAAATGACGATGGACACTTATCATCTACAAGGAACTCAGTGTCCTTCGTTAGCAGATCCGTCAACGGTTGGACAATCCTACTGAAATCATGAATGAAGGGCCAGTAGAAACCGACGTGCCCCAGAAAAGACCGTAACTGCCGCAAGGTGGACGGTAGATTGAGTTTTCTAATGACATCCACCTTGGTCAGATCAACCTCCATGCCCCTGTTGGAGATGATATGGACAAGCACTATCCCTTGAGTCACCATGAAGTGGCTCTTCTTCCAAGACAACACAAGGTGAATCTCAATGCATCGCTGAAGGACTCGGTCTAGGTAGTCAAGACAAGAATCGAATCCATCGCCGTAGACCGAGAAATCATCCATGAAGACCTCCAAGCACTCCCCCACCATGTCAAAAGAGATGGACATCATGCATCTCTGGAATTTCGCCAATCCAGAGATGGTCTGAAAGCATATGTCCTGAAGGGACAGGTGAAGGTGGTCTTGTCCTGGTCCTCGAGCGCGATGGCCACCTAATTATATCCGGGGTACCCATCCAAGAAACAGTAATGGCTCTTCCCTGCCAGCCTCTCTAAAATCTTATCAATAAAGGGCAGGGGGAAATGATCCTTCTTGGTGGCTTGGCTCAATCGTCTGTAGTCCACACAGACCTGCCAAGAAGTGGGTACCCGGGTAGCGATCTCCTCTCCAGACTCACTAACAACTGTGGTGATGCCCGTCTTCTTGGGCACCACATGTAACAGACTGACCCATTTGGAGTCGAAGATGGGGTAGATAAAATCGGTGCTCCACCATTTCGTGATCTCCTTCATGACAACATCTCAAAGATTTGGGTTCATCCGCCGCTAGAACTCACGCGACGGCTTCGCGTCCTCCTCGAGATAGATATGGTGGGAGCACAGGGCCGAACTTATCCCTTGGAGATCGGCTACACTCCATCCTATCGCCTTGCGGTTCTTTTCAAGAACTCCCATCAGACAAGATTCCTACTCTCCAGTCAAATCAGCGGAGATAATGACTGGGTACATCTCATGCTCACCCGTAAGGAACCTATATTTCAGCGACGACGGTAGCGGCTTCAGCTCTGGACAAGCAGGTGCTGGCGGATCTGGCCTCTGAAAAGTCTGAGTGAATGCGACCAAATCTGCATGGGAGAATGAGAACTCTCGCTCGCAATCTGAATCTGGCGAAGGCTGCTCTGCTTTAGACTGTCTCTACTCTATATGGAATCAGCCTCCTCCCTAGCTGTAGGCTTAGTGGAAGTCATACAAGGTATCTGTAAAGCCTTGAACTTGGCATATCTTGGATCGTATATAATAAGATCCGGCTCGTCAAGAGAAAACCCACGAAATTTGTTTCGTGTGAATCAGACTTCGTTTCGAATTGTTATGATTTTCGGAAGAAAGAGAAGTAAGGAAGGCTTAGATGTCATTAACCCATAATGACTGTAATTAAGACTAATTAAACATGATTTAAAGAAACTAATGACGGATTGAAAACCTCTAACGATAATTAACAAACACTAATCAATAGTTAGCAAAAGATAAGCGTAAGCCGCGAAAGTTATATCGCGATTAGTGAAAGTTAATCACGATTAATATTAATTAAGCATCATTAGCGAATCTAGAATCCTCTAAAATGTTCTAACTTAAGCCCCAAGTTTGTGATAAGTTTTGGCTAAAACCATGGGCCAAAACCATGTCCCTCTAAAGCATGGTTAAGGTCTAAACCATGGTTTTCTAACCATGGTTAGTGGTTTTCGGGAGCCTATAAATAGACCCCCTACCCTTTTATTCTCTACGATTTCCACTACCACTACCACCTCAAGGGCTAGGGTTGAGAGGTCGGGAGGAGGAGTGGGAGGTGAGGAAGGAGCGCTAGCGAAGCGCTACCGGGAGAACGAGGAGGAGAAATGTATGATCCTCTCTTAGTTTGCTTCGTAAGCTAGGCTTTCAATTCATCCTCTTGTTCTTCACAGTTTTGTTCTTGATTCATCTTTCTTTCCGATTCGTTTTCTTGTTGTGGTTTCGAGGAGAAATCTGTGTAACACCCTACTTAGGTGCGGGCGGCTATGCACATCAGTGACCCTGTGATTCGTCACACGTTCACTCATCTAAGATGCGTGGTGTCTACCGATTCTCCATCGTTTATGTTTTCTATTCTTTCTATTATGATTTTATAGTTATTTTGATGGAGAAATATATGTAATAACCTACTTAGGTGCGGGCGGCTATGCACGCCAGTGACCCTATGATTCGTCACATGTTCACTCACCTAAGATGCGTGGTGTCTACCGATTCTTCATCTCTTGTTGTTTGAGTATATTCTTTCAGTTTCGTTGTTATTTTCCTCTCGATTGATTTTATAGTGGAAACTCTTTTTGTTTTTATTTTGAAATATGTCCCGATATAAGGGCAAACTCTGCCGAAATTTTCCGAGAAATATGTCCCGATGTAAGGGGAAATTCTGCCGAAATTTTCTGAGAAATATGTCCCGATATAAGGGGAAACTCTGCAGAAATTTTAAGAGAAAATATGTTCTTGGCGTTTGATGAATCCACATTTCATCATCTTTATTCTATCATTTTGGCATCAAAAACCCTAGCAAATGCCTGTATATAGCATTAAATACCGCATCTTAGCATTCATGCATGTGCATTCAATTAGTGTATAAATACTGTAAATAAAGCCAAAATTATAGAATAAATAAAAGAAAAGAAAAAGAATAAAATATTGTAAATATTTTATGACCCGAAACCCCGAGACCTAGGCATCTTGATGAATAGGTCGACAAGGAATAAAGTAGGGGGAGATAAGGGTCAAATACCTATATTATTTAATTCATTCTTTATTCATTTTGGGACCTATTTTTGGTTCCACTTTTATACTTCAAATAAAGAAACTTTTTTCATGAAAGTTGTAGATAATTTTATAAAGAAAAATACAAAATTGATTTCACTGAAAAATAATGTACATATGAAAAGTTATGGTCTGAATAAAAATCCAGAACCCCAACTTCCCAGACCCGTATCTCACAACTGACAACTCCAAATGCAGCAAATTCACCTTTAATTGTATATAGAATAAAATAATCCATTTAATGGCAGTGGTTTCGCATTTGGCGGAGCTACGGTTTGAAAGTTGAGTTTCAGACCCACCTTGTATAAGTGTACAGAATAAAATATTCAATTTATTCTTTATCCATTATTCCTTTATTTTTACAATGTTGTAAATATTACTTATAATAATTATGTACATTAAAATTGGAATAAAAACCTAAAGAAAACTCAAAATAAAAATAAACATATATAGATCATACAGGTATTATACCTATATTTATACCTATACTTTTTGTACTTATATTTTATTTAATATACAGAATACATCAGAAAAATAAAATAAAAATATATTTGTGTATATAAAGGTATTTTATAATAAATAAAAATAATAAAATTTAAATACACAAAATAAAAATAAAATGCTAAAACACATAGGTATTATACCTATATAGGGCTAAAAAGTAAACGCATGAAAATATACCTCATAAAATAAATTAAAAATCATAATAAAATACTACAGAAAATAACGAATTTTTAATTTTTTTGTATTACCACTTGATTTGAGTAGATTCAATACAAGCGTCTGACAATTTTTGTATTTTCTTGAAATTCCTATGTGATCCAAAAACAATTGGAGATAGCAGCAAAGCAATGCAAGGGGACACTAAGATAGAAATCTCATCTTAGTGCCTAAATGATGAATGCTAAGTTAGAAGACTTACAATGCTTCCCATCTCTCTCCATGCGGAATGCAAAACATGAACTTTTAAATCTATGCTACTGATGGATCCTCGTTCATCACTCTTTATTCTTTTATTTTAGCTAAATATCTTGTTAAGCATCATTTATATATTTGGAAATAATAAATTAGCATTAAGCATGAATTTGTTAATATTTAATAATTAGCACATATTTGTGCAAAAATAAAAGAATAAAGAATAAAAGAAAAATAAGGAAATAATTAGAATAAATATTGAGTGACCTGAACCCAAGAGAGGGTCCAGCATGGACCTGATTGCCAAATAAAATAAGTAGAGAGAGATAGGGCCACTCTACCTTGTACATATTTACCACCTATTTGTATATAATTTATTTATTTTCACAAAAAATAACAAGGTGTTTTTATCCCCTTATATATTTATAAAACCAAAACAAAAATTAGAAAATAAAATAAAAATAAAATAAAATTCTCTCTCACCATGTATATAATACATGTAAATATGTATCACTACCTATTTGGTTTATACTTGTAAATAACCAATAAAAATAAAACAAAAATTATTTTATACTCAAAAATTATGTTGAAAATAAATAAAATATAAAATTAGGGTATTTTTATAAAAAATAATAAAATAAAAATAATTATACAAAATACATAAGTATATTATACATGTATATAATGCTCTATACTGTATATAGATTATTTTTTTCAAAAAAAAAATAAAAATCACGGAAAAATAATTTGAAAAATAACAAACATTTTTCATTTTATACACTTTTTGATTTAAAGTCATTATTATTTTTTATTCAATTTGTAAATATTTTTGTAAATCCTAATATCTGATTGATCCACGTCAAGAGGTTGACCCCGGTCAACCCCCTCTTCCCAGGCTTGACCCGACCCGACCTCATTACCGGACCATTTTCTCGGAATTTCCTAGGGCAGATCACGCGTGCCCATGCTCCGATTCTTCGCCCGTACCTTCCCCATGGATCCAAGATCCTCGCGGATCCTTAGGGAAGCACGGATCCTTCTCGGTTCGCGTGCCCTCGCGCGATCTCTCCAGTCACCTGAGAATGCTATAAATTTTCTCATCCGCTCTCCCAGGTCAGTAGCTCACGTCGCACACCCTTCTGATACCCTGGATACCTTCGCCGTAGTGACTGCTGCCGGAGGCCACCTTTGGTGCTCGGAGAGGTGCTGTGTAGCCGATGCTCACCCATCGTGGCCGGAGAACCGCCGCAAGGAGCCTCCTTCGCCAGCCGCAGTGTGGTCAAGGCCACAACCTCGCCGTTCCCCTCCCCTGGAGCATAGGATCTCATTCAGACCTTGAGATAACCATTCGATCGTTCCTAGCTCCTTCATTTGCACTCCGCCGTCGCTCCGCCAGCTCCGACCAACCAGTTGGAGCTTCATTACCATCACCCATCCGCTCAGATCGACGCATCCGCTCACCCTCCATCTTCTTCTGCAATCTGATCACCCTAACCTAGGCTTGGATTGCCAAGGTTCGGCAATCGGTCTCATCCATCGCCGTCGTCGGAGACCCCTCTTCCATTCTCCACCGCTTCTCATTCGTTTAGACCTAATAACCCCGACCAGAGCACTCCTCCGAGTCCGAGATTTATCCTGCAGGTTTTAACACGCGTGTAGACCACCCAAATCACCTTCGACCATTCTTGCCGGAGCTCACCCAGGTTCCATCCACCGTCCCAAAGATCTGATCGTCAACGACTCCATCCAAGTAGCCCATTCGACGCGGAGGGGCTTCCCGCTTCTGTTGGCGCTGGTCGATCGTTCATCCGAGTCTCCGATCTCCCTTGGGGCTCCGACGAAACTCACCCAGGCACAGTTCTTCCAGAGCCCTTCTCTTCCGTCAGATTGGCCCCCTCTGCCAGATGTCATCCTCGCCGTTCATCTCCAGCAGCTGTCAGGTTGTTAGATGTCAGATCTAACGGCCCCTGTACCTCCCACGTCCCCGACATTTGGCGACCATTAGATCCAATAGCTGACAGCGCCAGAGCCGCAAGTTCGCATCCACCCAGCAGTCACCACCTGTCCAACCACACGTAGCTCACGTGCTCCATGGGTAATTTGCTCCATCTACCTTGCGTTTATTTTAGCTTTCATTTCAGTCTGTAAAATAAAGTTATACATTGGACCTTTTTGCATATTAGCACCTGTAGTTTTAGATATTTGCATTTCTATCCTGCTTGTGTGGACCCGCGTACGTCTTCACGTGTTATTTGTGATATTTACAGTATATACCTTGGATTTCTTTACTGTTCTGGTTTGAAGTTTTAGTTTTCTTATTTGGAAGTATACCTTGTGCGTGCATATTTGTGACATGTGCTGTTATTCATGGGAAAATTGCAGTTTGAACCTTAGACTTTTCTTGTGTGTTATTATTTGGTTCCAGGACTTAAGATATTTGCATTTTGGTCCATGTATGTTGTGTGTTTTTTTATTTAATAAATAGCAAATACTGTCCAAAATTCACAAAATTTTGGTACGCGGCTCTTGCCAGGGTGTAGGAATTTTGGTGAATTTTTGGTTTTGTTTTGTCTTCGTTTAATATTTTTAAAAATTCAAAAACCCTAAAAAAATGTTCCTATTTGCTTTAGAAAATCAACTAAAAATATTAAAAAGCCTTGAAAAAATCTGAAAAATTCTTAATTGATTCTCTTGTGTTGGTTTAGTGTCGGTCCATTTTTTATTTTATTCCCTTTTACAAAACCCCAAAAATTGAAAAAGACCAAAAACCTTAAAAAATCAGTAAAAATTCATAAAAATTCAAAAAAAAATTTGTTTTCTTCTTCTGTAGTTAGGTTTTTCCTTGTAGTTTCACATAAAATTGTTGCTCAAATTTTATAATATTTTAGGTAGTTTTAGTTTGCCTTTAGATTCCAGTTGTAAATTGGTTGTTATTTCTTACCTTGTTTGATTTTTAGAAAATCCATAAAAAATCAGAAAAATCTAATAAAATTAATAAAAACATCTGAATATTTCCAAAACACAAAAATATTTTTAATCTGAATTTGAGAATATTTTAGGGCTATTAAATAATTATTTGAGTGTTGATTTTTCCTTTTTCCTATATTGAAAATCATAAAAAAATGAAAATTTAAAAAATCACCATTCCTTTGCTTTTCTTGAATTCTCAACTACTTCGTAGGGTTAGCATCACGCGCTCCTTGTGTTCGATCCTGGTAGCTATACCAAGTAAAAATAAATAGCAAGATCGCTTGCCACATTTTGATTGTTTGATTTCTTGTTCGGTGGTCTCATTTTTCTTGATTGAGCCCAGTCCGAGTGGTTGAGGACACAACGACCATTGATACCGTTTAACCTTGGTCGCTCGGGTATCTCATCTGCTACATGTCGATATGCACACGTAAATCGTCCTAAGCAGGTAATTGCTACATGTTAAGAACTAAATGCTAAACCCCAACAATAAAACCTAAAGTCTAACCTTGGAGCCTCCTCAGAGCCCACCACAGTGGGGCCTGCAAGCGTTGTATGGAGTGCTATCGTGGCGTGTGATTTCAAAACCAGGTATTCAATAATTAACTAGACCAAGTCCAAAGGAAAAGACTATAGGTGCATGCAAAGATAGTTAGGTGTTTGTCCTTATGTTACATGATCAAGCAAGCCTAAAGACTAAGGGCTCATTTCACAAAATAAAAAAATAAGGCAAAGAACTCAAAGCCTAAGAAACAGAGTAAACAAGGTGACAGAAAACGCGACAAAATCCAATGAGCCCTCACATGAATAAATACTTGAAAATTGGGCCCAAGTTTCCGAAGTCCAATGTACCTTTATTATTACAAATTAATAATGCAAAAAAATTGTCTCCCTTTTACAAACGGAAAATAGAAAACTAGACTGCTACTACAGTCCTATCTCTCTCAAAAGTCTCCTGCTTTCTCCTACTGGCTAGGTCAGAATAGTCGGCTCCTCGTCCCACGATTGAGTAGAATCACTGAGACGATCATCCTCGGTTTGCGATCCCTCGCAAGAAGATAAACAAGAGGTATCATATGGTACAAAAGTGATAATCAAATAAAAAGAGATAAATGCACAAATGGCTAAGAAATGTGAAAGATATAATCTACTCTACAAACCGATGCTCCCTAGCAACGGTACCATTTAAAAAGCTGGAAAATCAAAGTCGCTAAAATGAGATGACAAATCAGCTTCAGTGTCACTAAGACGACTACTCAAATTTCTCGCCTATTTCAACAATTAACCCACTCAAATAATAAATCAATTAATAACATGAGTTAAAATTCATTATACTCTACTAAATACGCATAGTGACAGGCAAGTAGGGGTCGAACACATGATGCAATGGTGTAGAGCAATGTGAGATAGAAAATGAAAGCACTGTATGTCTCTCAGACACTTAGACAAAATGTAATTTTTTGTGGGTTTTTAACTTTATGTTTAATTTTTATGGATTTTTTATTATATTTTGTTTTCAAATTTATATTTTTGTATTTTCTTTTTATATTTTTAGATTTTTAGTTTCTTCTTTTGCAAAAAGATTATATAGATATAAAGTTAAATATATGTATAATACAAATAATGTACAGATATAATATATAGAAAATAATAAAAAATCAGAAAATTAGGTTTTTTGTTTTAATTTTTTTATATTAATTTTGTGATTTTGAGGGAATTTTTGCAAAATTTTAAGGATTTTTACTTGGGATAAAAAGTCAAAACAGTGAAAATGTAAACAAGCAGGAGAATTTTTTAAAAATATCAAGCCACCGTAAAAAATCCCAAAATAATTGTTAACTCAAAATATACTCCATAACACAATATCCATAATAAATAAAAATATTTTGGGTATTTTATGATTTTGAGAAATTTTATAAGATTTTGAGTGTTTGGAGATTTTTAAAGTTTTCTTTTATATTTTTTGTTTGATTTTTTGATAAGATGATGAAATACAATAAACAAACAGAAACTATTTTTTTAGAATTTTTCAAAATGATTTTATATTTTTTTGGATTTTTCTAATAAATATAGTGAGAAATAGTATTGTCTTTTATTTTTCAAAAATAGAAAATAAGATTAAATTATCCTGCAAAAAATATATGTGTTAAATATGGTTGCACAGTGTTTAAATAGATTTTCTTAGAATTTTTAGGGTAAAGGGTCTATTTTCTTGAAATAAAAAAAGAAAGAGAAAATTCTTTACTAGTAGGGACCTAAATGTTATTTCTATAAAGTTGTCCATAATTTTCAAGCCCTAAAATAACCCTAAGGGTTAAACATGCAATTTCTCCATGCAAATAAAATACTCACATCCTGATGAACTTTAGGAATTTGCAGAGACATTACGCCAAACACACAATTTTTCCACAAAACATTATATTGATTATTCAAAAATCTCGACTAAACTATAATAAAGTAAACCCTCAAGGGTTTCTATGAAAAATCTCTAAGGTCTGTCGGCTGAGCTGGTGAAGGACTCTAGTGCAAATAACGTTAAGTTTGAAGGGTTCAGTGCAAATATTATAAGAATTTTAAACTCCAGATTAAAGATTGAGTACCAAGTATTAAATACAGAAATATGTGCTGGAAATATGCAACATACCCTCTAATCATGCGGAAGTAGAGGGTCTAAGTTTCTTCACTTATCCATGCATCGTATCCTCAGCTGCTGATGTAGCTTCGGGATCCAACGACTGTGATTAGACCCTGCCAATCGATCCAATGGATGTGGGTCGATCAATTGGACGGTAGCTGTGACTTCTAGGCGCGGACCTTCACCAAATGACTCATAGATGCTCGTGAAGAACGTCAGAAGGACTCCACCGGGGAGAGGTTCAAATCACGCTCCTCATCTCGATTGTCATCCCTAGGTGCTTGGAAGAGGTTCAAAATGTTCCTGGGGTTCCTCTGTAGCAGTGGATGGCGTCAAAATGGTCCAAGTCTAGGTGGAGGGGCCCAGTAAAGGCGGATGACTTGGGACCAGCTCTTATGGCTCAATGAGGCTCAAGAAGCGTCCTTTCTTTGGTCTTTCCTGCAGAATATGTTAGAGGTAAAAAATACGAAGCTACATGCGGCTTCGGAGGTCGGAATGGATGCAGGGTGCGCGATATGGCATCCCACCGACGAGTGATAGAGTTGGAGGTTCCTTGATCAGTGCAAGATCAAGATGAATGAAGTTGCGTGAGGCGTTAAGCATGCGAAGGGAAAAGTGATGACGATGACAGGCCAGGCAGATGTGATTCGGTGTAGCCGGAAGAGAGTGGCGGAGCAAAAACTTTGATGGTCGATGAAATGGGAATTGTACGTGAATTAATAAAAACAAGGAAAGATTGAACGAGATGATATTCTTCTGCTAACCTAAGGAATGAGAAGAGCTAAGGAAATAGAATCTCATTGGTTGTGTGCGCCCGAAGCGAAGCTACGGTGGAGCACGGTGGTGGAGCAATGAACCACTTAGATTCTACACCAAATCAAGTCGCGAAGGTGCCCTAGAGAACGTTGTTGTCATCGAGGTTCAATTTAGGGTTAGGGTTCTGGCTAAAATTGGCTGAAGAAGTATTAAAGGTCAAAGGTTGGACAAAGGTGAGGTTAAGTAGGGGCAAGTGGTCGGCTGGGAAGATCGAGTGGGAAGAGATAGGTCAACGATCCATGGATCGAGGAGACACTTGCACGTGAATCACCAAGGATCTAGGAGGAAAATATACGAAGGTGTCGACCCAAAAGGATGCTAGTATTCTAAGGGAAAAAATTGAGAAACATGGATCAAACGAGGTGTGACAAAGGCGTGAGGGTGATGAATCCCCATTCATCACTCTTTATTCCTTTATTTTAGCTAGAATCCTTTACAAAACACCATGAAATTATTTGTAAATACAATAATTTGTCAAATTGCATGCATTGTGTAAATTGTGATAATTAGCATGTTTTTATGTAAAAATAAAGGAATAAAGAAATAAAGAAAAAGAGTGAAATATTTAGAATAAATATTGAGTGACCCGAATGCAAGGGAGGGCCAATCATTGGCCCGACCGCAAAATAAAATAAGTAGAGAAAGATAGGGCCATTCAGCTATGTACATATATTTCCCCCTTTATGTATACATTTTATTTTCATAAAACAAAAATAATTATGTGTGCCTCATAATGTGTACATATGTATAAAAATAACATAAAAATAAGAAAAACAAAAATAGAACAAAAATAAAATTCTCTCTTCCCCCCTTGTATATACCATGTATATATGTACCTATACATATTTATTTTACCCTTGTAAATACATAATAAAAATTAAATAAAAATATTTTTAATCCCATATTTTATGTTGTAAATAAATAAAATATAAAATAGGGATAATTATACAAAAATAAACAACTAAAAATAAAAATAAAAAATATATAGGTACATATACTTGTATATAATAATATAATGCATATACATAATTTTTTAAAAAAAATAAAAATCACTAAAAAATACTTTGAAAATAAATAAAAAATTTTATTTTGAAAATATTTTAAAATAAATCCATTTACTATTTTTAATTTAATTTACAAATAATTAATAAATGGCACGCTCTGATTGGTCCACGGGGGATGTTGACCCCCGATCAACTCTCCCCCCAGGACCACCTCCCTCGCGGATCCTTGTGCCGACCCGTTTTCACCGATTTTTCCAGCACTGATCCGCCAACCATTCCCTCAAACCCTGGGCTCCATTTGTCGCTCATCGATCCGAGATTCATGCCTGGGCATCTTCTTAGGGATCCAAGCTTTGGATTGCGCGCCCGATCTCCTTTTTTTTCGGACCCATGCAATATAAAGCTTCGCCTCCGGCCGCACATTCACGCACCTTTGACCACCATTTCAGACCCCTGTGACCTCCATTCCCTTGCCTAGAGTGACATCTAGACGAAGGGAGTGTTGTAGAGAGGAGAGGAGAGGAGACGTTTTGCCCCAGGTCCGGTGGTCATCACCGCCGCGCTCCGCCACCGGTGAGCTCGAGCCTTTGGAGGCGTCGCTGCATCGAGGCAAGGATCCTAGAAGACTCAGCTTCTCCGCCGCAGACGCTTTCAATCATCAGGTACCCTCTTCCGCCTGTAGCGTAGCTTCCATTCACGATTTTAGGTTTTGCGCCGCCGGCCGATTCCGGCCAATCCACATTGCTCCGACCACCCATCTCCCCATTCGACCATTCGATCATACCCACGAGACTTCTCCTCACCTTTGATGCCCCTCCGATCATCCTGGTTCACCTCGGAACCAGGAATTAGGTCCTCCTCCTCCACTGCTCACCGGAGGACCACGCCCCGACTCCCCCGCTCGCCCACTTCGCCCGCTAATGGGTCGAGGCAGTTTGCCCTCGACCCCTCTTGCTTCCTGTGCAGGTATCGAGGTTTAAGATCCTCATATGGAGGCTCGACCACTCAGGACAGGAGCTCTAGGTGCTTGACGTCACCAGTGACCCTCCAGGTCCTCCTGGTCTCATGGGGAGCATACCACGAGCTGCGGAACATCACCAGCGTCGATTCCCCCATATCAGCAGCTCGGAGGAGGTCTCCACCGCGCGCCACAGTAGGGCGAAGTTTGCCGGCGAAGTGTTCTTACAGGAGCCTCCGTTACCATTCGATCCGCCCCCTCACTCCAGTTTTGATCTGAACCATTCATCTGCGTGGGGCTTTTGACCGTTGATCCATCTGAGGATCAGATCCGAGCCGCACATCAGCGAAGGGGAGCCACACGTCACGACTGTCCGATCTGAAGAGGATGCCCCTCAGCCGTTGGATCTTAATAAAGGGGTAATTATCACTTAGGACCTTCTTTCTTTCGCATTTATAGTTTAGTCCTGTAAATATTAAGTGTAGTTATTTTAATTTTAAAATAATTGCACCCTGGACCCTTATGTTTTGAGTATTTGCATTTTTATCCTCCAAGTTGCTGTGCACGAGCTTCGACATGTGACTTTTCTAGGTTAATAGCATGTAAGGGCTGGGGTTTTCTGTCTGTTATGGATTGAAGTTATCTTTTGGATATTTGCATATATACCCCTGTGCATGATTGAATTGGACATGTGCAGGCTTTTCGCACGTGTTTCTTTTTTGCCCTCCGAACTTGTTTTAATTACATTTATGTCCCTATGTGTTGTGGCTTTTATATTGGTTGAATAAAATATCAAATTAACTCCAAATTAAGTGAAATTTGGATACGTGGCTCCTGCCACTGTGTAAAATTTCACTAATTTTTTGGGACATTTTTATTACTATTTGTTATTTTAAAAAATAAAAAACATCTATTTTTGCTACTGTTTGAAATATAAAATCAACTAAAAATATTAAAAACCCTTAAAAAATCTAAGAAAATTAGGTACCTTTTGTTTTGATATTTTCTTGCTTTAGACCAATTTTTACTTCATTTGAATATATAAAACACCAAAAAATGGAAAAACCCTAAAAATCTTATAAAAATCATTGAAAATTCTAAAAAAAATAAAAAAGGCAATTTTTGTCCCTGTTGCTTAGTTTTCAATTCTTGTTTGCATACAAATTGTCTTCATATTTTATTGGGCTATTTATCTATTTTTAGATAGCCTTTCAAATCTGGCTGCACATTAGTTCACTATTTTTGCCTTTTTTCTATTTTTAGAAAATCAACTAAAAATCACAAAAAATTTAAATTGTAAAACACAAAAAAATTATTTTAATTTTCTGAGTTGTTTTTGAGTGCTTAATAAATTGTTGATTATGTGCTTTTTGCCTTTTTCCTCATTTTCTTCATAATTAAAAATACAAAAAATTTAAATACATACAATCCACCAAAAATAGTTTCTATATTTTATTCATTTTCTAACTACTTTGTAGGCCACTTGGCCAACCCGTGCTCCTTGTGTTCGATCCTGGTCGCTATACTAGGTTAAATAAATAGTGAGACCGCTATTCAGATTTTACTCTGATTACTTTTCTTTGGTGGTCTATTTTTCTTGTTGAGTCTGATCTCTGAGATCCAAGTCGCAACGACCCTTGATTGATTTTACCTTCATCCGGATTTTGGGAGATATCTCAGTCATCAGAATGGCGCCGTTGCCAGGGAGCACGGCTTAGTATTCATTTGATTTTTCACGGTTTTCTTTTTCACGGCTTTTTGTCCATAGTTGTATATGTTTTTCTCTGATGTTCTTTGCATATTTTTATAATAATCATGTCTGATAAATACTTTCTTGTTTTCTTATGAGGGTCAGAGGATCGAGGCGGCTTTTTCGGAAGCCAACGTAACTGCGGGAGTCAGAGGTGGCTCTTTTTTGTATAGAGCCACAGGAGAGCACGAGGAGTCGAGTAGGAATGCGGGAGTCGCGGAATAGCCGCAAATAACCGCTGACAGCCATAACTTAGTGTAGAGTAGTTTAGTTTTATTTTCAGTAGAACCTCTATTATTGTAATATTACAGGGACTTGGACTTTATCGGTGACTATCTGGGTCTGTTTCGCCGAGCACCGATGTGGTCGGGGGATCTCACCGCGTTTTTCTCCAGTTTAAGTTTTATCGCATTTATTTTATTAACTGTTGATGAATCCATATTTCATCATCTTTATTCTATCATTTTGGCCTCAAAACCTATGGCAAATGCATGTAAATACCCTTAATTAGAGCATCTTAGCATTCATGCATATGCATGTAAATAATGTATAAAATACTATATTTAAATCCAAAATTTTAGAATAAATAAAAGAAAAAGAATAAAATATTGTAAATATTTTATGACCCGAAACCCCGAGACCTAGGCATCTCGATGACTCGGTCGACAAGGAATAAAGTAGAGGGAGATAAAGGTCAGATACCTATTCATTTTCTTCTTTCCCTATTCATTTTGGGACCTATTTTTGGTTCCACTTTTTGTACCTCAAATAAAGAAACTTTGTACATGAAAGTTGTAGATAATTAAATGAACAATATACAAAATTTATTTCAGTCAAAAATACTGTACAGATAACAAGTTATGGTCTGAATAAGAATCCAAAATGCCAACTTCCCAGACCTATATCTCTCAAATAAAAGCCCGAAATGCATCAAACTCACTTTAATTGTATATAATTAAAAATAATCTATTTAATAAAGGTGATTTCGCATTTGGCGGAGCTACGGTTTGAAAGTTGATTTTTGGACCCTGATTGTATACTTGTACAGAATAGAATATTCATTTTTATTATTTATTCATTATTTTCGTAATTTTATATTTTTGTAAATATTATTTATAAGTTATGTGTATATTAAAATCAGACTAAAAATACAAAAGAAACACAAAATAAAATACTTGTATAAATAGCACACCTAGGTATAATACCAATACCTATACCTATAAAATTGCTATTTATATTTTATTAAGTGTACAAAATACAACAAAAAATAAAATTAAAATATATTTAAGTGTATAAAGATATTTTATAAATTTATAAAATAATAAACACAAATAAATAAATTAAATATAAAAACTAAAAATAAAATTATAAAAATAATATAGATATATACCTATATAGGGCATAAAAGGTAACTTGTAATTATATACCTCATAAAAATAAATAAAAATCACTATAAAATTCTTTATAAAATAAGAAACATTTTTTATTTTATAACCTAAAATTAATAAATTCATTTACTATTTTATTTCGAATTTCTAAATAATTTCGACCGGCCTTTTTCTGATTGGTCCACGTGGACCAATCAGGCACGGTCGTTGGTTGACCTCGGTCAACTGCCTGACCGAGGTCTGCCACCCTCTGACGCCTGTGATTTTGTCCCATTTTCAATAAATTTTAGTGCCGGATCCTTTTGTCTTCTCCCCTCGATTTTTTCTTGGGAATTCTTCCTCGATCATCTCTGAGCCACGCCATGTTCCCAAATCATGCAATATCTTCATGATGCGCGTGTGGCCCTCGCTTGAAGGAGACACCACCACCTTCTACTTAACGGACCCGCCGCCTTCAAGCTCGAATTTGAACCCCCTTAGCACTCGCTTCGCTCTCGTTTTTGTGTCCTTGAGTGAGAGGAAGGTAACAGCTTCTGCCTCAGCGCATCAGATCGGTAGAGCAAGCACCACGGCGGCTCCACCACCTCCGCCATCTCCAGCGTCGAGTTTCTACTACCTCAGGTCCCCCACCTTCGAGGTTTGCCTTTTCCCCCCCTTTTTCTTTTCGCTTTTTGTCCACCGCAGTTGTAGCTTCACTTTTCCATCGACCAATTTGTCTATCATTCGCCCTATCGTCGTTCCCGATCACCTCGCTGGAGCATACCTCCGGCGAGTTTCCCTTTCACTCCACAGACCACCTCCACGCCTCCGCGGGGTCCAGGCAGTTTGCCCTGGACCCTCTCACCCATTTTTGCAGATACTGGGAGTATAACATCGTCTGGGGACTCGAATTCGTACTCCGCCGGAGATACCTGGAGCTCCAAGCTCCGCCACCTTCGCAGCAGCCACAGTGCTCTCCGGAGATTTGAGGGACCCGACAGCCAGAGCATCATCGCAGGAGTCTCCCCGACCTTTTTGTTGCGGCCTAGACCACTGGAGTCGCGCCATCTCGCCGGAGGAACTTCGCCTCGGCGAAGTTCTTCCCCGTTCTTCCTCCGGGTGCCTCCACCGTTCGATTGAGCCGCAACTCCAGTTCTGATCACAGCCGTTGGATCGCGTCGCGCCACTACCGTCGGATCTTCGATCGAAGGTCTAATTTCACCCGTCCAGCTGCGAACCATCATCGCATGTTGTGCGCACGCCACATAGACACGTGAGCGGCCCTCCGCTGTTCGATCGCGCACGAGGAATTAGGCGTGGGTATTTTGCACTTCCACCCTCACCAATTTTGTATTTTAATTCAGTCCAGAAACTTTCAGGCATAGTTTAAAAACTTTTGTAATATTTGCATCCAAGCCTCCGTACTTTCTTTATTTGCACTTAGGTCCTATCCACGTCACCTCACGTGCCCATACGCGCGAGGGGCTGGGTATTTTGCACAGGACCCCTTGAGAGTTTGTTTATTTCGATTTGGTCCATGAGCTTTTCAATTAAGTTGTAATATTGTGGTAGAATTGCATCTGAGCCCCTAGAACTTTGTGAAATTGTGAAAATACCCCTGCTAGGTCACGTGCCCGATACGCGTAAGTTGGACATTTTGTAGCGAGCCCCCTCCGGGTTTGGGTATTTAATTTTAATCCAGAAAATTGTATTTAACGTTATATAACTTTGGAAAAATTGCAAGTAGGTCCTTGGACTTTTGTGTATTTACATTTATGCCCTTGCCAGTATTGTATTTTTGCTTCGATGTTTGCATTTGTTTCATACATCATTTTAACTCGAAAAATTAACAAAAAATATCATAGGCTCCTGTTGCATTGTAGTTTAATGCCATATTTTAAATTTGCATTTTTATTGCATTTTCATATTTATAAAAATTCACAAACAAGCATTTTCAACACTGTTTGCATTAGAAAATCTGTAAAAAATTATAAAGATTCTTTAAAAAATTCCAAAAAATTATATTTTGCGTGTTTTATCATCTTCTAATGTCAGTCTAAAAATCATTAAAAATCTCAAAAGAAAACTCCTAAAAATTACAAATACCCTAAAATCTTTGCAAAAATCTTAAAAATTCTATAAAAATCCTAAAAATCTAATTTCAGTTTATGTATTTCCCTTATTATATTAACTATACTTTAAAATTTATTTGGAGAATTTTGACACTTTTGATATTTTTCATCCTCATTTTAATCTCGGCCAGCAACTTTATTCACTGTTCACTAGCATTTTTTGTCCTTAAAAATACCAAAAAAATTAGGAAAATCCTAGAAATATCACAAAAATATTAGAAAAATATAAAAAGACAAAAATACTTTATTTCCTGATTTTTCCTTATTTTTATCCATTTTTATAAATACTCAATTCCTCTCTCTTATATTGTATATATATTCTATTATTGAAAGAGAAAATATAAAAATATAAAATACAAAAAGAAAATATAAAATCAATAAATTAAAAACCCAAATATAAAAATATATGTAATCAAAAATTAAATATAAAATATAAAATTCAAAACCCACAAAAATTAGCACATTTAGACAAATATTCACAACCACATTTTGTGAATTTTGCCTATTCTATCCTGCTTGCTCCTTGTGTTCGACACTCTACATTACTTGCACTATACACATATTTTGTAGAGTTATAATAAATTTCAACTCCACATTTACTTTCATTGCTTGATTTAATTACCGTAGGTTAATTGTTGACTTAGCCGGGTTGTACCGTGGATCGCAGCAACGACTTTGTTTCCGCCTTATATGAGGCATTTAGACCCTCGTATCTCGTGGTTAATCAAATGGTGCCGTTGCAGGGAGCAACAACGTATAGAGCATTCTTTTGTGGTTGATTGTGGATATTTTCCTATCTTTTTACCTATTTGTTTGATTATATTGCTTGACTGGTCTCACCCTTTTTTGTTGGATTTTGTACGAGGTACCGCCGAGCGAGGGAAGCGCTCCATCATAGGCGCTTGGGCATCCACGTGAAGGCTTGCTTAGCACCAAAGAGACTTGGAGGCTTGAGAAGATCATCATCTCTTGTAGAATTTTTGTAGTTTAAAAAATTTTTGTAATTTGAAGTGAGAGAGAGACTTAACTTGTAATAACTTGGACTCTCTAGGACACTCGGGCCTAATTTCCAAGTGTTTGTTCACTTGGGGGCTCACCGCGGTTTTGTGTTTTTCGCGGCTTTATCACTTTAATTCCTATTTGTTTCACGAGGATTTAGCCCCTAGACATAGGAATTTTTGTTGATTGTGACGACTTAAGAAGCTAAGGTCCAATCCCTAATATCTTACATGTACCTATAGAACGTAATTGGACTTGGCTAAAAATCAATCGAAAAAGCTATTTGACTTGGACTAGAGACCACGTGCCGGGAGGGGTCGTATACAACGCGTGCAGCATCCATTGTGGTGGACACCGATCGGCCCCTAAGACCGGACTCTGGACTCTCTTCCTTGTCGTAGCTACTTGTTCTTCACGTTAATAGAAGTTGCTCATCTTAGAACGATTTCCTCGTGCATGCATCTAGGTAGTTTTAATTATTGTCTTTAATTTATGCGCGGATCACTTTGCATGTAGAGTGTTGGCGGAAAGTTACGCATCTCTATCCCTGCATGCATCATAGATTTGGATTGCGCATCAGCTTTTCCGTTTTCCTCCCTCTGTTTTATTGGACTTTTAATAACAAGGAAATTGGAAAATTCCTTAGACGATGATTGATCAGAAAAATACATAAAAAGTGAAAGCAATAAAAATTGGTACTGCTAATGCAAACTTGACCTTAAAACTCATCCCGCCAAAAACTTTGTCTTGGGGAGAGTAACCCCCTCCTTGTTTGATTTATCTACTGCGAGAGACTGACCCGACACTAGGATAGAGCCACACCTAAAATTTTGGTTGACTACTGGTCGTGGTTAGTCGTTCTCCAGTGAGGATCTCTCTAGTAACCAGTAAAGAGGACAACGATGTCCTTAGCAGATTGAATTAGCGGGAACAACCGGGATACGGTCCGCAATTCATACTGGCTGGGAAAGATCTAACGTGGATTGGGACAATCGGCTAGGAAAGTAGGGTACCTAACAGCTCGCTCTAACGCTCTGATAGATTGACTGATCACCTCATAAAATTTGATAAGATAATAGACCGAACCTTCACGGTCATCAGCTCAAGAGTTGTGTAGGTGAATTAGGGGTTTGATTGATCATCTTGTTTGCATTCCAGATCTCATCCGCCTTTCTCTAGATCAAGATGACGGGAAGGAGATCCCTTAGGCTACATCTGGTGGCACCGCTATCGAGCACTCCTCCTTTTTCATCTAGGTCGACTTCGGGGAGTCCAGACCTACTCTCCGAACCTGAGTTTACATCCACCCTGTTCCCCCTCGACCACCCTTCTTCTTCTATCAGTCCAGTGGTGTCAGAATTTAGTGCAGAACAGAGTTCAGAACATTTGACGACACCTGAGATGGATTCTTTTGGCTTTGCAGAAAATCAAGATATGGAAGGCAGAGAGGAACACCCAGATGAGCAGAGACCACCTCCTTACCCATTTGATCAAGCTGCCATCAACAACTCACTGTTAGCCTCCCTGGAAACCATGCAAAGACAGATCCAAGATCAGTGGATGGTCATGGGTGAAATCATGAGAGAGATGCACGAGGGACGAGATGAAAGAAATGAGGGCGGTGATATACCAGATGCAGAAGGAGGAGGACCTGACTAGGAGAGGCCAGCACCGACAACCATGAGGCAGTTGCGTAACCCTGCTGCAACCCTCACTCACTGATGGATCCGACTCCCTCCTATCTATGGAGACTTCGAGCTTCGCCCACATACCATCCGGCTACTGCCTAAGTTTCACGATCTAATCACACCTCCATCTTCAAGAATTTGAGATGATATGCAGTACTATCCATGACAGGTTTGTAACTGAGGACACAATCAAAATGATTGTCTTCCCGTTCTCCTTGGTTGATAGAGTCGTCTATTGGTTAAAACATTTAAGGAGGTACATCGACACTTGGGAGCAGCTCCGGACCGCATACTTAAATAAGTATTACCCACTCGGCTGGATAAACGCAGCCAGAGCTATGATCAACAATTTCACAATGATCCTTAATGAACAATTACATGAAGCTTGGGATCGCTTTAGAGAGCTCATTGACCGGTGTCCGCATCATGATATATCAAAGCCCAATTTGGTTCAAAGTTTCTTTTGTGGGCTGACACCGGAGCTACAGGGGCTTGATAATGCCTCTTGTGGAGGGTCATACTTTTCAAAGGGTGAAGATGATGTTTGGGCCATTTATGAAGGAATGGCAGAAAACTCTACAGTTATGGCCCAAGCCAGAGTCTACACACAACAGAAACCCCCCAAGGTGTAGGATCATACCAAAGGATCGCCCGCATCGATGCTGGTCCCCATACTTCGTCAGTAGCAGCAGCACAAGATGAATCATCAGCAGCTGATATGGGCATAATCAGTGAAAAGTTGGACCGCATTGAGATTTTGGAGAAGAAGCAGGGCCAAGGTCTGGCACAGATAGACCAGTTGGCTAAGTTCATGAGTGACCTGAAGACTCACATCTTGAGTATTCAGGAGGAAGTCATCTTCACGTCAGCCTCCCAGGTCACTGGCTGAGTCCAGAGGTAGCCGTTCTACCCCACCACCTCCCGTATACCGCCAAGTTCACCACGTTCAGGAGGTGCCGGTACAGCAGTTGCCACATTATTCACAACAACCACCATCTCAGGACACTCAGATGGTGGTCTATCATCCGGATCAGCCATTGGCAGCATTACCACCTCCACCCTTCGAGCAGGAGCCGTTGATGGAAGTCAACGGGATATGGTACGACCGGTACCCCCAGCAGCCCGAGATTCGTCGCGATCACCTCGGATTTCATTGGTTCACCGGAGGTAATTCATCCCAATAGCAGCCTCCAGCTCAGGGCAATTATAATAGCCAACACCAACAACTCCAATACTCCCAACAACAGCAACAGCAATATCCGCAGAATCCTCGTCACGACTATCAAGGACACCCGTGGAGGCAGCGACAGCTGCCGTACCAACAGCTGTACCCTCAGTCCCACCAGCAACCTCAGTTCCAGCAAGGGAACACTCCCGGTTCTTCCACACTTGCCTTGGAGAACCCAACACTTGATGATCTCGCCTGCTTGCTCTCCGAACAGCAAGCATCCTTCCGGCAAGAAATGGACGAGTTCCGGCAGGAAATGAGGGACATTACGAAAGGCAAAGCCGCCATACCTGCACAGAGCGAGCCGAATCCAAATAACTTGAAGAGAAAGTCTGAGCAGGTACAGTTTGTAGAGGATACCACTCCTAGTGCTTATTTGAATGACATGCATTCTATGTTTGATACTCACTTCGTGTCACTGAGGAGCGGTAGGGAACCAGCCGATGGTGGCTCATCTGAAGGACAACACCATGAAGATTCTAAAGCCCCAGACGAGTAGAGGACCAGTGCCGATGCCACTAACAACAATGATGATGACGGTGGTGCTGATGCCACCGAGGATGACCTTCCAGACGACGGTACTGATACCGTCATGATACCAGATGCAGATGGTGGTGCTGAAGCCACCATTTTTGATGTCAAACTAGAGCGCGGTGCTGAGGCCGCACAGAAGAATATTTTTGGTGGTGCTAATGACCCCATTTTGAGTCATACTGTATTCCAACCTTCTGTACTACCGTTTTCCGTATCTCTGGACACCGAGAAAAAGACCAAAAATGAATAAAGGAAAGGTTTCTCCATCAATTCCTAGTCCATGTGTGATGAATGATGATGATTACATGGATTTCAGTCCTTCAGAGGGCCAGAAACCTTCTCCTAGTCCTCTGTCTGAGGAGGGCCCATCTGTCCCCTTCCCTCAAGCACTCCGCTTAGCAAAGGGGAATAAAATAGAAAATCCCAAAAAGAAGGAACAGCTAGAGTTCAGCCAACAGATGATAGATAGATTCCAGACACAGCTGACTCTACAGGAGGCATTCGAAGGTATAGAAGGTAACTTGTAATTATATACCTCATAAAAATAAATAAAAATCACTATAAAATTCTTTATAAAATAAGAAACATTTTTTATTTTATAACCTAAAATTAATAAATTCATTTACTATTTTATTTTGAATTTCTAAATAATTTCGACCGACCTTTTTCTGATTGGTCTACGTGGACCAATCAGGCACGGTCGTTGGTTGACCTCGGTCAACTGCCTGACCGAGGTCTGCCACCCTCTGACGCCCGTGATTTTGTCCCATTTTCAAGAAATTTTAGCGTCGAATCCTTTCGTCTTCTCCCCTCGATTCCTTCTTGGGAATTCTTCCCCGATCATCTCTGAGCCACGCCATGTTACCAAATCATGCAATATCTTCATGATGCGCGTGTGGCCCTCGCTTGAAGGAGATGCCACCACCTTCTACTTAACGGACCCGCAACCTTCAAGCTCCAGTTTGAACCCCCTTAGCACTCGCTTCGCTCCCATTTTTGTGTCCTTGAGTGAGAGGAAGATGACAGCTTCTGCCTCGGCGCATCAGATCGGTCGAGCAAGCACCAGGACGGCTCCACCACCTCCGCCATCTCCGGCATCGAGGTTCTACTACCTCAGGGCCCCCACCTTCGAGGTTTGCCTTTCCCCCCCTTTTTCTTTCGCTTTTTGTCCACCGTAGTTGTAGCTTCACTTTTCCATCGACCAATTCGTCTATCGTTCGCCCTATCGCTGTTCCCGATCGCCTCGCCGGAGCCCACCTCCGGCGAGTTTCCCTTTCGCTCCACAGACCACCTCCACGCCTCCGCGGGGTCCATGCAGTTTGCCCTGGACCCTCTCACCAATTTTTGCAGGTACTGGGAGCATAACATCGCCTGGGGACTCGGATTCGTACTCCGCCGGAGATACCTGGAGCTCCAAGCTCCGCCACCTTCGCAGCAGCGCCATAGTGCCTCTCCGGCGATTTTGAGGGACCCAGCAGCCAGAGCATCTCCGCAGGAGTCTCCCCAACCTTTTTGTTGCGGCCTAGACCCCCGGAGTCGTGCCATCTTGCCGGAGGAACTTCGCCTCGACGAAGTTCTTCCCCGTTCTTCCTCCGGGTGCCTCCGCCGTTCGATCGAGCCGCAACTCCAATTCTGATCACAACCGGTGGATCACGCCGCGCCACTACCATCGGATCTTCGACTGAAGGTCTAATCTCTCCTATCCAGCTGCGAACCGTCATCGCGCGTTGTGGGCGCGCCACGTGGACAAGTGAGCGGCCCTCCGCCGTTCGATCGCGCACGAGGAATTATGCGTGGGTATTTTGCACTTCCACCCTCGCCAATTTTTGTATTTTAATTCAGTCCAGAAACTTTTTGATATAGTTTAAAAACTTTTGTAATATTTGCATCCAAGCCCCCATACTTTTTTTATTTGCACTTAGGTCCTATCCACGTCACCTCACGTGCCAGTGCGCGTGAGGGGCTGGGTATTTTGCATAGGACCCCCTGAGGATTTGTTTATTTCGATTTGGTCCGTGAACTTTTCAATTAAGTTGTAATATTGTGGTAGAATTGCATCTGAGCCCCTGGAACTTTGTGAAATTGCAAAAATACGCCTGCCAGGTCACGTACCCAGTGCGCGTGAGTTGGACATTTTGTAGCGAGCCCCCTCCGGGTTTGGGTATTTAATTTTAGTCCAAAAAATCTTATTTAACGTTATATAACTTTGGAAAAATTGCAGGTAGGCCCTTGGACTTCTGTGTATTTACATTTATGCCCTTGCCAGTATTGTATTTTTGCTTGGATGTTTGCATTTGTTTCATGCATCATTTTAACTCAAAAAATTACCAAAAAAATATCATAGGCTCCTGTTGCATTGTAGTTTAATGCCGTATTTTTCATTTGCATTTTTATTGCATTTTCATATTTATAAAAATAAAAAAACAAGCATTTTCAGCACTATTTGCATTAGAGAATCTATAAAAATTATAAAGAGTCTTTGAAAAATTCCAAAAAAAAATAAATTTTGCGTGTATTATCATCTTCTAGTGTCATTCCAAAAATCATTAAAAATCTCAAAAGAAAACTCCTAAAAATTACAAATCCCCTAAAATCTTTGCAAAAATCTTAAAAATTCTATAAAAATCTTAAAAATCTAATTTCAATTTCTATATTTCCCTTATTATATTAGCTGTACAAAACTAATTTGGAGAATTTTGGACACTTTTTGATATTTTTCATCCTCATTTTAATCTCGGCCAGTAACTTTATTCACTGTTCACTAGTATTTTTGTCCTTAAAAATATCAAAAAAATTAGGAAAAACCTAGAAAAATCACAAAAACATTAGAAAAATACAAAAAGACTAAAAATATTTTTATTTCATGATTTTTCCTTATTTTTGCCCATTTTTATAAATACTCTATTCCTCTCTCTCTTATATTGTATATATGTTCTATTATTGAAAGAGAAAATATAAAAATATAAAATACAAAAAGAAAATATAAAACTAGTAAATTAAAAACCTAAATATAAAAGTATATAAAATTAAAAATTAAAAAAAAATATAAAATTCAAAACCCGCAAAAATTAGCACATTTAGATAAATATTGACAACCACATTTTGTGCATTTTGCCTGTTCTATCCTGCTTGCTCCTTATGTTCGACACTACATTACTTTCACTATATACATATTTTGTAGAGTTATAATAAATTTTAACTCCACATTTACTTTCATTGCTTTATTTAATTATCGTGGGATAATTGTTGACTTAGCCAGGATGTACCGAGGTTCGCAGCAACGACTTTGTTTCCGCCTTGTGTGAGACGTTTAGACCCTCGTATCTCCCGGTTAACCAACTACCTATCTGATTTACGCGGTTTTGGCCTTAGCTTTGGATTTTCTTCTGATTATGATGTAATTGATAAGGATCCAATCCCCAATTATCAGCATGTTCCTATTAGATCATAATTGGACCTAATTAATTAATTCACAAGAAAAAGCCAGATTACTTACACACTAGTCCACGTGCCTTGAGGAGTCACATACAACGCGTGCAGGATCTGTTGTGGCGGATGATCGTCGAAAATCAAAGTGCGTAAATCGATATAGAAATCGAATTGTTGTACACAAGATAGAGGACGAATCAATAATAAAATTTATATCCGGAACTTAAATTAACAGAACACACATGAAATGTGTGTGTGTGTGTGTATAATGGAGAGTCACGGGTCGAACACAGGGAGGCATATCTGATGTGTAACCTTTTCTTTCTTTTAAAAAAATACGATTATAGAGCAAAGAGCATTAGTCCCAAGAGATATAATCAATTAAACAATGCAGTGATTGTATTCATAATTCAAATCAAATAGAATGCAGAAACTAATTTCCAACAAGTAACTGGACGTGGGGATGAAGAATAATATCCATATGAGAAAGGAGTGACTGATTTTTTTCCAAGCTGCTGCATCAAACCATTCATTCGCATCCTATCCCCATGAGCACGTGGGATTTGTGGTAGAGAGAGTCCTAATGTAGCAGTGATATGCACCCGAACATGTAGCTCAAAAAGCTATTGATCTGGAATCCACGAACTAGAACCGGAGGAATGTTGCATGCACATCTTCACCATGCCATAAGCGAGATCTTCCTCTTGACATCAACAACAACCTGAAAACAATGCACAGAAATTAGACGAATGATGATTTGATACCAGTTCCTACGGCTGCAGAAAAAGTAAAGGGACACATGCAAATATCTATGCTAAACAATGAAGAGAATATCAATAAAAAGGTGAGTCGGGAAATGAGATCTGGATGCTGCTGAACTCCAGAACAAATAGCCGTTCTTTTGGAAGAGAATTGCCTCCTGATGCTCTGGGTTATCGCATATGCGTGCTGCAACTAAAATCCCGAAGGCCCGCTGCCCTCCCACGATACAACCTCCCTATCCTTTTATCTCTCTCGTTCTAACAGTCCCGACGTGATTGATGGTAGCCCTCAGATTCAAATGTACGTAATTTGTGCGTGGTCACAACCAACTCGCGGGTGGTTACAGCTACCTTTCTCGATATGCCGTCAGCCCTCGTTTATTTCCTTCCTGCGCGCAATACTCGTACTGTAACTGTTGGTTATTTATCAATTGGAGGACGATGTTTGCATAGTCATGATCGTGTATTGTCATTACAGATCGTGCGATGATTACGTGATACAAATATGGGAACAGATCGCATTAGGGTTCTGCGTATGGAAGTTGGATGGGAACGACAGAAGTCATGCACCCGTGAGTTTCTATATCAAAGTGGGTATTTTATGTGTAATATCCAAAGAATGCATCATTTCGACTTTCACAAAATCAAGAGTGAGAATTCGCACCACATGCAATGTTGCATGTACGCTTTGCATGGGATGGAAAACAAACAACGTGGGAGCAATGGTGGGCCCATCACTAATTACAAAGTTCTGGTCAAATAACAAGAAGACCCATGGAATATGTAGGATTGTTGAAAGGCCCTTGGATTCCTTATACTTTGCAAAGAAGTATTGAAAAATAGTGTTTAGAGTAGGATGGGATAGAGTTATGGTGAGATAGGGTTAACTATGATGAGAGTAATAAAAGCAAATGGTCTCAACCCTCAAATCAAGTATGACGCCTGAAACTGACCTCAACTGAATGAAGTACCCATCAAACCCTAACCTCACGGAATTATGCTCAGATACTGACACTGAACCAGAAAATTAGACCAATAACAAATGAAGTGAAAAGCACACAAACTCACCATGCTAATGCTCAGGAAGATCTTATTTTAACCATTTAATTGTAATGAATCGTAGATTCATCACCCCCTTATGCTTGACTCTTGCTAGTCCCGAGCAAGACAATTTATTGAAAACCAAAACAACCAAAATGATGGAACTCTGATCTTCCGAGGTTTTCCATTGAGTAAACCCATTTCATATTTCTCTACTTCGCAATAGATGTGATTTTGAATCTTGAACTAAGAGTGAGGACGATTTATTTACATATAGTAGGGTAATGGATTCTCTAAAGATGGATGTCGCTTAGGTCAAACAGCACCTGAGTATCAAATTGAACTTAGAATCCAATTGACATATGGATCCTCATCTGACATTCTTTTAGACCATGATGAACGGTGTATAACTTGAAGTCTCCCAATTTGCCAAGTGTTCGGTCCGTGAGCAAGCCCATTATTCCCTTAGCACTGATACTAACTGCGGGAGGTACAACTTCCCTTCCAAGTCGGATCACCCCCGTTAGCTTTATTAATGATATGGTTGGCATTTGTAAGCTTTATTGAGTAGGGTTCGACCATCTGCGTTCGAGATACGCCAACTCTGGCCCTACTGATGCCTTTTATCCACCTGCTCCTGTGGATTTTTAAACAACCTCGACTATTAGCACTAGTTTGCTGCCAATTCTGGCACTGCTCAGGAGTAGTGGAAGCATCTTTATTGTTAAAAGTAGAGCGTACTTACATTATGTGTGGAGGTATTTTAAAATACCTTCAATGTACGGATACTTTAGCTTTGCCAACTTAAAGATATAGCTGTTGGGGTCATGTTTCTCCCTTGGAAAGGCCCAACTCCCTAAGTATACGGGCCAAGAGTCATGGGTGGTAAGGGTTGAACACTTGTCTTTCTAGGATCCCTCAATTTGATAGAAGTGTCAAGTGTACTTGACAATGTTGTTCAGATGGTTATCTTCATGTCTAACAAGGGATTCAATGTCATCTGGTTTCTAATTCAATTTGTCTCTCGGGTAATTAAGCTAAAATAGCCTGAATGGCCAAAGTTACATAAACCTCTTGAGTTTCCTATATAAAGGTGAGGCGGGGTCCTCAACAAAATTTCATGGTTCAAAATCTCATCACATGCTTGGGTAAAAAAATGAAGATAGATGTGCCCAAATGGAAACAAGTAGATCAGAATGAAAAGATTTTTTTTGGGGTTCAAAGACAAGGTTTTGGAAGAATTTCAATTTTTTTGGTTTTTTTAAAGCAAAAATACAAAATATGAAACAAGAGATAGGAGGACCTGAGAAATCCTAACTACCCCCTTATGCTTGAGATGTGCCATGTCCTCATGGTCAACTATATGGAAGGTAAACACAACAGAGGACTCAGAATGCAGATGTGGTAAGATGGTTCAGAAATCCAAGGTTCCATGCAAACTTTGAAAAACATGATTTTTTTTTGAAAACATGCATAAAAAAGAATTATGTACAAGGGTGGATGAAAAATGGGTGGAAATCTTTTTTTTGGTGGATTTTTGTAAATTTTCATTTTTTGGTATTTTTGTGAAGAATGAGGGTACTCCTCATGCTTATCTGTGACTTAGTCCCAAGAGACATAAGTTAGCATAAGTAAGTGCCATGAAAGTGAATGGAGATATGTATACAAATGAATGAAAGAAGAGAACGAGAAGCATGGGTTGCCTCCCACGAAGCGCTACACTTTACGTCTGCAGCCAGACGTGAGACACCCCTAAGGGTCAGTCAAGAACTCAGATGGAGTAGTGGGTAGAGAGTAGATATTCTCAATACAAGGCTTAAGTCTCTGCCCATTAACAGTGAAGGTATGTTGTGTAGAAGGATCACAAATCTCGACAGCCCCCGAAGGAAAAACTGTACGTACAATAAATGGGCCGATCCATTTAGATTTCAATTTACCTGGAAATAGCTTCAGACGAGCATCGAATAACCAAACTTTTTGACCTGGATCAAATGTCTTCCTAGAGATGTGTTTATCATGCCAGACTTTGATTTTCTCCTTATAGATGCGGGAGTTTTCATATGCCTCATTCTTAAATTCATCTAACTCAATAAGTTGCAATTTTCTCTTTTCTCCCGCAGCCTCTAGGTTTAGATTGCATTCTTGAATCGTCCACATAGCTTTGTGTTCTATCTCAACAGGGAGATGGCATGCTTTACCGTAAACTAGCCGAAAAGGAGACATGCCAAGTGGTGACTTGTACGCCGTCCTATAGGCCCATAATGCATCTGTCAACTTCTGTGACCAATCTTTCCTATCTGGTCGTACAGTCTTTTGTAAGATCTTCTTGATTTCCCTGTTGGATACCTCTGCCTGCCCATTGGTCTGGGGATGATATGATGTGGATACTTTGTGTGTAACCCCGTACTCAAATAACAATTTCCCAAATTGATGATTTGTAAAATGAGAACCTCCATCACTAATGATCGCGCGTGGAACTCCGAAGCGTGAAAAGATATTTTTCTTGACAAAATCCAAAACAACCTTGTTATCAGCAGTTCTTGTGGGAATGGCTTCCACCCATTTGGACACATAATCCACAGCTACCAATATATATTGAAATCCTTGTGAGGGTTTGAAAGGTCCCATAAAATCTATACCCCAGACATCAAAAATCTCTACAATCAATATGGGGGTTAGAGGCATCGCATCCTTCTTGGACATTCCTCCTAAGGTCTGACAACGCTGACATGTAGAGGTGTACATATGAGCATCCTTATGCAGATTTGGCCAAAAGAAGCCACTCTGCAAGACCTTGGCAGCAGTTTTCTTGGCAGCAAAGTGACCGCCACATCCTGAATTATGGCAAAGGTTGAGAACACTCGGCATCTCATCCTCCGGAATACAACGTCTGATAATCTGATCAGCACATATCCTAAACAGAATAGGGTCCTCCCACACATAATATTTGGAATCTGAAATCAATTTATCTCGTTGTTGCTTGTTCAAACCTTCTGGCATCTTGTTAGCAGCAAGATAGTTGACAATATTTGTGTACCATGGTAGGTGGGTTATAGATAACAACCTCTCATCTGGGAATGTGTCACTTAGTGGTGGGGACAGTGATTGTGCATTAGATGTGAGTCGTGACAAATGATCAGCTACGATATTTTGTTTTCCTGCTTTATCCCTGATCTCCAAATCAAACTCCTGTAAGAGGAGTATCCATCGAATGAGGCGAGGCTTGGCATCCTTCTTCACCAAAAGATGTCGTAGTGCTGTGTGATCTGAGTACACAATGACTTTTGAGCCTAAAAGATATGGTCGAAATTTTTCCAATGCAAAGACAATTGCCAGTAATTCTTTTTCTGTGTTGGTGTAATTCTTTTGAGCATCATCTAAGGTCTTACTGGCATAATGGATCACGACAGGCAGCTTGTCAATCTTTTGCCCTAACACAGCCCCTACCGCGTAGTCTGAGGCATCACACATGATCTCAAAGTCTTGGGACCAATTGGGTGGTTGGAGAATTGGGGCTTGGGTCACCATGTTTTTCAGAGTATTGTATGCCTCAAGGCATATGTTCCATCGAAGTTAAAATCATGATCTTTGGCCAAAAGTTCAGTAAGAGGTCTTGCTATCTTTGAAAAGTATTTTATGAAACGTCGATAAAAACCGACGTGACCCAAAAATGATCGAATCTGTTTGACATTTGTTGGGGGTGGCATTTTTGAAATCAAAACAGTTTTAGCTTTGTCTACCTCCATCCCCTTTTTAGAAACAATGTGTCCAAGTACAATCCCACTGGTGACCATAAAATAGCTTTTCTCCCATGATAAAACCAAATTCACATCCACACATCTCTGGAGGACTCGATCTCAATACTCCAAACAAGAATCAAAAGAGTGTCCAAACACTGAGAAATCATCCATAAATATCTCCATAAAATCTCCTACCATCTCAGTGAAAATCGCAAGCATGCATCTTTGAAAAGTGGCGGGAGCATTACAAAGTCCGAATGACATCCTCCTAAAAGCGTACGTACCATAGGGCAGGTAAATGTAGTCTTTTCTTGGTCCATGGGTTCAATGGCCACCTGATTGTAGCCCGAGTACCCATCAAGGAAACAAAAATATTCCTTGCCTGCCAGTCGCTCAATTATTTGATCAATGAATGGGAGCGGAAAATGGTCTTTCTTCGTGGCTGTATTCAATCTCCGATAATCTATGCAAATTCTCCACGAAGTGGTTGTTCTGGTTGGTACCAATTCGCCCTTGTCATTGGTGACAACAGTCAACCCCGCTTTCTTGGGTACAATCTGAACAGGACTTACCCATGGGCTGTCTGAGATGGCATAAATGATGCCATTATCCAACCATTTGATGATCTCTTTCTTTACGACCTCCCGCATATTCGGATTAAATCTTCTCTGCATCTCGCGGGAGCGTCGAGCTCCATCTTCAAGGTATATGTGGTGTGTGCAGTAACTAGGACTAATACCTTGGAGATCAGCAAGTGTCCAACCAATTGCCTTCTTATTCTTCCTCAAAACATCCAACAATCGATTTTCTTGGTCACTTGTTAGGTGAGCACTTATAATTACTGGTAAGGTTTGTTGCTCACCTAAGAAGGCATATTTCAAATTCTCAGAGAGAGGTTTCAACTCTAATTGGGAGTTTTCAGATAAATGTAAAGTGTTCTCAGATTCAGTTAAGTCCTTCTCGATATCACATGGGGTGGATAGGAGCTGATCAAGATCAGTGCTTAGCTCCTCTAATAATGGGTCATGGTCTTCAATTGGAGATCCTTCTATAAGTCCAGTGTTCAGACATGCTTGGATAACTTCTTCCTCAATCAAATCCAATTGTTGACAAGATTCAATGTATCCACAATTCTCCTCTTCTTTTTTCTTTTGTAAAGGTTTCATTACATCAATTTCTATCTTCTCGTCTCCCACAGAAAATTCAACGGTCCCTTTTTCACAGTCAACATGAGCCTTAACAGTTGCTAAAAATGGTCTTCCTAATATGATTGGAGTGTGGCTTAGCTTTTCGGGAACTTCCATGTCCAAGACCAAGAAATCAACTGGGAAGTGAAAATCCTGAACCTTGACTAAAACATCCGCTAACACTCCTCTAGGTCTCTTAACCGAGCGGTCTGCTAGTTGGAGTATAACCGGTGTGGGCTTTAGTTGACCTAGGTGGAATTGATCAATCAATGATGTGGGGATAAGGTTAATGGATGCTCCGAGGTCTAAGAGTGCCTTCTCAAATAAGGTATCACCAATTTCACATCAAATCATTGGGGCTCTGGGATCACGTCGCTTTTGGGGCAAGTGATGCAAGATGGCATTGGTGGTCTCTTGGGTTAGAATGTGACGCTCGGGTGTTTGGCTCTTGGACTTTGTATTCCTCTTGGGTGTGCAGATTTCTTTGAGGAATTTAGCATAAGATGGAATGTGTTTGATGGCATCTAATAGTGGGATGCTAATCTGAACTTGCTCCAACACTTTGTGGATTTCCTCATTTGAGGCCATTGAGCTCTTCTTGGAATGGAGCTTTTTTAGTGCCTCAGGGAAGGGAGCTGGTATGGTGTGGGAAGATGGTGAGTCAGATATACAATCGTCTTCACCTAAGATCTCTTCATCTTCGTTCTCAATGAGGTCTTTCCTTTCTTTTTCCTTCCCTTTTATTTGTGGTGGGTCTTGTGTGGTAGTCCCACTCCTAAGAGTCATGGCATGGGCACTAGCATTGCTACTTGATCCAGCTCCATTATTTTGTTGTGCTGAATTTTGAAAATTGTAAGGAGGTCTTTGATTGGGGTATTGAAATCCTGTTGGGGGAATTTGCATATTCCTTGGGTTTGGAGATCCTTGTGTGGGTTGGACTGAACTTTTCAACTGGGTCTCATTCTGTCTCTTCAAAGCTTGTACTTCTCTTTGCAATTCAGTCATCATCTTAGCCAACATATCAAAACGATCCTCTGAAGTAGCGGGTTGTGATCCTTGGGTTGCATGTCGGGACTCAGGTTGGGGTGGTGGCTTTTGTTGTTGAAATCCTTGCCCTTGGTGTTGGTCTTGACCTTGTTGTCTCCATGAGAAATTTGGATGTGAGCGCCAGCCTGGGTTGTATGTATTTGAGTGTGGATTTCCTTGAACCCAGTTGGCATTCTCATATGGTTGAGGTGGCATCTCAGAAGGGTATGGGTTACAATGGAAGGCAATCGAACCTTCTTGGGGTGTGTAAGTCTGTACAATAGGTTGGTTAGTGTAGTAGACCATTGGGTTAGGAGAAAAATGTGAATAAGATTGTGGAGTATTTACAACAGGTGGATGGGTTGGAGTATGTACAAGTGCGACAGGTTGTGGGGGTTGTGGAGCAGATGAAGTTTGCTCCTGGACGTTGCTAACATTTCCCTCTACTAATTTCGTAAGTTGTTCGACTTGTTTAGCAATAACGTCCATTTTGTCTAACTTTTTGTAGACTAATTCCATTTCTAAACTTGAAAGATTCTCCCGAGTCTCAGATGTGTAAGTCTTGATATTTTTTGTTGGGTCGATTCTGCAAAAAGTTTTGATTGAGGCATGGTTGAGAGAATTTTCGCTCATATTTTTAAAGAGTTGCCACGCACTCTCTGCATCTTTGCTTAGAAAGTTTCCTCCGCAGCTTGCATCTACTGTGTTCCTTAAGTCATCTCTAAGGCCTTGGTAAAATGTCTGACATAGGTGCCCCTGAGGAACATCATGATGTGGGCATTTCCTCAGCATGTCATTGTACCTTTCCCATGACTCATGAAACAATTCTCCTGGTTCTTGGGTAAAGGTCGCAATGGCTCTCCTTAAAGCATTTGTTCTACCAATGGGAAAGAATTTGTTCACAAAGGTCTTCCGTAAGTCTTCCCATGTAGTTATGATCCTTCCTAAATTTCTCAACCATTGACTTGCCTTGTCTTTTAGAGAGAATGGGAATAACTTAAGGCGGATGTAGTCTTCACTTATGTCATGGTAGACCAAGGTGTCACTTATGGATAGAAATTCATGGATGTGTTGGATGGGGTCCTCTGCACTCTTTCCATAAAAGTGTGGGAGAAGAGAGATGGTATTCGGTTTTAACTCAAAGTTCCTTTCCATGGGTGGGAGTTGGATCCATGGTGTGAGATGATGGAGACCGGGATCATAATACTCACGGATGGTCTTTGGTCTCTCATTCTCTCTCTCTTTCTCGTCGCATAGCAGCTAATTCCTCTCTCATTATGTTGAATCCTGCCAATAGCTGCTGATTAATTGTATTTTGGTCGGGTGGTCCTGGGATTTGAAACTCATCATCTTCGATTTGATCAAAGTCAGGTGGTGGAGGTGGTTGTGCCATCCTAAATCTAGATGATGATGTAGAAAATCTTATGGGAGTGATGAAGTTGGGGTTGAACAATGGTGGTTGTTGGGACCGACGACCGCACATACACAATCAAACACAAAACAATTCCTTTTGCACACTCAACACGTGATGTGCTCTGATGAGCTTATCTTTTCAATTTTAAGGTGTTATCATCCAATCTTAAAAACACAATTACGCGTCCTAATATGGCCTCTAAATATGGGATTTGGGCTCTAGTGACCTAGTCTGCGTTGTGCTTCAATCACAATCACGTGTGCAAACCATAGTGCATCAACCAAGTTTCAAACAGATTTTTGTGAGATGATTTTTAAGGCGACCACTTGAGAATTAATTTTGATTTTAAAGAGAGGTTCGAATGAGATTAGATCGATTCAAACAATCGCGATTTTAGTGGTCTTAGTTCTTTAAGTAGGGGGAGAAAACCACAGAAATGCAAATGATGCGTGCAGGGTTAGAATTGCGTACCTGGCTCCCGCACTCTACTATGCAATATGCTTCGCAGAAATTTTAAATCTAATCAGGCACATGCAGTCCTAGAATGCTATGATCCTAGATACGTCTAGCAATATGCGTGCACAGAAGTGTTTTTGGTAATTTTTTTGAAAATTTTTAATTTGTTTTAAAAACCGCCTAGATTACAAACAAGCTAATCTAAATGCAGTGCAAGAAATAAAACCTAAGTTATTACAAAAAATTATGGAGGGGTTGAGAAGAGAAGAATGTCCAGTCCAAATTACAGATGAACAGAAAAATACAAGGAAATTTAATTTAACTACGAAATGAAATAGCAAAAAAAAAATTTTTTCGTCAAATCGACGTGCGGTCTTAGACAAGTACGCCTGGTGTCAACGGATCTAAGATGATTGTCTAGCTTTTTGGACGGGCTACTGCCGGTCGCTTCATGGACAAATCGAGATTCCTTCGAGCGTCGGGTACCTGAAAAAAAAAGAACGTCAGATTGGCGAATCAAAGTGCAAATGAAAAGAAAAACAGACACATACGCTTCGCCTCCCCGGCAACGGCGCCAAAAATTGATCGTCGAAAATCAAAGTGCGTAAATCGATGTAGAAATCGAATCGTTGTACACAAGATAGAGGACGAATCAATAATAAAATTTATATCCGGAACTCAAATTAACAGAACACACATGAAATGTGTGTGTGTATAACGGAGAGTCACGGGTCGAACACAGGGAGGCATATCTGATGTGTAACCTTTTCTTTCTTTTAAAAAAAATACGATTATAGAGCAAAGAACATTAGTCCCAAGAGATATAATCAATTAAACAATGCAGTGATTGTATTCATAATTCAAATCAAATAGAATGCAGAAACTAATTTCCAACAAGTAACTGGAGGATGAAGAATAATATCCATATGAGAAAGGAGTGACTGATTTTTTTCCAAGCTGTTGCATCAGACCATTCATTCGCCTCCTATCCCCATGAGCACGTGGGATTTGTGGTAGAGAGAGTCCTAATGTAGCAGTGATATGCACCCGAACATGTAGCTCAAAAAGCTATTGATCTGGAATCCACGAACTAGAACTGGAGGAATGTTGCATGCACATCTTCACCATGCCAGAAGCGAGATCTTCCTCTTGACATCAACAACAACCTGAAAACAATGCACAGAAATTAGACGAATGATGATTTGATACCAGTTCCTACGGCTGCAGAAAAAGTAAAGGGACACATGCAAATATCTATGCTAAACAATGAAGAGAATATCAATAAAAAGGTGAGTCGGGGAATGAGATCTGGATGCTGCTGAACTCCAGAACAAATAGCCGTTCTTTTGGAAGAGAATTGCCTCCTGATGCTCTGGGTTATCGCATATGCGTGCTGCAACTAAAATCCTGAAGGCCCGCTGCCCTCCCACGATACAACCTCCCTATCCTTTTATCTCTCTCGTTCTAACAGTCTCGACGTGATTGATGGTAGCCCTCGGATTCAAATGTACGTAATTTGTGCGTGGTCACAGCCAACTCGCGGGTGGTTACAGCTAACTTTCTCGATATGCCGTCAACCCTCGTTTATTTCCTTCCTGCGCGCAATACTCGTACTGTAACTGTTGGTTGTTTATCAATTGGAGGGCGATGATTGCATAGCCATGATCGTGTATTGTCATTACAGATCGTGCGATGATTATGTGATACAAATATGGGAACAGATCGCATTAGGGTTCTGCGTATGGAAGTTGGATGGGAACGACAGAAGTCATGCACCCGTGAGTTTCTATATCAAAGGGGGTATTTTATGTGTAATATCCAAAGAATGCATCATTTCGACTTTCACAAAATCAAGAGTGAGAATTCGCACCACATGCAATGTTGCATGTACGCTTTGCATGGGATGGAAAACAAACAACGTGGGAGCAATGGTGGGCCCATCACTAATTACAAAGTTCTGGTCAAATAACAAGAAGACCCATGGAATATGTAGGATTGTTGAAAGGCCCTTGGATTCCTTATACTTTGCAAAGAAGTATTGAAAAATAGTGTTTAGAGTATGATGGGATAGAGTTATGGTGAGATAGGGTTAACTATGATGAGAGTAATAAAAGCAAATGGTCTCAACCCTCAAATCAAGTATGACGCCTGAAACTGACCTCAACTGAATGAAGTACCCATCAAACCCTAACCTCACGGAATTATGCTCAGATACTGACACTGAACCAGAAAATTAGATCAATAACAAATGAAGTGAAAAGCACACAAACTCACCATGCTAATGCTCAGGAAGATCTTATTTTAGCCATTTAATTGTAATGAATCGTAGATTCATCAGCGGACACCGAGTGGCTTCCAAGATAGGACTCTGGACTTAGGTTTGAGTACCCGGCTATTGTTCTTATCGTGTAGAAATTGCTCTGTCTAAGGCCGGTTTCTCGTGCATCATATAGGTAGTTTATTTCCTATCTTTACATTTATGCGCGGATCACTTTGCATGTCGACTGCTGGAGTCATGTATGCATCTCTTACTCTGCATGCATCATTGATTTCATCGCTCATCGTCTTTTTCGTCTTCTCCCCCTATTTTCGGACTTAAATAATTATGAGGACCAAAAAATTCGTTAGGCGTTGCTTGTATTGAAAAATACCTAAAAAGAAAAACTATAAAATTGGGACAGCTAAACACACTCGACCCTAAAAGACACTTCACTTAAAATTTTATCTTGGGGAGAGCAACCCCCTCCTTGTCTGTTTGGATGAGCGAAAGAGCGACCCGCATACTAGGGTAGAGCCATATCCTATCTCCGATCAGACTACCGGCCTTTTATATGGGACAGTCTGTTGGGAGGATTGGATTCCCATCAGCTCGCGTAACCGCTCCGATAGACCGACTTGATCACCTAAATAAAATTGACAAGATAATTGACCGAACCTTTACGGTCTTCAGCTCTGCGTTGCATAGGTGAGTCGAGGGTTTGTTTTCTCATCTTGTGTGTTTTCTAGATCTCATCTGCCTGACTCGCTAGATCAACATGATGGGCAGGAGGTCTCCTAGGCAGCCTCTGGCTGCACCGCTTTTCAGAACTCCGGTCTGTTCATCTAGGTTGGTTCGTGACAGCCAAGACCCCCTCTCCGAACCCGAGTTCGATATCGCCCTGTTCCCCCTTGACCATCCTTCTTCCATTTCTGAGATACCAGTGCCAATGCCATATCAGAGACAGCATACAGATGATTTATCGGCACCTAAGTTTGGGTCTTTTACCTTTGCAGAGACCATGGCCAGCAGTGAGGAGAGCACCGAGGGTCAGAGACCAGAGACGATGACATACGTGTTGGACCATGGTGCCATCAATAACACCCTTTTGGCTTCCCTCGAGACGATGCAACGCCATATATGGGATCAGGGAGCCTTCATGGTAGAGATGAGGAGAGAGATGGAGAGGCTGAGGACAGAGCGAGATCAGCCGAGAGCCGTAGGAGCAGGGGACATTCCAGATCAGCCGGAGGAGCCGGTCCAGCCGGCAGCAGCAGCAGATCACTCGAGACCGATGCGGGAGTTGCACAACCCCGGATCGACACTTACGCACCAGTGGATCATTCTTCCCGCGATCGTGGGGGACTTCAAGTTCCCTCCACAGACGATTCAGCTACTCCCCCGCTTCCACGGGCCCACGACAGAGGAGTCACATATTCATCTCCATGAGTTTGAGATGATCTGCAGCACCGTCCACGATCGGCATGTGGATGAGGACACAATTCGGATGATGGCTTTCCCGTTCTCCCTTGTTGACAGAGCAGCCAACTGGCTGAAGTATTTGGGGAGATTTGTCTACACCTGGGAGCAGCTCCGCACCGAGTACTTGAACAAGTACTATCCACTCGTGCGGACCAATGCAACGAGGGCCCTGATCAGCAACTTCTCCATGCTCCTCAATGAGCAGTTCCACGAGGCATGGGAGAGGTTCAGAGAGCTTACCGACATATGCCCACACCATGACAACTCGAAGCCGAACCTAGTTCAGAGCTTCTTTTGCGGACTGACACCAGAGCTGCAGGGTATGGTGAATGCTTCTTGTGGGGGTTCCTACTTCGCGAAGGATGAGGATCAGGTCTGGGCCATCTGTGAGGAGATGGCCGAGAACTACACTGTGATATCCCAGACCCGCCTCTACACTTAGCGACGACCCCAGCCACAGGACGTGCAGTTTCAGAGGATAACACGGGTAGATGCTGGTCCTTCCACTCCATCCTCGACAGCCGCACATGCAGAGTCTACAGTCGCAGACATGGGCATCATCAGCAAGAAGCTGGACCGGATCGAGTTGATTGAGAAGAAGCAGTGCCAGGGCATCACATAGATGGATCAGATGGCACAGATGCTGAGTGACCTGAAGACATAGATCATGTGTCTACAGGAGGCACAGACGGCTTCTCAGCCCCGTCTCAGATCACGAGGAGATCCGAGAAGCAGTGGTAGCTCATCCCAGCACTCCAGTCAGCCTAGACAAGTTCACCTTGTACAGGCAGAGTCGTACCAGCAGCCACCACAGTTCTATCAGCCACCACCATCCCAGGACACTCAGATGGTGGTGTATCAGCCGGATCAGCCTTGACAGTACTCCCCCACCCACCTACAAGCAGGAGCCGTTGATAGACGTCAACGGGATTTGGTATAACCGACCTCAGCCCGGTATCCGACGAGACTATCCCGGATTCTGCTGGTCGACTGGAGGCACCAGTTCCCAGCAGCAGCCTCCAGTTCAGGGTGGCCAGTACGGCCAACAGCGTGAGCAGCACCAGCAGCCCCGGCCCCCAGTACAACACCAGCAACAGCCATCCCGGCACCAATAGTTTGGTCCTCGTCCCTATCAGCATGGACAGTCTTGGAGGCGAGAGCAGCCTCAACAACAGTATCATCAGCAGTATCCCTCTCACCTCACCAGCAGCAACAGCCTCATTACCAGCGAGGCCACCCATCAGGTTCTCATGGGTCGACCTATGAGAACCCTGCCTTGGATGATCTAGCCCGCCTCATGACCGAGCAGCAGGGCACTTTTTGACGGGAGATGGATGAGTTCCATCAGGAGATGAGGGAGATAGTGAGAGGGAAGGCCGCCATCCCTGCCCAGATCGAGCCGAACCCGAACAGCCTCAAGAGGAAGTCTGAGCAAGTAGAGTTCACTGAGATTACCACTCCTAGTGCTTTACTTGATGATATGACTGCATACATGTTTGATGATGACTTTGTTACACTTAGGAGCGGTAGGATGCCAGCAGGCGATGCCTCATCTGAGCGACGATCCCATGCCACTTCAGGAGCATCGGGCGAGGAGGAGAGCAGTACTGATGCCGCTAGAGATGATGACGGTGGTACTGATACCACCAAGGATGTTGATCCAGCCGACAGTACTGAGGTCGTCGCTTCACCAGTTGGAGGAGGTGGTACTTACGCCATCATTTCAGTTGCTGAGCCAGAGCACGGTACTGATGCCGCGAGTCCAGATGCCGAGGGTGGTACTGAGGCCACCATTTTCAGTTCAACTAGTCATGTTGTTTTTCCTTCGGTGCATGTATCTCAGGACATTTCTGTAAATAAAGGAAAGGGTTTATTGTTCTCGGATCCACCTGTATTTCTTGATGATGTTTGTGTGGATTTTGTTGTTCATGCGCATTCCAGACCCTCTCCTAGTCCTTCATCTGAGAAGGACCCTGTAGTCCCCTTTCCCCAAGCACTCCACTAGGCTAAGGGGTAGAAAAAAGAAAATCAGAAAAAGAACCATTAAACAAAGTTTTGCCAGCAGATGATGGATAGATTTCAGATACAACTGACTCTACAGGAGGCCTTGGAGTACATACCCTTTTCTAGAGATCACTCAGAGATAGGACCATAGTTAGGAGGAAAAGGCGGAACCATCAGTCAGAGATCCATGTGCTCACTCGTGCCACTTGTTTCACGATTTAGAACTGTCTGCCAGCTAAGAGGCCAGATGCATGAGCCCCGTATGTCATATGCCACATTCATGAGCAGATGTTCGACCGCACTCTATTAGACAACGGTTCTTCGATCAACCTTCTTCCGACAGCCCTTCTCGATCGCCTCGAGTTGGTCCCTCTCTGACAGAGCAGGACAGTCCTTTGTTTACTGATCGATATGTCAAGAGGCTGAAGGGGTTGCTGAAGGATGTTGTCGTCACGATTTAGGGCTTGAAATTCTTCGTGGACTTCGTTGTGTTGGACATGGAGATCCCTGAGTCCGTGACCAATACCCCCATCATTTTAGGACACCCGTTCTTGGCCACGGCTAAGGAAGTGTCTGACCATGATAGCGAGAAGGTATACTTTTGCGTCGAGGGCGAGAGTATACAAATAGAGATGGTCAAGGAGACTAGAGCCAGAGATTCAGCTTGCTTAGAGCTGACTTTCGATTCAGAGCAAATGATAGAGGAAGGGCGAGACATCCACAAGGATTGCGATTTTGTGATCACAGATGACGAGGCGGTTTGGGCAGATCCAGTAGCATAGGCCATCCTCTCACCTTCAGAGTTAGCTGATGCAGAGATGCTAGCAAAGGAGAGCTTGAGAGTGCATTCCTGGTCCAGGGTACATCTCAGGCAGCAGAGCTGGTTCCCGATCGTGAGGCAGATTTTTGTGATTCTGATACAGATCCCTCAGAGTCAAATATTGACTGGGCAGAGTTTGATGATTTGATATTGTCGCGACCCCGATTTCCGGGCCATCAGATCCTCCATATCCAGATCTGGTTACCCAGCAATAATTTATTCAGCAATCACAACTAACATTCAGAAACAAATTACAAATAAAAATACTCAAAAAGAAGTATTTGATACTTTTCCATTCACAAAATAAAGTTTACATGATCCATTGTCCCACTAAAACCATTTACATGTACATTAACCGAAAGGAAATAGACAACAAGATTACTAACTACCTCACAAAGTAAAGCTACCCAGGCTGGCTGGATGTCTACTAGGTAAGCTAGCTGCATTACTAAAGTCCTTGTGATGGCTCACCGACACCTGTTGGATTTTCCATAAATCATAGGATAAAAATTAGCGAATGCTAAATAACGAAGAAGAGAAAAGCAACAAATTATGTAATTTTCCAAAACTTATTATCACCAAAGGTTTCATTCCTTCTTGTTAATTTAATTCATATTCCTTTCTATTCTATGTCAGGGATTAGTACAGGGGAATTACCTCACCACTATAAAGGACTCCGAAGCTGTGGATACTTTGGGATTGGAGATTGCGTTGATCTTGGTAAGCTTATGCCACCGCACATCGCCTCAACCAATCCTCCAATACTACCCTGACAAATTTTCTTTTCTTTTATTAATCAGGGTCTCAAACACCCAGCTTGGAAAACAAATGAGCACACCGTCCTCGAGGACTCAGTTGCTTAAAACCTCAGGCTAACATTTAATCATATAACCTAGCGGCTATAAATACATATTATCATGACCAGTCGCTATTGAACCACCCGTGCCTCCACATGGCACGACCACATCTTCCGTCGTTCAACCCGAAGATATTAGCTCCCGGTACCACGCGTTGCAAAACATTCATTTCGTGCACACTTATCATAACAGGTAAATCTTCGATTTGCATAATCAACAACCCTTAGTATAGACTCTCATATATATTCATATGCATATATACTCGTATTTAGTCCTATTTTAACTCCCAAACCCTAATTTTCAAAGCCATCACATCAATTTGATGCTTAAACCTTATTTTAGTGGGAATCACAAAGCAACTCTACAGTTTTTTTTCAAAAAATAGCCAAAATTAGGGTTCTTAATATCAAAGAACATAAAATCAAGAATTTTAATAATCTCGTATGAAAATCCAACAGCGAAAGGAAGGATTTCGTTACCTAATTGAGCTCTCTCTCATGTATGCAAGGCTTTATCGTGTTTCGTTTTTAGAAAGGTTATTTTAAGACTCCTGAAAAGATCGAATTTCATTAAGTATCAAAAATGCTACGAACGTGTCAAGAACGCGAAGAACGAATGAAGAACACGAAGTACACGAAGAACGCTGATTTAGCCAAAAATTCACAGAGTCTAAAATGGTATCTCACACAAGGCGGAGACACCTGTCGCTGTGACGACTCACGATAAATCTTGGACTAAAATCAACAATTAACCCACACTACAGATCAACAATTAGAAATAAATGTGGAGTTAAAATTTATTTTTAACTCTACAAAAGATGTATAGCAGTCAAGTATGCAGAGAGTTCGAACACAGGGAGCAAACATGGTAGGTGCACAAATAAAGGTGTGTGTGTGAGTGTGAGAGATGTCTACACTAAGCAAGCAAGCAAGGATTTTTGTGGGTTTTTTATTTTGTATTATTTATTTATTTTTTTTAATTTTGTATTTTGATTTTTAATTTTCTGATTTTTATAATTTTATATTTTATATTTTTTTGTTTCTTTTTCAATATTGGAAAATATAAGCAAAGTAATAAAAGACAAGAGAAAGTATTTATAAAAATGTGCAAAAATAACCAAAAATTCAGAAACAGAATCTTTTTGATGTTTTTATAATTTTATACTGTTTTTGTGATTTTGGGGCTTTTTCAAAATGTTTTTGGTATTTTTAAATACTGAAATAGAACAAAACAATGGACAAGCTACTGCTGGGGGTAAAATAGGAATTAAAAATAGCAAATAGCCACAAAATTTTTCCACACTATTTTTCAAGTAAAGATAATCAAAACAGGAGACTACAGGACTTGAGTTTACAAATTTTGGAGTTTTCTACAATTTTACAGATTTTTTTTGAAGTTTTTAAGTATTTTTGAATTTTTACGGTTTTGCTTTTGAGATTTTTAGTGATTTTTGGACAGACACTAAAATAGGTTAAAATACACACTAGGATTTTTTTTGGAATTTTTCGAGGTCTTTTAGTATTTTTTGGTATTTTCTAAGCTAGACAGTGAATAAAAAGCATGTTTTTGATTTTTAATAAATATGAAAATGCAAGAAAATCAAAAACTAAAAATATGGCGTTAAATTACAAGCACACAAGAGCTTATATTTAAATTTTGAGAATTTTTGGAATTAAAATGAGGATCCAAATAAATACTACAAGTTCACAACAATATCACAACCTGGCAGGGGTATAAGTGCAATTATCAGAACATCCAGGGGCACACATGCAATTTTCCACAAAAGTTTGAACTTAATATTTAATTTACAGGGCCAAAAACCAAATACAAAACCTGAAGTGGTATCGGAGCAATTTTCCCACCAGGGCGCGTGACTTGCACGCGCCTGGCGAGGACTACGATGTACTTTCTACAAAAGCTGGGGTTCACATGCAATTTCTCCAAAAATATAACACTTAATATCAAAGGTTTGGTACTGGAACGAAATAAACTCAAGACCGAGGGCCTCTATGCAAAATGCCCTCACCTCACGTGTACAGGTCACGTGAGGTGACGTGGCGGAGGACCTAAGTGTAAATACAATAACAGCGAGGGTCTTTTTGCAATTTTTACAAAACTTTTACACTACATACGAAAGTTTTTAGACTAAAAAGTAAATACAAAATGCGTGGGGGCTTAGATGGAAAATACCTTCGGAGCGTGGATCCAACGGCTGCAGATCTTCACTTATACACGTGGCGTGAATCCAATGGTCGACGACGCTTCGCTTGGACGACGGAGATTAGATTATCTAGCGACGATCGGACGGTGGGGACGTGGCGCGATCCAACGGCTGCTGCTCGACCTGGAGGGGCTCCCTGATCCAACGGTGCAGGCGCGCGGAGGAAGAACAAGGAGGAGCGCCGGCGAGGCGAACTTCCTCGCTCCAGATCTCCGCGCTCCGACGAGCTTCAGGCATCAAAATGGGGCTGCGACCTCCCAAGGTCCTCCTCTAGCTGCTGGCGGCGGCAAAAAGCCTCGACGATGGCCGAGGGGCTCGCTGAAGGGCGGCGGAGCTACAGAGCTTCGTTAGCTCCGGCAAAGCTCCAGATTCGCCTCCAGGCGTCGATGAGTGTGCGTGGACCTACAAAAAGCATTAGAAGGTCTAGGGCAAAGTCTGTGACTTTTTAGCAGAAATTTAAAATACCAACCTATTTATGGATGACAATGATATCCATGAATTCCTCTGTCTAGAGGAAGGGAGAGTGCAGCTGAATTTCTCCTTGTCAATTATGATGAGATTCTTGCTGAACTAGTTGATGAGGTTTTTATGGAGATAATGTGCCTTCAAGACCAAGAACAGATCATTGAGAATTCTGCAGTAAAGAGGATATTATCGGAAACTTCTGTGAATTTTTGAATGAAGAGGCTAAACAACTAAGGGTGGACACAGAATAGACGAAAGAAGTCACTACTGAAGTAGCTCCCACTCTGCATGAGTTGAAACAGTTACCCTCCACTATGAAGTACACCTTCCTTGCGGGTGAACCTAACATGTACCCGATCATCATCAATGCCCATCTGCCAAGAGACCAAGAATGCTGACTGATAGGGGTTCTTGAAAGGTAAGGTGATAGGTTGGAAAACTTTGAATCTCCATGGGATCAATCCTTCCCTTGGCTCGCATTGCATTTTCCTCGAGGAAGACAACAAACCCTCCGCAGATTTCAGAGAAGGCAGAATCTGAACCTTCGGGAGGTTGTCACGAAAGAGATTCAGAAATGGTGTGATGCATGATTCATATAGCCTATATCTGATAGCAAATGGATGAGCCCCCTGTATGTAGTTCCAAAAAATTAGGGATCACCATCGTGAAGAATGACAAAGGAGAGGAGATCGCAACCAGAGTACCACTTCTTGGCGACAGTGCATAGATTACAGAAGACTCAATCTTTCCATCAAGAAAGATCACTTCTCATTGCCTTTCATTGACCTTATTCTCAAGAGACTAGTGACGAAAGAATATTTTTGCTTCTTGGACGGGTACTCCAAATACAATTAAGTTGCTATAGCATCTGAAGATCAAGAGAAGACCACATTCACCTATCCATTTGGTACATATGCCTTCAGACGAATGTCATTCGGGCTATGCAATGCCCCAACCACATCTCAAAGGTGTATGCTTGTAGTTTTCGTTGACATAGTGGGAAATTTTCTGTAGGTTTTCATGGATGAGTTTTCGGTCTACAGTGACTCCTTTGATCAGTGTCTTGATTACCTTGATCGAGTTCTTCGGAGGTGCTGCGAAGTAAATCTAGTGCTCTCGTAGGTGAAGAGAAACTTCTTGGTGACTAAAGGAATTGTGTTGGGTCATGTTGTATCTAAACGTGGCAAGGAAGTTGACCCAGCAAAGGTGGAGGTGATTTTTAAGCTAGAGCCACTGAGAACTCTCAAACAAGTACGGTCATTCTTGGGCCATTTCGATTTCTACCAACGATTTATCGAATGTTTTAGCAAGTTGGCCCGTCTATTGATAGAGTTGCTCGATGAGGAGAATGATTTCATTATTGATGATTGTGTGCACCTTGACTTTAATATGTTGAAAGAAATTATCACTCAGGCCCAGTCTTCCAGCCACCGATTTGTACTCAACCGTTCGAGATATTGACACATGCATCAGATTATGCATCTATGTTGTACAGTGTGACGAATTGTGAAATTACCCTTATTAATAATGTCAGAATAATGATTAAAAGAATGTTCATTCGTTGCAGGTGGGCAATTTAGGGTTGATAAAAAAATCACTTAATTAATTTATCAATTAAAGGAAGCGATTATATTTTTTACATGGGTAAGTCCAAGGTCGAACTCAGGGAGACATCCTTCTCCTTAGGTTTATTTAAAGTCAATCAAGAAATTAGATTTTCATAGATATATTTTTTAATTTTAAATGCAATAAATGAGCAATATGCAATTTTGGTAAAGTTTAGGGGTTAAATTGCAAATTTCAATCAAATGAATTCAAAAAATCTTCAAACATGGCCTGAATGTTAGATATGGTGAAATTAAACTATTTTAATTTTTTGGAATATTTAGATACGAGATGAATATTTTATGAAATGAATGAAAACAATGACATTTTCAATAATTACTTGTAATAAATATTAAATATTCTTATTTTCAGAAAATAAAATTATCTAAGATATAACACTAGGTAATATATCACAGAAAAATTCTAGAACTTAAAAATGTTGGATTTAATATTATTAAAAATTAAGTAGAGAAATGCACAAAATGATTTTTGTAGAGAGAAGTATGCTTGAAAATGCAATTCTTTTTAGTAAAATATTTATAACAATTAATTATATGATTCTTGATTTTTTGGCAATTTTTCAATTAATGGTTAATTAATTATGAATTTCTAAGCACAAGATGAGAAAATATTCAATTTTCCGCAAGAATAATAAATATTTATTAACCACAAATCATGAAAATATAAAGCACATGTGACATTGTAGATAATTAATTGTAGAACAAAGTGCTAATTTTTTGAATAATAAAATGATGCAATAATGAAATTCAAATAAAAGAGGAAGACAGGGGTCTGTTTGCAATTACAATAATTAAAATAAAACAGAAAATGTAGAATAGGAGTGAAATTGTAATGACCTAAACCCCAAGGGGTTTCTGCAAAATTCCTAAAGGGGCACATGCGTCGCACGTGCCCTCTGGACGGCGGGGAGTCTTTTACGAATATCTGACGCTGCAGGAGCCTTCTCACAAAATAGCCAAGGGAGCACGTGCCTTGTCTGGGGGGGACCGGTGCTGGAAACAATGGAACTACAGGGGCTCCACCGCAAGATTTCCTCTTCCCACATGCTCATCGGGGGGGGCGTGGTTAGGGCAGAGGCATTGGCTTCGGTTGAGTCAAGCTGGTCGACCTCACATTTGCCATGTCGGTAGAGAACGACGAGTCGAGGGCAAAGGCGTCTGGCTGCGGGTTGATGACGAACCCAGGAGGCGATAGAGCATTTGATGCAGGGGCGATGCTGGGCGACCCTTTAGGCGGAGCTTGCGGTCGATGGTGGTCTGGTGTCTCACAAACTGCGTTGCTCTAGGCAGCGGGGTTGAGCGAGGTCGACGTACGACTGATGCTGGTCGCTGCTGGTTGTGGGCGACTAAAGAGCGGGCCACAGAGCGAAGGCACGCGACTGCGAGGGTCCAGCACGCACAGATGCGCATTGGAAGGCATGGGATATTGTTCCTTCTGCGCGGGGCATGAAGATGGCTGAGGAGCTTGGGCAGCGGAGGGTTTGCTGCTGTGCGAATGGAGGTGGCTGGTGAAGCAAGGCCGAGCAAGATGGTGATGTTGCGCGAAGTTGATGTAGTGCGAAGGTCGGGGAAGATGTGTGGGTGGAAGAACAGAGGAAAACGGTCAAAACAGACGATGAAGGAAATGGGTTTGTAGGGTATTTGGGGATTCACCTGAAGTTGAGGATGGAGATGCCCTCCTGTTGTCGAAGCTTGGTTGGATCTCATCGAAGGAGGTAAACACCATGCGGAGGAGCCCACCGGCGAGTTATTTACGAGAATGGGATAGGGATGAACTTTATTACCCATTCTGGGTATGGATTCGAAATAATTCCCAAATCCCAAAGGGGGTTCCTGGCTCTACCGTTTTAATCTTTTTCCTTAGTATTCTTTTTAATTTTTTTAATTTGGAAAAAGTCTATATCTAAATTTTTAAAATTTATGCAATTTTTTATATCAATTAAGTTAGCGTTATTAATTTATATTGTGTAATTTTCCATTTCGATTTTTTTGTACACTGCAGAACATTTGGACTTGTATTGTATTACTAAAATTTGTGATGTTTTTGAACGTATTTGATAATCCCGTCTTCATAAAGCGGCATTAATCATATCTCTATGTTGAGTCGGTAAAATGTAGAGTAGTCGAATATCAGTGAATTTGTAGAATCACAAATAAAGATAACAGAACTTCATTACTGGCATTTAAATGGCAAACAAAATTCTGAATATGTGCCTTACAACATCATAACAAAATGCACATATTTGTCCTTAGATACATAACATTTCATTATACTATCTCAAATTTGATTCAACGCCTCGATCCCACTCGCGCGCCATGAATTTCGCTCAGGCGTACGTACTTCAATGCAATTGTATAATGTAAGTTAGCCAGTTCTTTATACAAATCTTCTTCTTCGTCATATATTTCTGTGAGCGGTGAAGTCTCACTCTACAAAGAGTCTTCTGGAGGAAGTGGCATTGTCTGAGGCGAGTAAGGAGTGAACTGAGATTCAGACTGGACTGACTGAGGCTACGATCGTTCCTCCTCAGAAAGACATAGTGGTACTGGTGGTCACTGTGGTACCGGTGGTGGCTGCGGTACCGGTGGTGGCTGTGGTACCGGTGGTAACTGTGGAGCATGGTGCAATTCACGACGTGATCCTCTACTAGTAGATGGTGCATGCACTGCTAAGAAACGATTGTCGGGAAGGCGCACCGACTTGCGAGATGTAATGTGTGTTATAGCCATAACCTGCATGAGTATAACAACAATTGATAATATTTTATGAAAAATTATATTTGCATCACATCTATTGTCAAACAGTAATAACATGATTTGGTAATGTAAAATGTAAAGTTTTTATATCATGAGTAATAGCAAACAGAAATAAAGTAAAGAGTTGTTGCAAATATAATTTATTTCTTATTTACAAAATGAAGATAGCAAGTTACAGTCAGTGAAACCACTTCTTCGTGTGGTATACAGTATTGGACAGACGACCCTTTGAAGATGACCCTTTTCCTTTTCCATGTCTGGACCCCTCTCCTACTCCTCGATCAGCCTCCACCCTTCCTGTTTCTCCTCTGTCGGTTGAACCTCTCCCTACGTCACCACGACCTCTCCCATGTGCAGTCGTGGTTGAATGCTTCTGCCCAGTTCTGTGCCAATCACTCCCTCTCTGTGTTGTAACATTTGAGGTGCGGGGGAGATCTTGATGGGTAACCGGTGGATGCATTCTTGCACAGGATGACCTAGGAGGATCCATATATGATGTATCCATGGCCCATGATGCAGCTCCAGAGTCAAATTGGTGAGGTAGTAGCTGCCCAATATCGTAATCAGGAACATCAGTTTGCTAACTTTGAGTGGACCCATCTACTAGTATTGCTGAGGTTGAATTGGTTGGGCTTCCTGAGTATGGAGTACGTCGTACGATGGGGTAGGCTCGTCGGTCCGAAAACTATATTGCTCTCCCCATTGTTGAGATGCAAATGTTGTAGGTTCGGTGTATGATGTATACGTGGGGGGACATCGTGTATTCCCGGATCCACTAGAGACATGTTTTGAATCGTATATTCGACGTAGCCAATCATTTGTTGCATTTCCGTGCTTCGTCGATGCTCTGTCATCATTTCCCTCACACGAAATAATGAATTCACCTATAAAAGTAAAAGTCTCGGTTACAAGTTATGTAATGGTCACGATGAAGAAAATAACATGTGGTGTAAAATAATTACCAGCTATTCCACCTAGGTCCATGTGATTCATAAGCTTGTCTCGGAGGTGGAATGGCGGTTGCGATCCAACGACGAGTAACTTACTAATACCATGCCAAATATTCAGCGAGAACAGTATCCACCACCCTGTCCAAATGTCTCTCTGTAACAACGTCCTCCATCCGTCTCTGCCATTGGGCCAAACGGTCTTGATGGTGTACACCCCAATCATACAGTTCATTATCTCTCGGTCGAGCACGTCTATCATCGGAGGGTATTTGTGGCATCGCCTCCGGGATGTGTTACCGCAAACCGAACTGCCACATCACACGATCGGGGGCATGCATGACAACAATGTTGAAGCAGATAAGAACTGTCTTGGACAACCATATAGCTTAACCCTCGCGGCATATTGGAGGTAGACGCACTACAATTTGGTCCTCATAAGGTGTCCACCTCATATGGTGAGAGCGTTGCTATCGATCAATGATTTCGGATTCCATAACATAATTGGTATTGAATGAACAATGACTGTCACATACCTGATGCTCCTCTTACAGATCCAACTCATTGCGGTAGAAGGATAAATGAGTGGTGGATACATTCTCTCTGTGTGACCTTCTTCCTCCCGTCCACCTAGCCACGTAAGGAGCTGATTGCAGAGTTTCCTCTCTCAACTGGTATGGACGGGGTCGTCCTACGTGGATGTGCTCCCATGCCCATGTCTTCGTATACGAATAAGAGGCCACTTTATTAAATACTACATTGGGTATATGGTACATTTTATATGTAAGAAGTTGTTACCTGGAGCAAGGTCCAGAAAGCATAAGCTCTCTTCGATTCATTAAGGAGAACTGATCCAACTGAAAGTACATCTGAGCCAGCACTGCTGCACCCCATGCTCTTTGTCCACAATTCTGCAGCTAGTGCACGAGCAAAAGGTGACGAAGATGTACCTTATTTGCACTTGCATCTAGCAATAAGCTTGATCCAACTTGATAAAGTACCAGTGCCCTAGCAACCCTCTCCGCCGTGAGTGGATCATTGAACTGAAGAGCCGTCGCTGTCAACAAAGTCCTCGCGATCCACGTTAATATGATCTTTCCTCCAACAAGCTCCTGATCTTCACTGTCATCCGGATTTACCCCAAATATCTCCTCGCAGTATGAACCCCAATCCAGCTGGCTATGTTCCTCAAATCCAATGACTGGTCATGGTTCCACCCTTAAACCATTCAAGAGTGAGACATCCTTCAATGTGGCAGTTGCCTCACCTTGTCAAAGGTGGAAACTGTGTGTTTCCGGTTGTCACCTTTCAGTCAATGCCTTCATCAAAGACTGGTCAATCGTGGCCCTCTTTCAGGTTGGAGATGCAAATAAAATCTGCTACCTCCAAATGTCTATTAACAGCATCACTACGTGGTAGTTCAAGTACATGATTCAGAGTTCGTCCATGCTCCAAAAAGCGATGCGCCTGTGTAGTCACAATAAGTAAACATTAATTGATGTCATTGAACTTACTTGTAAAAGATGATTTCTCTCATCGTATCAATATCTGGTAGAGGTCGACCAGATATATGTTCTCCATGCCTTGTCAGTACAGAAGAATCGACAGGTCCTGCAACTGTTTACATTGCTATACAAAAAATTTAAAGTAATACAAAGAGGTGGTAACGAAAGAATGCCATAAAAATTTATATAAATGAATCTCATAATTAAAATACTGGAGTACATAAAGTCTTTTACAATAACTACTCATGCCTTTAACAAGTAGTTTTATTATGACCATGCTCTTTACAACGGCTACACCTAACTTGCACTTTACCCATCTCATCCATGCTACCGCGTAGACGCCACCTTCGAGGTCGGCTAGGATTGGAAACTACATTTGGATGGAGCAATGGCGAGGGTTCCAAGGGCAGCCAGAAGCGACGATCAGGAATCGGGACGAACGCATGTGCGTATGTGGATCGGAACGAGGTTGCCGTATAAAAATCAGAGCAGAATTTCAGGTGTTCTGTACTGACATTGACATTGTTGCATACCGCAATTATGTGCGGGCATATTATTCGCATCGCCTGCATATGGACTGTTAACCATTCATATTCACCTTGTATTTGCCTTTAGGGGCCCGAACTTCAAACTCCATGAGAGTGAACTGCTCCACCATCAGATCACGTGCTGATTGTACAAGACCATCCGTTGGCTTCTCATATTGGGGCATTAAGTGGCCGGTTACCCTCTCACCAAACATCCGTCGTTCGACGAAGTAAGTGTTTAGGCGATAAAATACTGCTAAAACAAGCGTTAATACAGGAAGGCCCCGTATTCCCCTGAGAACACTGTTAAAACTTTAATAGAGGTTTGTAGTGGTCAGTCCCCATCGACGCCCCTCATCGTAAGCGCAAACCCAGTAATGTCGGTCCCCTTACCTATCTTATTATCCAGTCATACGCATCTGAGTCGGCTGTTCGGATTTGGTTCATAATGCGCACATGATCATACTTACTCGTCACTTCCTCGGTGCTGTAAAATTTCTTTTGTATCCACTTATTAGTAAACCCCGCCCGATGCATATTCCCCTGCATGTGACGGAGGCAGAAACGATGACAGTGACTTCTCTCCACTGGAAAGTATTGAGGGAGCAAGTTCTTGAGGCCGGAAAATCTATCGCTGATGAAACAAATACCGTCGCGATCAATGATACCGGACAATTTATGTAAAAGAAACCCCATGATTCTAACCGTTCACTTTCTAACAAAGGTAATGGGAAAGAGGTGACCATTAGCATCAGCAGCAGTAGCAGCAAGCATATGTCCCTTATATTTCTCCCACAGATGGGTGGCATCAATGCTCAAGATGGGACGGCAATGCTGAAAACCTTGGATTGAGGGAGCGAAGGCCCAAAATAGACGGAAAAAGGCAGCTCGTCCTTCTATGAGTGCGCCAGTTTTAGGGTGAATCGATGGTTGATGTTCGAACTCATAAAAGGAACCGGGATTGCAGTGTCTCATCAGCCACATGAATCGACGAATATCTGCATAAGAACCAACAACATCTCCGAATATCCTCTCCAAAGCTCTCTGTTTCCCATTCCATGCTTTCTTATACGAAATTCTGACCCTATACTTTTCCTCAACAAGTGATTGGATAACACTTGGAGTAAGTGTTAAATTAGATCTCAAAGTGGCAAGAATAAATCTCCCAACGAATTTCGAAGTACAAACACGATTATCGACAAGAAGTATTGCATTACGGCAAGTGTGTTCTGCCCGGTAACTACTTACTTGCCAACTATCACGATGACTGTTGTATGCTGCATGTAATCTCCAGTGATGATTAACATATATACAACTTGTCGTATACTGGGTGCTCTTCAAAACATCTACCTTGAACTGGACGTACTTCGACAAACTCCAAGTGGACAATTCGTCAATTAGGCTCGTCTTCGAATCGAAAGATCGATTGAGCCAGAAGTCCTTTCCTGGTGCTCCATCGTTCGGAGCATCATCAACTTCATTTAAAAATGGCACCTCCTCTGCAAAGGTACCAAATATCCAATCATCCGAACCGAAGAAGTCTGGTAGATCATCCGTAGGATCCAAATCCATCCCATAGTCCACCGGTGGATTATATATTGGTTCGTTGTGTATTGAAGAAAGAAGAGATTCCTGACCGTGATCGGGCAATAATTCCAACCTAGCATCAGTGGTCCCATGCAAGCTTGTTCATCCACTCTTTCAGCTTCATTCACTCCTTCCTCTTCCTCATCGTAATCGTCTTCATCTCCCTCGTCACCAATATTGCCATTATCGTCTTGAACATCATCTTCCTCATATGTGGATTCGTTAAGATCAAACAATTGTTTCGATGATGTTCCCACATCAACTTGAGATGGAGCGATCTCGGCTTCCTCAATTAGAAGCTCCATCATCCCCACTTGCCGACTCACTCGCAACATTAAGTTTGTTATTTTATTTGTGTCAATCATGATTGGACGAAATGAGCTTTCACTTGCAGGACACTTGCATGTGATTTTAATATCATATATATCGGGTGTATACCCAGTAAGTCCATATATATGAGCAAGCAGATCGTCATAAGTACTAGATACAGGCACTCCGATCATGTCACTATAACCTCCTTAATATGCAATCTCAATATCCATGATTCTAACTTGTCTGCCCCAGAGCACATATAGCGCAACAATCTCAGTCATTTCCTATATATCACTAAAAATTATTAAATGACGTACAAACTTGTACTCGTAGAATTCTATTGTTTAAAAAAATTGACAAAAGCCTAAAGCAAATCTCTATCCACATCTTCCTATACAATCTCTGTTACCATTAGTTACAAATCTCCCATTAGTTATTTAAAGATCAAAAGTCTGATAAGTTGTCATTACTGATATCTCCCATTAATTTTTATAACTACAAATTAAAAGTAGCACAAATAGAAATATTTGAACAATATTACAACTACTATGTGATGTTACCACAACTATCAAGCATTATACTACTAGTTTAGTTGGTCTCAAATTTAACTACTAGTTTGAACAATTTTTATAACTACAAATTAAAAGTAGCACAAATAGAATATTTGAATAATATTACAACTACTATGTGATGTTACCACATGTATACAGTGTACGAGCACTAGAATGGTTTAGCAAGAATACCACAACTATCAAGCATAAAACAACTACCAATTCAACTACTATGTGATGTTAAATTATACTACTATCATTATTATATTTAATATTACTTAACTTAAATTTTCCACTAATTAAGAAATAAAAAAATAACTAAAATTACATACCTAGAAGGAGGAGGAGAGCAAGATCTTTGAGTTGAAAGAAGAGAAGAATGGATGACGAGATTGTGTGGAATGAGAGGGAGGGGGGGTTTTATAGCGGAGCCGAGGGCCTCGGCGCGACAAACCGTTTGCCGCAGTCACCCTGGTCAGTGACATTTCTGCCGCGGCAAATGGTTTGCCGTAGCAGAAGCATTCAAACGCCTTTATTCCCTCAAAGACCGGAGTCCCCTCGTCGACCGCGTCCAACGTACCTCAAGGCAAACGGTTCGCCGCTCCACCTAGGCACGCGGCAAACCGTTTGCCGATATATCCCCCCTTTGGGAATTATTTCGAATCCGTACCCAGAATGGGTAATAAAGTTCATCCCTATCCCATTCTGGAAAATAACTCGTCACCGGCCACTCCGCGGGCTCTTCCAGGATATGGTGGATATGTGTTGTGGCCGCCGATGATGGGTTAAATATAGAGGAGGGGCAACCAATAGTTGCACCAGGAATAGGGAGGAGATAAGGATAAGGGTCAACGATGAGGGGGTGGTTAGGGACAGTGGCTGTTGGCGAAGTTTGCGGAGCGGGTTGGACAGAAGATGTTGGCGGAGAAGGAGGAGGCGGGGGTTTGACCGAACAAAGAGAAGAGGGATGAGAAGGCCTCACGTGCGTGGTACGTGAGGTGTTTAGAATTTTTTAAAAATTTGTTAATATTTTTTATATTTTCCAATAAAAACGAAATAAAATGGGGTTAAAAATGAACGATTCGTGATGGCTCTAGGAGCTGCCACGTGTCAACTCTAGAAAAATCAAGAAATAAAAATTAAAGAAAAAATCAGAAGAAGTAGAAAACAACCTTAGATAGAAAAGTGCAGAACATAAAAATTGCTCATCTCGATGAGATTTACAACTTTCATGTAGAGACAGAGAAAAAAGGGTCATCTATGCAAAACGATATTTTTGAGGTACTCTATGTACATAAAATACCTTGATTTTTTGGTTTTGTGCTTTTTTGTAATTTTTAATCAAGAGAAAAATTGAGAAAAAATTATCATAAAATCAAAGGTAAATATTTACACAATAATCTATTATTTTAGTTTTTTAGTAAATAAGAAAATAGGAAAATAAAATAAAGAAGAAAATGGGAGATATTTGTTAGACTCTAAGGGGCACTCGGTTTTGGTTAGTTTCTTTGATTTCAGACTTATTTTGACTTTGGATTTTTGTGGATTTTATTAAAACATTCATAAAAGAATATAGTTGAAAAAGAAATTAGAGAAAAAATGTTAACTATGTACATAAAACAATAGGTCAAAATCAGGTAAAACTCAAAACGCGCAAAGAGGCCCAAAACCCAACTTTCACGTACGAGCTCCGATTTTTATGAAACTGGTCTCATTTTGAAGATCTTTGGATATGTATTACTTTAAAAGTGAGTAGAACTAAACCAAACACTGTATGAGGAAGATATGAGTGTTTTAGTCCGTCTAGTCTGAAATTGGAGTTTTATCTCATGAGCCAATTATTTGATTTAGTATTTTTTGTATTTTTTTTCTTTAATCTTGTTAGTAATATGTACACAATGGAAGTGGTTTTATGTCAATTGGGGTTAGCATTAATTAGTTAAAATGCATGAAGTTGGATGAAAATGTGAAGATGATTTCGAATACAATTATGAGTGTTAAAATGCAAATATTAATTTTAAATACATGAATGATAAAAATGTGAAATGAATGATGAAATGCAGCTAATTACTTGATAACAAAGCTCTATTTTCAACTTTTAGTATGTTGAATCACAGATTCATCACCCCCCTGCTTAAATCTTGCTCTTCGCCGAGCAACTAAAATGAAATGCAAATGTGAATTGATTTTGGGCTCCATACCAAAGTCATGAACAAAAGGTGAAATGAAGGTAGACCCAACCTTTGGATTAATGGTGTGGCAGAACTTCTGTGAGACTTAGAGTTTTAAAATCAACATCCCTCGAGTTCTACATATCATTGTAACAGTTCAGCTCAGAAGTCATCTTAGATCAATCCTTCTCCCAGAGCATATCCCATGAACATTGAACAACTGTCTCATATGTGTAAAAGATTTTAGCTCTCCCCATCATGAATGCCGGACTCCCATGCAAACCCCCTCACAGTAACTCGTCCTCGGAGAGTCAGGTATCTCCTTCTAAGGTCTGTTGTGTTGTGTTCACAATCGAAAAGGGGGAGAAATGAGAAGAAGGGGTAAACAACTAGAGGGAGACCGGTGTAGTCATCTCTCCTTGCGAAACTGCTTAGTTTAGCCAAGTCTCCACCAAGATCTGCAGGTTTTCTTGAAGCTTGAACCATTTTGGTCATATATTTATTTGGTAATTTGACTTCTTTTTAGTATGGATTTTTGGTGACTCTATACGGATCTTTTTGTGCCCCTACGGATATGGAATCTTTTTTTCCGTACATGTTTTGGGGTCTTAAAAAAATTGTGCCCAGTTGTCCATCCTTTTCCGAATCTCTATTTCAACCCATTCTCCGATCTTTATATGTCCACGCTACCTGAAAAGAGACCCACACGGTCTTCCAACACCCCGTCTGATTTCAACTAAGTGCATAGTAAGAGAGAACATATTAATTCCCTACTCAAAAGCTATACCCAGAGTTAGGCGACCAAGTTAGACACTAAGAGTCAAAGGTTGCACATTGTCATGCAGAACTCGAAGAATTAAGTCAAAAGACTTGAAGCTTCTAAAATCCTCTTTCTCCGTGAAGTTTCGCTGGAAATTAGGTAGACTAAGGCCAAGTCAAGACCACTCTCCACTTCTACTCACAACTCGGTTCAGAACCTAATAACTTTTCACTCTGCATATGCTAGATATGCAAAATGAAATAAAGATGCATATGAGGTGCAAGATGATTTTCTATTGTTTTTTTAGTATGAATGCAAGAGTAAAGAATTTTTTTGGTGTTTTTTTCTTTTCTATGCAAGGATGATACACAAGAGAGATTTTTTTGTTTTCTTTCTTTTTTTCTTCTTTTTGTGTGTTTTGTTTTTTGTTTTTTTACATTTACCCATCCCGTAATTATTGCATAAATGTATACAAAAATATGTGAAAGTACGAGCTATGGAAATTATATATGTAATATATACATGCCCCCTATACTTAGCATGTGTTATATCCTCAGAGCACAAGAAACGACAAGAAGACCTAGCTCGTGCCAAGCGTAAGAGAGAAAAATAATAAAAAAGAGTATAGAAGTCAACGCCCCCCTATACTTAGGCTATGGTGAGCTTAAGTATAGTAGAAGATCAAAAAGTGGAGGGTCGAGGTCAAGAGGAGAAATGGTTGAATATATAGAGGATGGGCATTGATCCCCCTTATACTTAAGCTTTGGTCAGCCTAAGTATAGGACAAGAATGATTGTGAGAACCAACGAGATCTGGAGAATATACAGATCGAATGAGGAGTAGAATGATGAATAAATATAGATGGCATTGATCCCCTCTATACTTAGGCCTTTGACTAAGTCTAGGAATAAAATATACAAGGGAATCTATGGGGGTGGGGGAAAGGGTGACCGATGATCAAGGCGGTTTACGGTCGATCTTTTCTAAGAAATGTGGTGGAAGGGAATATTGATCGAAAGAAGATGAATAAGAAGATTCCCAGCCACTGTCGGAGAAGTCATCAGAATAATAATTAAAGATCATGTTACTCCAAATATTCTTAATTTTTAGCTTTTTCCTCAGAGCTCGCTCAGTTTTCGTGTCAATCTTTTCTTCCTCTGAATATTCAGATGAACAACTGTCAGTTTGGTCATAACGTATTGTTCCAGTATATTGAATGAGACCAGGGGAGTCAACCTTAGAAGAATAATAGAGAGGGGTAGGGAAAGTCCAACTTGGGTAGACATATGACTTCTTGTTCTGATCAGGCTGCAGATTCTCCGAACTGAGCTCTATCATACTGTTATTATCCTCCGAACCTAATGCGTAATCCTCAAGAGATACTTTTTCTGAAATGTTAAAAGTGACGTTTTTAGTCAGTTCAAGAGATATTCTTCGTGAGGTGTTGACCATGGGTTCCTGATAAACCCAAAAAATCACCATCGCAAGTCTAAGTATGTCTCACACAAGGCGGAGACATAGTCGTTGTGACGACCCACAGCGAAAACCTCGGTTTTGATCAACAATTAACCCACAACAAGAATCAATCAATTAAATATCAAAAATGTGGAGTTAAAATTTATTATAACTCTACAGCAAATGTGTATAGGTGTAAACATGTGTAAAGGTCAAACACAGGGAGCAAATGGTAGATGGAGGGAAAAATTAATGTGCAAAACTTTGTCATGTATCTCTTGTCCATGTTATTGTTTGTGTGGATTTTTAATATTTATTTATTTTTGAAATTTTTATATTTTCTTTTTATATTTTATAATTTTTATATTTTTTCATTTAAATATATAAGATATATAGATATATGTATATGTACAACATAAGGTATATATAGATATTACATATATGTAAATGTACAAAAATAGTCAAACCAACAAATACAATATTTTTGTTCTTTTTATATTTTTCTAATTCTTTTGTTATTTTTTAGAATTTTTGCTTATTTTTAGGTATTTTTAAAGTAAAAAATCCCAAATAAGGGATTAATTAGTAATCTGAAATTGATTTGAATAATAAAATTGTCAAATAAGTTCCAAAATTATGTAAACCAATTTTAATATATAAATATTTATAAACTTGTTTTGGAATTTTAAATAATTTTTTAGTTTTTATGAAGAGTTTTGGGGTTTTTCGATTGTTACCTTTTGTTTTCTATTTTGATGATTTTTACTCTATATATAAAATAGGAAAAAATATACCAAATATATTTTTTGGATTTTTTAAAGACATTTTTATATTTTTGGTATTTTATAGGTTAAACAGGGAATAAATAGGCTCCATTTCATTTTTAATAAATGAATTAAATGCAAAAAATGCCGATTAAAATACTAGCGTGAATATACATGGCATGGAGCATTTAATCTTTTTTATGTATTTTTAGAATCACCATAGGTATTTCTAATAAATAGATAAAATGCACAAATATATATGTCCTAGTAGGGGCATAATCGCAAATAAAATAAAGGACAGGGGTACATATGCAATTTTGCCAAAAATATACGTTTATTCATTTTATTGGACTGGTAAACAATTACAAAAACTCTAGGGCTAAGTGTGAAAATGCTTATCACGTGGGACTACACGTGATTATGCTTGGGAAGGACCAAAATATAATAGGCAAAAAGTTCAGGGGTCTTCTAACAATTTATACAAAAATATACAGCATGATTAAAATTTTATTGAACTAAATATAAATACAAAAAGGCGCAGGGGTATCCCTACAATTTTGCCACCTCACGAGGGACGGAACATGAGGTGATGTGGAATGGACCCGTTTGTAATTACAGGAAAGTACACGGACCTAGTTACGAAATTTCCATTTTATTTTACACGATAACTTTTTTTTACAGTACTGGAAATAAAATACAAAAAGACGGGTTAGAGTATGTAATTTACCCCATATAGGCGCTATCAGACAACATAGAGGATCTCACTTGTACACGTGTCACATCTGAACGACTACTACTGGTTTATGGATCGAGGGAGAATATTAGATCGCATGGAGAAATCCAACGGCTGAAGCATGACATGATCCAACGGTCTCCGATTGATCTGGAGAGGCTGAACAATCCAACAACAACGAGAGGATCTGGATGAACAGGGCAAGAACTCGCTTGGGGCGAGTTTCGATCCGTTCGCTAGAGCTCCTCCAGCCACTTGGAAGGCTCGGGCTAGGGACAAAATGGAGCTTGGGATCCTCTGCTTCAGATGGCATCACTAGGAGGTTCGCCAGTGCTCGGACGATAGTGGGAGTCCTCGGTGGAGTTTGGAGCTCCATGAACCTCTTCTCACTTCAAAATCGACTACAAGTGGAGTATTTTGGCCTCCAACTCCTACAATAAAACTCGAGCAAGCAAATAGGGGCCCGGGGACTCTTATTGGTTGTGAAAAGGTGCGGAATGGGTCGGGTGGAGCTCCTCCGGCGAGCGGTGGAGGTGGAGGAGCTGATCTCCATATCCACGAGGGATCTGAGGGTATGAAGGGGCGTGACGCATGTAGAAACGATAGAAGGAGTGAGGGTGGTTTGGTGAGGCGAAAAACGGGCGAGGCACGGTGGAATGTTCCTAGGAGCAGAGCTTTGACGAACTACAGGTCATGGAATTTACGCTAAAATATTAAGCTAATCGCTACACTAATAACATAATCAAAATGCAAGAATAAAAATCTAAGTAAAATGAGGAAATTACGCAGCTCAAGCCTGGCCGAGGTCCAAGGAGCACGACGTCACCGGAGTGCCTCCCTGGGTGCACCTCCCCCCTCCGTGAGCACCCAAGAACTCAGGAGACTCCATCTGTCACCTAGATACGTACTTTGGCCGAGATCTAGAGCTCTAGGGCCTGGGAAAATGACCAAAAAAATCGAGTAGGAGCCGAGGTAGTTTATTTATACACAAGAGCAACACCCTTATTTGACCGGCTAAGTGCAAGAATTGGGCGTATGTACAGGGGATCAAGGTGGCTGGCGTGAATCATGATAGTCTTGGGAGTAATTTACGTGAAGGGATAGACATCGATAGGCGGATGGAATGGCCGGGTAAAAGGGAGGAAATTACGGGAAAATACATATTTGACGGGTTGCAGAACTGGGGGGAGAGTTGACTGGGGGTCAACAGAGGACGCGACCCCATTGGTCCAGCGAGACACGCTACAGGACACAATAAAAATTTTATTAAAGAATAATTATTAAAAATAACGAATGATTTTATTATTTTCTATTATGAAATAAAAGATGTTTATTATTTTATGTAGTATTTTATTATGATGTTTATTTTTTGACTTTATTTATTAGTAGTAGATTTTTAATAGTGCACATATAGGTATATTCATCTATGCATTGTGCATTTTTATTTTTATTTCGTATATTTTATTTTGTATATTTTATTATTTTATTATTTATTTTATGTATTTATAACTTATTTTTTAAATGTATAAATATATTTTTATTTTATTTTTATGATGTTGTTTGTACACTTAAATAAATAGATATGTATGGTACGTAGGTATATTGATAGGTATTTTATATGTGTTTTATATACATTATTTTATTTTAATATATTTTATTTTATTTTATCTTTGTATTTTTATCATATTGTACATGATATTGACAATATTATAAAATATAAAGGAATAAGAATAAAAGAATAGGGTTTCTTTTTATTTATATTCATGTATAACTATAAGTATTTTGCTTATATTTTCACATATACTTATTTTATTTTACATTTTCTTTTTGGTTTTATTTTGATTTTAATATGTACATATGTCATAAATAATAATTGTAAAATTATAAAAATATAAATTTGTAAAATAATGAAGGATGAATATAATGAATATTTTAATCGGGTGTGATGTACAATGAAGGTCAAAAACCTAACTTCACACAATAACTTCAAAAAATATGAAACCACCACCATTAAATAGCATGTGAAAATTTATATGCAATTATAGTGATTTTGATATGTTCAGAGTTTTTATTTGAAAGATATGGGTCTGTGAAGTTGGATTTTTGTTTTTTTTGTGAATAAATTGAACAATTTGTATTATTTTTGTACAAACTCAATTTTGTATTGTATTTACATTATTATCTACAACTTTCATGTACAAGGTTTCTTTATTTGATGAATAAATAATAAATAATAAAATAGATGTTAAAATGAATAAATAAATGAATAAAAGAATTGGATTTTTATTGTATTTTTTAGCCTTATCTCTCCCTACCTTATTCCTTATCGACCAACTCAATTCTTGACTTAGTCTAGGGGTTTAGGGTCATAAAATATCTTACGTATTTCGTTTTCTTTATTTTCTTCTCTTTATTCTATAATTTTAGCATTAAAAACCTTATTATTTACAAAATAAATGCAATAAATATTGAATGCTATTTTGTACAAATTGATGCTATTTACATGCATTAGCCAGGGTTTTTAAGACCAAAATGATAGAATAAAGAATAATGAAATGGAGTTTCATCAGTTCCCTATCAGATGAGTCTCCATATAAATTGTAATATTCCTGTAAGGTCAGCACATGTCCTGAGTATTTACTCTCCATAGGCTTTGCGTGTGTGGACTCAAGGAGATCCGATATAACCTTGTCCGGGTGTGGTGAATCGGGTGTGTTTTGGTTGATTTCATTCACTTTCGTAGGCTCGTCAGTCGTTTCATAAGTTGTCTCTCCTTCGGTTGTGTCTGTGATAAATGTAGAGGTCTGGGCATATGAGGATTCTTCTATGTCACGATTGTCAGTTTCCTGTTTGATTGTCTCCTAATTTGATGTGTCCTCGAGAATTTGATCAACTTGGTTTGTGTTCGGAAAAATAATGTCTTGAGTCTTACAATTAATAGTTGCTCTAACGGAAGCTAGAAACGGCTTTCCAAAATAATGGGAGACTCATATACATCTCCTCGGTGTTCAATGTCCAGGACAATGAAGTCCACTCTATGTACGACACCTTGAAAATTAATGGCGATAGAAAAATTTCTCTCAATCTTTTTGTGGATTGATCGGGAAATTGAACGATCACTCGAGTCTTTTTGAGCGGTCCGAGTTCGAGTCCGTCAAACACAGACTTCGGGAGGATATTAAGTGTAGAATCGTCGTCAATCCGAACATTATTAAACTCAATATTTGCAATTTCACAGGTCATCTTGGTCAACCGTTTTACTTTTCGGACCTTGTTTGTCTGGGTCAACACCAATAAACTGGCCATAGTGATTAAATGATATTCTGTTCGAGATCTTTTCTTTCCCATCTTCTTAGGTGATAGTCAACTCTTCACAAATCTCTGAAGATCAGGAACATAATCCATGGCCTTGATTAATGGAATCTCTAAGATCATACTTTTGCAAAATGCTTTCATAGTGATGGTGTCCCATTTTTTTTGAATTTTCTAATTTTTTTGTTTTTTTGGAATTTTCACTAAAGCCAGTAGGAGGGTCAATGGTCTGTGGTGTTTTTTGTGGAACTCAGGCACATTATGAGTTTCGGGTTTGCTCTATGATCATCTTGATTTCGGATGATCATGCCTTTTACTATTTTGATTATATTATCAAATTGTTCAGTCAAAACCTTGATCCTCTTATTGATCCGAGCAATGTCATCAATTATTGTCTCATGACTTGTATTTGAGTTACTGTACTCAGTATATTGTAACATTGACATTTTTTCCTAAATCAAGATGTAGTCAGTCTCTATGATCGAGATATGGTCATGAGGTCTATTTGCTTGACTTTGGATGTCATCTTTGTGGTTAAAGGAAAAGTGATCATACTCGGGCTATGAATTATCCCGAGTGGAGGATGGTACAAACAGTGAATTATCATAAGCAACCACGAATCATGTTCCTCTATCAAAGTTGGTCATGCCCATAATTATCCTCGAGTCTGCTCGCTCCATTGTGTCTTCATAGAAAATGTTCGATTCTGTGAGCGGCTTGTATCTCAAATTTTCAACCAAGGGTGGGTGAAGAGAATGGTGGCTAGGGAGAAACTACCTCAAAGAGAGGGTTTCTCTGAAAGGAAGGTGGGTATGAAGATTGGGAATTTGTCATGTGAGCGCGACCCATGGAGTCTGGGTATGAATGCCAATATTCTGTCATCTTCGAATGGAATGGAAAATATAGATTCGCGAAACCGCGATCTGTGTGTGCAAGTGCACTATCACACAATTCAATATACAAATGCAAACCCCGAATTCACCAACTCAACATTGTGAAGGACGTGAAGGTTCGAACAAATTATCTTGTCTGCTTTAGTTGGTGATAAATACAAACTTGGAAAGAGTTAACGAGCTGTTAGGTTCCCGTATTACCCTACAAGACTAGCCCAGTTCTTGCGATTAGTTGGACCTACTTTCAATCAGTATGGGAGTAAGTACATACCATATGAATACGATTCAACGTTACTTGAGGACAGAGCCTTACACAATGTCATCTAAACCTCCCACTCTGATAAGGAAATCCGGACCATTTTGCGGCTACTTGTAGATCCTCACTGAAAAGTAGCTAATCGCCTAAAAAGAAAGAACCAATAGTATGTAAGAAAAGTCTAGCTTTGCTATATCCTAGTGTCATCTCTGTCTCACTTGTAATAAAATCCAACAATGATGGGGTTGTTCTTCCAAAAATAATTTCAATTTTAATCCATTTTTTGTTCAACTTGTATTAATAGTCCCGATTTTAAGCTTAATTTTCATTGAGTTTAGTCCACCGCAAAACGCACGGTTAATGAACAGTCCCAATTTCCTTTAATCTTAAGTGATGAAATCAAGGGAGAGTCGAGAAAAATGAATGCATGATGAAATCAATGATGTATGCTCAGTTCAGAAGACTTACAATGATCCTTGCGCTCTTCATGTGGATGCAATACAGAATAGAGATTTTTACACTATATGAAAGGCAAGCGATGAAACCACACCTAATATATTATTCTACTTAGCGGAAAGAAGTGAGTTGAACTTAACTAAGTGAAAACAATCTAAGGTGTGTATAATTATAGTATAAGTGTGGTCCTAAATTACGAAGGGCACAAACAAATTTGAAATTACATTACCGTGTGCCTATCCTAATTTCGCCACACAAGTCGGACCCCACCCACACTGTAGAGTGAAACAGACGGACACACCACAGAAAAATGTTCAGTCTTTTTTTACACATGCAAGAACCCGATCGGGAAACGCTGGAATTTAGCTGTTAATTAAATTTATCTCTTCAAAAAGTAAATTCTTCATGCGATCAATCGCTTCGAGTTACGTTGGCTTCCAAGAGAGCCGCTCCAAGTTCACCGGGTACCTCACACAAAGAATAAGAGATCAATTATTAGAGAGATATTCATAGAAAATATAAAATAAATAAAAATTCTGAAAAAATGGAGAACTAAATAGAAGAAAACTAGGGGTCAGACTAACGTGGATGGAAAACCTAAAAACTTGATATTCTTAAGAACAACCTAAGCTGTGCCTCCCCGGTAATGACGTCATTTGACAAAACGTGAAATTATCCTTGTTAATAATGTCATATTAACGATTAAAAGAATGTCCATTCATTGTAGGTGGGCAATTCAGGGTTGACAAAAAATGACTTAATAAATTTATCGATTATAGCAAGCGATTATTTTTTTACTTGGATAAGTCCAAAGTCGAACTCAGGAAGGCAACTTTCTCCTTGGGTTTATTTAAAGTTGATCAAGAAATTAGTTTTTTAAAGATGTATTTTTTGAAATTTTAAATGCAATAAATGAGCGGTATGCAAATTTGACAAAGTTTAAGGGTTAAATTACAAATTTCAATCAAATGAATTCCAAAAATTCTCAAACTTGGCCAAAATGTTAAATATGGTGAAATTAAACTAATTTAATTTTTTTGAAATTTTTAGATGCAAGATGTATATTTTATGAATTAATGGATGAAAACAATGGCACTTTCAATAATTAATTTTAATAAATATTAAATCTTCTTAGTTTCAAGAAATAAGATTATCAAAGATATATCACTAGGTAGTATATCATATAACAATTCTAGACCCTAAAAATGTTGGATTTAATACTTATTAAAAAATAATTAGTGAAAGGCACAAAATGATTTTTATAGAGAAAAGTATGCATGTAAATGTAATTCTTTTGTTAGCATAATGTTACTCATAATTAATAATACAATTCTTGAATTTTTGATAATTTTTCAAGCAATGGTTGATTAATATGAATTTCTAAGCACAAGATGGGCAAAATATTCAACTTTTCACAAGAATAGTTATTTATTAACCACAAATCATAAAAATATAAAACAAATATCACATTGTAAAGAATTAGTTGTAGAATAAAGCGCTAATTTTTTAATAATAAAGATGCAATAATGAAGTTCAAATAAGAGAGGAAAGACATGTGTCTGTTTGCAATTACCATGATTAAAATAATGCAGATAATGCAGAAAATGCAGTATAGGGGTGTAATTGTAATTACCTAATCACCGAGGGGTATCTCTGCAAAATTCCCAAAGGGGCACGTGCATCGCTCGTGCCCCTTTAGACGATAGAGGGTCTTTTGCGTATAAGATGTTGGTGGAGAAGAAAGAGGTGGGGGTTTGATCGAATATAGAGAAGAGGGTTGAAAAAGCCTCACGTGCGTGGCACGTGAGGCGAGAGGATTTTTTAATTTTTAATAATTTTTATATTATTTTAATAAAAATGAAATAAATTAGGGTTAAAAATGAATGACACATGGCGACTCCAGGAGTCGTCGCGTGTCAACTCTAGAAAAATCAAGAAATAAAAATTAAAGAAAAATTTAAAAGAAATAGCAAACAACCTCAGATCGAAAAGTGCTCAACATAAAAATTGCTTGTTTCGTTGAGATCTACAACTTTTATAAAGAGACCGAAAGTAAAAGAGGTCATCTGTGGAGAACGATATTTTTGGGGTACTATATGTACATAAAATACCTTCATTTTTGGGTTTTGTATTTTTTGTAATTTTTAATAAGAGAAAATTTTAGAAAAATTATGAAAAAATCAACTATAAATATTTACATGATAATTTAATTTTGTGAATTTTTAATAAGTAAGAAAATAGGAAAATAAAGTAAAGAAGAAAATGGGAGATATTTGTACAGACTCTTAGGGGATACTCAGATTTGGTTAGTTTCTTTGATTCGGTCTTATTTTGAATTTACGTGTTTTGGATTTTATTAAAACTTCCATAAAAGAATACAGATGAAAAATGAATAAGAGAAAAAGTGTTAACTATGTACATAAAACAATAGGTCAAAATCAGGTAAAACTCAAAACATGCAAAAGAGGCCCAGAACCCAACTTTCACGTACGAGATCCGATTTTTATGAAATTGATCTCTTTTGAAGGTCTTTGGATATGTATTACTTTAAAAGTGAGTAGACCTAAATCGAACATTGTTTGAGGAAGAAATGCGCATTTTTGTCTGTCTAGTCTGAATTTGGAGATTTGTCTCACTGGCCAATTAGTTTATTTAGTAATTTTTTGTATTTTTCCTTTAATATTTTTAGTAATATGTGCACAATGGAAGTGGTTTTATGTCAATTGAGGTTAGCACTAATTAGTAAAAAATGCATGAAGTTGGATGAAAATGTGAAGATTATTTTGAATGCGATTATGAGTTTTAAAATGCGAATATTAATTTTAAATGCATGAATGATAAAAATGCAGAATAAATGATGAAATGCAACTAATTACTCAGGAACAAAGCTCTATTTTCAAATTTTTAGTATGATGAATCACGGATTCATCACTAGGATAGAGGAAAGACATTATTTCATTTTCTATTTATTACGCTAGCCATACGCTCGATTAAGATTAAAGGAACTCTGTTTTCACTGAGAAGGAGTTGCTAGCGATAGTTTTTACCTTAGAGAAATTCATATCCCATCTACTTAAGTCCAAGGTTATCATCTACTCATATTACTCAGCCATCTGATATTTACAGCAGAGGAAAGGATGCCAAACCACGTCTCATCCACTGGATCCTTCTCCTCGAGAAGTTTGATCTTGAAATCCGAGATAAACCTGAAGTCAAGAATGTGGTGGTCGATCACTTGTCCAGATTTCTCGAGCATGAAGCTCCTAAGCTGAACGTGCAACCAATTACATAAACCTTTCTAGATGAGGCGATCCTACTAGTTGCCTAGCTTCCCAGGTATGTTGATGTTGCGAACTATCTGGCGATCAAGAAAACTCCACAAGATTGGCCCAAGCTGAAATTGGATAAATTTTTATCTAATATCCATTTTTACCAGCGGGAGGATCCTTATCTCTTTCGTGAGGGTGCATATTGCTTCTGGAGGAGGTTTCGAGTACCCTTGCACATTATCATGATAAAAAATTAGGAGGACACCATTCAGGCGGACACACTGCAACAAAAGTTCTTCAGAGTGGCCTCTGGTGTCCTACAACATTCAAGGATGCAGAAGACTATGTCAAGTATTGCACTGACAACCAAAAGATGGACGACACCATTGAAATGAGATATTCGATGCCTTAAAGTTCATTCAGATATCATACCTCTTCGATGCTTGGGGCATCAACTTCATGAGCCTATTCCTGAACAGTCAGGGATATGAATATATTCTGCTTGCTGTCGATTACGTGAGTCGATGGGTGGAGGTTATTCTTGCCTAAACCACTGACAATCGGACTATCTATCGATTCTTAAGGGATCACATCATTGCACGGTTTGGGATCCCCAAGATTCTCATATTGAATGGGGAAAGCCATTTTATCAATAGAGAGGAGAAGAAGTTAATGCAAAAATTTGGTATTGAACATCGTGTCCCTTCACCTTATCATCCGCAGTCCAATAACTTGACCGAATGTTCCAACAGGGAGATAAAGACAATTCTGCAGAAGCTTGTGTGTCCAGACCACAAGTTCTGATCTCAGTTACTTGATTCAGTTCTTTGGGCTTACAGGACTGCAAACAAGACATTATTATGAATGTCTACTTACCATCTTGTCTATGGTAAGACATGGCATTTGCTCGTTGAACTTATTCATAAATATTTTTGTGCCATCAACATATGCAACTTGGACTTTGATAAAGTCGAGAAGAACAAAAAAGTGGATCTCAACAATTTAGATATTATGCATATGACAATAGCCTTATGTACAAGGATAAGTTCAGAAAGTGGCACGACAAGCATATCCGTCCCAAGTCCTTCGATCCAGGTCAGAAGGTCTGGTTGTTCGATGCGAAATTAAAGATCTTTCCATGCAAGTTGGAAAGCAAATGGTCTGGGATGTTTACAGTGAAACATGCACATGACAATGGTAGCATGATGATATCTGGATTGTCAACTGATGCACAACCTTTTGTAGTCAACGGATAACTTCTGAAGCCTTACCTAGAGCATGATACATTCCTATCTATCGTTGACTCTATTCAAGTCGTGTATGAAGAAGACATGAAAGCAACCACTGTCGCAGTGCCAGATGAAGCAAATTGAAATATTTTTCAATGATCTTTCTTTTTCTTTGTTTCTTCTTTTATTATTTTCTTCTTTTCGTTCTTTATTTTCTTTTTCTTTTGAAAAGGTGCCACCCACTTCATCATTGCTATAGTTAGAGATATTTCACCCTAACTATCGGGGGGGGGGAGGGACAGGTCGAACCGATAATTTTGTACATTCCCACCCTTGACCCTCTCTGCCTTGTGTATAGTCTGTTATACATAGGATTATGTGTTCCTAAGTATGGGGGGACGATCAACTTCTCATTTATTTATTTCTTCATTCGTGTATTCTTTAGGCATTTCTATACTCAGTACGAGTTATGTCTTCTCTTTTTCTCTCTGATCTATGTAGACCTAGCTCAAGCTAAGTACAGGGGGTCGTATATTCTACATATATAATTTTAGCTCGTACTTTCGTATATTCAAATAATTATGGCTAAAATACTGTGTCAAACACTATATATACCTACAAAATTCATTAGAACAATTAATGAAAAGACATATATTATTCTTCAAATTCTTTTTGTATATACTGATTAATAAATCAGGTAAAATAGTTTTTGCAAAATGTTTTAAAAGTAGATCGAAAATCTTTTGAAAAATATTTGGAAATGATTCGTTAAATATTTCAACCTTATGTAAAAATATCTTTTCTTTATGTGAAATAAAAATCTTTTGAAAAACTATTTGCAAATGGTTTGGAAAATGATTGCAAAAATATTTTGAAAAAACTATATATACTATTTGAAAAAACTTTGCAAAATGTTTTTAGATATTATCTGTACAAAATTATTTGTAAAAATTATTTGAGACTATTGTTTTCAAAATTGTTTGTAAAATTATTTTCCAAAAAAGTTTGAGGAGTACGTACATCACACAAAAATTCTTTACCAACTATATATATGTATCTATAAAATTATTAACATACCTTTAAATTCTTAAAAATCTAAACTCTCATAAACAGTAAGATGCATCCCCATGTAAATATTTGTACCTATCTGATAAACGTCATTTCCACCACTTTAATTATTATCTTTTATCGTAGTATATGCGGTGAAAATGGTTCAAAAACCTACACTCTTTGAATGTTGTGGAATATTTTTTACTTGGCAAGTCAACCAAGGTCGAACACAAGGACACGAGCTACTTCATTTCTCTATCGAATTTGGGTCTATTAAGCGTATGCATGAATAATTCTCAATTCTAAGGTCTTCATGCAGATTACAACGTAATTAAATGATGCATGTTTTTTTGTTGTTTTACGTGCAATTATAAGAAGATGCATGAGAAACATGAAGGATTAAGTGCAAGTGTATTTATGAAAATGACTATTACAAATAGGCCCTAAAAAGATCATTAAATTTGATCAACATATTATGGACAGTAATCAGGGTTAGATTGAGCACAAAAATACGAGTAGTCAACTATTCATGGAAAAGACAGGTAGAGCAAGGAACTCATCTAACATAAAAATTTCACTTCATTTAAAATGGTGTTAGATAAGAAAGTTAAACATGCTGAGATAGATGAAGAAACAAGGATCAAAACAATACTAAAATCATGCAATTTGGACCTTCGATACTCAAGTTATGAAGAAAACAATGCAGGGGCATAAATGTAATGCAAACATAGGAAATGAAGTGATAAATAATTACAAATAGGTCCCTGGAGGGACCTATCTGCAATATGCAAAAGCCACATGGGCCCCCTCGTAATTTCTCCACTTGCGCTTAGGGGCATAACTGTAATATCTAAAATCATCCCTGTAAATACCCCAAGCGCGCACGTGAGGCACGTGCTTGGAGGACCAATATGTAACTATGAAAAGGATCAGAGACTTCTCTATAAATTGCCCAGGCCCTCACATGCGGTACATGTGAAGGGGCTAGGCTCGGGTCGCTCGACTGGCTTTGGGCCACGTGGCTGTCGTTGGAGGTTCGGCGATAGGCTCGTAGAATCGATCTTGTTGGTTCGTTGGGAGGCTCGGTATTTCCACGTGTTATCTTCACGACCATTTGATCCAGATGATCTGATGGTAACTGCATCTCGTGCTTCACTGTGGGCCACCGGAGAAGGTGGGGCTCCGGTGACCTGTTGTAGCTCCTCCGCGCTCCGTAGGATCGTCTGGAGGTCGGAGAAGCTCGCTGGAGGGCTGGCGGAGGTCCTGGAGCCAAGGCGGAGCTTCATTGTTGTCTAGAGAAACACACCGGAGCTTGGTCATCAGAGTGGATGCTCGAGACCGACAAGGTGTTGCGAAGTCCGACCATTGAAATCCTGCGAAGGTTATTATAGCCAAGGCGTGTTGTGCGTGAAGTCATGAGGTGAGTAGGGACTGTGGGGGACACAGGAGTTGTGGCCGTGGAGCTCCCTCTCCGACGAAGTGGAGGAGGAGATGGGTCGGAGCGGGGAAGGTTGTGGAGAAAGGGGAGAGGCGGTCGAAGGTAGTAGCGAAGGTGATGGTGCTAGGGCGGAGATTATCATGGGGTCTATGCACAATGAAGATGGCATGTTACAAAGAGAAAATTAGGAGAAAATAAGAAAAATCACCTCGTCGTGGCTAGGTGTTTGGTGGAGGCAACGGCTTGGGATGAGCACCTTGGAGGTGCTCTAGTCGTCACCAGTGTAGTGAGCCGGGGCTCGTCGACGTGCATTAGTGGCCAAATCATGGCCGAAGCTATGGGTCAAAACCAAGGGCAGAAACCGCCATTGTCGCCAATCACCTCCTCCTCTGTCACAGGAGGGGGAGGACAACTAGGGGGAACGTCAAGAACAGTGGACCATGAAGATGGTGGCGGAGGAGGTCACTTTATAGGAGGGATGGACCAGGTGTTACTTTGTTGTGGGGGCGATTTTGAATGACTGTTGGGTTGATGGTAGAGTGATGGCGAGGGTAGCGAAGGGTGCGCGAGAATGGCGGGAGATGGGGCTACGTGGGCGAGGCGTTATGAGAGGGAGAGGTGGCTAGAGATGCCTTCCAAAATTGGAAGGAGGTGGTGTTGATGCGAGGTGAAACGGTTGGGAAGGGGGTTACGGAGGTAGGGGATGACCTCCCAGTCGTTGGATCTAGCGACCCGACTGCCAGGATGATGGAAAAGAGTAGCGGTGTGGATCTGATCATGGAGTTTGATCAGATGGATGGAAATGAAGCGAGAGTGAACGGTAGTGATTAGATTGTAGGGCTGATCTGATGGTGGAAGAAAGAGAGGTGACGTGGAGGATTGAGAGGCGTTGGATGAAGGGGGAATCGGGCAATTGGCGGAGATGAGTGGTTAGGATCTGATATTAGATCAGATCCGATGGCTGGAGATGGAGCGGAGATGGGCGGACAGGATGAAGGTGGATGAAAAAGGATCGGACGGCTAGGGATGAGGTTGGGTGGCGAGAAGAGAGGGCAGCCACGTGGGTGGCCCAGAAGGCGCCATGTGGCTACACCAGAATATTCAAAAATGATAAAAACAAAGAAAAATACGAAAGAATTAGCTAAAAGAAAAATTAAGAAAAAGTCAAAACATGAAAATTGTATATCTCGATGAGATCTAAAAGTTTCATGTTGGAAAAAAGTCAAAAGAGGTCTTTTGTACAAAAAGTATTTTTGAGGATATTTTTAAGAGGTTAAAAACGCCGATTTTGGGGTTTTGAATTATTTTTGTATTTTTTAGTTCATTTAAGGGTTAGGAAATTATAGACAATTAATCAACCTGATTTTGAGGGTTTTTGAATATAAATAATTACAAACTAAATAATAGTTATTTTATGCAGTAATTATAGGTTAATTATACACAATACAATATAATAATAAGGAATTATTGGTGATTTTTATTAGATTATTTAAGCTAGGGGTTTAATTAGTGGATTTTAGCATGATGAATACGAGATTCATTACTATCTTCTTAGCCAGAATCTTTTGTTTTGAAAAATCAAAAAACAATTGTGAAATATTTTTTGAAAAACTGCATAAAAATTTGCAAAATCTTTTTCAAAAAACCATAAAAATGTCAAAAGTTTGAAAATTGCATCATAAAAAAATTTTCTGCATTATACATTGCATTTGCATAACATTCATATTTTTCAGATTGAGTTTGATAATTGAACAAGTCTAAGTAAAATCCGAAGATTGGAGCTTGGTTGTGTTGGACATGCGATCCCACGACGAGCCATTATGCAATAAATGTTATTGTGAATATCATTCCCTGATCTGAAATGAAGAATAAATAATTTGCATAAGAGGTCCCTTAGTACAATTAGGGTTTTGTACCATGGCCATCTTGATGATCATACAACTGTTGATTCAACTGTTAAATCATAAAGGCCAGTGCTTGGATGAATATCTAAAGAGTTAGATTGAGGACTCATCAAGCACCATCAAATAATTGTTAAGAGATGATCTCCAGCATGAGTAGGAGATGGCAATCCTTATCTCTAAAGGATGATATCTGTCCGACCTCTTGATGCAGGTCCTCCGCATAGGAATAGAGATTCGGAGGTGTCAGATTAGTTAGGTCAAAGAGTTGACTTAATGAGATCAAGATAATCAAAGTCCTATATCGTATGTTGTCACGATACAGGCATGCATCCTCTGACCGGAGACAGATGTGTTACTATATGTTTGAGTATGTACATTTGGCAGACCAATAGGTTGATGACCTAACCAAGGTCTATACACCGACGCGCTTGTGTGCATATAAGGGCATATGAGTAATACGATTTCTCAAAGGGATCATACAAGTTCAGTTACTGAACCGGAAGACATGAGCTCACTCATAAGATATTGGGAAGAATCAAATTCCGTGCGCACGATCGCCTCGCTTTGGAAGCTTGACTGAATTTGTAGGTTTGATATATACTTTTGGAAAGTATATGATCAAGACCTAGGTATGATATATGCTTTTGGAAAGTATATGATCGATACCGACTCCCAATGATCAAATGAGAAACTTACTGATAAAACCATGAAGTAGACAATATAAAGTTGATCCAGTACTTCGGGTTTATTCTGAGTCTTCCAGTATGCAGGATGTACAGGTATTGGGAATACCTGAGGGTGATGAGATCATAAACGATTGTATAACCATGACGCTTCCATTCCTAGGGAGTGATGAAACGGGTCTGGATTTTAGTGACTCCTCTCGGTAGAGAAGTAATATGATCTTAGTCCAAGTGTTGGACATTGATCTGAATGTGATTCAGATGCAATGAGAAGATTAGATTTGCGGTCTTGATTTAATCAAGCATCTATGGGAGGCCTGCGATCTGGATTTGAGATATGATCTCAATATCCAAGTCACTATACGTGGAACAATACAATCGCCCTGTCCTTATCTCCAAGTATTCGCGGAGAAAGCGCATTATCCTTGAAAGGGTTCAGGATAATTTCATTGTTGATAATATGTATCCGAGCATTGAGAAAATGGATAATTAAATGTGATTTAATTATCATGAGTAATATGAATTTGATTCATATTATAAAGAGAGTTATCTAAGATAATTGAATGTGATTTAATTATCAAAGATGTGAATAATGTGAATGTGATTCATATTATTTGGGCACATGAGAGTAGAGATCCAAGATGATTAAATGTGATTTAATTATCATGGATATGAATAGTGTGGATAGAGATATCTATATTAGTCATATATTATAAATATGATTTATAATATATAAGAGAGAGCTATTTGTAATTTACATTTGTTAATTAAATGTTGATGTGAATTGGATTCACATTGGACATTAAATTGAAAATGTAATTTACATTTTATTTTGGGTTGTAAATATGATTCACAAATTTTTAATGGCATGATTGCAATGTTCACAAAATAATTATGGATTATTTGTGTGAATAATTTACAACAATAGTTGTTGTAGATAATGGATATTTTCATAAGATATGAGATTTCATGAATAAGGAAGAGGAGTTCCTCCTTCCTATTAAAGAGGATGGACGGCCTCCTTGAATTGGATTCAAGGTGTGCCGCCATCTCCTTTATGGAAGGGACGCATGCCTCCTTCCTAAATCTCCTACATTGATTTGATTTAAATTAATTTATATATTGATGATTTATTCAATATATATTAATTTAATTAAATTAATTGTTGTTTTGTTTTTAGCAATAAATTATGACCATTGAAAGAAACACAAATCAATCCATTGGATTTGTGATGTCCCATGGATTGAGATCCATAGATCCCAAAATGTTATAATAGGAGAGGCACCCCTTTTCTCTTCTAGACACATAAGAGAACATAAGTCTCTCTCTCTCTCTCTCTCTCTCTCTCTCTCTCTCTTCTCTCTACACGTCAGCCCTCTCTCCCTCTCATGTCCATCCACCATGGATGCCCTAGAGAGAGTCTCCATCACCATAGCATCGTCGTTATGTTGCCCGACCATTTGCTCATGGATCTCCGTCTCCTTCGGTGCGCCTCTCTCGTGAAGAAGACGCCGGATCTCATGTGACGAGATCAGGAGATCCGCCGCTTGGATTATCAACATGGATTACGAGAAGCACGCGATTCATCCCCGCGCTCGCAAGCGTCTCCTCCGTCGAATCGGACTTGAGACAGGAGATCTCTTCGTTTAGAGACTCGATCGCAACCACATTTCAAGAGGTAATTCTATTACTTGTTTGTGGTTTAGACGAAATGATCCGAGAAGTGTTCTTGGATCATGTGGTTTCGTCATATGAAAAAAATTTTAATTTCCGCTGCTTAGAACAACTAGTACGACTAGTCATTCTTCGTCGTATTAAATACGATGCTCACGCTTCCGTGATGCGCTTGAGGATTTAACCATATCTTTCAAGTGGTATCAGAGCCTTAGGTCAATGTTTTGGATACGATCCATTAACCGAGAACGACTTGGGTTCAATAGGGTTTGCGAAAGATTTCTTGCATTTCAATTTCGCATCTCTGTTTTGAGATTATTTTCGGCTCTGTTTAAATTGTTTAAACACGAAAATCATAATTGGATTTGGTTCCCCATTAAATAAGGAAACCGTAGGATCTAAGTTTGCATGATTTCGATTCTGTTTGCTCAAGTTATGCTCATTTTAGTGAACATGTATCCATTGTTTCAGGGACGTAATTAAGATGTTAATTGCGGATTTGAAACGCCTTGAAATGCATGCAAATCACTTAGATTCTGTTGTAAATCAAGTTATCAAACTTTATAAATTTATTTTGCTTAATTTGGATTTAAATTTATTTAGATATCGTATTTTTAGTAAGTGAGGGTCACTGCTGAAAATACTTTCCTAATCAAGAATCTAGTGATTGTCATTTAATCAATTAGTGAAATTAAATTGTTTAATTTCTTGGAATATTGTGCATTAATATTTATGAAATATTTGATGATAATTATTTCCTTAACTGACATTGCCTTAACCTATATCTGATAAGATGTGATCTAGATCTCTAATTGGTTACATGATCTACATGATCTACATTCCAACAAACATGTTGCTTGAATAGGATTTGGGATTTGTTTAGCAAATCTCATTATAATTTTAATCAAAATTGTTTTGATTATTATTATATGGTATAATTTCGGTTGAAGAATCGATGATCATCTCAAGTACAAAGTGATCTATTTTGCATTATCCTTTCCTGAGGAGGATATGGTGTCTAGTCGGAGAGCATTGGGGTAGCGGGTTGCAACGTATGCGGTTCGTCCTGCTCTCGTCGATACTGGACATGACAGCGGGTAGGGTTAGTATAATACTTAAGAAATCATGATATATTTCTAATTATTAAAATTCGAAATAATACGTATTTGAGATAATACCATAATTCAAGTAACAATAAAATATTTGTTGGATATTAATTGGATCTTTAATTTAATATGATTAGATTAATTGGAATCCAATTAAAATTAAAACACTCTATTATGAATATAGATGTTATTTCCCTTGGAAGAATTAATCATAATGAATATGATTCATAATGATTAATTAAAATTTGAATATGATATGGAGGATCACATAAGTGACATCCATGATCTCCCGTCAAGGCGAAGGGTTCCGTCGCCAGGGATTGTATGTAGGAGACGCATGTCCGAAGTGACAGCTCCTACATGCAAGCGCATCTGGATCGGGCTCTTTGCTTCTCGAAAGAGTAAGGCCATATGTGTAGTGACCCCAATGTCGGATCCTCATATTATTAGGGCGATATTGGATTGAGCATAGCGAGTACTATTCCTGTTGACGGTTGGTTCAATTAATGACGGGTCAACATCTCCTTAGGGGTGGTGGGCCCGGGTGTTAAAGACCGACTTGGGAATGCAAGTTGGACTTGCAAGGCGAAATGTGTTCCCGTTTCTTTTTATCCGAGTTGTAGGTTCTCATATTATTGGGATGCAACAAAGATAAGGAAGGAGATCGCAGATCTTGCTTGAGATATAATGGTAAGTATATCTCTTACATTGAAAGTGATTAAGGGAATGAACTTTCAGCGTTGACATGGCAAGACAACTTTGATATAAAAATTCCTAAATCAAAGTAAAATATGAATATATATATATATATATATATATATGCACTTATGAAAATTTCTTATTTCAGATAATCCCTCATTAAACCCACTCAATGTTCTACTCAATGATAACCAGTAAAATATCATGGATTGGACTCATGATCCAGATATTGCGCTTGCAGTTGGACACATAATGTATGTGGTTGCAATATGCAAGTCTCCTCATACGAATGAGGAATGACAATTAAATAGATAAAAGGACTACAACCCTAGGGTTCGTATGTCTCTATAGTCTTGATCTCTTATCGAATGTACTTTGGAAGTGACGTGTCGATAATGATCGCAATTGTCAACTAATCCTTATAAAGATTTAAGAAGATATTCTGGCATACATATGTGCTCTTGACATTTATCATGAATGACATGGTTCACTGCATCATGGCAGCTCTATAAGAGATGATGTATTCAAAATGTTTGAATACCTACCTGAACAATGTTTTAAGAGTTTAAATGGATGTAGATTCGATGAGTGTCATCATTCTACTGTCTATACTTTAGTCATTCATGAAGCTTCATAATATTCATATTGTATGAAATTAATGAAGCATGTATAAATGTTGAAATGCTCTTACATTGAATTCTTTTTAATTTAATATAAGAGTTACCTTAGTCTTAAGCAATGGTTGTTTATAGATAAAGGGAGCGCAGTGGAAGCATGGGTTGGACCCAAGTAAGAAGGGAAGTCAAAGAATTGACTGTAATTCTGTGACTTCCATATGACATCCAAAGAGTTGGATGAAATACTGCAATAAGTTGATGTATTGATAATATGACTATCAAATCTATCTAGATTCCTTAGAGAAGGAATCAGATGGTACATCTGAATAATCTACATATAATCATTGAAATTGACTTTCTTATTTGATAAGATAGAGTCCAATAATTGTATCTCAATCTTCTACAACACTTGCAATGGGTTGCATATATTTTAGAAGACTAGAAAATTTGATCTTAAGGCTTATAGTCATCCACATAGATATTGATGCAATTGTTGCAATAATCTCTATTGGATTGAAAGGCTTCATAATTTCAGTGGGAGAGCCCTTAGTCTTAGAGAATATCTCTATGACCTAGACATTAGAATACACTCATTGTTTGTTTCTAAATGTTGGAAATAAAAATGAATTTTGAAATGGACCTATCATAAAGAGTTATGATGGAGATATTTCATATAGTAATCTAAAATCTAGTGGACTCCACTAAATTAGAAAATTAATGAATAGTTCATTAACATTTCTAATACTGAAATTAAAACTTAAGATAAATGGGAGGATGAAGATCATTTGACAATGATCTAACATCAAGCCTTGGACATTTGTCTATTGATTTAATCAATAGACTAGTAAGAGATGAAACTTTAGAATGTCTAATTTTTTTCAAAACTTACATACTTATGAATATTGTATTCAAAGTAAAGTGTCCAATACACCCTTCTTTGGGAATGGTGTAAGATGTTAAGGTATTAAGGATCTCATACATATTGATGTATGCGGATCATCTATATCATAGTAAACATATGATTATGTATGATATGAGATTTCTTCTCTTCATCTAAAGAAACCTTTGAAATGTTCAAAGATTTCATTATTTTTGGTTTGGAACCAAAGTTTGAAGGAAGATATAATGAATTTGATCTAATCTGGGTAGCAAGTACCTGCTAGATAAATTCAAAGAATACCTTATGGAGATATGAATATCATTTCTATCTCACTCCTCCTGATACATCTTAACTCAATAGAGTTATAGGGAGATACAATTGGATCATGTGTGACATGATTTGATCAATGATGAATTTTAAAATAATTTCCTCTTAGTATCCAGGTATATATGTAGTAGAGACTACATTATATATCCTTGATATAATTCCATGCAAGTAAGCTGGAATTGAGCACTTGAAAGTGCTGCTTCATTAGGAAAATAAAGGATGGTATTAGATACCTACTTTATGACCTTCATATTCTTAAAATATCTCGTCTCTGAGAATGTGATTCTTAGAGGTTGAGACTCTTGAGAATCAAGATGAAAATAAAGTGTAGGAACTCATTTAATCTTGAGAAGATAATGAGGCTCCTGAAATTGGAAACTAAAAAGACAATTAAAGATGAAACACTAATACCTCTTCAAATGAGTTTGAGGATGGATTCCATGTGTCAGAGAAATCTGACGATGATCGAACTTCATGGGATGAAGCTTCTGAAGATCATAGCATGGATAGATGGATGTGAGCAATAAAAGTCTAATGTAGACTTCATATACAAGTGTTGTATATGGACCCTCGAGGATCCACCTATATGGGTAAAACCTGTAAAGGTGTAAATGGATCTTCAAGAGAAAGGGAACCTGGTGAGAAGGTAGAGACCATCAAGGCACGGTTCGTAGCCATGAGCTATACATCGGAAGAGAAGACATTGCTTGCAATGAGACTTGCTCTTCGGTAACCATGCTTAAAATCATCAGAATATTGCTAACCTTAGCTACACAACTTGACTATTGCATATTCAAGATGTAAGTCAAGATTGCATTCCTTTATGAATACCTCTCTGAGGATATTCACATGAAGTAGCCCCGGGACTTCATGGCTAAGGAAAGAAAGGTATGCAAGTTAAGGAATCCATCTATGGACTCAAATAAGCTTCTTGAAGTTGGACCTTAAGATTTGATGAGATTATAAATGTTATGATTTCAGATAGAATCTTGATGAGCCATGTGAAGCTTAGTGGGAGTGACTTTGTGTTCATCGTGCCAAATGTAGATTATGTCCTAATCATTTAAAATGATATAAGGATAATAATAAGTGTTTTATTATCTGGTTGATCCATGACTTGAGATATGATCTCAAGGATACATCTTAGATCTTAGTTCTGAAGATGTTCAGAAGAAAAGAGAAGAGGGTATTGGGATTGTCACTTTAGTAGTACACCTTGGATATATTCCATTTTTTTGGGAAAATTCCAAGAAAGGCTTCCCCCCTTAAGATATGGTACTGACCTATCTAAAGGGATAGCACCTCAAAGAGTTGAGGAAGTAAATGATAGAACTACTTGCACTTGTGCATTAGTTACGAGAAGCTGAGTGTATGATAGATGTGTACAAAAGCAAGATATCTACCTTGCAGTGGGAGTAGTAAACTGTTACTAATCCTACTGTAGAGATAAAACACTTGATTGCAATAATAATAAAATCTTCATAGATGACAAGATTTTGTAAGACTTTATAGATAGAGATCTAAAAGGTCTTAACTATGGATACCTTAAGAGATAATGATCTCCAGGAATAGGTGTATTCTGATAAGGATTATGGAAATACTGGTTATGATAATTGTTAAGTTGTAATGTCAAGGACACTGTAACTAACAATATTAAGTATTGGTTGCATTAGATGCAACATTCGCATTAGATGCGAGCACTGTTACTGGGGATATGCAGGTGTCATAAAAGGACTTGGCGTAGTCTCGCGGGAACAGAGTGACTGATCAGCTTACCTAGCTATTTTTCGAAATAGCCAATGATTGTCACATGAGTGTGGGTTTCAATGATTAGCCCATTAATGGCTCTTTGGACTAGTAGGAGATTGTTGGACATGCGAGCCCACGGGGAGCCATTATGCAATAAATGTTATTGCGAATATCATTCCCTGATCTGAAATGAAAAATAAATAATTTGCATAATAGGTCCCTTAGTACAATTAAGGTTATGTACCATGGCAATCTTGATGATCATACAGCTGTTGATTCAACTGTTGTATCATAGAGTCTGGTGCTTGGATGAATATCTAAAGAGTTAGATTGAAGACTCATCAAGCACCGTCAAATGATTATTAAGAGATGATCTCCAGCCTGAGTAGGAGATGGCAATCCTTATCTCTAAAGGCTGATATCTGACCGACCTCTTGATGCAGGTCCTCTACATAGGAATAGAGATACGGAGGTGTCAGATTAGTTAGGTCAAAGAGTTGACTTAATGAGATAGAGATAACCAAAGTCCTATATCGTATGTTGTCACGATACAGGCATGCATCCTCTGACCGGAGACAGATGTGTTACTATACGTTTGAGTATGTACATTTGGCAGATCAATAGCTTGATGACCTAACCAAGGTCTATACACCGGCGCGCTGGTGTACATATAAGGGCATATGAGTAATACGATCTCTCAAAGGGATCATACAAGTTCAGTTACTGAACCGGAAGACATGAGCTCACTCATAAGATATTGGGAAGAATCAAATTCCGTGCGCGCGGTCATCTCGCTTTGGAAGCTTGACTAAATTTGTAGGTTTGATATATACTTTTGGAAAGTATATGATCAAGACCTAGGTATGATATATGCTTTTGAAAAGTATATGATCGACACTGACTCCCAATGATCGAATGAGAAACTTACTGATAAAACCATGAAGTAGACAGTATAAAGTTGATCCAATACTTCGGGTTTATTCTGAGTCTTCCATTATGCAGGATGTACAGGTATTGGGAATACCTGAGGGTGATGTGATCATAAACGATTGTATAACCATGACGCTTCCATTCCTAGGGAGTGATGAAACGGGTCTCGATTTTAGTGACTCCTCTCGGTAGAGAAGTAATATGATCTTAGTCCAAGTGTTGGACATTGATCTGAATGTGATTCTGATGCAATGAGAAGATTAGATTTGTGGTCTTGATTTAATCAAGCATCTATGGGAGGCTCGCGATCTGGATTTGAGATATGATCTCAATATCCAAGTTACTATACGTGGAACAATACAATCGCCATGTCCTTATCTCCAAGTATTCGCGGAGAAAGTGTATTATCCTTGAAAGGGTTCTGGATAATTTCATTATTGATAATATGTATCCGAGCGTTGAGAAAATGGATAATTAAATGTGATTTAATTATCATGAGTAATATGAATTTGATTCATATTATAAAGAGAGTTATCTAAGACAATTGAATGTGATTTAATTATCAAAGTTGTGAATAATGTGAATGTGATTCATATTATTTGGGCACATGAGAGTAGAGATCCAAGATGATTAAATGTGATTTAATTATCATGGATATGAATAATGTGGATAGAGATATCTATATTAGTCATATATATTATAAATATGATTTATAATATATAAGAGAGAGATATTTGTAATTTACATTTATTAATTAAATGTTGATGTGAATTGGATTCACATTGGACATTAAATTGAAAATGTAATTTACATTTTATTTTGGGTTGTGAATATGATTCACAAATTTTTAATGGCATGATTGCAATGTTCACAAAATAATTATGGATTATTTTTGTGAATATTTTACAACAATAGTTGTTGTAGATATGGAGATTTTCATAAGATATGAGATCTCATGAATAAGGAAGAGGAGTGCCTCCTTCCTATTAAAGAGGATGGACGGCCTCCATCAATTGGATTCAAGGTGTGCGCCATCTCCTTTATGGAAGGGACGCATGCCTCCTTCCTAAATCTCCTACATTGATTTGATTTAAATTAATTTATATATTGATGATTTATTCAATATATATTAATTAATTAAATTAATTGTTATTGTGTTCTTAGCAACAAATCATGACCATTGAAAGAAACACAAATCAATGTGAACCATTGGATTTGTGTTGTCCCATGGATTGAGATCCATGGATCCCAAAATGTTATAAAAGGAGAGGCACCCCTTTGCTCTTCTGGACACATAAGAGAACATAAGTCTCTCTCTCTCTTCTCTCTACACGTCATCCCTCTCTCTCCCTCTCATTGTCGTCCACCATGGATGCCCTAGAGAGAGTCTCCATCGCCATAGCATCGTCATTATGTTGCCCGACCATTTGCTCGTGGATCTCCGTCTCCTTCGATGCACCTCGCTCGTGAAGAAGACGTCGGATCTCGTGTGTCGAGATCAGGAGATCCGCCGCTTTGATTATCAACATGGATTGCGAGAAGCTCGCGATTCATCCCTGCGCTCGCAAGCATCTCCTCTGTCGAATCGGACTTGAGACAGGAGGTCTCTTCGTTTAGAGACTCGATCGCAACCACACTTCAAGAGGTAATCCTATTACTTGTTTGTGGTTTAGATGAAACAATCCGAGAAGTGTTCTTGGATCATGTGGTTTCGTCGTATGAAAAAAATTTAATTTCTGCTGCTTATAACAACTAGTACGACTAGTCGTTCTTCGTTGTATTTGATACGATGCTCACGCTTCCGTGATGCGCTTAAGGATTTAACCATATCCTTCAGGTTGGACTTTAAATCTACCTAATCACAGGAACCTTATAGGAACTGGAATTGATATACTTCAGGTCTAATCGACTTAATTCTTTGAGAATAGTGAAACTTGGTTTAGTTCGTCTTGATTGCCTAAGTAGAGTATTTCGGAGCATACGCTCGGGTCTTGTTGACAATGACCTAACTTGGACCTGCATCTTTCACTTGTCTCAACTCAATTGGAGCGGTGAGGGGATTGGATTTGTTGGTATGAGATGCACACAAGTGGAAACATTTTTCCCCGTCTAGGGCGGGAAGTACACCCTTATCTATCCAGTAGCATAGACGTCTAAAGACAGGAGAATGTGGGTTACAATAATGCTTCAAAAGAGGGTTAGTCTACTGGTTCAAGAGGAAAAAGTCCATATGTAAATGCTGATGTATATAGTATTTGAAAAAATTAAAAACTCCAAAAAGTGGACAAGCTTGATTGAAAATAAAATGCTTGTCATAGTGTATATATTTGTATAGTCAATAAGCAAGCTTGAGCTTCAAAGTCATATAATGTGAGCGTGCAGCTGAATGACTTTTCTACACTAGTCAAGCTTCCGAGGATCGGTAGCTACACTGGCTACCGTCCATTCTTCTCTCTACCTCCTCTTCTTGAACCAGATGTCACTCGAACCTAAAAGGGAATACCCTGCTCCTCGAGGAAGGAGTTGATGGATTGCGGAATCATTGGATTGTCATACTGGAGAAGTAAGTCTCTGTGTTGTTTCAGTTGAGGGGAGCCACTGTCACACACATTGTATAAATGAGATTCATAGTCATAAGGGTTTGCGTATGAGTTGAAATATTCTGACCTGGCTATTGAGGAGACTTCAGCAAAGTTTTGGGATTCTTGAAGGATATTGTATTTCAAATTTGTTTCCCAATAAGGTTCCGACTGCACCAAAAATCCAAAGGTTCAACTTAATCTCCAAACTTTGGTTTTGTGAAGACAAGTTTGAAAATTAAATTCAACCCATATCCTTTATTTTTCTTTTTTTCGTTTTGTTTTTTGCACTTATTGCACAAGTGTTTGCTAGGGACTAGCAAAGGCAAGTATAGACGGGTGATGAATCTCCATTTCATCACCTTTAGTCATTTTGGCCTTAAAAACCTAGCTAATGCATGTAAAGAGCTTCAATTTGGATAAATTAATATTCATTCTTTGTTGTATAAATACTATATAATATATTATTTTTAATACCAAAATTATAGAATAAAGAAAAGAAAAATAATATAATTCCATAGGTATTTTCTGACCCTAAACCCTTAGACCTAGGTTGTTGATGATTAGGTCGACAAGGAATAAAGTAGGAGGAGATAAGGTTCAATAATTCATTAAAATTCCCATTTATTTATTCATCATTTATTTATTTTTGGTACCTATATTATTTTCTACTTTTTATACCTTAAATAAAGAAACATTGCACATGAAAGTTGTAGAAAATAATATACAGAAAAATACAAAATTTATTTCATACAAAAATAATATACAATGTTTATTTTATACTCTAAATAAAAGGCCAAAACCCCAACTTCCCAGACTCATATCTCCTAAATAAAAACTCAAAATTATCAACTTTAATTGTATATAACTTTTAATAAGCTATTTAGTGAAGTTGGTTTCATATTTTTTGGAGTTATTATGTGAAAGTTAGGTTTTAGACCCATAGTGTACAATATACACTAATAAAATATTCCTTTTATTTATTCTTTATTAGTTTTGCAATTTTATAATTTTATAATTTTGTAAATATTATTTGTAATATATGTTCATATTTAGAACGTAATAAACTATAAATAAGACCTAAAATAAAATAATATTCTAAAATACATAGATGAATATACAATACATATACCTATATAATATAGGGTTGGGGAGCATGCACCCACATTCATGTAATTTTACATGCACCGGGGCATATATCTTCCACATTTTTGTACTTTTTTTGGAAAATATCACCATGTATATTCATATATATTTCCCTCCATTATGCTAATCGAATTTCGTTAGAAATAGAGACTCCTATGCCCTCCATCTAGAACAGGTTTATTACATCAATTCTAAGACTGTTAAAATTACCTGTTCTAGATGGAAAGCCTAGGAATCTCTATTTCTGATGAAATTCGAATGGCATATATGAGGGATATATGGGTAAATAAACATAGATATATTATTCCATAAAAAGTAAAAAAACGTGGAAGATAAATACCCCAGTGCATGTAAAATTACATGCACCTGGGTGCATACTTCCCAACCCCATATAATATACACCTATATTTAATGAAGTATAAATAATATATCAGAAAAACCAAATAAAATTACATTTATGTATACAAAAATAAGCTATAAATACTTAAAATAAAAGAATAAAATAATAAAATAAGGAATACACAATAAAAATAAATTATACACAGTATAGGTAACGTTACCTATAAATAAAACCCCAAGAATTAACTTATAATAAATAACTTTGAAAAAATAAATACGAATCATAATAAAGTAATATACTGGGGATATGCAAGTGACGTAAAAGGACTTGACGTAGTCTCGCGGGAACAGAGTGACTGATCATCTTACCTAGCTATTTTCATAATAGCCTATGATTGTCACTTGAGTGTGGGGTTAAATGATTAGCCCATTAATGGCTGTTTGGGCTAGTGGGAGATTGTTGGACATGCGAGCCCACGGCGAGCCATTATGCAATAAATGTTATTGCAAATATCATTCCCTGATCTGAAATGAAGAATGAATAATTTGCATAATAGGTCCCTTAGTACAATTAGGGTTATGTACCATGGCCATCTTAATGATCATACAGCTGTTGATTCAACTATTGAATCATAGAGGTTGGTGCTTGGATGAATATCTAAAGAGCTAGATTGAGGACTCATCAAGCACCGTCAAATGATTGTTAAGAGATGATCTCCAGCGTAAGTAGGAGATGGCAATCCTTATCTCTAAAGGCTGATATCTGACCGACCTCTTGATGCAGGTCCTTTGCATTGGAATAGAGATTCGGAGGTGTCAGATTAGTTAGGTCAAAGAGCTGACTTAATGAGATCGAGATAACCAAAGTTCTATATCGTATGTTGTCACGATACATGCATGCATCCCCTGACCGGAGACAGATGTGTTATTATATGTTTGAGTATGTACATTTGGCAGACTAATAGGTTGATGACCTAACCAAGCTCTATACACCGGCGCACTGGTGTGTATATAAGGGCATATGAGTAATATGATCTCTCAAAGCGGTCATACATGTTTAGTTACTGAACCGGAAGACATGAACTCACTCATGAGATATTTGGAAGAATCAAATTCCGTGCGCACGGTCGTCTCGCTTTGGAAGCTTGAGTGGATTTTTAGGTTTGATATATACTTTTGGAAAGTATATGATCAAGACCTAGGTATGATATATGCTTTTGGAAAGTATATGATCGATACCAACTCTCAATGATCGAATGAGAAACTTATTGATAAAACATTGAAGTAGACAGTATAAAGTTGATCCAATACTTCGGGTTTATTCTGAGTCTTCCAGTATGCAGGATGTATAGGTATTGGGAATACTTGAGGGTGATGTGATCATAAACGATTGTATAACCATGACGCTTCCATTCCCAGGGAGTGATGAAACGGGTCTGGATTTTAGTGACTCCTCTCAGTAGAGAAGTAATCTGATCTTAGTCCAAATGTTGGACATTGATCTCAATGTGGTTCAGATGTAATGAGAAGATTAGATTTGCGATCTTGATTTAATCAAGCATCTATGGGAGGCCCGCGATCTTGGTTTGAGATATGATCTCAATATCCAAGTCACTATATGTGGAATAATACAATCGCCATGTCCTTATCTCCAAGTATTTGCGGAGAAAGCGTATTATCCTTGGAAGGGTTCGGAATAATTACATTGTTGATAATATGTATCCGAACATTGAGAAAATGGATAATTAAATGTGATTTAATTATCATGAATAATATGAATTTGATTCATATTATAAGGAGAGTTATCTTAGATAATTAAATGTGATTTAATTATCAAAGATATAAATAATGTGAATGTGATTCATATTATTTGGGAACATGAGAATAGAGATCTAAGATAATTAAATGTGATTTAATTATCACAGATATGAATAATGTGGATAGAAATATCCATATTAGTCATATATATTATAAATGCGATTTATAATATATAAGAGAGAGCTATTTGTAATTTACATTTGTTAATTAAATGTTAATGTGAATTGGATTCACATTGGACATTAAATTGGAAATGTAATTTACATTTTATTTTGGGTTGTGAATGTGTTTCACAAATTTCCAATGGCAAGATTGCAATATTCACAAAATAATTATGAATTTTTTTGTAGAATAATTTACAACAATTGTTGTTGTAATAAATTGGAGATACATGGAATAATGTAATCAAGGGAGATTACATTGGAGATGTTCCTTCCATAGGAGGGACGGTCACCTATTTCTATTAGGAAAGGGTGACCGTCCACACCATGTATATGGAAGGAGGCATTCTCTCTTTCCCATTATCTCCATATTTGTTTGATTTATTTTTGGATTTGATTTATATTGATTTATCAATATATATTTAATCTAAATTAAATTTATTATTGTTGGTTTTTACCAACACAAATCTTAGCCATTAAAAGAAACACAATCAATGAGAGCCATTGGATTTGTGTTGTCCCATGGATTGAGATCCATTGATCCCAAAATGTTATAAAAGGAGAGGCACCCCTTTGCTCTTATTTACACAACAAGTGAAACAACAACTCTCTCTCTCTCTCTCTTTCTCTCTACACGCATACTCTCTCTTCCTCTCTCATGGCCGTCCACCATGGATGCTCGGGAGAGAGTCTCCATCGTCGCAGCGTCGTCGTTATGCTTTCCGATGGTTTGCTTGTAGATCTCCATCTACTTCAGCGTGCCTTGCTCGTGAAGAAGACGTCGTATCTCGTTTGTCGAGATCAGGAGATCCGTGGCTTGGATCATCAACATGGATTGCGAGAAGCACACGATTCATCCCCGCACTCGCAAGCGTCTCCTCCGACGGATCGGACTTGAGAAAGGAGGTCTCTTCGTTTAGAGACTCGATCACAATCACGCTTCAAGAGGTAACCCTAATACTTGTTTGTGGTTTAGACGAAACGATCCAAGAAGTTTCTTGAATCATGTGGTTTCGTCGCATGAAAATTTTTAATTTCTGATGCATAGAATGACTAGTACGACTACTCGTTCTTCATCGTATTCGATCCGATGCTCACGCTTCCATGATGCGCTTGAGGATTATACCATATCCTTCAAGTGGTATCAGAGCCTTTGGTCGGTGGTTTGGGATATGATCCATTAACCGAGGATGACTTGGGTTCATTAGGGCTTGCGAAAGTTTTCTTGCATTTCTTTTTTTTTGCATCTCTATTTTGAGATTATTTTCGGCACTGTTTAAATTGTTTAAACACGAAAATAATAATTTTATTTTGTTCCCCATTAAATAAGGAAATCGTAGCATCTGAGTTTGCGTGATTTCGATTCTGTTTGCTCAAGTTATGCTCATTTTAGTGAACATGTATCCACAGTTTCGGGGACTGCGAATCTCAACGTAATTAATGAGTTAATTACGGATTTGATATGCCTTGAAGAGCCGATGATCATCTCAAGTACAAAGTGATCTATTTTGCATTATCCTTTCCTGAGGTGGATATGGTGTCTAGTCGGAGAGCATTGGGGTACCCGGTTGCAACGTATGTGGTCCGTTCCCACTCTCGTCGGTACTAGCCATGACAGTGGGTAGGGTCAGTATAATGCTTAAGAAATCATGATGTATTTCTAATTATTAATATTTTAAATAATACGTATTTGAGATAATACCATAATTCAAGTAACAATAAAGATTGTTTGTTGGATATTAATTGGATCACTAATTTAATATAATTAGATTAATTGGATTCCAATTAAAATTAAAATACTATATTATGAATAGAGTTGTTATTTCCCTTGGAAGAATAAATCATAATGAATATGATTCATAATGATTAATTAGAATTTGAATATGATATGGAGGATCACATAAGTGACATCCATGATCTCCCGTCAAGGCGAAGGGTTCCGTCGCCAGAGATTGTATGTCGGAGACGCCTGTCCGAAGTGACAGCTCCTGCATACAAGCCATTTGGATCGGGCTCTTCGCTTCTTGAAAGAGTAAGGACGTATGCGTAGTGACCCCAATATCGGGTCCTCATATTATTGGGGCGATATTGGATTGCGCATAGCGAGTTGTATTCCTATTGATGGTTGATTCAATTAATGACGGGTCAACATCGCCTTAGGGGTGGTGGGCCCAGGTGTTAAAGACCGAATTGGGAGATGCAAGTTGGACTTGCAACGCGGAATGTGTTCCCGCTTCTTTTTATCCGAGTTACAGGTTCTCATATTATTGGGATGTACAAAGATAAGGAAGGAGATCCCAGATCTTGCTTGAGATATAATGGTAAGTATATCTCTTACATTTAAAGTGATTAAGGGAATGAACTTTTAGTGTTGACAAGGAAAGACAACTTTGATATAAAAATTCCTAAATCAAAGTAAAATATGTATATATATATATATAAATATATACACTTATGCAAATTTCTTATTTCAGATAATCCTTCATTAAACCCACTCAATGTTATACTCAATGATAACCAGTAAAATATCATGGATTGGACTCATGATCCAGATATTGTACTTGCAGTTGGACATGCAAATCTCCTCGTACTAATGAGGAATGACAATTAAATGGATAATAGGGCTACAACTCTAGGGTTTGTATATCTCTATAGTTTTGATCTCTCATCGAATGTAATTTGGAAGTGACATGTTTGTGATGATCGCAATTGTCAAATAATCCTTATAAAAAATTAAGAAGATGTTCTGGCATACACATGTGCTCTCAACATTTAATCATGAATGACATGGTTCTCTACATCATGCAGAATGGTGGCTCCATAAGAGATGATGTATTCAAAATGTTTGAATACCTACCTGAACCAATGTTTCAAGAGTATAGATGGATGTAGACATGATGAGTGTCATCATTCTACTGTATATACTCTAGTCATTCATGACGCTTCATAATATTCATATTGTATGAATTTAGTGAAGCATGTATAAATGTTGAAATACTCTTATATTGAAATTTTTGATTTCAAATAAGAGATCCTTTGTATTGAGCAATGGTTGCTTATAGATAAAGGGAGCGCAATGGAAGCATGGGTTGGACCCAAGTAAGAAGTATAGTCAAAGAGTTGACTGTACATCTGTGACTTCCATATGTCATCCGAAGAGTTGGATGAACGCCAATACTACAATAAGTTGATGTGTTGATAGTATGATTATCAAATCTATCTAGAATCCTTAAAGAAGGAATCAGATAGTACATTAGAATAATCTACGTATAATCATTGAAATTGACTTCCTTATTTTATAAGATAATGTCAAATAATTGTATCTCAATCTTCTAATGACACTTGCAATTGGTTGTATATGTATTAGAAGACTATAAAATTTGATTTTAAGGTTTAATAGTCATCTATATGGATTTTGATGCAATTATTGCAATAATCTCTATTGGATATATAGACTTCATAATTTCAGTGGGAGAGCCCTTGGTCTTAAGTGAATGTCTCTATGACCTAGACATTAGAATACACTCATTGTTTGTTTCTAAATGTTGTAAATAAACATGAATTCTGTAATAAATCTATCATAAAGGGATATGATGGAGATATTTCAGATAGTAATCTAAAATCTAGTGGACTCCACTAAATTAGAAAATTAATGAATGGTTCATTAACATTTCTAAATACTGAAATTGAACCTTAAGACCAATAGGAGGATGAAGATCATTTGACAATGATCTAGCATCAAGCCTTGGACATTTGTCCATTGATAGACTAGTAAGAGATGAAACTTTAGAATGTCTAAAATTTCAAAACTTACATACTTATGAATATTGTATTCAAAAGTAAAATACGTCCAATACACCCTTCCTTGAGAAAGGTGTAAGATGTCAAGGTATTAAGGATCTCATACATATTGATGTATGCAGATCATCTATATCATAGCAAACATTATGGATATATGATATCTATTGATGATTATGTATGATATGAGATTTCTTCTCTTCACCTAAAGAAACCGTTGAAATGTTCAAAGATTTCATAATTTTGGTTAGGAACCAAAGTCTGAAGGAATATGAAAATGAATTTGGTCTAATCTAGGTAGTCAGTACCTATTAAATGAATTCATGGTATACCTTATGGAGAAAGGAATATCATTCCTATCTCACTCCTCCTTATACATCTTAACTCAATAGAGTTATAGCGAGATACAATTGGATCATGTGTGACATGATCTTATCAATGATGATTTTTAGCATAATTATCCCCTAGTTTCCAGGTATATATGTGTAGTAGAGACTACAATGTATATCCTTAATAAGGTTCCATGCATGCTGGAATCTAGCACTTGAGTGTGCTGCTTCATTAGGAAAATCAAGGATGGTATTGGATACCTACTTTATGACCTTGAGATTCTTAAAATATCTCATCTCTGAGAATGTGATTCTTAGAGGTTGAGACTCTTAAGAATCAAGATGAAAATGAAGTGTAGGAACTCGTTTAATCTTGAAAAGACAATGAGTCTCCTGAAATTGGAAAATGAAAGGACAATTAAAGATGAAACACTAAAATCTCTTCAAATGAGTTTGAGGAAGGATTCCATGTGTCAGAGAAATCTGACAATGATCGAACTTCATGTGATGAAGCTTCTGAAGATCATAGCATGGATAGATTGATGTTAGCAATAAAAGTCTAAAGTAGACTTCATATACAAGTGTTGTATATGGACCCTCGAGGATCCACCTATATGGGTAAGACCTGTAAAGGTGTAAATGGATCTTCAAGTGAAAGGGAACCTGATGATAAGGTAGAGGTCTTCAAGGCATGATTTGTAGCCATGAGCTACACATGAAGAAAGAAGACATCACTTGCGATGAAACTTCTTTTCAGTAACTATGCTTAAAATCATCAGAATATTGCTAACCTTAGCTACACAACTTGACTATTGTATCTTCAAGATGTAAGTCGAGATTACATTCCTCTATGAATACCTCTCTGAGGATATTCACATGAAGTAGCTTGCCTTTGTTTTCATCGTGCTAAATGTAGATGATATCCTAATCATTTAAAATGATATAAGGATAATAATAAGTATTTTATAATCTGGTTGTTCCATGACTTAAGATATGATTTCAAGGATATCTCTTAGATCTTAGTTCTGAAGTTGTTCAGAAGCAAAGAGGAGAGTATTGGGACTGTCGCAATAGTAGTACACCTTGAACATATTCCATTTTTGGAAAATTCCAAGAAATGCTTCCATCCCTTAAGACATGGTACTAACCTATCTAAAGGGATAACACCTCAAAGAGTTGAGGAAGTGAATGCTAGAACTGCTTGCACTTGTGCATCAGTTACGAGAAGCTGAGTGTATGCTAGATGTGTACGAATACCAGATGTCTGCCATGCAATGGGAGTAGTAAACTGTTACTAATCCTACTATGGAGATAAAATACTTGATTGCAGTAATAATAAAATCTTCATAGATGAGAAGATTTTTGAGATAGTGATCTCAAAGCCTTATCTTCAAAAGCTTAAAACTTTATAGATAGAAATCTAAAAGCTCTTAACTGTGGATACCTTAAGAGATAGTGATCTTCAGGAATGAAAGAATTTTGATAAGGATTATGGAAATACTGGTTATGATAATTATTAAGCTGTAGCGTCAAGGAAACTGTAAATAACAAGATTGTGTATTGGTTGTATAAGATGAAACATTCGCATTTGATGCGAGCACTCTTACTGGGGATATGCAAGTGTCGTAAAAGGACTTGGCGTAGTCTCGCGGTAACAGAGTGACTGATCGTCTTACCTATCTATTTTCTTAATAGCCTATGATTGTCACTTGAGTGCGGGTTTAAATGATTAGCCCTTTAATGGCTCTTTGGACTAGTGGGAGATTGTTGGACATGCGAGCCAACGGCAAGCCATTATGCAATAAATGTTATTGCAAATATCATTTCCTGATCTGAAATGAAGAATGAATAATTTGCATAATAGGTCCCTTAGTACAATTAGGGTTATGTACCATGTCCATCTTAATGATCATACAACTGTTGATTCAACTATTGAATCATAGAGGTTGGTGCTTGGATGAATATCTAAAGGGTTAGATTGAGCACTCATCAAGCACCGTCAAATGATTGTTAAGAGATGATCTCCAGCCTGAGTAAGAGATGGCAATCCTTATCTCTAAAGGCTGATATCGGACCGACCTCTTGATGCAGGTCCTCTGCATAGGAATAGAGATTCGGAGGTGTCAGATAAGTTAGGTCAAAGAGCTGACTTAATGAGATCGAGATAACCAAAGCCATATATCGTATGTTGTCACGATACATGCAAGCATCCTCTGACCGGAGATAGATGTGTTACTATATGTTTGAGTATGTACATTTGGCAGACCAATAGGTTGATGACCTAACCAAGGTCTATACATCTGCACGTTGGTGTGCATATAAGGGTATAAGAGTAATATGATCTCTCAAAGGGATCATACAGGTTCAATTACTGAACCGAAAGATATGAGCTCACTCATGAGATATTGGGAAGAATCAAATTCCGTGCGCACGGTCGTCTCGCTTTGGAAGCTTGACTGAATTTGTAGGTTTGATATATACTTTTGGAAAGTATATGATCAAGACCTAGGTATGATATATGCTTTTGGAAAGTATATGATCGATACCAACTCCCAATGATCGAATGAGAAACTTACTAATAAAACCTTGAAGTAGACTGTATAAAGCTGATCCAATACTGGGTTTATTATGAGTCTTCCAGTATGCAGGATGTACATGTATTGGAATACCTGAGGGTGATGTGATCATAAATGATTGTATAACCATGACGCTTCCATTCCTAGAGAGTGATGAAACGGGTCTGGATTTTAGTGACTCCTCTCAGTAGAGAAGTAGTCTGATCTTTTTCCAAATGTTGGACATTGATCTAAATGTGATTCAGATGTAATGAGAAGATTAGATTTACGGTCTTGATTTAATCAAGCATCTATGGGAGGCCCGCGATCTGGATTTGAGATATGATTTCAATATTCAAGTCACTATACGTGGAACAATACAATCGCCATGTCCTTATCTCTAAGTATTCGCGGAGAAAGCGCATTATCCTTAAAAGGGTTCAGAATAATTTCATTGTTGATAATATGTATCCGAACATTGAGAAAATGGATAATTAAATGTTGTTTAATTATCACGAATAATATGAATTTGATTCATATTATAAGGAGAGTTATCTTAGATAATTAAATGTGATTTAATTATCAAAGGTATAAATAATGTGAATGAGAGTCATATTATTTGGGAACATGAGAATAGAGATCTAAGATAATTAAATGTAATTTAATTATCATGGATATGAATAATGTGGATAGCAATATCCATATTAGTCATATATATTATAAATGTGATTTATAATATATAAAAGAGAGCTATTTGTAATTTACATTTGTTAATTAAATGTTAATGTGAACTGGATTCACATTGGACATTAAATTAGAAATGTAATTTACATTTTATTTTGGGTTGTGAATGTGATTCACAAATTTCCAATGGCAAGATTGCAATATTTACAAAATAATTATGAATTATTTTTTGTAGAATAATTTGCAACAATTGTTGTTGTAATAAATTAGAGATACATGGAATAATGTAATCAAGGGAGATTACATTGGAGATGTTCCTTCCATAGGAGGGACGGTTACCTATTCCTATTAGGAAAGGGTGGCCGTCCACCCCATGTATATGGAAGGAGGCATTCTCTCTTTCCCATTATCTCCATATTTGTTTGATTTAATTTTGGATTTGTTTTATATTGATTTATCAATATATATTTAATCTAAATTAAATTAATTATTATTGGTTTTTACCAACACAAATTTTAGCCATTAAAAGAAACACAATCAATGAGAGCCATTGGATTTGTGTTGTCCCATGGATTGAGATCCATTGATCTCAAAATGTTATAAAAGGAGAGGCACCCCTTTGCTCTTCTTTACACAACAAGTGAGACAACAACTCTCTCTCTCTCTCTCTCTCTCTCTCTTTCTCTCTACACGCATAATCTCTTCCTCTCTCATGGCCGTCCACCATGGATGCTCTAGAGAGAGTCTCCATCGCCGTAGCGTCGTCGTTATGCTGCCCGATGGTTTGCTTGTGGATCTCCGTCTACTTCAGCGTGCCTTGCTCGTGAAGACGACGTCGTATCTCATTTGTCAAGATCAGGAGATCCGTGGCTTGGATCATCAACATGGATTGCGAGAAGCACGCGATTCATCCCCGCACTCGCAAGCGTCTCCTCCGACGGATTGGACTTGAGACATGAGGTCTCTTCATTTAGAGACTCAATCACAACCACGCTTCAAGAGGTAACCCTAATACTTGTTTGTGGTTTAGACGAAACGATCCGAGAAGTGTTCTTGGATCATGTGGTTTCGTCACATGAAAAATTTTAATTTCCGTTGCATAGAACAACTAGTACGACTAGTCGTTCTTCATCGTATTCTATACGATGCTCACGCTTCCGTGATGCGCTTGAGGATTATACCATATCCTTCATGACCTTCAATCCTTCTTCCGCCACTTTTAGCCAGAACCCTAATCCTAAATTAAACCTCGTTGACAATGGCATTCTCTAGGGCACCTTTGTGGCTTGATTTGGGGTAGAATCGAAGTGGTTTGTTGCTTCGCCACCATGCTCCGTCGTAGCTTCGCACCAAGAACACACAATCGATGAGCTTCTATTTCCTTATCTCTTCTCTTACCTTAGGTTAGTAGTACAATAGCATCACGTGCAAGCTTGCCTAGTTTCGATTATTTCGCACACAATTCCCATTTCATTGACCGACGGAGTTTCAGCTTCGCCACTCACTTACAAGAACACAGTATCCCTTCTGCCTCGCCTGTTACTATCGTCATTTTTCTCTTCTCTTGCTTAACGCCCGACGCAACTTCATTCATCTTGTTCCCACACGCATCAAGGAACCCATTTCTCCAATTCCACCGCTCGTCAGAGGGATGCCATACCACACACCTTGCATCCATTCCAACCTCCGAAGCCTCCTGTACCTTCACATTTTTTTTCCTATGACATCTCATGCAGGAAAGACCAAAGAAAATAAGCTTTTCGAGCCTCATCGAGCCAGGAGAGCAGGTCCCACATCAACTACCATCGTAGGGCCCCTCCACCATGACTTGGACCATTTTGATGCTATCCACCGCCACGAAGGGACCCCACGAACATTTTGAACCTCTTCCGAGCTCCTAGGGGGGAAGACTGAGAGGAGGAGAGCAATTAGAACCTCACCCAGGCGAAGTTCTTCCGTTGTTCTTCACGAGCATCTCCGAGTCGTTCGATGAAGGGTCATGCCCTGAAGTCACATCTACTGTCTGATTGATCGACCCATAGCCATTGGATTGCTAGGTGGGAACTAATCACAACTGCTGGATCCCGAAGCATCATCAACAGCTGAGGCTACAATACATGGATACGTTAAGCAACTTGGATCGCCCGCTTCCATGCGATTAGAGGGTATATTGCATACTTCCCGCACACATTTTTGTTTTTAATGTCTGGTACTCAATCTTTCATCTGGAGTTTAAAAGTTCTTATAATATTTGCACCAAACACCCCACACTTAATTTTATTTGCACTTGAGTCCTTCACCAGCTCAACCAATAGACCTTGGAGATTTTGCATAGAAACTCTTGCGGGTTTACATTATTATGGTGTAGTCAATATTTTTGAATAATTAGTAGAAAGTTTGTGGAAAACATGCATATTTGGCCTAATGTCTTTACAAATTTCTAAAATACCCCTGTCAAGATGCGAGTATTTTATTTACGTGGATAAATTACATGTTCAACCCATTGGGTTATTTTAAGGGTTCGAAAATCACGACTATATTGAAATTACATTTAGGTCCCTGATAGTAAAGAATTTTCTATTTCTTTTTTTATTTCGTAAAAAATATCCCCTTTGCACTAAAAATTCCAAGAAAAATTATTTAAACACCCTGCAACCATATCTAACATATATATTTTTCGCATGATGATTTATGTTTATTTTCTATTTTTGAAAAATAAGAAACAATACTATTTGTCACTGTCTTCCTTAAAAATACAAAAAAATAATATCATTTTTAAAAATTCTATAAAACCAAGTTTCTATTTATTTTACTGTATTTCATCATCTTATAAAAAAGCAAACAAAAATATAAAAGAAAAACTTTAAAAATTACAAAATACTCAAAATCTTATAAAAAGTCTCAAAAAATCATAAAATACCCCAAAATAGTTTTATTTGTTTTGGATATTGTGTTATGAAGTATATTTTGACTTAAAAATAGTTTTGGGAGTTTCTGCGGTGGCTTGATATTTTTAAAAATAAAATACTCCTGTTTATTTACATTTTCACTGTTTTGACCTTTTATCCCAAGTAAAATTCCTTTAAAAAATTCTAAAAATCCCAAAAAATCACAAAAAGAGTATTAAAAATATTAAAAAACACAAAAACACTTATTTTCATGATTTGTGATTATTTATTATATATTCTATATATATTATCTATATTATATATATCTACCTTTATTTCTGCACAATCTTTTACATAAAAAACAGGATTTCTGATCGTGTAGAAGCTGGATCGATTTTTTTCCATACAATATGGACAACTTTTACGTCCATACGTACTCCATTTAGATAATATTTCATAAGCCGAGAAGTCTGTTATAGTTCAGAGTAGAGCTACTTTCATATTGAAAGTTTGACTTTTATTTGCACTATATGTATCCACTCCTTCTACCCATGGCATCTTCAACTCACCTATAAGAGGAAGTAAATACATGTCGATGTATTCTCCCATATGCGTAGGTCCTGGCACCAACAATGATAAAAACTTGTATCGTCTCTTATTACATAACTGCGTGGGTCGATTATATGGTGTTGTCATTACTAGTCATCAAGAGTAATATTTACTTCTTCCATTAGGATTAAACCCGTATGTACATCAACCTATAACTCAATTCCTCTTTTCTTTTGAAAATGAAGCAAATGATAACATCAATGCGTTGTAACAATTAGACTCTGATGGATTCTCCATGTACTCTTCAACATTATGTTATGCGTGCCATGCCATATATTTCATCGTTTCATTGCAATAATGTAATCGTTTCAATCTCGGAGCCAACGAGAAATAACGTAAAACCTTCCTCGAGATTTTTGTCCCACACGTACTTGATTCTTGAAATCTTAGCTCATCACATTTAGGATAACATATCAAGTGATGATGTTCACCGTAGTATAAAATATGGTGATTTATACAATAGTCTATATTAACTTCAACTAAACCCATCTTCGGCATAATCTTCTTGGTTTTATAATAATTTGCAGGTAATTCAACATCTTGGGGTAACATTTTCTTGATAATTTTAAGCATGTCATCAAAATTATGATTCATATTGTACTCCATCTTCATCGATAGGAATTCTGAAACTGCGGAGAGTTTTGAATATGTCTTACAACCCAATCACAATGGCTCTTCTACCTTTTCAACAACTCGTAGAAGTATGCAGACTCACCATATGATTCCTCATCATCTAGACAAGCAGTGTTAAAATCAGGACCCACAACATCCATAACCATATCTACAAATGGGTTAATATTGTCTGCTTCTTTTGACTCACTCATCGTGTCCTCGAAGATCACACCGTGCCTCCTCCAATTTTGACATCCTTCCATGAAACCATTTTTATAAAGATGCAACTGAGTTTCATCCTTAGATCTCTTCTTCATTAAACAACACTTTTGACATGGACACATCATAGTACCATCTGAATCCACAACACGAGAACCTTATACTTAAGCAAATTCCACAAATTCTTGAATGCCTCTTTGAAAGGTATCTATAAGTCCATCAACTACACGCTTGGACATCCACTCTCTATTATCCCTCTTTATCACATGAATGTAACAGCTCATATGGTCAAATGAGAGGAGTATATTTAACTTCGGCTTAAGCTCAGAGAACATACCTAGAAACCTAAACCCTATCCCATCGCCAGCCTAAACCCATCATACTTATTCTAGGAGATGATAAGAGAAGTATGTTAAATATGTTATCACTTGAGCTCATCCATAATTATTCAAACTTACTATAAAGATGATTGTTCTCACATGCTTGCTTATTTATGAGGAAAATTCGACAGCATAACCCTGCACTTCTCTGATATACCTTAAAAACCAATCACAATCAACTTTCAAAACAATCATCGTAGTGACTATTTCGATAGTAAATTATGATTAATATTATATACCAAAAAGGAAGAGGTCATGGAGCTGAATTTTTATTAGAAACAAACAACATGTGACAACACTTGCCTTGTTGTAAGTTTGAATCCTTACAGACCTCCTTAGTCTGGGAATCTCTGAACTAAAGAAAGCCAATATAAATGTAATATTTTAAGATCACATTAAGTCATATATCTGTATATGCTATAAATGAGATTATAAAACACTATTAAAATATTTATTCATTTATGTTAGCTGAGCATTTACGTATATTTGATTGGTTAATGATGGGGATATAGATAAGTGTGATCCTAAATTAATACCTAATACAATGTTTAAATGAATATTATTGAAAGTGTACTTGCAGAAAAAGATTTTTCCACTTGAAAACATCTAAATCCACGATCATTGGACCGTGATACCTCATCCTGGAGTGAGTCCAATAGTACTAGGGCTAGCTATCGAGCCAAACGAGCTGAGCCAGCCCCTATCTCGGGCTCAAGCTCGGGTTCGTTCGAGCCCATCCGAGCCAGCTCGAGCTCAGGCTCGATGAGATCGAGCCCTTATCGAGCTGGCTCGGGCTCGATAAGGCTCGAGTCGAGCCCCTTATCGAGCTCAAGTTCCTTATCAAGCCCAGTCTGGGATCGGGCCCAAGTTGAGCTCGTTAAAGAAAATGTGTACTTTTTGGTGGGAAAGTGTTTTGTGTGGGTTCAAACTCGAGACCTGCTTTATCAAAGACGGTGTTCCTTACCAGTAGGCCACTATCCAAGTTATTTATAAAATCTTAATTATAATATATATTGTAACATTATTATTTGCTTATAAAAAAATTACTTATTTTCTAGTACATGTGTAGGGGGCAAATATGTGGGCGGGAATGGGATATGAGAATTGGGACATGACTCGTGACTCGTGGGAGGGTCAAAGTTAGTTGAGGGGAAATTGTAAAGAGCTAATTTTATTTTGTTTGTAGTATATATAAATATATAAATAATATATGTATATATATTTCTTATTGAGCCCCTTATTGAGTTATCGAGCCGAGCGAGGCTGGGTTCTAGCTCGGCTCGTTAAGCTATCTAGCCCAAAATTCTGGCTCGGGCTCGGCTCAATAGCCTAATGAGCCGGGCTCACGAGCCCTTATCTAGCCGAGCCCGAGCCTGGCTCATCGAGCCGTGACTCAATAGCCAACCCTAAATAGTACTATGTAAAATATAAAAAATATAACATAGTTGGAGGTGATGAAATCCTCCCATGTGTTCCACATGCCTCCTGGTGTGCTGGGCCATACACCACTCGATGTGGAGGGATGCATTGTGTGTGAATGATTTTGTATGATTTAATAATAGATTGGTAGTATTTTAGTCTTATTATTTACCTAACTATATGTTAATGTGATACAATTGACCACATTAACTAGAAGATAATGTGATAATAAAATTATCGCAAAAGAGATATTGATGTTTGTAGAACATCACACTTCGGGTTGCCATTCTATTGATCTGATTTACACCTGCAATTATATTCATATCCACACATATGTTTTCTATTATCTTTGTTTTGTTCATCATTTTTGTACAAATATCTTTCTTGTCTCTTTCTTTCTATCTTTTGTTAATAATATGATTGTTACTAGGTCTATGATGACATCGCAAGGACTAGGGTACCACATGTGTGGTCTTGGAGGGTCTACAGTATTTGACACATCGAACCCGACCAACGATGTATCGACCACTCTAGGGCTCTCGATACTTGCTCGCTGCATAAGTGAACCATTGGTGTTTCTTTATAAAAAATCATTTTTTTTTATTTTTTACATAAATAAAGCATATTATAATGTAAAATTAATCTTACATAACCTATTATTATTTCATATTTTAATATGGTATATTATTTAATTAAATAAAATAAATAATTAAATCTATTTTTTTGGATTTATTGAAATATATTTAGCATATTTTATACTTCGAGATTTGAAGGAATCTTCATCATTTTAAACGTACTAATTATGTGTTATTATCATTGCCATAATATCATATAAATTTATATTGATAAAAGATAGTTATAAATGGTTTTTGAATTATAACACATCTACTATAAAAATATTGAATTATAACTCCATCATAATTAGTAGTCTCTATAGTAGTTTCATTTTAAGTTATATTAAAAGGTATTCGTAGTCAATTTCAAAAATAGTGGTATTGTATAAATTTATAATGGAAGTAAATTCCTTTTTAATGAATATTTAATTTAAATATATTTCTTCTTTCTATAATTTCATATGAAATTTATTTTATTTAAATTATAATAATACACCCTGCCATCTAACCACCCTCCTCGGTAGATATATACACCCATGTCCCAATACATACATCTTCTTCATACCTCCACATATTATATCCATCTCTCCCTATCTCTCTCTGTCTCTCTCATATCTAAACTCTATATGAGGATGTTTGTTTGTATAAATAGACTCATAATAAAGAGTTTTCGCCTAAACTAAATCTAATTGGTAAATAACGTAATCCAAGTCAACCATAATATTATTCAGGTTCTATGTTATCAATATGAAATTATGACATCAATTAAGTTATACCTCCTTTATAGTCTACCAAGACATGATATCATATTATTTATACTCTTTATAAATCATCAACAAAGTATACTAACAAGCTTAAAATTGCAACGCTTCATTATTTTACGTTATTATATACATTAAATCATATTATTGGGTGTGACATTCATCATACACCTACCACATATATGAATTTTCATATAAACTAGGCAACCATCATCAAATCTAACAACAACGGGATATTAAACAAGTCGTATGTAGCATAGGCAACATATTCAATCACTTGAATGTATACAAAATAAGAAAGAATATATCAACAATTTGAAAGCCTAAAACTATCCAAACATGATTGATATGTAATGAGATGCTAAAAAATGAGAGAAAGGATTAAGCAATATACTAAATGGAAGATGTGTGTGTGGTTGAATGACACAAACAAGGGTCGCCAGAGGCTAGGAGGTAGAGTACAGATCATCGGAGGAGAAGATTTGGGGAGAAATGTAGGTAGAATGAAGAAGAAGAGGCTGGTCAATGTTCTGTTTAAGGGCTTTGGCGAGCACACTTACGCGCTCGCCCATGGCTCCGCTGGTGCTCGCCTAGATATTGGCACGCGCCTGCCCGAGCTGTGCCTTAAATTTCAAGTGGGCAAGCACATCCCAGGCGAGGACATGTGCAATACAAGTGCTCGCCCAAATTTTTAGGCGTGCGCTCCAAAGCTTCTCATTGTGATTCAAATTGGCGAGCATCCTAGACGAGCACATGTGTTTCCCCTGTGCTCATCCACAACTGGGCGAGCACATGTGTTCTCATGGTGCAAGCCAGTCTGTGCACGCCAATTACACCTTTTTGTGGTGTTTGTCGATTTTTTACCAAAATTTGTACAAATTGTTGCTTAATTTACCAATGATTAAAATAAAACATCAATGGATAACTGTGGCATGATTCGTCGCTAGAAATATAACAACATAAACAATAATCATTGAGAATTTAAAGTAGTGAATATTATTTGTTGTTAAATATTTAATTACGACTGATATGGCAATGAATGTTGAATTATTCATTGTCTTCGGTCAATTTTTTTGTAGTGAGAAGCCTCAGGAAGGAGTCACTTCACTCGTTCTATGGCGAACCTCAGTTCACTAGACCTCGTTGGAGCAACACCTCCCCACGTCTAAGGTCCATGATGCCTGAAGAGAAGAATGAGGAGTATCTTTCTCACGGTTAGATCTCCAACCCCTTCCCCATCTGGTTTGTTCAGAGAACATCACTTACCCACCATCCAAGTAAGAAAGACTAATATATGTTCCACTATTGTATCAAGAGCCGGGATCGCCTAATCTTTTGCTATCCCTCACATCCAACCCTACCATGTGGAGGTGTGACTGTGAGACACCATTAGATCAAAGAGAGCTAAGCATTTGGGCCACTCAAAGCTGAAGGCTAGATCATGTGCACCCGATACGTGACTGGGCTTTTTACGCCACGATCACCTGACTTCAAACATTTGCAAGACATCTAGGCCTCACGCGCCCATGTGCGGTGGGTGAAATTTACGAGGACAACCCCACGATTCTGTTCATTTCCAGAAACCTCCCGTGACACCTCCGGTTAATTTTAAATTACTTTTATTTTGCATCTGCGCCCGATGTATTTGAACCTTATTTCGGAGATTCTCATTATTTTAAAAATCTAAGTTACATGTTATATCTAAATTTTACCCAATTTGGCTCGTGATATTCGTATTATGTCAGCCGTTTCTCCGAAGATTCTAAAAATGCTTGAACATGTTCCCAAAAGTAAATTCATTTGCATCGTGTTTCTGAAAAACATTATGGAGTGAATTGATTTTTAATTCTTAATTAATTCTTTACTTGATATTTTGCAGAAATTCGAAGTGTTTTGAGTTCATTCGTATCTGCATCTAAGGAAATTTTGGATTGTAGTAATATTGCTGTTTGGTACTTGATAGAATTAAATTGCTCTGAAGTGCTATTTTTCAGCAAAATCTTATAAAAAACACATTTTATTGAAAAATTCAGTAGATGCATTTCATCTCATTTTTTCATATGTGCAAATTTCTTGCATTTTCATTACTATTTGCATTAAAGATTGCATGAAAATCCAAAAACTTTGCATATTTTTCATGCGTGCCTCTTGATTTAGAACAATCCAAAAAATACATTTCATATAGATTTTAATATCTTCTATCTAGGAAAAAGACAAGTTTACCAAAATATACACTTCTAATATTTCCTAGAATTTAGGAATTTCAATGTAATAACCTTCACCTTGTTTTGTTTTCTGAACTTTATTTACTTTAAAATTTATTTTTAAAATATCCAAAAAATTGGTCAAATAGTTAAATTTATTTTAAAGTCGAAAATATGTTTATCCTTTTCCTTTGTTTCCTTATGAGCTATAAAACTATTCACACACGCACACACACATTAAGGTTGACCTCATGCAAGCATGTGTGTTTTCAGTGCCTAATATTTCATAGTGGGATCTTCGACCGGAAAGAAAGAAAAGTAAGCTGGGTGAAATTCAGAACCTAGAACTTGATAGAAATTGGGTGTGAAATCGCTAGGGTGATAATTTGCAAAAATACCTTTTTAGGTATATCAAACCTTTGTTTCAAAATACAATTCATTATGGATTTTCCATATCATTTTGCATTCTATATAAAAAATCTAAAAAAAACATTATCTTTTTGTTACCCTTGATTCAACCCAATCCCATATATTTATCTCCTTGTGCCCATCATTGGGCTTGACCAAGTAAATATAATTGACTACACACCCTTAATTGGATTGTTTTGTGTTGTTTAAATTGGTACCTTTGGTCTCGACTACAACAACAAGTTCACCAAATTAGCAAAGTGATTTTTCATCTCATCAAATCTCTAACTTGTCTCAATTGCTACTATAGTGGTGGTTGCTCAGTTACACTTGTTGGGTCTACATTAAGGTAACATTTTGAGCAATTGCATGGCAACAAGACTGATACTAACCACTAGTGTAATGGTAAACAAGAAATTCCTACTCGCTCTCTCTCTCTCTCTCTCATGTTACACAAGCATGTTACTACCAATCATGCTTAGACAACACTATTCTAACTCACATCGAGTCACATGTCAGACAACTGTATTTAATTATTGAAAACTATCACAAGCTCATTACATGTTTGTAAAGTCTTCAATAGTGTAGGCCGCACATTCTGGTATGAAATCCTAGATCCTTTGCTTATATAAGCATATGCAAGCATGAGCTCACATGCCTATGCTATGCGATCTTTAGTATTATCTTTCTTGTGTGAAACTTCTAAATACCTCTATCCACACTTGAATAATAATCGTATTCGTCACATTTTCGACTTCATAACCACATTTCGAAACATCTCCCACAATGTAACACTTGAAGTAACATTCGACTTGATTACACCCAGTGCTAATATGTGTCCTAGTACTGTGTGTAAGTGCAATGCTAGAAATGCCAACTCCATTGAGTGACACCAGATGTACCAAGATGACAAGGTTAAACATGTCACCTAACTCGTCCGTCAGAGTCACGACCTTCCTAGGGTTCTCGCTGGGATCCAAGGGTGGATGTGGCACCTAACTCCATTCTACCTGTCACCGTGAAATCTCACCTATGGGATACCGATAATGTAAATCATCGTGAAATCCCACCTATGGGAAAATGACAATATCACATCCATTAATATCATGATATATACCTCTAACAATATGTTAGGATTTTGAACCACTTAGCATGCTCAAATCACAAAACACAATGCTTATGCGATATATAATTTTTTGTATTCATTTCTTCGCTCCAAGTCTATTCTAATAGTGATTTGGTGAATTATCTGGTCATTAGTGATTTGGGCATGGTTTTGTACCTCATTTTTACAATTTTTGATGTGTTTTCATGGGAATTTTATTCTCCTACTTCTATTGATTCAATCAACATGTAACACATTTTCTCATATTCTTGCATCAACATTTACGTGCAATATTCACAAACACATAGCTGCAATACGATATAAAAACCCAAAGAACATGCCATAAGATTCATTTGAGGATGTGAAGATTTCAATCGTATATGAGCGAGAAACATGTGTGAATCCAATAATAAGGAGTAAGGGGATTTCGTTACCTCCGACGATGTTCCTTTGGATCTTCTTGTGTTTGGTTGGAATCTTCAACGACTTAGATGGCCATGAGAATGCATACATGGAGATGACATCGAGCTCCTATACATGATGACATATTATGATCATCGAACATGTAAACTCTGGCAACCATGATAACCCTCCAACGACCTTTTTCCTGCAAAAATAGTGGTGGCTCAATGACGAGGGAGAGAGTGGGTGAGTAGGATTACGACGACATCCCATATTAGCAAAGTGCCAATTTCAAGTCCAATTCAGACCTTAAATGTGAATCAGTTTACACTAAAATGCTTTAACTTGAGATAGGAAACCCAAAAATTGGTGTTCTTGAGCTCGTGGGAAACACTCGAACTCTGTGAAATTGAGTCGTTATTTGTACCAATTGGATATTGGGAACTCCCCACATGTCAACAAAACATTAGGGTTCACATGATGTGTCCATTGTACATGTAATGTTGAAGCAGTGACTTTATCCCGGAAAACTTATTCCGTGGTAAAGTCCCCCCTCCCCCGTTTCGAGATAAGGGAGCATTATCCCTCATCTAAAAAAACTATAAGTATCCAACAGAAATAGATGTGAAAAGAGAATAGATGATGACTCAACTCATAGTATCCCTCTCTCTTATCAGTTTTTATATTCTCGGTCCATCAGTTGGCTTACTCTAGCTCTGATATTGGGTTAACTTCAATGAAAGAAATTGAGTATGTTTATTTAGTTACATCAGTCAAAACTTGTAGCAATATGTCGCCACCATTAGCATTGGAGGAACTCGAATAGGTAGGATAATGCATGCATCCTAACATCAACTTCATTGACCAAACATCTCGGAAGACCTCTCATGTTGGTAAAAATCAACATGAGGTTGATGACGACCACATAACATATGATTGTGATCTCATGTATAATATGAATACTGGTGAGCTAACCATAACCCTAAGAGTATGTTCATTTGAGGGATAGGGAAAGGGATCAGGTCACCTCTCAAATTTGTTGTCTCTCAATAGGCAATCAATGTTTTGCTGATGGATTCAACGTGAGGGATAGTGTTTTGTCCTCAATCCCTCTATCATTGATCTATCCCATCATAAAAATACAACTAAATAATTAACTCTTATCCCTTCGTATCTCTCTAAATCCTATCCCTTCAACCGAATATAAACGAAGGGAAAACTGTCCCTTATCCCTTCTTATCTCTTATCCCTCTACCGAACATGCCCTAAGGGACTGTTTGTTTGAGGAGTAGGGAGGGATTTCCTTATTCCTCCCCCTTCGTAAACGGCCAATGTTTTGGGAATAAGATTTCCCTCACTATTCATCCATCATAAGTCTCTCCCGCAAAAAAATACAAAAAATTATCACTTATCGTAACTCATTTAACCATCCTTATTCTCTCCCTCCTACCAACAGAGAATAGTAAATAATTATAACTTATCTCTCCCTCCTACCATCCTGAAGCAATGTCTTATCCTCGTCATCCCTTTCTCTAATTCCTTTGAGGAACAGCCCGTAAAAGTATGCCTTTGTAGACTAAGGTCAACAAAAAAATAAACTTTGATCAAAATTAAGCAAACGACAAATTTCAACTCTAGGGAAAGAGAGACCAATTCAATGGTCTTCTCCTCCCCTCCATTCCAACAACGACTGCAGCAGCAACAACGAAATCCACACGTTATTAGGGTTCCGACGACCTCCAAATCCCCAATTCCAGATCTCGCCTCCCGATGGCTCCCTCCATAGCGACACCCGACGCCTCAGAGGTTGATTCCCTGTCCAAGATCGTGCTTGAGATCTCGGCTCTGCCGGAGTGCAGGGGTCCCCTCAGGAAGCCCTACTGCGACCTCACCAGGAGGTTGAAGCTTCTCACCCCAATGTTCGAGGAGCTCAAGGACGGATCGCCCCTCGAAGAGAAGGATCTGGAGGGCCTGCGCAAGGTGGGAGACGGTTTAGAGGCTGCCAAGGAGCTCCTGCGGTCTATCGTCGATGGAAGCAAGCTGTTTCAGGTAGTCCTGAGGTGGATTCTCGTGGAAAGGTTCGATTTTGGGGGGTAAAGATGGGATCTCTTTTCGGGTATTTTGAGGGTTACGGGGAAATTGATCTTTTTATTCGGAAAGATCTGACTTCTATGATGGTGGGTATAACGTGAATTGGCAAATATGTGAAAATAAGACCTTCCCCCTTCTTTCTCTCTATGTGGATTGATTTTGAGCTGAAGTGCCATCGGAACTGTTCTTTATAGTTTCATTGTTGGAGTGTATTCTTTTTAATGAAAGATATAGAAATAATCAGTCGAGGATGGTATAAGAAATATTTACAGAGGATAGGAAGCAAAATAATCACTCACTTGAAAGTTGAAAAGTAGGAGGTAAAGCACTATACTCAATGTCATCCACACATCTGCGTAAGCTGAACTTATTTCTTCACGTATCATAAAAGAAGTCTATATAATTTTCAATGTGGTTGCAAACTCCTATTATGAGTTTTATATTTGATGTTTAGTTGTTTCTTACATGTCTATGGTGGAGTTCCACACAGCTCTTTGGATTTAAACAAAGTTTGTTGTTGTCTCTGCAGGCCCTACATAGAGATGATTTTGTTCAAAAAATTTTGAAGGATTACGGAGCAACTTGAGAATGCGTTAAGTGAATTTTCTTATGACAAGCTTGACATGCCGGAAGAAGTTAGGGAGCAGGTAAAGAATTCTGAGAATTTATGTACACAAAGTTGCGATAGAAAGAGAAGTACACCAACAACAATAACAACAACAAAGCCTTTTCCCACAATTAAGCATGGTCGGCTACATGGGTTCTTTGCCTCCATTCAAATTTATCTTGGGTCAATCTCGAGCTTATATCCAAAAAATTAAGATTCCTTCGTATAGTCTCATTCCAATACTTCTTGTGCCATCCTCGTCCTCCCTTAGTTGGCTCAACATCCCAAAACTCGCATCTTCTAACCGGTGCATCAGTTGACCTCCTTTGCATATGGCCAAACCACTTTAAGCGGTTTTCTCACATCTTATCCTCGATCAGAGCTACATCAACGTTTCTTCTGATTGCATTATTCCGAATCCAATCTTTATGTATGTGTCCACACATCCACCTTAGCATTTTCATTTCTGCTACTATCATTCTCTGAACTCGGCCATGGCCGGTCCCGAGCCTGGATAAATTGAGGAGGGTTGTGTTAGGTAGCTGACAACCAGGTTAAAATAGTCGGAGACAGCTTCCTAAATAGTATTTTTAAAAAAATACTATTTAGGAAGTTGCCTCAAGACAATTGGATCTTTTCAACATGGATTTAAGAAACATAAGTACTATAAAGATAATTTTCAACGTGTTTTTTTCATGACCTTTGGGTTATTTGGTTGTAATTTGTGAATGGAGGAATTCAAGTAATGCTTGAAATCCATCATCCGCCACATTTGTTATACCATGATCTGGTATGGATGAACTCGTAGGTATCTTTTAGGAATTGATTTATTTTTTTGCCAACTTAACACTGGAGCAACATTTAACCAAATCTTTTCCCTTGTTAGTTGGTGTCAGCTACATGGATTTGTAGCCTTCGAGTAGGTAACGGAATTAATATCTTTAGAATCTTGCTGTTTGTAACTGATATTTTAATGGTTCTCCTTAATGCCATGTTTCGTTCTACATTGCTCTCAAGTCCAAGGCATTCAACATCTGGCGCTAGCTACTATTAGTCTCTGATTATGCACAACTTTCCAGGTAGAACTCATTCATGCACAATTCAAAAGAGCGAAGGGGAAAACGGATTCACCTGATCTGCAATTGGAGCGGGATCTCTCATCTGTTTCTAGTACAAAGAGCCCAGACCTGGCCACTTTGAGAAGACTATCTGAGAAACTGGAACTCAGAACAATTAATGATATGAAGAAAGAGTCTTTTGCCTTGAATGAAATGGTTTTAGCGAACGAGGGAGCAACTGATTTGGAGAATATGTCGTCCTTGCTGAAGAATCTTAAGGATTGTGTACTGATGGACAACCCTAACATTGATACCTTGGACCACTCAACAAGTTTGTCAAAGCTCCGGTCTCCTGTCATCCCTGAAGATTTCCGCTGCCCGATATCCCTTGAGCTTATGAAAGACCCCGTTATTGTATCAAGTGGACAGGTATTATTCCGCTACATATAAAAATGTATATTACTGTCTTTCTTTATTTCAATCTAATGATGTTTTGTTGTTTCCCACCAGACATATGAAAAAGCTTCCATCCAGAAATGGCTTAATGCTGGGCACAAGACTTGTCCTCGGACACAGCAGCCTCTAACACACCTCTCTCTCACGCCAAACTATGTATTAAAGAGCCTGATTGGGCAATGGTGCGAGCTCAATGGCGTTGAACTTCCTAAACAGCAAAATGGAACTCCAGATGGTTTTCCTCCCCGGTTTAACTCTGACTGCGATGGTGAAGGCATTGACTTGCTCTTGCATAAGCTAAAAGCTGGCAATGAAGAGGAACAAAGAGCAGCAGCTGGGCAGCTCCGGTTACTTGCGAAGAGGAATGCTGATAACAGAATATGCATTGCTGCTGCTGGAGCAATTCCTCTGCTCGTACAATTGCTATCTTCAGCAGATTCTAGAACTCAAGAACATGCAGTTACTGCCTTGCTGAACTTATCAATAAATGAGAACAACAAGGCCCTCATTGTTCAGTCTAATGCGGTCACGGAGATAGTTAAAGTTGTAAAGAATGGAAGTATGGAAGCCAGGGAAAATGCTGCTGCGACGCTCTTCAGTCTATCGGTTGTAGACGGGAACAAAGCTGGAATTGGAGAAGCTGGTGCTATACCTGCTCTCATTGACTTACTCTGTGAAGGAAGTCCGCGGGGCAAAAAGGATGCTGCAACTGCACTTTTCAACCTGTGCATCTCTCCGGAAAACAAGGTCAGAGCTGCAAGGGCAGGAATTGTTACACATTTGATGAAACTTCTATCAGATACCAGTGGAGGACTGGTGGACGAGGCACTTGCTATGCTGTCCATTCTTGCTACTCATCAGGAAAGCAAACTTGCAGTCATAGAGTCCAAACCTATCTCGACACTGGTGGCATTAATGAGGACTGGTTCTCCACGCACCAGGGAAAATGCAGCTGCACTACTCTGGTCTTTGTGCCATGGAGATGAGGAACAACTGAAAATCACCAAAGAATCTGGAGCAGAAGAATTGTTGAGGGAGCTTAGTGATTGCGGGACAGACCGGGCCAAGAGGAAAGCCTTGGGCCTCCTGGATCTCTTCAAAAAGATGGGTGAATTGGTGGACCCAGATGGGTCATTGAACAGTTAGGATTGGTTACATACTGTTTTTTGTTTTCTGAATTTTTACCAACTTTCATGGAGTGCCGAAGGCTGACTGATCTGCACTGATAATCAGGCTGTGGGAAGCTAGAAGTGTGGCTCATGCATACTTTTGTCTTTTGATTTTGGTTTGATGTTTACACATATAGGCAGAAATCATGTAATGTATTTATTTGGTTGAAGTTTTAGATGAAAATGGTAAAATTGTATATGTTACATTACTTTTTTGAATATATTGGTAGTTTTGTGTGTTCCACATACCTTTATGTTGATTGCTAAAAGAAGAGGATGGATAGTACCTATTATATTTATGCCTGAGTCTCATAATTGATATTTCTGAAGAACTTCCCTTCCTGAAGTTCCCAAATATGGCGCTGCCTATCAAGAAGATGGTGCCGAAGATACGTGTGGGATGCTGAATGACCTCTACTTGTGGCATATCTATTACTCTTATTAAAGCTGGGTTTTCGCTCCATCCACTGCCACGTGGATGGTGTCTCCGCTCGGCAATGGTTGGGGGGGAAACCTAGCTTTTGTCCCGATGCCCTCCTTCAGTCATTCCATGTGTTCTCTCGTCTTTCTCCATTCCAACCACATGAGTGGCATGCCTTGCGACAGACATGCAGTGGCGATCGTACTAATACGACGATAGATCTCTATACGATGGACGATTAGGGCAAAATCTTGTTGTTGCGGAACTGGGGTGGAGGAACTCCTTTCCTCAGTTCGCTCGGTTGCAGATGATGCTAGAATGTTGTTTTAGATCAACCTCCAAGCCAGTTAGCATTGTTGGTTGAGGACTATTTCGGTGGTTGACTGGATGCGGGACCAAGGCAGAGTCCTTGGTCTCTGCTCGCTCGACCGGTGGTGGTGCTTGGGATGCTTTCGGCAATAGAGCTTCACGGTTGCTACATGAATCTCGGGTCACCTTTCTTCAGGTTGATGCTCGATGGTGGTCAGTTGTAATTAGTTACGAGGCTATTAAGAAATGACAGATCTGCAGGCTTGGGGACGAAGGTGATTTAGACCTTTCTATCTCACCCAACGGCTTTCACGTCTTGGTTATACAACCGAAACTTCAAGTTTTGCTATTACTTCAGGATCTAGTCTCTCTTGCCGACAACTTGAAAGTATTTAAAAGAAATCTAACTCGGTTCGATTGCAATCGGACCCGAAGTCAACATACAGAGAACGTATAAGCTTGATCTGTTTTCAGAAACACAAGTCCCAACAAAAAAATCATCTGAGTCAAATTATTTCCAAAATTTTTAGATCAAATCTCAACACGTTTAATTTTAGATTGCATCCCCTTCTCACCATGTTCCTTTAGAACTCTTATTCTCAACAAACAAATGGCAAAATCATCTTCTAATTCAACGCTTCTTGAGTCTACTTTCACCTAAAGCAACAAACTTTTGTCAAGATTCTACGAGTTCCAAAATCCTCATCATTATTATTCCATTCAACATTATTTTATTGAATCAATGAACTCATGGCATTCAAATCGAATGAACGACCCAATCTAAGAGAACAACGGAAACTAAATCGAATATCGAATATGAAAGAAAAGAGAAACCACAATAAACTAATACAATTTAGAACTACAACAAAGTAAAGAGAATAAAATGATTAGAGAGAAGAAAGGGCCAGGAGAAGAATGAATAGAAAACAAATGTGGAGCAGAAGAACGAGAACAAGAATTATGATAGAAAAGGAGAAGGAAGAAACCCTAGAAATCCTAAAGGAACATAAAATGGTTCATCCGAAATGGCATGTCTGCACCTTGGTCTTGGCCTGCAATTGTGGGGCAGCACCAACATAGGCTTGAGCAATGTGGTAGAGCACACGCAACAATGGAGGCACCACCGAACATCACCCATCTCTAACCAGCTCTCTCTAGCTAAACTGACATCGAGGACTTAAGCTCTATCACAACTGAGTCACTCCCTCTCTCATGAACTCGAGGTAGAAGCTTAGGTCACTAATGGCGGATGGATAAATGGGTTGTCTTAGGGGGTATTTAGAAATGGAGAGGGGTAGATGACCAGAGAGTACTGGAAGTTAGGGTGTTGGCTACCGAAAGTTAGGTGGTTGGGAAGAACGACCAGTGGCTTGAGGTTGTTGGGTAGTTTCATTCTGTGGAAGTTTGGGTTTGTTGCAGGTGGAAGAGAAGGAAAGAAGAGGGTAGAAGAAAGAAGGGACATGGGGGGATTGGTACCCGGAAGCAGATCTTCTGTTGTACTGAAGAGTATGCAGCACAAGCACTCGATCATGCATACACAATTTGGGGTTGCTTACCCCTTTGTGTGAGCACTGCTTGATCATGATCGAATGGCTCTGCATTTACAATAGACTATTGTACAATACAGGATCCGCCTCCTTGGTACCTTTGATGGTAGTTTACATATGGCTGTCATGTGAATTCCAACGATCAGAGGACGAATGGCTGCCATGTGAATTCCAATGGTCAAAGGACCATTGGATGACAAAAGCGATTGACCAAGCTTAAAAATACATTAGAAATTAATTTACGAATTACAAACAAAGTAAAATAAAAATAATGTAAATAAAAAATCTAAACGGCTAATTAATCAATTAATCTTATTTTTAAATTATAAATAATACCATTCTGAAGGATAAATTAAATAAATACTATAATCTAGAGGTATAATATTACATAATCCTAACTTATTAATTTTACATATAAGTTTAAATATTTTATAATTTATTAAGTTATTATATATTATAAAGGTTCTAAATATATGTTTGTTCTATTTTAGGGAAGAAATTTACAAGATTAGATAAATAGGAGAATATTTATTATATGTCAAATATACCTATAAATATGGGTTTTCTATTTATTTAGATTATTTTTGATGATTTTTTATTTGTGTTGTAAATATTTGAAAGTTACTCATGGAGAGTCGAATTACTGGGATGAGCTCAATTTGAACCAGCGTAGACTATCACCAATGAATTTACAGTACGTCCACATTACTTGCTTGGACATTGACCCTGCAAGAATCAATTCTAGAATTATTGATAATTGATAAATCATGATGAAGTTCCTTTCATAGTAACCTACCATCTCGGAGGGTCAAAATCTCCCGTCTCTGTGAAAGATAATTTCTCTGTATTATTTATTTCTTCATGCCTCTCTCTCCTCCTTCCATTCCTCTCATTCATTTCCAATATGTATAACTAATGAGGTTACATATCATAGTACATTTACCATTATTGTAAAATTTCACCTTTACGTGTCATCTCATATTTTGATGTCAATTACACGAACACATCAAAATCGAAACTTAAGGATTAAAAGACTATACTACAAATATATATAATTACATGGCGTCAAACATAATAATATACTTTTACTTCTACAATTGTTGGGCATGAAGTTGCAAATTATTTTGCATTGTAAAATAAGGAAAGATGATCAAAATATTTTTCACATCATATAATAGTAACTATAGAAAAATATGCATTGTTAAATTCTAAATTTCATCTATAATGAATGGTAAACTGAGCTATGGAACTAACACCACAAGAAAATGAGTATATAACAATCCAATGTTATGTTAATATATAACGGGAAATAATTCTCTTTGCTAAAATAATTGCTATACTTAAAATTCAACTAAAATAAATATATATCCAGTAATTACTAGCAATGATTCATAATGCAATAGTTATCGGTATCCTTTTCCGTGAAAATTGCATTAGTTGATATTTTATAAAATTTAGGATGAAAATGAAAATAAAACATACTATTTTAAAAAGGTACCTTCCAAATCACAAAATGTTCTTTACAATATGTTTTCTTATACTTCACATAATGTTTCCAAAATGTTCTTATACTCTTACCTCTTAATTTCACTCCTTATGGAAAAAATACTGCTTAGTTAATTTAATGATAATGGAATTATGGTCAACAAAAAATGAACTCTCCAAACAAAAAATGAACTCTCCAGTTTGCTATAAAATTTAGTCAGTGGCTTGTTCTCATTTCTCTTCTTCTTTCACTTCACGTCGCGAAGCGCTGGTATGCATATTTGCTTGGTGTATTGTTTTGTATAATTTAAAAGTAAAGACCTTACCTACAAAGGTATTGATGTGGTTTATAAAAATATTTTCTTTCGAGTTTAAAGTCAATATTCATTATTTTTCTACAGTTTTTCAAGAAAATAAATATTAATTATTTTTTGATCTCATTTTGAAGGCAATCGGATCTTTTCAACATGGATTTATGCAAACATTTAAATTCCGTTGAGGCGTTTCCTACTTGCGACACATTGCATCGCCCAAATGCAATGAAAAATTGGTAAGGACTGCTACATTGCCTCCCAGATGTAGTTCAAAATTTGCAAGGGTTCTTGCATGAAGAACACATACGAGTAAATAAGCTAGTTCATGCATCATCGTCCGGACACAATCCAAAATTTACAATGGTTCTCGCATGATGGGCGCATAGGAGTAAAGAAGTTAGTCCAAAAGAGGTTGCAAAGGAAGTTGCAGATAGGTAGTTGAAATATTAGCATTTTGACTGGTAATTCGGTGGAGATCGTAGATACGACAGAGAGAAGGAAGATTCTGATAATATGTCTCCAAGAGACAAAATGGGTTGAAGAGAAAGCATAGGAGATTGAGAAGACATGCTTTAAACTTTGGTATCAGGTAAAGATAAGGGTAGAAACAGTGTTGGAGTGGTTGTTCAAAAGGATTTGAAGGATGTGTGGTTGCTAAAATTGATGCTTGAAGAAGAAATTCTGAATATCATCACAGCTTATGCACCATAAATTGGTTTAGATGAAAGGATAAAACGAGCTTTTTGGGAGGATTTGGATAAGATTTTGCGAGGAATCTCACAAAGAGAGATGATTTGCTTGGGTGGAGATCTTAAGGGACATGTGGGAAAGGATGCTTCGATGTATGCTAGTGTTCATGGAAGCCATGGTTTCGGGGATATAAATGAAGAGGGAAAGTCATTCTGAATTTCATAATGGCTTATGATCTTTTTATATCAAACACTTTCAAGAAGAGAGAGGATCATTTAAATATATATAAGAGTGGCCCAACTAGAACACAGATAGATTACTTTGCATAGGAGAAGATATAAGTTGTGTTGAAAATACTGTAAAGTAATCCCATGAGAGAGTTTGACATCTCAACATCATTTGTTAGTCATGGCTGTGCAAATAAAATGGCTAGTAAAGAAAAGGAGGGTTTCCAAGACCAACTAGAACTAGATGGTGGAATCTTCAACTGAAGCAATCAAGCTTTAGGGAGAAGATTATAGAAGACTTATCTTGAGATTGTACTGGAAGTGCAAACGAGATGTGGGAGGCAGTAGCATCTTGTTTCCGAAGAGTAGCCAAAGAGATGCTAGGAAAGTTAAAGGGAGGAGCTCCAAGACAAAAGGAGGCTCGATGGTGGAGTGAAGGGGTGCAAGAGAATCTCAAAATTAAAGAGCATGCTTTAAAGATATGTCTAAGGATAGATTGGAGGAAACTATTAAAACTACACAATAATGAAGACGGATTCAAAGAAAGCTATAAGAGAAGCTAAGTCAAAAGCTTATGAAGTTTTGTACAAAAATCTCGACTCTAAGGAGGGTTAGAAGGATATATTTAGATTGACCAATGCAAGAGAAAGAAAGACCAAAGGACTTTCTCAAATGAGATGCATTAAGGATGTGGAAGGTCATGTGCTTGTTACTCAGAAGAATATAGAGAACGGATGGAAGCAGTATTTCCATTGGGGAAGGAAATAGATAGATCACTTTGGTCAATCTAGCTAGTAGTGAAAGTTACTTGAATCGTGCAAGCTATAGACGGATACAAATAAATGAGATAGAGGAAGCTTTGAAGGTTATGAAACGTGGGAAAGGTGTAGGACCAATTGACATTCCTATAGAAGAATGGAGAGTTTTTCAGTGATCGTGGTTTGACTTGGCTTATAAATTTATTAAATGTTATTCGACGAGGTAAGAAAATGACTGAAGATTGGAGGAGAAGTATCGTGGTGTCTCTTTATAAGAACAAAAGGGAAATTCAAAATTGTTCAAATTACAGAGTTATCAAGCTGATGAGTCATACTATGAAAATTTGAGAAGTGTTATCGAATGAAGGTTGAGGCATGTTTCCAAAGTAAAAGAAAACTAATTTATATTCATACCAGGCCACTCAATTATTGAAGCCATCCACTTGCTGAGGAGAACAAAGGATACTTATAGAGCTAAATAGATGAACCTCCATATGAATTTTATTGATTTGGATAAGGCTTATGATTCTATCCCATGTGAGATATTGTGGAGAGCTTTGGAGAAGAGACAAGTACATGTTCTATTTCATAACCTCATAAAGGATATGTATGAAGGGCTTTATCTTGTGCAAGGATCCAGTTTGGGAAAACTGTTATCTTGACATTAACATTGGTTTACATCAAGGTTCAACTTTGAGTTCATTTCTTTGTACTTTGATTGTTGATGAGTTGACAAGTTACATTCAAGACGATATACCTTGGTGTATGTTATTTACTGATGATATTATGTTGATTGATGAGGCTAGAAATGGAGTAAATGAGAAGCTTGAGGTCTGGAGACATGCATTGGAAACTAAATGATGTTGTATAAGTAGGGCTAAGACCGAATATATGGAGTGCACTTTTGATGGAAGCAGTGAAGAAGGAATCGATGTGAAGATTGGTGATGATGAAGATAGATTCTCTTAGATACCGAGGACCTGTTTTGCATCATGGTGGAGAAATTGATGGAGATGTTACTAACAGAATAAATGCATGCTGGCTAAAGTGGAAAGGAGCATCTATTGTTCTCTGTGATAAGAAATTAAAAATCAAAAGAAAGTTATCCAAAACAAACCCAAGACCTATTATGCTCTATGGATCTGAATGTTGGTCTGTGAACCATAGACATGTGCAGAGAATGACAGTAGCAGAAATAAAAATGCTAAGGTGGATATGTGGACACGCACACGCGTAAAGATCAGATTCAGAATGATGCAATAAGAAGGAAAGTCGGTGTAGATCTGATCGAGGATAAGATGCGAGAAAATTGCTTAAGGTGGTTTGGTCATTTACAAAGAAGGTCGGCTGATGCACCGGTTAGGAGATGCGAGTTTTGGGATGTTGAGCCAACTAAGAGAGGGCGAGGATGACCCAAGAAGTGTTGGAATGAAACTATATGAAGTGATCTTAGTTTTTGGGATATAAGCCCGAGAATGACCCAAGATAGATTGGAATGGAGGCAAAGAATTCATATAGACGACCCTACTTTTTGTGGGGAAAGGTTATGTTGTTGTTGTAATTTGAAGGAATTGGCTATATTAGGTTCATACATTTAAAGTAAAAGTATATATTCCTAGAATTCCCTATTTGGACCCATTTTGATGCTTCTTTGGTGGTGGGTGCCATGCTTGATCTAGTACGAGGCTTCCGCTCTCAATCTAGAGGAAATGTGGCAAATGTCTACTCACTGATAAAGGAGGACCAAAGCGAAATGTGACGTTGAAGCAAGTGGTTTGGGTATTTTGAAGGGGGATCATGATGGCTTGTTTGGCGAGTAGGCCTCATGATAGAGAGGATCCTTCCCTTTCCTTCTCGAGACGGGTTAGCCATTGGAAAAACACTATTTTTTTCCTTTGAGCCATGATTACTTATTATATTGTAGGGTAGATGAATCCCTCTACCGACACTTTCCATAGAAGATGAAGCAAGGTTATCTTCCTGCAGGGGGAGCAGAGTTAACAACGAGAGAATCTTCCCATGGAACGTGGACCACCGATTAGGAAAGGGTTAATCTTTGCATTGAGGGTGAGAAGCGTATATCATAGAATATATTCTAGAGAGAAAATAGCTATTAATATATTATCGTGGTCGCTAAAATAAATAAAGAACATTCAATTAATGTATTATAGTATATAATAATATATTAAAGTCAAATAATTGGAAAAACAACTAATATTTAACTTTGAAGATTTATATATATTCTTAACAACTTGTATTATCTCGTTGAATTAAATTTCTTTATATTCTTTATTAAATCTCTCTCTGAAATTCCTATAACGAAAATAGAAAGATCAGAAGCCCCCGTTCAATTGAATCTATAATTGAATTTAATTGTATTATCTAGTTAGAAAGGCAAGAAGCCCACGGTTATCTTAATATATTAGAGTGTGTGTAGATATTAATAGCTCAGGACTAGGAGATGTTGCTTTCTGAATAAATAAGGATCTGATCGAACGTCCTTTCGATGACCCAATGACAAAGTCTTCAATTATAGTTTTTAAAATGGGTATCTTTCTGGAAATTAATTGAGATATGGAACTTTCATTGAGCCCGAGTTCTCGTTTGACCACTCACTGATTTACCTGATCAAAAATTTAGAAGTCATGACAATTTTATGAAACCTCAATATATTTAAATTAGTAAACTTAATGTTTCCGATAACTATAGTGATAAAACTAAATCGAAATAAAACATTTATTTCATTATATAAAATGTACATAAATGGAGTTATTATATATTCTAGATCAACAACAACAAAGCCTTTTTCCACGATTAAGTACTGGTCAGCTACATGGATTTTTTTGCCTCCATTCATACTATTTTGGGTCATTCACGTGCTTAAACCAAAATAACTAAGATCCCTTCGGATAAGTATCGTTCCAACATTTTCTTAGGCCTTCCTCGCCCTCTCTTAACCAGCTCAACATTATGAATTTTGCATCTTCTAACTGGTGAATCAATTGACCTCCTTTGCAAATGGTCAAACTATCTTAAGCGGTTTTCTCATATCTTATCCTCTATTGGAGCTATATCAACTTTCCTTCTGATTGCATCATTTTGAATTCGACCTTTTCGTGTATGACCACATATCTATCTTAGCATTTCCATTTATGTTATTGTCATTCTCTTCACATGTCTATGGTTCACATGCCAACATTCTGATCCATAAAGAATAATAGTATCACGGCTGCTTTGTAATGTTTTCCATTGTTTTTCAATGGGATTTTTTATCACAGAGAATAATAGAGGCTTCTCTCCACATTAATCAACCTGCATTTATTCTGTAAGTAACATCTCCATCAATTTCTCTATCCCATTACAAAATAGAAACCAAGTATCTAAAGGAATCTTTCATCTGAATGTTATCGTCTCTAATCTTTCCCTCGTGTTACTCGCCGTTGTTTCCGTCAAATGTGCAGTCTATATGTTCAGCCTTAGCCATACTTATACAAAATCCTTTAGTCTCTAAGGCATGTCTCCAAACCTCCATCTTCTCATTTACTCAGTCTCTTGCCTCGTCAATCAATACAATATCATCGACGAATAACATACTCTAAGGTATCTCATCATGAATGTGACTTATCAACTCGTCCATGATCAAAGTAAAAAGGAAAAGAATCAAAGATGAACCTTGATGCAGATCAATGCTGATATTAAAATAGTCAGTCTTCCCAGACTGGATCCTTACACATGATGAAGTACTGTCATGCATATCCTTTATAAGGTTAATGTATAGGACATGTACTTGTCTTTTCTCGAAACCTCTCCATAATATCTGTCTGGGGACTGAATCATTAGCCTTCTTCAAATAAATAAAAATCATATGTAGGTTCTTTTTAACTCTATAAATCTCCATTGTTCTCCTCAACAATTAAATAAGGTTCAATAGTTGAGTGACCTTGCATAAATACGAATTGATTTTCAGTAACATTGAAAACGTGTCTTAACCTTCTTTCGATCATACATTTCCAAATTTTCATAGTATGACTCATCAGTTTGATACCTCTATAATTTGAGCAGTTTTAAATGTCTCCTTTATTTTTATATATTCTTTGTTGAGTTTTTTGGGCACTAAATTTTAGGATATAATGGTTCCAGGATGACCACATATTGGTAGAGAGCATGAGGTTCCAGATCCAGAGGATGATATTCCAGATAAAGTTCCGGGGATTCCCCAAGAGTTGATGTGATCCTCCTTAGGAGATTTTCCCATTGCCAAGTAATTTATATTTTTCCTAGATAGTCAATTGTTACAGTTGTATTGTGAGGAAATTCCACAAAATTTCAAATCTTGTATACCCTAGAATTGAGAGAAGTTAATCTTTAGCACTTAAAAATGTCAATAAAGAAGAGTTTCAAAGCACAACCAACCCTTAAGAGGCTTTTGCAGGTGAACGGGAGTTATAAGCTAAGCATGCGAGTGTGAGCTCAACAACACAAACATACATAAAACTAAGTTTAGGAGGGTTTACAAGGGTGAGCACATAATTTAAGGATGTGCAAGGGTGGTGAGTTTGACCACATAGGTTAGGGATGAGTGAGGGTGAGCAAGGGTGGCAATGGTGAGACTGCACGTGGGTCAGATGGAGTGTAGAGCTGAAGCATCTGCTAGAGAAAGCTTCTGCAGCTATGATGAAGTATGCCCCTATGGCGAGGCCTATGTGGTTGATTGCGTGCACCACATCTTATGTTTCATCTCTTCAAGGGTTATGCAGTAAGCTCTTAGGCTTAATCATTCACATTGGTTTTAACTTAGAGTTATGCGAGCAACTATAAGTCGAAATCACTCACACCAAGTCAAAAAAAACACACCTACTTATGTGTGTATGTTATCGTGTTTTTAATGTGTTTTTTATAGGTTTTTATTTTCTTTTCCTTTTCTTTTTTAATTATTTTTGAAATTTTGTTTATACTTATAATAATTTATAAAAATAGATAAAATATTTATATTTTATATTTTTAATTTATTTTTAAGTTTTATATTATTTTATAAAATTATATAAAAAGAAAAGAATTCAAAATATATAAATTATGAGAAAATATATAGTTTTAATAATAAAATAAGGTGATGAAAACATATAATATTTTCTTATATTTATATTTCTAAAAGTATTTTTGGGATTTTTTGAAATCAAAGAAAAATATAAAACAAAAAGGAAACAAAATAAAAATATAAAATGATTTAAATGGAAAGTAAGGCATGCTTTAAACATAGGGTTTTTTTACAAAATGTAGTGCCTTGAAAATATAAAATTATTTTGCCTATAATATACACTTAAGTTAGAGTCCAGAACTCTCTTTTTTGTAATTTTTTATCTATACAAATTTTTAGTATTTTTTGTTTTTAAGGTGAATATGTAATGGTTTTTTTTGAAATTAAAATATCTTATATTATGAGACGCACTTACTCTATCTTTTAAGACTTTCTTAGTAATAATAGAAATTAACTAAAAAATTCAAAAAAATTGTATATTGAGATTTTGAAAATTTAAAAATGGAAAACAATAACTAAAATTTGCACATAAAATCTAAGATAAACCACAATGCATGGGCTTTAGGGGGATATTTTCGATTTTCAAAATATTACATTACGCATACAAATTAAATCCCATAGGCAATTACCAAAATAAATCTGCAATGCAATAGTTTTCATAATAATTGTCTAGTAAGTACATATACCAGAGAGCAACAAATTCATTTACTTTCATCTCCAAATTTCAAAATGTGAATTTATATGGAGTGGTCATGCTAAAAGTGCCATTTTTACTCAAATTTTATAGACAATTTATTTCCATTTAAAAATATTATCAAAATCTCAGTAATTATAGTTTGAGTTCAACAACATATACAAAACTTGAAATTTCAATGGATCAAAGAGATGTTGAATTTCAAAGTCAGGGTTCAATATGGAAAATGCTGAAAGTATATTAAGGCTTAAAAATTGTGCACAAGGGCTTTTTAGCAAGTGGAGCTGGCGCTATGCTTGAAATTCATCCCCATCCACATTCTACGTAGTTTGCATGAGATGCTCCAATGACTAAACTTGAAGGAAATTATCATAAGCTCCAAGGGTTTTGATGCAATATGACCACGCACGCGACTCCTGCCTCTTGCTTCTTCCTCGTGGGATTGAAGGGCTTTAATGGATCAAGGCATGGATTGAATGATCGGAGGAATGCCTTGCATCACCAACTATGGATTTAGGTGGGCTCTTTAATCAGGTGGTTTAATGCACACAACATGCCACACCTCATTAATATGGCGAGTAGGCGCGTGCAAGGATCCAATCGCTGCAAACTAGCTAGAGGGGAGACTCGATCCAAGAACATGTTGATCGATGTCAAGAATGCATGGATGGGGTGTCAAAGAGCCAAGGCACAACGTCATCAAGGAAGCACCATGTGGCAGGTGGACCCGCCATATGGCAACACTAGAAAAATAAATATATAAAAAAGAAAATCAAAATAAAATAAAAAATAAAGTCAGATAAAAAGTGTCCGGCATAAAAGTTGTAGATCTCGATGAAATTTACATTTTCAGTGAAGGGCTCAAATCCTAAGTATTTCATATCTATAAAATACATGTTTATAATATTTTATATTTTTTCTTGATTTTATTTTTAATACTACATACATATTATATTTTATGATAATACTACCCTATACATAAATGCATATGTATGTAGTCTAGTTCATTTGGATTTTTAAAGCTTAAGGGAATATATATATATATAATTTAGAATATGTAATTTACATGTCAAATATATCAGTATTTAGGATTCTTTATTTGTATTTTTCTTTTTTCTGTTTTTTGGGTTTTAAATTCTTTGTAGTTAGTAATATATTACAATATAAAGAAGCCAAGGCAACAAGGGTTTAAAAAGTTTATAGTAAATATGTACACAAGAAAATCATATTACAAATGTACGGTTGCACTATATACAGAGTAGCCCAAAAATCAAGCTTCACATAAGTATTTTTACACCACGAGCACTATAGACATTGTCAATTGCTCAGTCACCCCTATGTACTTTGTATTTACTCTTTAACCCTTACAAATTTACTAACTTTTACACCGCATTCCATGTCGTTAACTTCCATCCAATTTGATCTTCAAATGTAAATAGGTTCCATAAAAGATATATCAAAATTACAACTCATGTTTCTAAAATTTACGAACTTATACATTTTTTCTTCCTCCCAAAAATGTCATTCGATAAAACAGGGAGGTGGCGTTCTTAAGCACAAAGTAGTTGGAACTATGCGCATAATAGGGCTCTGTCACAACAAGAGGTGTCAATGCAGATTGACCTCCTTTCTCTCTACCAGGGGAGGTGGTTCCGCTGGGGGAGTTATGGCACAACAGGGAGAAGATCGCATGCCATGACAAGGGCGCCAACGCCACCGATCCTACCTCTCCCTTGTGCCTTGTCATCCCTCGATCCCACCACCTCCTATGAACCTCACTATTGCATCTCCTTTTGTCAACCCGTCCATCATTGACACCATTTTTCCCTCCTCCCCCTCCTCATAACGCTCCCCTCTCTCCAGACTCGTGTTGCCACGAGCACTGCCTCCCTGCACCTCCTCCTCCTCTAACCTCTCCCGTCCCATCGCATTTGACCTCCCTCTTCCCCTTTCCCATGTCCCCTCCCCTACACAACGACACAACCCTATTCCTGTCCACTTCCCCTGGCGATGATCAGATAAAGGAAAGAGAGGGATGACGATGGTTCTCCACGCATCGACGACAAAGGTTGATGATGTTTCATGATCGCAGGTGGAGGTGAGGGTTGATTGATATGTGCTTTGCTCGTGGGAGAAGATCACGCCACAAAGGGATCATTGATTGATCTGCTCTTGGTGGTGGCATCATCAATTACTGTGTTGCTTGGAGACGTTGAAGGGAGATAAAGATGTGGGGGCGATGAAGGAGAGATGGAGGGGGGAAATGTAGCAATGGATTTGGCAATAGTTATATTAACTCAAGGAATCAACTCAAGAGAAGTTAAATTGGTGACATGGTGAAAGACAAAGTAAGTTTGTAGCGTTTGTGGATAAAATATTAATTTTAGAGGGGTAAACATATAATTGGCAATTTATGGGGCTCATGGTGTAAAAAATCCTCTCACACATTAACACTGATTCCTTTTAGAGTGGCCTTGTTTTTTATATAATTGAGACGATAGCATTTTAAAGGTGAGTACAACTTCATAGATATCTATATTTGGGAGATATTTGCCTTTTAATATAGGATGACTCGAAACTAGGTTTTGGATATGTTTATTTATATATATATATATATATATATATATATATATATATATATATATATATATATATATATATATGGGTAAAATGTGTATGCCCCCTAGGGGGAGCTAACTTAGCTCCCCCCACCCTTTTTTCACAAAATTTTTTTATTTTTTTTGAAATCTAAAACCGTGTAAATTCATTATTAAATCTCTATATTATGTCATTCAAATTTCATGCGAAACAGAGACTCCTACGACCTCCATCCAAACGGGGTCGATTTAAAAAATCCTGTTACCGTTAAAAAAATGACTGTCTGGATGGAGGTCGTAGGAGTCTCTGTTTCACACGAAATTTTTATGACATAATATAGGGATATAGTGATGAATATTCACGGAAAAAAATTTCAAAAAAAAAATAAAAAAATTGAAGAAAATAAGGCGGGGGGAGCTAAGTTAGCTCCCCCTAGGGGGCAGCCCCATTTTCCTATATATATATATATATATATATATATATATATATATGTATGTATGTATGTATGTATGTATGTATATTATAATTTAATATGTTTTTGTATCTTTCATTGATTGACAATATTACCCATACAACCAAGTTGGTTCTATGTCATTTGAATCAACATGAATTTATTAGAAATTATTGCATTTATGAAGCATATATACATGTGAATATAGTATTACTCATATTTTTGGATTTCCTACTATTCTTTATTTTTGTCGACTAGATCATACCACCCTGGTGTCTGATGTTAGGCAGACTTAATAGGATTGGCACCCTACTTATTTCTTATTTTATTGTCAATATGTGTAGTTACATATTTCCTTTCATTGGATTTTCTTGATTTTGTATTTTTTTATAGTTTTTGTGTTAATTAGAGGATATTAGTCATGCAAATAAAAATTATAAAAACATGAAAGTAAGGGATTTCTAGCTATATTTGCTTGAAGAATTGGGCTCAAAAAGAGGGTTTTGCGTAGATGAATACGAGATTCATTACATGACTACAATTCAGAATCTTGATTTCTACGCAGAGGATTCACATGAAAGAATATCAATCGAACATTAATCTTTATAGAAGATTGACATCTCTTCTTAGATTGAACATCTCTATTGGACAACATTACATATCCTCATTTGTTTCATCGATCTAGCAACCTAAATCAACAACGACATGTTATTATTATGATCTAACTTTTTGAATCATCAGTATATGACATCCGAAGTGACCAATGCATCATATTTATTTTATTTTCCACATTCGAGCTAATTTAAAAATAAATATAAATAATTATATTAATTGATATTTGTAATTATTTGTATCATTATCCTCATATTTGTTTTAAGTTGTAGATTAATTTAAACTATATTCTCTGTAAATTTTATGAAATAAATATATTTAACATGATCGTTTCATCAATGTAACTCCTTTATAAACTTTAATATGTAAATAGATATTGATACATCAGTATTCGATAGACTATAATATCAAATTTATATACATTTTGACATATGCGCCTCTATCTATTTTAAAACGAAAATCGATAAAATATCACTTAGATATACGTAAATATTGTATGTGATATCCACATATCCATTTTAATATTAATAATAAATTAATTTTTTGGCATATTTGTTATAATTATAGTGAGATAAGTATATATTGACATTTGTTTAATGAGTGAGAAAACATCTCACGCTTTATTCAAATTACTCTATAAAGTATTGTTTGTTGTTATTTGTATTTAGTATTCATCAAATTTGCATGTGTTTCAATGTTTGTATAAACATATGTATTGATATAAGGATTTTATATATGATCGTTTCCATCCCCAAGGGGATATACTTGTAGCAATAGTAGAGGAATCAACTGATGGTAAATAAGAATATATTCCCTCACTTGAACATCATAGTAAAACTTACCAAAAAAACATCATAGTAAATATAGCCCCCTTGATGGGCAGATGTGAATCCATGTTGAATGTTGACCTAATCTCCACAATCTTATCATAGATTCGTGGATCATATGAATAAACAATCTGGTTTTCATAGATCTAGGCCTTCACCGATTATATATAGTTTCGTGAATGTGATGGTGTTGTCGTGGGTGGATCGAGTAGATCAGCGAGTGAGCAGATCCTCTGCTATACAACAGTGATTACTGTAAATCCGAACCACACCCCGGCCGCTTGATCAAGATCGAGGGTTCGTACGAAATCTTGGGTTTTTTGGGCCCTTATCGTGTGAACCACTCAATCTTGATCGAACGATCGGGGCACAATCCGAGTTTACATAGATCCATGCAGTACAACAGAGGATCTGCTCTCGATCAGTGAAGCATCTCATTGCTTTTGGTTCTATGTTGGGGTTTAAAAGTGCAGTAGTCTTGATAAATTATTCATGCTTTTCTGTTTTGATGTACATGACAGATCGATGGTTTGTTTTGGTAGAACTATATGGTAGAGTATAGATCTGGTAAATTGGGTGAATCGACATAAAACTCCAGGCAAAATGGTTCACATTCATCTACATATTGTTCACAACCACATCAAGGATGCATCATGTGTGTCCATGCACGTAGATGGGGACATCGTGCGCACCTATGCGTGACTGTAGGTCGATAACCGACCTAGGACTCAATAAGGTTCGAGTTTAGAAATGCTGAAGTCAGCTCATGTTCCTCTTAAAGAGCTCTTTGTAGGTTGATTTCTATATTTCTTGTTCGTAAAGATTCTTTGACGAAGGAAGTTGAACTTACTAGGTATATCAATATTAATTATGATGTTAAGGTTTTTTTTACAGTACATAAATGTATCGTTATAATTTTGATACCATGTTTTCCGATCTTGTATTCTTTTATTGACGATGCTTCCAATTTTTAACACACTGTTATGTTCTATTTATTTTGAGGACTAATGTAATTAACATTTAATCTTTTTAAACAAATTGTTGCTGCTTTAATCTTGATTTGAAATTTAATAATAAAATTAAGTACATATTTAATTCAATAAAGGTGCTAAAAATATAGCTTATGCATGATTATGTGTTTTATATGTCAATAGCCACCAGCCTAACTCTTAAGATCAATCAGGAAATATCACAGAGGGATTAGTAGCTTCATTCATATTGAGATGCATACGATAAAAACCAGACAATATCGTTAAAATACAAGAAAATCCATTAAAAGAATGACCAAAAGTCAAGAATGCGACCTAAATTTTTGAGAGGATACTAGGAGTGGTAGGGGCGAGAGCTTGGGGCAGACGACTTCACGAGGAGAACATCGAAGGAGGAAGGGGTGATATGTAAAATCCTTCCAAAGAGAGGCCAACGTCATTGACGTCACTAGTGAAGGAAAAGGGAGTAGGAGGTGTTGGCAACTTCACGACATCGATAAGTTGGGAGGAGCAGAGGGATAATCACGCAAGGCTAAAAATGAGAAAGGAGGAGCTAACGTGGGATGATGAAGAACCATAGAGAGGGTTCAAAAAAAAACAAAGCAGGTTTGTCGTGTGACGAGTCGCTAAATATGTGTTTTAATTCGTGTTCGTTGTGGTACGTGTACTTAGCGAATAAGTCAAAACCGAGAAAAGAATTTCGTGAGGAGTGTCTCGGCTTAATTTGTATCCCGGGCAAGTCCGGGATCGAACACAGGGAGGCAAAGGAACAACTTGGGTTTAATTCAAAATTTTAGATCTTGATTTCCAAATGCGGATTTTTTTATATTTTTTATGCAAAAACAAATGCAAGTGCAAATGCGGCTAAATTAATACACCAAGAAAGTATACAAATTAATCAAATTAATTTGAATAGAAAATAAGTCCAATTTAGTCAAGTTATATTTTTCCTAGAATCCTAATCCAGTGATGAATGCAAGACACATTTTTTGTATTTTTAGGAATAAAAATGCAATAGTTAAAAATGCACTTTTTATCGCTATTTTCGCAATTTTTCACAGAAACACTAAGCAAAAATCATGAAAAATTTACTGGAATTAAAACATGATGAAACGAGACTACCATATTTTTTGGAATTTTTTGACAATATGTGAATTTTTTATGTATTTTTAGTGAAAACAGAGCGACAGTGAATTATTAATTCCTAATTAATCCACAATGTCAAATTAATCAGAGTGCGAATTATTCCAAAAAACTATTTTCATATAGAATCTAGGAAACTTAAAATTTCACAAAAATGATGTACGTGGATTTAATTAAAAATCAAATACTAAAATCACTCTGCAATTTATTTCAGGCACAAGACAACTCCACCTTGGATGAAATTTGGAAAGTATCTCAATCGCTTATCAAGGCATCATGTCTAATTTTGTTGGAATTTTTAGAGCAACTATATGTTAGATATGAATTTAATAGCATAGAATGGGTAAAATATGCAAAACTTCAGTTAAATAATTTTAATTAATTATCCACAACTCACAAAAATATAAATAAGTATTCAGAATGTAGACAATTAGTTGCTCAACACAGTGGCATTTTTCATTTAATAAAATGATGCAATACAGACATCCAAATTAATACGCAAACATAGGGTTGTCTTTGCAAATTTAGAAAACAATAGTCACAATAAAATATGTACAGGGACTGACTTGTAATTATAAAAACTTCGAAATAAACTAATGCAATTTTCATGAAATAAAAAAAAGTACACAAAACCTTCTTCTTCTTCCTTATTGGGCACAGGGAAGAACAAAGGGTCGGATGGCGGCGACGGCACCGCGATCGGCCGTGCACAGCGATGGAGGTGTGGGCAGCGGCCTGCGGTGGATGAGGGCGGGCCTAGGGCGGAGAAGGCGCGCGGGAGGGGGAACTCGGCGGCGGCGGTGGGGCAGCTCGCGGCGGGCGTAAATGGTGGCTGGATTTGGAGAACTCGGCGCGGCTGAGGACGGCCACTGTGGCACGGCTCGAGGGGGTCGCGGTCGGTTGGGGCGGAGGCCGGTGGCAGGTCCCGACGGCGGTGGAGTAGAAGGGGTGGGGGGCGGCGGCGCTGGAGCTGCTTCCCCCCTCCGTTACTTTTTTTATTATTTTTTTGTTCCAATTTTTTATTTTAGATTTTAATATTTTTTAATTTTGTTTAAACAGAGAATGCAATAAATGATGCAAATGATCAAGTGGTGATGAAGGTGGAGGAAGTTGATATGAACTAAATAAATAGGGGCATGTGGATGGTGTTATGATGTGCTAAAAAATGCAAAAATGACAAGATGATAAAATGAAGGAAAAAATACTTACAATGGAGACGGTCGCTTACGATGTGCTCACGAGAGCACGGTCTTCGTTCAAATCGTCGGTGAGCGATGAGCTCGAGCAACGCACAAATGTGGTTGTGATGTTGGCCGAAAAGCCAACGGATCTCGCCGGAGAGAGGACTGTCGTCGCTCAACCGTGGTTGTGTCGCTGTCACCGATTCAACTCTGGGAACTAGGCTCTCCTCACATAAAGATGGATCAAGTGCAAATTGAGGAGGATGGGATGTATATAAAGAGGATGAAATGAGAGGTCATTAAAGTGGTGCGAGGTTATATTATTAATGGAGTTGAATGGGAGGTTTAAAAAATGGTGGGGTTGAATGGAGGTTGGTGCTAGAATGAAGTAGAATGGTAGTTATTGTAGAGAATGTAAAATAAATAATAAAATAAATAGTGTTATAAAGTAGGCTATTAAAAGACAAGAAAAATATAAACAAGGGAAAAAATGGGGAATTTACAAACGAATGCATACGATGTGTACATTTTTTGTTTGCTTTTCGGATATGTATTTTTTGTCTTTTTAATAAGAGATATTTACAACGGAAAAATGCAATAAAATACTACAATCAAAATACAACAGAACTATGTTTTTTTGTATTTTTAGTAATTAGGAAAGATAAAATAAAAAATGAAGAAAGAATGAATATATACATAATATACAATGTACATCTAGGTCCCAAAACTCAACTTTTGCAAATGAGCTTCGATTTTAACGAAACCATTTCTCTTGGATAGATAATTTTCTAACTTGAACTTTAAAAGTGAGTTTGGTGAATTCGAAGTTCATAAGAAGCGGGAATTTGGCTTGGAAGTTGGACTTTACGGCTTTTTCTCTTTGGGATCTAGGAGCATTTATTTGAGGTGAAATTTGTTTTGTATTTTTATATTTTTATATGCATTGTTACGAAGAAGTTAAAGAAATAATTAGCCAAAAAAGGAGTTGAAATGAAATTATTAAAAATACATGAAATTTTGGGCTATTTACAGGTGAGAAACTCCTTTGATTTTGCGACTTTTTATTATTAATTTATTTTATACAATCTAATATACAATAATTAGTGTGTTTTATTTACAAGAGTCATTTTGTTAATTTAATGATTTTATGTACATTTATTTGAGACTTTACTCAGGGATTTTGCTAAGATCAAGATATTGAGATGATGAATCGTGGATTCGTCATTGATGAATCCCCATTCATCACTCTTTATTCCTTTAAATTAGCTAGAAACCTTGGTAAAAGACCATGTAAATGTTTGTAAATACAATAATTTGTCAAAATGCATGCATCATGTAAATAGGCATAATTAGCTTGCTTTTGCACAAAAAAAAGGAATAAAGAAATAAATAAAAAGAGGAAATATTTATAATAAATATTGAGTGACCTGACCCAAGGGAGGGCTCAGCATGGGCCTGACCGCAAAATAAAATAAGTAGAGAGAGATAGGGTAACTCAACATGGTATAAATACCCCTCTTTGTGAAAATATTTTATTTTATAAAAATAACAATATTTATGTGTTCCCTTTATTTTGTATATATTTATAAAAATAAAATAAAAATAGAAAAAATAAAAAAAAGAAAAAGAAATAAATTCTCTCTCATCAATGTACATATACCATGTATATAAAACTAAAGATGTATTTATTTCACCCTTGTAAATACTTAATAAAAATCAACTAAAAATCTTTTTATATTCCATATTTTATGTTGTAAGTAAATAAAATATAAAACTGGAATATTTGTACATAAATAAAATAATAAAAATAAAATTTAAAAATACATAGGTATTTATACATGTACATAACAATAATATAATGTAAATACATAATTGATTTGTCAAAAAATAAATAAAAATCACAAGAAAATAATTTGAAAAATAATAAAAAAAATTCATGTTGAGAATTTTTCAAAATAAAATCATTTATTATTTTAAATGAATTTACAAATAATTAATAATTCCTGGATTATGATTGGTCCATGAGGGATTGTTGACCCCCGGTCAACTCCCCCCTAGACCACTTAGAACCCGAACCCGCCTTTCGACCCGATTTCTCCAAATTTTCTCGAAGTGATCCGATCACCTCTCACCCAAACCTCGATCTCCATTTGCAGCTCTTACATCCGAGATTCACGCCCGGGGATCTTCATAGGGATCCGTGCACCAAAATCCCATGCCCGACTCCATCTTTGTCGGATCCCTACAACTATATAGTCTCATCCTCCTCCGCCATTTGACGCACCTTCGGCCCCCATCTTCGATCCATGTGACCTCCATCGTCTTCCTCGAGTGACAGCGAGTGCGGAGGGTGTCTGAGAGAGAGTTTGGAGGTGTGTAGCCCAGGTCCGGCGACCCTTGTCGTCGAGCTCCGCCGCCGGCGTAGCCCGAGCCTCTGGAGGCGACGCTCCATCGAGGCGAAGACCACCGGAGATCCAACATCTCCCCCACAGTCGACTCCGACCATCAAGTACCACTTTTTAGGCTTCATCTCATCAGTTAAATCCGACCCTTTCCACCTAGCTCCGCCAGCTCTGCCCCAGTGGCAGGAGCCTCGTCGCTTCATCCCATCCGTATAGATAGATCCCTCGACCCATCGTCACCTTTATTCCATGATCTGATCACCTCGATCTTAGCTATCCGAGCTAAGATCAGGTCTGATTCCCTCCGCCGCTTTCGCCAGAACCTCCCATCACCTATCCATGCCACTTACCCGTGTTATTTTGCAAATAACCCATGCCAGAGTGTTCCTCCGAGCAAGAGCTTTCTATTGCAGGCTAATAAGCGCAGGATACCCCCCTTTGACGCGCCTTCCACCCTTCGTCGGAGCTACCCAGGTCTCTCTTCCTTCGCCGGATGATCTGACTGTCGGGAGCTCCATCAGACACCACCACCCGACGCAGATCATCAGTGCAAGAAGAACCCCCCTCTCCGATCTTCCATCAGACGCTTGGATCGCTTCCAGCTTGCTAGAAAAGCTTGCCCAGGAGGAGTTCTTCCAGCCAAGCTTTCTGCCGTCGGATCTCCTCGCACCTCCAGATACCATCAGAGCCGATCGTTGCCTGCCACTGTCAGGTCGTTAAATCCATGATCAGACGGCCACGTGCGCCCCACGTTCACCCCCGCTCCAGGACCGTTGGATCTCCTAGGAGGCATCATCGTAGCCGCGCACCATCAGCCATTCACAGCCCAACACCTGGCCCTCATGTGCCCCGCACGCCTTTGGATGGGTAACTTGCGCCCAACCCCCTACAGTTTACTTTAGTTTTTATTTAGTCTGTTAAATAAACTTGCACGCTTAAATAATTTACATATATGGACATGTAGTTTATTATAATTGCATTTTAGTCCCTACTTTGTGGAGACACGTGCTTCGACACGTGATTTTGTGGGCAAATTGCATGTCTAGGGCTTGGGTTTTCTGAATGTCATGGAATGAATCTTTAGTTTCATTATTTGAATAAATACCCTTGTGCGTACTGAAATATGAACATGTGCGGATTTTGCGTGAATTTTGTGGTTTAGCCCTTACAGTTTTTACACTTGTTACATTTAAGCCCCTGAAACTATGTTTTCTTGTTCTTTGGTCCTTGTGTGATGTGCGTCTTGTATTGGTTGAATAAAATATCAAACTAACTCCAAATCAAGTGAAATTTGGATGCGTGGCTCCTATCACTGTGTAAAAAGTTTTTGGGACATTTTTGTTGCTTTTAGCTATTTTAAAAAAAATCAAAAACCTTTATTTTTGCCATTGTTTGAAATAGAAAATCAACTAAAAAATAAAACTTTTTTAAAAATTCTAAAAAAATTAGGTACAGTTTGTTTTAGTGCTTTCTTACTTTTTTCCAAATTAGGTTGAATTTAGATTTATAAAACACCTAAAAATCACAAAAATCTAAAAATCTTATAAAAATCATTAAAATATCTAAAAAATGTAATTTCTCTTTCTATAGCTTAGTTTTTATTTTCAGTATTCATAAAAATTGCCTTCAGATTTTTATAGCTAATTAACTATTTTTAATTAGCCTTTCAAATCCGAATGCACATTGCTTCACTGTTTTTGCCTTTTCTATTTATATAAAATCAAAAAAAATATAAAATCCTTAAAAAATACTGAAAATACTTAAAAATAAAAAAAAACTCAAAATAATTTTATTTGAATTTTCTGAGTTATTTGTGAATATTTAATAAATTGTGGTTTGAATGTTTTTTCCCTTTTTCCTCGTATTTTCTTTTTAATTAAAACACAAAAAATTAAAAAAAACATAAAATCCACCAAAAATACATTTTATCTTTTTACTCTTTTTGACTACTTCGTAGGCTCCTTTGAGCCAATCCGTGCTCCTTGAGTTCGACCCTGGTCGCTATACCATGTTAAATAAATAGCGAGGTTGTTATTCGTGCTTTTTGAATGATTATTTTTATTTGGTGGTCTACTTTTCTTGATTGATCGATTTTCGAGGGATTGAGGTCGCAATGACCCGTGATATTTATCTCCCTTAGTCTGTCGTCGATTTTTTGGTCGTCAGAATGGCGTCGTTGCCGAGGAGCACGGCTTAGTTGTCTTTTGATTTTTCGCGGTTTTTCGCGGCTTTCATTCATAGTTGTATATATATTTGTGCTCTGATTTATTTGCATATTTTTCTAATAATCTGTTTCTGGTACGCTCTTGTTTAATTTCTTGCGAGGTCCCGAGGACCGAGGCGGCTTTTTCGGAAGCCGAAGCAACCGCAGGAGTCGGAGGCGGCTCTTTTTGCATAGAGCCGCAGGAGAGCATGAGGAGCCGAGCAGGAGTGCGGGAGTCGCGGAATAGCCGTGTAGATAGCCGTAGTTAGATTAGTTTATTTTCAGCAGATATATTATTGTAATAATACAGGCACTCAGAGACTTAGACTTTCTTGGTGATTTATTGAGGTCTGTTTCGTCGGGCATCGGTGTGCTCGGGGGACCTCACCGTGGTTTTTCGCCAGCTTTTGATTTTTCGTGTTTTTCTTTCTGCTTATTTGATTTACGTGGATTTAGCCTTATCTTAGCATTTTATATTGATTATGACGTAATTAATTAAGGCCCAATCCCTAAGTATATGCCTGCACCTATAGATCGTAATTGGACCTAATTAATTAACTCACAAGAAAAAGTCAGATTACTTAAACTCTAGTCCACGTGCCTTGAGGAGTCACATACAGCGCGTGCAGGATCCGTTGTGGCGGACACCGAGTGGCTCCCAAGATAGGACTCCGGACTTAGGTTTGAGTACCCGGCTATTGTTCTTCACGTGTAGAAATTGCTCTGCTTAAGACCATTTTCCTCGTGCATCATATAGGTAGTTTTATTACTGTCTTTATTTTTTTGTGTGGATCACCCTGCATGTAAACTACTGGAGTCAGGTAACCATCTCTTACTCTGCATGCATCATCGTGTTTGATCACGCATCAGCTTTTTCCTCTTCTCCCCCTGTTTTCGGACTTAAATAACCAGGAGAATCGAAAAATTCATTAGGCGTTGCTTGTATTGAAAAACACCTAAAAAGAAAAATTATAAAATTGGGACTGTTAAACACATTTGACCCTAAAATACACCTCACATAAAAACTTGTCTTGGGGAGAGCAACCCCCTCATTGTTTGGTTTGGATGAGTGAGAGAGCGACCCGCACACTAGGCTAGAGCCATATCCGAACCCCGATCAGACTACCGGCCTTTTATACGGGACAGTCTGGTAGGTGGATTGGATTCCCATCAGCTCGCGTAATCACTTTGATAGACTGATATTATCACCTAAATAAAATTGACAAGATAATTGACCGATCTTACGGTCTTCGGCTCTGTGTTGAGTAGGTGAACCGAGGGTTTGTTTGCGCATCTTGTGTGTTTCCAGATCTCATCTGCCCGACTCGCCAGATCAGGATGATGGGCAGGAAGTCTCTTAGGCAGCCTCTGGCTGCACCGCTTTCTAGCACTCCGACCCGTTCATCTAGGTTGGTTCGTGAGAGCCGAGTCCCGCTCTCCGAACCCGAGTTCGATTCCGCCCTGTTCCCCCTTGACCACACTTCTACCAGTCTAGAGATACCAGTGCCAGATGAGAGACAACAGACAGATGGTTTATCGGCACCTACGTTCGGGTCTTTTACCTTTGCAGAGACCATGACCAACAATGAGGAGCGCACCGAGGGTCAGCAGCCAGAGATGACTACCTATGTATTGGATCATGATGCAATCAACAACACCTTGTTGGCTTCCCTAGAGACGATGCAGCACCAGATACAGGATCAGGGAGCCTTCTTGGTGGAGATGAGGAGAGAGATGGAGAGGCTGAGGACAGCGCGAGACTAGTCGCGAGCTGCAGGAGAGGGGGATCCAGCACAGCCAGAGGAGCCAGCCCAGTCGGCAGAGCAGCCGAGACCGATGCGGGAGTTGAACAACCCCGGATCGACACTTACGCACCGGTGGGTGGTACTTCCGACGATCGTGGGGGACTTCAAGTTCCCCCCACAGACACTTCAGATTCTTCCCCGCTTCCACGGGCTCGCCACTGAGGAGCCCCATCTGCATCTCCAGGAGTTTGAGATGATCTGCAGCACTGTCCACGATTGGCAGGTGGACGAGGACACTATCAGGATGATTGCCTTCCCCTTCTCCCTTGCTGACAGAGCAGCCAACTGGCTGAAGTATTTGGGAAGATTTGTGTACACCTGGGGGTAGCTCCGCACCGAGTACTTGAAAAAGTACTATCCACTCGGGCGAACCAATTCAGCGAGGGCCCTGATCAGCAACTTCTCCATGCTCCCCAACGAGCAGTTTCACGAGGCATGAGAGAGGTTCTGAGAGCTCACCGACAGATACCCGCACCACGACATCACGAAGCTGAACCTAGTTCAGAGCTTCTTCTGCGGACTAACACCAGAGCTGCAGGGCCTAGTGAATGCTTCTTGTGGTGGTTCCTACTTTGCCAAGGACGAGGATCAGGGCTGGGCCATCTATGAGGAGATGGCTGAGAACTATACAGTGATGTCCCAAACCCACCTCTACACTTAGGGATGTCCCCAACCATAGGTCGAGCAGTACCAGAGGATAGCACGGGTCGATGCCGGTCCTTCTACTTCGTCTGCGGTTGCCGCACAGGCCGAGTCTACAGCCACAGACATGGGCATAATCAGTCAGAAGTTGGACCGGATCGAGTTGATCGAGAAGAAGCAGTGCAAGGGCATATCGCAGATGGATCAGATGGCACAGACGCTGAGTGACCTAAAGACATAGCTCATGTGTCTCCAGGAGGTACAGACGGCTTCTCAGCCCCGTCTCAGGTTACGAGGAGATCCGAGCACCAGTGGTAGCTCATCCCAGCATTCCAGTCAGCCTAGACAGGTTCACCTTATACGAGCAGAGTCGTACCAGCAGCCACCGTAGTTTTACCAGCCACCACCATCCTAGGACACTCAGATGGTGGTCTACTAGCCGGATAGCCCCTGGCAGTACTCCCTCCACTCACCTACGAGCAGGAGCCATTGATGGATGTCAACGGGATTTGGTATGACCGACCCCAGCCCGGTATCCGATGAGACCATCCCGGATTCCGTTGGTCAGCTGGAGGCACTAGTTCCCAGCAGCAGCCTCCGGTTCAGGGTGGCCAGTACGACCAACAGCGTGAGCAGCACCAGCAGCCCCAGCCCCCAGTACACCAGCAGCAACAGCCATCCCAGCACCAGCAGTATGGTCCTCGTCCCTATCAGCAGGGATAGTCTTGGAGGCGTGAGCAGCCTCAGCAGCAGCAATATCATCAGCGGTACCCCTCTCACCACACCAGCAGTAGCAGCCTCACTACCAGCGAGGCCACCCATCAGGTTCTCATGGGCCGACCTATGAGAACCCCACCTTGGATGATCTAGCCCGCCTCATGACCGAGCAGCAGGTTACTTTTCGATGGGAGATGGATGAGTTCCGCCAGGAGATGCGGAAGATTGTCAGAGGGAAAGCTGTCATCCCTGCCCAGATTGAGCCGAACCCGAACAACCTCAAGAGGAAGTCTAAGCAGGTAGAGTTCACTGAGATTACTACTCCTAGTGCTTCACTTGGTGATATGTCTGCATGCATGTTTGATGTTGATTTTCTTACACTTAGGAGCGGTAGGATGCCAGCAGGCAGCGCCTCGTCTGAGCGATGATCCCACGCCACTTCAGGAGCGCTAGGCGAGGAGGAGAGCGGTACTGATGCCACAAGAGATGATGTCGGTGGTACTGATGCCACCAAGGATTTTGATCCAGCCGACGGTACTGAGGCCGTCGCTTCACCAGTTGGAGGAGGTGGTACTGACGCCACCATTACAGTTGCTGAGCCAGAGCACGGTACTGATGTCGCAAGTCCAGATGTCGAGGGTGGTACTGAGGCCACCATTTTCAGTTCTGCTAGTCCTGTTGTTTTTCCTTCCATACATGTATCTCAGGACATTTCTGCAAATAAAGGAAAGGGTTTATTATTTTCGGATCCACCTGTGTTGCTTGATCATATATGTGTGGATTCTATTGTTCACGAGCATTCCAGACCCTCTCCGAGTCCTTCATCTGAGAAGGACCCTGTAGTCCCCTTCCCCAGAGCACTCCATTCGGTTAAGGGACAGAAAAAAGAAAATTCCAAAAAGAACCATCAGATAGAGTTCAACCAGCAGATGATAGATACATTTCACATACAGCTGACTCTATAGGAGGCCTTGGATCACATACCTCTACTGCAGAGATCACTCATAGACAAGACCATAGTTAGGAGGAAGAGGCGGAACCATCAGTCAGAGATCCATGTGCTAACTCGTGCCACGTGTTTCGCAATTCAGAACCGTCTGCTAGCCAATAGGCCAGATGCAGGAGCCCCGTACGTCAGATGCCACATTCATGAGCAGAGGTTTGACCGCACTCTATTAGACAGCGGTTCTTCGATAAACCTTCTTCCGGCAACCCTTTCCGACCGCTTCGAGTTGGGCACTCTCCGACGGAGCAGGACGGTCCTTCAGTTTGCTGATCAATCTGTCAAGAGGTCGAAGGGGTTGCTGAAGGACATTGTCGTCATGATTCAGGGCCTGAAATTCCCCGTGGACTTCGTTGTATTGGACATGGAGATCCCTGAGTCTGTGGCCAACACCTCAATCATTCTAGGATGCCCGTTCTTGACCACAGCCAAGGTAGTGTACGACCATGATAGCGGGAAGGTGTACTTTCGCGTCGAGGGTGAGAGTATACAAATAGAGACAGACGAGGAGACTAGAGCCAAAGATTCAGCTTGCTCAGAGCCGACTTCATATTCAGAGCAGATGACAGAGGCAGGGCGATACATCCACCAGGACTGCGATTTTTTTATTACAGATGACGAGGCAGTTTGTGCAGATCCAGCCGCATAGGCCATCCTCTCACCTTCGGAGTTCACTGACGTAGAGATGCTAGCAGAGAAGAGATTGGAGAGCGCATTCCTGGTCCAGGATACATCTAAGGCAGCAGAGCCGGTTCCCGATCACGAGATAGATTTTTGTGAGTCTAATACAGATCCCTCGGAGTCAGATATTGATGGGCAGAGTTTGATGATTTGATACCGTGGCTGACTTCTACTGAGCCTATAGCTAGAGAGGAGGCTGATTCCATACAGAGCAGAGATAGTCCAGCAGAGCAGCCTTCGCCAGGTTCAGATTGTGAGCGAGAGTTCTCATCCTCCCATGCAGATTTGACAGCATTCACTCAGTCTTTTCAGAGGCCAGATCCACCAGCACCTACTTGTCCAGAGCTGAAGCCGCTACCTTCGTCGCTGAAGTATAGGTTCCTTGCGGGTGAACATGAGATGTACCCAGTCATTATCTCCGTTTACTTGACTGGAGAGCAGGAATCCCGTCTGATGGGGGTTCTTGAAAAGAACCGCATGGCAATAGGATAGAGTGTAGCCGATCTTCAAGGGATAAGTCCGGCCTTTTGCTCCCACCATGGCTATCTCAAGGAGGAGGCAAAGCCGTCGCGTGAATTCCAGCGGCGGCTGAACCCGAATCTTCGAGATGTTTTCATGAAGGAGATCTCGAAATGGTGGAGCGTCGATTTTATCTACCCCATCTTCAACTCCAAGTGGGTCAGTCCATTGCATGTGGTGCCCAAGAAGACGGGCATCACCACAATTGTTAGTGAGTCTGGAGAGGAGATCGCTACCCGGGTACCCACTTCTCGGCGGGTCTGTGTGGACTACAGACGATTGAACCAGGACACCAAGAAGGATCATTTCCCCCTATCCTTTATTGATCAGATTATAGAGAGGCTGGCGGAGAAGAGCCATTATTGTTTCTTGGATGGGCATTCCGGCTATAATCAGGTGGCCATCACGCCCGAGGACCAGGACAAGACTACCTTCACCTGTCCCTTCGGGACATATGCTTTTAGACGCATGCCATTTGGATTGTGAAACGCTCCGGCGACATTCCAAAGATGCATGATGTCCATCTTTTCGGACATGGTGGGAGAGTGCTTGGAGGTCTTCATGGATGATTTCTCGGTCTACGGCGACGGATTCGATTCTTGTCTTGACTGCCTAGACCGAGTCCTTCAGCGATGCATTGAGGTTCACCTTGTGTTGTCTTGGGAGAAGAGTCACTTCATGGTGACTCAGGGGATGGTGCTTGGCCATATCATCTCCAACAGGGGCATGGAGGTTGATCCTGCCAAGGTGGATGTCATTAGAAAACTCAATCCATCATCCACCTTGCAGCAGTTACGGTCTTTTCTCAGGCACGTTGGTTTCTACAGGCGCTTCATTCATGATTTCAGTAGGATTGCCCGACCGTTGACTGATCTGCTACGAAATACACAGAGTTCCTTGTTGATGATAAGTGTCTATCATCATTTGAGATTCTCAAGATTCGTGTTGTAGAGGCTCCTGTTCTCCAGCCACCTGATTGGTCTCTCCCATTCGAGATCATGACGGATGCCTCCGATTTTGCCGTGGGGTCGTGCTGGGACAGAGGTGGGTTGGTGTCCCCTTTGCTATTCACTACGCTAGTCGTACTTTGGATGCCGCTTAGCGAAACTACACTGTTATTGAGAAGGAGATGCTAGCCGCAGTTTTCACCCTAGATAAGTTCAGATCGTACATCATTGGATCTAGAGTTACCATCTATACTGATCATACCGCCATCAGGTACCTCATGGCAAAGAAGTATGCCAAAGCCAGATTGACCAAATGGATCCTTCTACTCTAGGAGTTTAATATAGAGATTAAGGACAAGCCTGTAGTCAAGAATGTGGTGGCAGATCATATCTCCCGATTAGAGTATCTTGAGGATTCTGAGCAGACTGAGCCTATATGTGAGACGTTCCCAGATGAGGCGATCCTTGCTATCACCTCTCTCCCATGGTATGCTGATATTGTGAGCTATCTTGTCGCCAAGAAAGTTCCACAAGATTGGTCCAGGCAGAAACTTGAGACCTTCCTCGCGAAGGCCAAGTTTTACCATTGGGAGGATCCCGTCCTTTATTATGAAGGAGGGGATAGTATCTGGCGTTGGTGCATTCCTGAGGAGGAGCACCACAACGTCCTTACTTACTACCACAAGCTTGAGGCAGGAGGACATCACTCTGGGAGGAGAACGGCACAGAAAGTGCTCCAATCCGGCCTATGGTGGCATACTCTCTTCAAGGACTCTGATGAGTTCGTGAAGAGATGTATTGAGTGTCAGAGGATGGGCACTTGTGTACAGCGTGATATGATGCCGATGCAACCCATACACTTCTGTGAGGTTTTTGATGCATGGGGCATCGATTTCATGGGTCCATTCCCTCAGAGTCGGGGATTTGAGTACATTCTGTTAGCCGTGGATTATGTGAGTTGTTGGGTTGAGGTCATCCTTGCCTGAATAGCAGATGCTAGGACTGTTTGCAGATTTTTGAGGAAGAATATCATTTCACGGTTTGGGGTACCTCGAGTAATGATATCTGACGGGGGGTCTCATTTCGTCAACGATGAGGTAAAGGCCCTTGATAGCGAGTTCAACGTAGACCATCGAGTTGCCACTCCATACCATCCTCAGACGAATGGTCTTGCTGAAGTGTCGAACATGGAGATCAAGACTATATTGCAGAAAGTCGTTCGTCCTGACCGAAAGGATTGGTCACAGCTTTTGGACTCGGTCTTGTGGGCATATAAGACATCTTTCAAGACTCCTTTGGGTACATCTCCCTTTCGCCTCATTTATGGAAAGCCCTGCCATTTACCTGTTGAGCTGAGAAATAGGTCACTTTGGGTTGTTACTGATATACTTATGGATCTAGTGAGTGTAGGAGATCAGAGGAGCGCAGAGTTAGCAGCCCTGGAGGAGCTTCGTGATACAGCCTTTTCAAACATCCTACATTATAAGGAGAGAGTGAAGGAGTGGCATGATTCTCATATCAGCCACAAGCAGTTTGAGCCAGAACAGAGAGTATGGTTGTTTGATGCTAGGATTCGTTTGTTTCCAGGAAAGCTACAGAGCAAATGGAAGGGACCCTATTTGGTTAGAAAGGTACATGACAATGGGAGTATCGATATATCTGAGTTGTCTTCTGATGTTACCTTTCGTGTTAACAACCAACGGCTCAAGCCATATCTAGATCATGAGCTGCGGGTCGTTGACATTGCCCCAATTCATTTTGCGTGAGATGAGGTCTCTTGACTCATATTTATTGCATCTCACGCCTGATTATCACTGTTCTTCCGACTTGTATAGATCCAGTTGTCCATATCACACTATTCTTTAGTCCCACACTCCTTTCTCATCTTATGATTATGCTATACTTAGGGTATACTTTACCCTAAGTATGGGGGGTGTAAGACTCTTGGGTATTCTATTGATTCTTTCTACCTCTGTTTTGCTGCCTATACTTAGGGATATTTTACCCTAAGTATGGGGGGGTAGACCCTGTACATACATCCACTCGGATTTCCCTTCATGTACAACTTACTATACTTAGGATTACTTGATCCAAGTATAGGGGAAAACACCAAGTCCTCTTCATTCTATTCTTTGATTCGTCTTTGTATATACCAATCCTTTTCACTTCCCTATACTAAGCACGAGTTATGTCTTCTTCGTCGCTCTTGATCACTCTGAGGACATCGTTCGAGCTAAGTATAGGGGGTGTTGTATATACTTTATATATACTTTAGCCATAACTCGTACTTTGTGTGAGTGTGTTAATAAATAAAATGGCTAAAATGCATAAAAATTTAAAAATTTCCCTTGTACATAAAACTATTCTTGCACATACGTATCTATTTACAAAAATTATTTTTGTACAAATGTTTGTAAAAATCTTTTGTGTAAATAGCTTGTAAATATTTTCATATCAAAATTATGTATATAGTACAAAATTTTTGTAAAATGTTTTGAAAATCAAAAGTTTCAAAAATCTTGTGTAAATTTGTGTAAATATTTTGCAAAATTTGCATTCATGCATACATCCATGTTTTTAAAAACATTTTTCAAAAATTTTGCACATGTGTAAATATTGTGAAAATTACATCTTTGTAAATACTTGTATAGTTTTTTCCTGGATCATAGTTGACATTAAAACTAGCCTAGAATTAAATTGAAAAATGGAGCTTGGTTAGGACCTTAATCCACCTACTTATAAGAGGAACCTTATAGGACTTAGGATTGAGACTTTTCAGGTCCATTGGGACTTAATTCTTTGAGTCCACTAGGCTATGAGCATATGTCATCTTGATAAGCCTAAGTAGAGCACTTAACAACACACGCATGACTCTCAGAGACAATGGCTTTACTTGCACCAGCACTTTACACATAGCTCTCCTGGATGAGGTGGTGAGGAGGCAGATTCTTTTGGCTTGGGGTAGCATATGAGGGTAGTACTTCTAGGCGGAACCTCTCTTCTTCTTATAGTGAAGGAAGTGTGTCTCAACTTGGTCTGATGGTTATGAAGTCTAAAGACAGGAGTTGTGGGTTGCAATAAAGCTTCAAAAGACTGATAGTCTACTGGCTCAAGAGAAAAAAAATTCCTTATGTATATATGCTGCACCATGTAGATATGTTGTACATATGCACATCAAAAAAATGTGCAAAAAGAAAAACTCCAAAAAAGTGGTGGGTCGGATTGAAAATTTAATAATCCCACCGGAGTGTATATAGTCAAATGAAGCAAAGCTTATGTTACACATGACCATCTCATGAAGCTTGCGGCGGGAGACTCAGCTACACTGGTTAGAGCTCCCAAGGATACATGGCTACACTGGTCATGGTCCATTCTCTTCTTCCCCCTCTTCTTGAGCCGCTTGAACTTAGAAGGGAATACCCCGTTCCTCGAGGAAAGAGTTGCTAGACCGAGGCATTAGAGTTACCAGGGTGAGGGAGGTTGTTTATGTGTCACTTCTGAGGTGGGGAGCTACATAGCACTTACACAGTACAAGGAAAGATTCATGGTCATTAGAGTTTGTGTATGTAGACTTGTTCTGATCTGAATTATTGAGGAGTCTTGACTATATATTGATGGAACTTAGAGGCTGTTAAATTTTAAGCTTAAGTCCAAATAATGTTCCGACTAATGAATAATCCAAAGCTCTGACTAAGCTCCATATTTCAATTTAATGAAGGAAAGTTTAATAATCAACCTTGATTTCTCCTCCTTTTCTTTTTCTTTCTCTTGTACACTTCTTTTCCAAATAAGTGTTTGTTAAGTAACTAGCAAAAGTAAGCTATAAGGGGCTGATGAATCCCCATTCATCACTCTTTGTTCCTTTATTTTAGCTAGAAACCTTGGTAAAAGACCATGTAAATGTTTGTAAATACAATAACTTGTCAAAATGCATGCATCATGTAAATAGCCATAATTAGCTTGCTTTTGCACAAAAATAAAGGAATAAAGAAATAAAGGAAAAGAGGGAAATATTTAAAATAAATATTGAGTGACCTAAACCCAAGGGAGGGCTCAGCATGGGCCTCACCGCAAAATAAAATAAGTAGAGAGAGATAGGGCAACTCAACATGGTATAAATACCCCTCTTTGTGTAAATATTTTATTTTCTAAAAATAACAATATTTTTGTGTTCCCTTTATTTTGTATATATTTATAAAAATAAAATAAAAATGGGAAAAATAAAAAAATAAAAAAAAGAAATAAATTCTCTCTCATCACTGTACATATACCATGTATATAAAACTAAAGATGTATTTATTTCACCCTTGTAAATACTTAATAAAAATCAACTAAAAATCTTTTTATATTCCATATTTTATGGTGTAAATAAATAAAATATAAAATTGGAATATTTATACATAAATAAAATAATAAAAATAAAATTTAAAAATACATAGGTATTTATACATGTACATAATAATAATATAATGTAAATACATAATTTATTTGTCAAAAAATAAATAAAAATCACAAGAAAATAATTTGAAAAATAATAAACATTTTTTATGTTGAGAATTTTTTTCAAAATAAAATCATTTATTATTTTTAAATGAATTTACAAATAATTAATAATTCCTGGATTATGATTGGTCCACGGGGGATTGTTGACCCCCAGTCAACTTCCCCCCCTGGACCACTTAGAACCCGAACCCGCCTTTCGACCCGATTTCTCCTAATTTTCTCGAAGTGATCCGATCACCTCTCACCCAAACCCTGGGCTACATTTACAGCTCTCACATCCGAGATTCACGCCCGGGGATCTTCCTAGGGATCCGTGCACCAAAATCCCATGCCCGACTCCATCTTTGTCGGATCCCTACCACTATATAGTCTCATCTTCCTCTGCCATTGACGCACCTTCGGCCATCATCTTCGATCCCTGTGACCTCCATTGTCTTCCTCGAGTGACAGCAAGTGCGGAGGGTGTCTGAGAGAGAGTTTAGAGGTGTGTAGCCCAGATCCGGCGACCCTTGTCGTCGAGCACCGTCGACCGACGTAGCCCAAGCCTCTGGAGGCGACGCTCCATCGAGGCGAAGACCACCAGAGATCCAACATCTCCTCCACAACCGACTCCGACCATCAGGTATCCCTTTTAGGCTTCATCTCGTCAGTTAGATCCGATCCTTTCCAGCTAGCTCCGCCAGCTCCACCCCAGTGGCCGGGGCCTCGTCGCTTCATCCCATCCGTATAGATAGATCCCTTGACCCATCGTCACCTTTCTTCCACGATCTGATCACCTCGATCTTAGCTATCTGAGCTAAGATCAGGTCTGGTTCCCTTCGCCGCCATCGCCGGAACCTCCCTTCACCTATCCACGCCACTTCCCCGTGTTATTTTGTAAATAACCCATGTCGGAGTGTTCCTAGCTTTCTATTGCAGGCTAATAAGTGCAAGATACCCCCCTTTGACGTGCCTTCCACCCTTCGTCGGAGCTACCCTGTAACCTAGGTCTCTCTTCCTTTGCCGGATGATCTGACCGTCGGGAGCTCCATCGGACGCCACCACCCGACGCAGATCGTCAATGCGAGAAGAACCCCCCCTCTCCAATCATCCATCGGACGCTTGGATCGCTTCCAGCTCGCCCAGGAGGAGTTCTTCCAACCGAGCTTTTTGCCGTCGGATCTCCTCGCACCTCCAGATACCATCAGAGCTGACCGTTGCCTGCCACTGTCAGGTCATTTGATCCATGATCTGACAGCCACGTGCGCCCCACGTTCAACCCCGCTCCAGGACCGTTGAATCTCCCAGGAGGCATCATCGCAGCCCGCGCCATGGGCCATTCACAACCCGAGACCTGGCCCTCACGTGCCCCGCACGCCTTTGGTTGGGTAATTTGCGCCCGACCCCCGGCAGTTTACTTTAGTTTTTATTTAGTCTGTTAAATAAACTTGCACACTTGGATAATTTACATATATGGACATGTAGTTTATTATAATTGCATTTTAGTCCCTGCTTAGTGGAGACACGTGCTTCGACACGTGATTTTGTGGGCAAATTGCATGTCTAGGGCTTGGGTTTTCTGAATGTTATGGAATGGATCTTTAGTTTCGTTATTTACATATATACCCCTGTGCGTACTGAAATAGGAACATGTGCGGATTTTGTGCAAATTTTGTGGTTTGGCCCTTATAGTTTTTGCACTGTTACATTTAAGCCCCCAGAACTATGTTTTCTTGCACTTTGGTCCTTGTGTGTTGTGCGTCTTGTATTAGTTGAATAAAATATCAATCTAACTCCAAATCAAGTGAAATTTGGATATGTGGTTCCTGCCACTGTGTAAAAATTTCACTAAATTTTTGGGACATTTTTGCTGCTTTTAGCTATTTTAAAAAAATCAAAAACCTTCATTTTTGCCACTGTTTGAAATAGAAAATCAACTAAAAATATAAAAACATTTTTAAAAATTCTAAAAAAATTTGGTATAGTTTGTTTTAGTGTTTTCTTACTTCTGTCCAAATTTGGTTGAATTTGGATTCATAAGACACCTACAAATCACAAACCTCTAAAAATCTTATAAAAATCATTAAAAATTCAAAAAAATGCAATTTCTCCTGTAGCTTAGTTTTTGTTTCCAATATTCATAAAATTTGCCTTCAGGTTTTTATAGGCTAATTAACTATTTTTAATTATCCTTTCAAATCTGACTGCACATTGCTTCAATGTTTTTGCCTTTTTCTATTTATATAAAATAAACCAAAAATTATAAAATCCTTAAAAAATTACCAAAAACACTTAAAAATATAAAAAAACACAAAAACAATTTTATTTGAATTTTCTGAGCTATTTCTAAATATTTAATAAATTGTGATTTGAGTGCTTTTTACCCTTTTCCTCATATTTTATTTATAATTAAAACACAAAAAATTTAAAAAAAAACATAAAATCCATCAAAAGTACATTTTATCTTCTTACTCTTTTTGACTACTTCGTAGGCTCCTTTAAGCCAATCCGTGCTCCTTGAGTTCGACCCTGGTCGCTATACCAGGTTAAATAAATAGCGAGACCGCTATTCGTGCTTTTTGACTGATTATTTTTATTTGAGTTCGACCCCTGACTGTACATGTGAATACAAGACTTTGATCCGTTCAAGAACTCTCGGTTTTAGAGATCCTAAAATTCTAAGCTGAACCAAGCTCTAGTCAAAAGGTATCCAATTTTCCTAATCATCAGACTCTCTTTGTATACATATAGTAGGGATAAGACTTAAGTGTTGGCAGTAGTTACAATAGTAGAGTCGCAACGTCACCCAAGGTTCCAGTCCAAGAGACTCTCCTAAGAACCCGATCCTCAACAGTAGGGAATTGATGAAAGGGAAAAATCAAGGGTCGTATCAATCTACAAGGCAGATCGATAGTCGATGTGGTGACCTCTCAATAACTCCCAGTCAATCAGAGATTAACCCACAATAATGAATAAGTCAATTAAGTCCCAAAAATGTGAGTTAAAATTATTAACTCTACCATAGAATGCATAGTGTATAAGTATATAGAGGTCAAACCACATAGAGCAAGAAAAATGGGTAGCCTATAGGTATTTTTGTACATCCCAGTCATCCATAAATGAATCCTCTTTTTGTGGGTTTTTAATTTTTTAATTTTTTTATTTTTATGATTTTTATTTGTTTTTATATTATATATATTAATATTGTCCTTTTATATGTTTAATTATAGAAAATAGATGTATAAATATATATATATATATTCATATAAGAGGAGAGAGAGATATATATAATATACAGGTATGTATATATATAAGTATCCGAAATATAAGAAATACAATGTTTTTAGGCCTTTTTATATTTTTCTAATTTTTTTGTATTTTTTTAATTCCAAAAATGTCCCTAATATGGGGCTACTTAAATAGGCCGAAAGTAATTTGGGTTTTTTTAAAAAAAATGAGTCTCGAAATTACCCAAATTAATTTTAATAGGTAAATAGTAATATATAAATAATTAGAAAACGGGAAAAACATATTTTTTTTATTTTCGAAGAGTTTTTATATTTTTTTAAGATTTTGGTAGGTTTTTTTTTCATTTTCTGGACTCAATATATATATAAATATACCATATATAATTTTTTTTGTAATTTTTCAAAAACATTTTCTATATTTTTTTGGTATTTTATACTTTAAATAGGGCAAAAATGGCTCCTAATTCAATTTTTAATACATGGATAAAATGCACAAAATGGCCAAACAAAAATGCAGCGTGAATCTACAAGGCACAAAGCATTTACCCTAATTTTTGTGGATTTTAGGAGCAAGCTAGGTATTTTTAATAAATTCATGAAGCACATAAAAATAAAAAAGCCTAACAGGGGCATTTTTGCAATTAAAAATAAAGACAGGGGGCTCAGTTGCAAATATACCAACTAAATACAACATTTATTTAATTTTCTGGAACCATTTAATACTATAAGAAAACCGCCGGGGGTATATGCAAAATTTACGCGCCTCACGTGGTACTGCACGTGAGGCTGGGAGGGACCATTTTGTAAATACAAGAAATGTGAGGTCCTATTAGCAAAAATCCCATTTATTTTACAACTCTCTACTTAGTTTACAGTATTAAAAATTAAATACAAGAAGGCGAGGGGCTCAAGTGCAAATTACCCCTCAAGTGCATGCAATCGGACGCCTGGGCTTCACTCACTTGACACGCGGCGGCCTCTAGTGCGACGATGATGGTTCGCCGATGGAGGGATGAGATGAGATAATCCAAGATGATCGGGCGGCTCTGGTGCTCGGCATCCAACGGTTGAGGCTCGACCTAGGGCGCTACCTTGATCTCACGGTTGTTGTTGTTCACGAAGAACAGGGAAGAACAGTTGGGTTCCCTGTCTTCGATCATCGATTCCTCCTCCTCCATACGGTCTTCGGTGATGGCAAGGGGATCTCCACGTCGGGCGAGGTTCTCCGTAGCTGCTGAGGTGCTCAAGAAGACCCAGGGGCCCATGAATTGGTCCAACTAGCTCGGGGGAAGCATGGGGGGTCCTGGGGCCTTTCAGGCGATCAAGTCGAGTCCCAAGGGGCTCTGTTTAGCGTATGTCCTGCACCAAAAGAACAAGGGGCTCGAGGGGGTCTCCCTCGACCGGGAGTTGCAGCTTCAGAGGTAAAAAAAATGAACGTGGGTGGCGAGGTCCGGTAAAGTGGAGGAATCGGACCTCGATTCGCAGAGCGGGGGTAGCTCTGGTTGATCTGAGGTGATGGTTAGATGTAGAACGCGTAGGGGAAGGAAGTGGTGATGAACGAGAGTTCAGAGGATCAGTAGATCGGGGTGAATGGGTTCGCCGGAGCGCGGCTCCGGCGAACTTCGATCTTGATCTTATCTAGCATCTATTGTCCTAGTACCTAAACTAACTACAAGATTACATCCTAGGAAAGAAAATGAAGCAATTAAATAGGATAAAACATCTCTTATACCTGGTGGTCCACCAGGGAGCAGGGCGACGCCGGAGCTCCGTCGTGGATGTTGCCCTCGACTCCTCCGACCATCTGACGCTTCCAGGAGGACCCCCCTGTCACGAGGGTGCTCTAAGGACAGGAAATGAAGGTGGAAGAAGACCAAGAGGAGACCAAATAGAGACGGGGGTCGAGGCTCTTATTTATGGACATGGTGATGCACCCTTATTGACTGGGGTGCCACAAAGAATCGCCTGGTCTGAGGATTGATCTGATATGTTGGCGTGAAGGATGGATCATTGACGAAACTTTTTCATGAAGGAATCGAGGCGATCTAGTCATTGGTTTGGTTTGGGAAAATCGGAGAAGATGGGCCGAAATGACATCTGACACAAGGCGGCTGATAGCAGAGAAGTTGACCGGGCGGTCAACGAAGAACACATTCTGATTGGTCCACATCAGCGCTGATTTGACCCATTGATTAAACATGGTAAATGATTTTATTAATTTTTGCTTATAAAATAAAAATGTTTACAAACTAACGTAGTATTTATTTATGATTTTTATTTATTTTTTTTGTTGTATTTTATTATAATTTTATTTTAATGGTGTATTTATAAGTGTATTTACATGTATTTTGTATAATTTATTTTTATTTCGTACTTTTTATTTTATTATTTTATTTTCTTATTTTATATATTTATATCATATTTTTATATACCTAAATATATTTTTATTTTATTTTTATGAGTTTATTTGCATATTTAAATAAATAGATATATATAATATGTTGGTATACTTATAGGTATTTTACCTGTATTTTATATACATTTTATTTTTTTTGAATGAATTTCATTGAGTTTTATTTTGGATTTACATTTTTAATGGAATATAACTAATATTTACAAGTTAATAAAAATAGGAAAGAATAAAAGAATGAGGTTCCCTTTTTATTTATATACAAGTAATACATAGGTATTTCTGTCTATGTATTTCATAGCTTATTTTATTTTACATGTTCTTTTTGGTTTCATTCTAATCTCAATATGTACATGCATTATGTATATTATTTACAAAATACTAAAAATATAAGTTTGTAAAAATAATGAATAATAAATATAATGAATCTTTTAATCGGGTAAACTGTACAATGAAGGCCAAAAACCTAACTTTCACATATGAACTCCAAAAATAATGAAACCAATTTTATTAACTAGTTCTTGAAAAGTTATATACAATTAAAGATGATTTTGGTAGATTTCGAGTTTTTACGTGCAAGATATGGTTATGTGAAGTTGAGATTCTGGCTTTTTATTCCATGTATAACATGTGCACCCTGTATTATTTTTTTACAAACTCAATTTTGTATTTTTATTTACATTATTATCTACAACTTTTATGTACAAAATTTCTTTATTTGATGAATGTATAATTAGATACAAAATAGGTGTCAAAATGCATAAATCAAGAATGAATAAATGGGATATTTATTGTGTTCTTGGCCCTTATCTCCCCCTACTTTATTCCTTGTCGACCAATTCCATTCTGGACTTGGTCTTGGGGTTAGGGTCATAAAATAGTTGCAATATGTTATTCCTTTTCTTTTCTTCTCTTTATTCTATAATTTTGTCATTAAAAACCTTATTTTATGTACAAATAAGTACAATAAGGAATGGATGCTATGATGTACAAATTAATGATATTTACACGCATTTGCTGGGGTTTTTTAGGTCAAAATGATAGAATAAAGGTGATGAAAGGGAGATTCATCACCCCCCCTATACTGGCCTTTGCTAGTCCCTAGCAAATACTTATGCAATAAGTACAGAAAAGAATCAAAGAATAAGAAGAAAAGAAATGAAAAGAAAAAGAAAATTGAAAAAGATAGAGTCAATAGGATTGCTTTCACTGCAATATTTGTCCTTATAAAATCAAAATTTGGAGCTTCTGTTAGACCTTGGGTGTGGATTTGTGTAGAACCTTTCGGGAACCAATTTTAAAACACAACAGCCTTCAATCGTCACAGAACTCGGTTTAACCCACCTTAATAGCCTGGTCAGAACTGGCCTACGCCATACGCAAACCCTTATGACTATGAAGCTGATTTGTACAGTGTAAGTGATAGTGGCTCTCCCCAACTGAAATGGCAGAGGAACTAGCTTCTCCAGAATGACAACCCAAAGATTCCCCACTCCAGCCCTCTATCGTCGAGGAGCGGGGTATTCCCTTCTAAGTTCAAGTGGCATCCAACTCAACATGAGGAGGTGAAGAAGAGAATGGACGGTAGCCAGTGTAGCTACCTATCCTGGGATGCTAGACCAGTGTAGTCAAGTCATCCAGCTGCAGGCTCACATGGTATAACTTTGATGCTCAAGCTTGCTTATTTTCTATACAACATACATACATACTCCAGCAGGCACTTTTATTTTTATTTTCAAGCCTGTCCACTTTTTTTGGAATTTTTTTAAAATACTATTCACAGCAGCATTTACATAAGGACTTTTTCCTCTCGAGCCAGAAGACTATCCCTCTTTTGAAGCTTTATCGCAACCCACACTCTCCTATCATTCGACTTCATTGAAATTGGACCAGGTTGGGGTGCACTTCCCTCCCTAGATGAGGACGAATGTTTCCACCCGTTTGCGTCTCAGACTGGCAAATCCAACCCCCTCACCACTCCAATTGAGTTGAGCCAAGTGAAAGGTGCAAGTGTACAAGTTAGATCACGGTTGACAAGAGTCGTGTGTGTGTCTCGAAGAGTTCTAGTTAGTCAGTTGAGGTGACTTGAACCCAGCCCTGATATCTCTAAGAATTAAGTCTGAATAGACCTGAAGTACCTTAAACCTAGTTCCCGTAAGGTTCCAGTGCAGTTAGGTGCGGTAAGGTCCAACCAAGTTCCAATTTTAGACTTTATTGGACTAGTTCAATCATTAAGCTCACTCAAAAAGAATATGAATGATATGCACATGCTATGCGCAATGAACGATGCAATTTTTCAAAGAATTTTGAAAACAAAGAGAAAATGTTTACACAAAGAATTTTGAAAATAAAATAATTTTGGCACCTTAAGTATAAAATATGTACAACTATTTACACGGACGTGCCGCTTTGTTTTTCAAGACTTAAAGAATTTTAAAGAATTTACATGTTTTAAAAAAGTGATTTATTTAGGTGTATATATAGTTGATAAAGAATTTATGTATTTTATTTATGATTTTATATATATATATATATCAATGATGCTTTTATTCCTCAAAATTATTTCAAAATCATTTTGAAAACTATAGTACAAAATAACTTTTGTAAATATTTACAATCATTTGAAAGCCATTTTGCAAAGATTTTGCAAACACTATATGTATATTTTTCAAAATATTTTTACAAACATTTTCAAAATCATTTGCAATAGGTTTTCAAATCATTTATTTCACTCAAATATAAGAATTTTTGCAATCAAAATATTTTTACAAAGGTTGAAAATATTTCGTAAAAAGTTTTCCAAACAGTTCACACCATTCTTCAACTCATTTTGCAAAGATATTTAACCCGATTTATTAATCAGTATATACAAAGAAAAACTATATTTTATGTACAAACTTGTTTAGGCTCTTATAAGTTTTATTTGTAATTATTGTTGATTTTTACATAAATTTTTTTTGTGTACTCCTCAGACTTATTTGAAAATCATTTTTCAAAAGATTTTGAAGACTATAGTCCAAAATATTTTTACAAACATGTACACACATTTGAAAATCATTTTGCAGAGGTTTTTCAAACAGTATAGATAGATTTTTCAAAATAATTTTACAACCGTTTTTTCAACCATTTGCAAACTGCTTTTCAAACATTTTTATTTCATGCAAAGAAAATAAATTTTGCAAACAAAAATATTTAAAAATGTTGAATACTTTTTTACACACTATTTTTCAAATAGTTTTTACAACATTTTACAAAGTTTTCACAAAGAGTTGCAAATCTTGTACAAAGTTGCTTTTTGCCTGATTTATTAATTAATATGTACAAAAGGAGTCTGAAGAGTTCACAGCCATCTATGGCAGAAATACTTTTACTATTATTTTATCTTCATTTTATTATTTTTATTTACAGTACGAGTTATGGCTGATAGTGTATACATAGTATATACGACCCTCCCCCCATACTTGGCTCGAGCTATGTCCTCATAGATCAAAGAGAAGAAGCAAAGACATAACTCGGACTAAGTAGAGAAAAGTCGAAAGAATGAATGAATAAGGGGATAAATAAATCAAGAAGTTAACCGCCCCCCTATACTTAGGGTCGAATAACCCTAAGTATAGCAGGCTATACACAACGCGGGGATGGTCAAGGATGAGAATAGACAGATCGTACTCAGATTGTCTCCCCCCTATACTTAGGGTAAGATACTCCTAAGTATAGATAAGAAGAGGAGACAATGGAGAGGATTAAAGAATAAAGAGACTCGGGGTGCACCCCCCCCATACTTAGGACAAAGTGCGTCCTAGGTATAGAAGGTTGTCAACAAGGGGCGACACCTTTCTTTTCTTTTCTTTTCTCTTTTTCTAATAGAAAAAGAAGATAGAAAAGAAAAAATCAGATGAATAGTTTTTGAGGTGCAGTGTCTGAATCTTCTGATGCCGACAATGTTGTGGGTATGTCATCAAGGTGCAGGAGCTGGATGGAGTCGACAACGGCCAAGAATGTATCAGACTCGAGGTAAGGCTTCAGGAGTTGACCGTTGACGACGAATGGTTGTGCATCAGGGGACAATTCTGATATGGCAACACTTCCATTGTCACGCACTTCACGAACTCGGAATGACCCTGTCCATTTACTCTTCAATTTGCCCGGGAAGATCCGTAACTTTGCATCAAATAACCACACCTTCTGTCCAACTTCAAAGGTCTTTCGTCTGATGTGCCGGTCATGCCAGCGTTTCACCTTTTCCTTGTACATTAATGTGTTATCGTATGCATAGTCTCGGAATTCCAAGAGTCAGTTCGGATCATCTTTTCTTTTCTGACCACTTTTCTGAGAGTTTAAATTGCACATATTGATTGCCCATAAAGACTTGTGAATTAATTCGACGGGCAAATGGCACGGCTTCCCATATACAAGACGATAGGGCGACATGCCTAAGGGAGACTTGTAGGCAGTTCTGTAAGCCCAGAGGACCGAGTCCAAGAGTTGAGACCAGTTCTTTCTATCCGGCCTTACAAGCTTCTAAAGGATCGTCTTGATTTCTCTGTTCGACAATTCTGCCATGCCATTGGTCTGAGGATGATAAGGAGAGCCGGCACGATGGTCGATGACATACTCATTCGTTAATTTCTTGACCTCTTTGTTAATGAAATGGCTACCCCCATCTGATATGAGAATCTTCGGAATCCTGAACCGCGCAATAATGTTATCTCTCAAGAATCGACACACCGTCCGACTGTCAGCGGCTCGAGCGGTAATAGCTTCAACCCAACGACTCACGTAATCTACGGTAAGAAGGATGTGCTCAAAACCTTGACTGTTAGGGAAAGGTCCCATGAAGTCAATGCCCCATGCATCAAAAACATCTGCTATCTGAACGATCTTCAGGGGCATCGAATCTTTTGCAGTGAGTGTACCCTTCAATCTCTGACAGTCAATGCATCGTTTGACGAATATTATTGCATCCTTGAATAGTGTGGGCCACCAGAAGCCACACTGAAGTACTTTAGCTGCCGTACGGTCTCCAGAGTGATGTCCACCAGATTTGAGCGAGTGACAATGCTCGAGGACACTATAGTGCTCCTCTTGAGGTATGCATCTGCGCCAAATGCAATCCGCTCCTTCCCTGAATAAGAGAGGATCTTCCCATTGATAGAAACAGATGGTCGACATGAATTTATTCTTCTAATTTTTCATCCAATCTGATGGTATTACCCCCGAGGTGAGGTAATTGACTATATCAGCATACCAAGGGAGGGAATCCACTGCTAAAATTGATTCATCTAGAAAGATTTCTGTGATAGGTGCACTGTTCAGGGGAGGCTCTTGCTGCTCAATTATGGAGAGATGGTCTTCTACCACATTCTGAACTCCAGGCTTGTCCTTGATTTCCAAATCAAATTCCTGGAGGAGAAGGATCCTTCGAATCATTCTCGGCTTGGCATCCTTCTTCTGTTGTAGGTACCGGATAGCAGAGTGGTATGTAAAAATGGTAACTTTTTATCCAAGAAAATAGGATCTGAACTTTTCTAAGGCGAAAACCATAGCCAGCAACTCTTTCTCTGTCACAATGTAATTTCTCTGCGCCTCATCTAATGTTTTGCTGGCATAGTGAATGGCATAGGGCGCCTTGTCTTTTCTCTGTCCTAGAACAACATCGACTGCAAAGTCTGACGCATCAGTCATGATCTCAAAAGGGAGAGATCAATCCGGCGGCTGTAGGACCGAGCTTGAGTAATAAGCTCCTTCAATTGATTGAAAGTAAGGAGAACTTGGTGATCGACGTTGAACGCAGTTTCCTTGCATAAAAGCTCTATTAAAGATCGGGCGATGCGACTGAAGTCCTTGATGAATCGTCTGTAAAACCCCACATGCCCCAGAAATGACCTCACATTTTTACCTGACTGAGGTGACTCTAGATTAGCAATAACATCCACCATTGCAGGGTCGACTTCCATGCCACGTTTGGAAACGACGTGACCCAGCACAATCCCTTCGGTGACCATGAAGTGGCTCTTTTCCCATGAAAGCACGAAATTGACTTCACAACATTTTTGAAGCACTCTGTCTAGGTGCTCAAGACAAGAATCAAAACTGTCACCATAGACAGAGAAGTCATCCATGAATACCTCAAGAAAATTGCCTACCATCTTGGTGAAAACTGCTAACATGCATCTCTGGAATGTCGCAGGTGCGTTGCACAATCCAAAGGACATTCTCCTGAAGGCATAGGTGCCGAACGGGCAAGTGAAGGTAGTCTTCTCTTGATCTTCGGGAGCGATTGCCATCTGGTTGATCCCGGAATACCCATCCAAAAGGTAGAAGAACTCCTTACCAGCTAGTCTTTCCAGAACTTGATCAATGAATGGCAAGGGGAAGTGGTCCTTCTTAGTTGTTGCATTAAGACGGCGGTAGTAAACACACACCCACCAGGATGTTGGTATCCGAGTGGATATTTCCTCTCCTTTGTCATTGGTAACCACGGTAAGCCCAGATTTCATTGGAACTACATGCAGAGGGCTTACCCATTTTGAATTAGAGATAGGATAGATGAAGCCTGCGTCGCACCATTTCGTGATTTCTTTCATGAAGACGTCCCTGAGGTTTGGATTCAGTCTTCTTTGGAATTCGCGGGACGGCTTGGCATCTTCTTCTAGACAAATGTGGTGTGAACACAAGGCTGGATTTATCCCACGGAGATCTGATACGCACCAACCAAGTGCCTTGCGATTCTTTTCTAGAACCTCGAGAAGTCGAGATTCCTGCTCCGGATTCAGCCTGCTGTTGATGATGACCGGATACATGTGTTCTTCACCCGCGAGGAAAGCATACTTCAGACCTGCAGGAAGTGGCTTGAGTTCTGGTTTTGATCTGTCCAACTTGTTGGTCACTTCAGACACTATACTGGTGGTGGGATGTACTTCTTTGATGGAGATACCATCCTCAGTATTATGTTGAGACCCTGATGATGTGCCGAACTGTTCTTTACTATGCTCATTGTGTTCGAGCTGGAGTGAATTCTCGAAATCACATAGTTGCACCAAATCTGTCTCCCAAGAAGCATCGGAGCATGGATCAACTGTGCTTTCCAAGTCCTCCTCGAGAGTGAGGATTTCTCGGGTCCATGAATCATTTAATGACAGTGATGAGTCTCTGATCTCTGCAATAAAGTCACAGTCTGCTTCTGATACTGCATGGCTCTCATCAGTCGTGGCGTTCGACTCTCTGATCATATCTATAGTGATATGCTTGTTGTTCGAGCTGAAAGTGATCTTCCCAGACCAGTAATCAACCACGGCACCTGAGGAGCGCAGAAATGGTCGGCCAAGGATGATAGGGGTTTGTAGTAAGGGTGCGGGTGAGTCCATATCAAGGACTACAAAATCAACCGGGAATTGCATCTCCTGCACCTTAACTACAACGTCTTCCAACAGACCTCGGGGTCGCTTGATGGATCGATCAGCGAACTGAAGGACCATTCATGTTTGCTTGAGCGGACCCAGCCCAAATTCTTGTGTTATTGATGATGGCAAAAGGTTGATGGAAGACCCGCTGTCAAGGAGAGTGCGCTCGAAGACTTGATTGAAAATCTCACAACTGATAAGAGGTGCTCCATTGTCCTGCTTTTTCTGTGGGAGGTTGTTGATGGCCGCAACTGTGGCCAAGGTGAGGACGTGCTTCTCAACTTGTTGGCGTCTGTTCTTTCGTGCTGGTCGACGCCTGCTGGTACATGCTTCTTTCAAACCTCATGGCCTTCATTAAGGGAATCTCAACAATTAAGTTGTCTATTATTTCCACAACTCTAGGATCAGACAGTGCACTTTTTCTTTTTGCATTTTTTTTTTGGATTTTTCAATTGCATTAGGAAAATGTATATTTACATCACTGGTAGGCAAAGTAGAGTTCTTGTTTACATCATAACTACCACCCACAAATTGTTGTACATCCGAACTACAAAAAGGAATACAAACTGGATCCTGAGATACTTGTGCTGATGGGCGAGCAAAAACTAGGGCGTCTGCTCAGTCGTCTGGCAAGGGATCGGCTGCTGCTGGCGGCTCCTCCGAGGATGGCGCAGCTTTGCTTCGGCTACAAACTTCTTTTTGTTGTTTTTTGATTTTGCTGATGTTTTTGTATTTTTGGCTGAGGGTGTTGGTGCTGCATGACTGCTGGAATGGCTTCTCCTTCTTCTTCCTCCTCACCCGCCCCTGTAGCTAGCACGGCTGATGCAGAAGATGACGATCCACCTGGTTCTTTATTCTCCCTATTCTTGATAGTAGGCGGAGGCAAGGCTCTACCGCTCCTGAGAGTTACAGCATTAGAACAAACAAGATTATCATTTTCTGACTCTACAGACGCAGACAGGACATCACATACTACCTGCTCTTTCTTTTTAAGTTATTGGGGTTGGCTTTGACCAGGGCTGGAATAGTAGTCTTGGTGGTAGTCAGGTCTTCGAGCCTCTTGGTCATATCTGCTAGCCCTTTGACGAGTTGGTCCAAGCAATCCATGGTCGGGTTCACAGGAGTTACCTCAGTAGATTCAGCGTGCATACCACGATGTTGCTGCATGTGCTGGTGCTGAGGCTGTTGGTGGTGGTGTTGGGGTGGTGCTGGAAGCTGATACTGCTGGTAAGAGGGAGGAGGATATTGCTGATATTTCTGAGGTGGAGCGACTGCATACTGATGGAAAGGTTGTGGCTGACGGTACTGCGGCTGCTGATAATGTTGATTCTGCCTCCATTGATTTGCATATGGGGGAGGCTGATGGTACTGTGGCGGCGGCTGTGAGGACTGCCCAAATCAACCACCTTGAGGCTGGTGGTATTGTCGGTTGGTTGGTAGCTGACCTTGAGGTTGTCCCATAGGACGGGTCGGCTGTGCTTCATTGCTCCATACCCGGTTGACTTCTTGAATCAGGGGTGGTGGTGGGAAGATTGGATCGGATCCTATTGCAAAGTCTGGTTGGTACACAACCGTCTGCTACTGAGGGTGGCTCTGGTCGGGTGCCTGCACGTAGTACACGTGCTGGACTGTCGGTGGCTGTTGGGTCGGCTGAGGCTGATGTGGCGGTAGTAGATCGTCCTTTTTCTCAGTGGGAGCTTCTGCTGGTGCTGTCGATTGAACAGAGTTGATGGTGCCCACTATCAGTTCTAACTGTTTGGTGATCTGATCTAGCTTATCAAGGTTTTACGTCCTCTTTTTGATCACAACAAGTTTTTCAAGGTCTTGTGATCGCTTCTCAATAATATCAACCTTCGAGAGATGACCCCCGATGATACTGAGGTTGGAGCTCTCATCTCTCTCCGCCTCGCGGGTCGCTGCCATGTGTACTTGTTTCTGGAGGATCTGGGGATGCTTTTGGTATGCCTTCGATGAAGAGAGGGCGGCCTCTCCTTCGGTCATTTCTTTAAATATCTGCCAGACTACATCTCCATCCTTGTTGAAGTGTGAACCCACACATGCTGCGTCAACAAGCCTTTGGCTTTCGATGTTCAGGCTCCGGAAGAAATGTTGGACCAGGCTGGTCTTCGGGATCTCATGATGGGGGTATTTCTCCTGTAGATCTGTGAATCTCTCCCAGGCTTCATGTATGGATTCATATGCTCCCTGAAAGAAGTTACTGATACGTGCTTGCATCTGGTTGAGCCGGCCGAGAGGATAAAATTTGTGCAGGAAAGCTGACTTTAGTTCCTCCCAGGTGGTTACAACCTTCCCCAAATGGTTGACCCAATAGAGGGCCTTATCTTGCAAGCTGAAGGGGAATGCCATCATCTTGACAATGTCCAGAGGAACATTTGAATAGTGGGTAGTTCGGCAGATGCGGGAGAATTGTTGCAGGTGAATATACGGCTCTTCACTGGTGTTTCCATGAAACGATGGAAGAAGAGCGAGGAACTGGGGCTTTAGCTCGAAGTGAGCATGCACCGGTGGAATGAGGATCCACTCGGTCATCTGGCTATCTCCAGGGTTATATGTCTCCTTCAGTGTAGGTTTGGGTCTCCCATGTCCTGGCTCTCCCTCGTCATCCGAAGGAATATCACCTCCTCGGCCTCCTCCTCCTCCCTCGTGTCTGTTCATTACATCATTCAGCATATCCTGGAAAGCAGTTTGCGCTAGGGTCTGCTCTATCAGCTGCTATTGAATAGCTTGGATGGATGCCATCAATTGTGCATTAACCTGATTCTGATAAGGCATCTGTCCTTGCTCTGGCTGGGGTGGCTGCTTATCCTTGCCCTTCCCTTGAGGAGCCATGCCAGAGTCTGAATCTGACGAAATGAATTATGTATTAGGATACAGGGCTTGGCCTGTCTTCTATCTGCAGAATGAGAGAATCCTAATCAGACCACTTGCAATCTTATTCATCGGTCATGATGGATCTGGAATTAAGGTCAATTCCAGAATGTTATGAATGGAACATGATATGGACTGCGATCGACTTCCATTCACAATGGCAAAAGTGGGACAAAAGTGATCTCGGTTTATTGGGTGGTCAAGGAAAGGTAGAAGACGAGGAGTCTGGAGATCGACCCGCAAAGTCCGGGTCGGGTTCTCGGGAATCGCCTCGAATTTATTGGCGAAGTCGAGTCCATGGAATTGATGTGGGTGTCGGCTGAATCCCGACGGAAACCATCCATAGATCGAATTCACGAAGCAAGAGAGGATAGTATGTTGGAGGAAGGATACGATGGTCAACGAGGAGTAAAAAGGAGTGCAAAACAGTATAAAGGCTCAAACTGAGCGGGGGTCGAAGGAGAATGACACAACAAAATTTGCGCAGAGGTGCGAGACTTGATCTTTGAACCTTAATCTAGATCCATACAAACGCAATACAAGATTGGGTTCACCAACTCACGCCATGTGGAGCCGTAAAGGTTCAGCTACTTATTATCTTTTCTGTTTTAGAGTTTTTATTTCAGGCATATCTTTTAATAAGTCCTTAGTAAGCTACCCCTAGAGGAGAGAGAGTACTGCTAGAAAAGTATCTCGTACTTGTCCTCCTTCCTTTGTAACCTGTAGTCTGTACTTTTTGAGGTCCTTGTAACCCTTCCTAGATCCCTACTAAACCAAAGAAATAGAGAGAGGAAGCCAATAGGCGAAACCAATAGTTCAATTCTCGCTCGGAATGGAATCACCCGTGAGCGTGCAAGAACCTACTCTGACGCAAACCGATGAGACAGACACCCCTGTGAAGGCGTGGCCTAAGCTCAGTATTTCAGACCATGTCGATGTTCCACACAAGGCAGGAACACCATCGTTGACAAGACCCTACTCGATTACGTACGATAGAAGCGCCAATACTTCGGAAATCCAGGAGATACACAAGGCAGTTGCAGACTGGGATTTGGGCTCTATTCCTTATGGGACGTGCCTCACTCAAGGGAGTGGGGTTTTGGTCTCCCTCCAAAGGTACCTGAAAACAATAAGGGCTTTATGAACCCAGTACAATGATAGTCCATTACAAGTTTTATTAAGGTCAAAGTTTATTAGCAGTCCCCTTGTTTTAGTTTTTTTGGGTTTGCACTTTTTTTGAGTCAGTTTCATACCAGCGCCTAACGTTTTTGTAGATTTTCATTTATATCCTAGGTGCTCGAAATCAGAGGGAGATAGCGGAAAAGCCGTGCAAGTTGGTTCTATGATGGAGATCTCACCATTGAACCGAATGATGCATGCTGAGTTAGAAGACTTACAGTGCATCCCAGCTCTCTCCATGTGGTATGCAAAACAGAATTTCTAAACCTAACTACATGGCGGTATGCAAGCGACAAAATCGCTCTAAACTTTAGCTGCTATTAATCGTGAAGAACCAATTAAGTTTGACTAATTCCACACGTAAGAGACTATAGGTACATGCATTCTTATTAGTGTGTGGACCTAGCTACCTAGTCAAGCAACCTAAGTCTAGGGGCTCCATGCACACAAAACAAAGTAAAGAAAAGGAGGAAAGCTCAAAACAGCGGGAAACAAAGGAAAGAAAGCGGAAAAACACGAAAAAGCCACGACGAGGCCCCCAGGTGAACAGACACCCGGGCACTGAACCTCGTTGTGAAGAGTAGAGTCCAAGTTATATTACATGCCAAAATTGTCTCTCTCTCATAATAAATTACAAAATTGATCCTAATTACTCAAGGCCTAGCTAATCCACATCTCTTTGCCTCCTTGGTGCTCTCTTCAGATGGTCATGAAGTGAAGACCAACCTCCTCCAAGCTCGGCTGCCTTGACTTCCTAAGAAACCGTCCTTGCGTGACGGGCCCTCGCAACAAGGTCACAAAGAGATAGAATTAATATACAAGCTCAATCAATGAAATAAAGAATCAATTAATTAATCAAAATAAATGAATGTATATGTCACTAATCAAAGAATCATATATAATTAAGCAATTTCAAATAAACATCTATTCACAGAATAAATGGTGAATAAATGAATTTCTATACAAGAATGACAAGGTGTGATAAGCTATGCTCATTCGATCCTCGGCAACGACACCATCTGATGAAAGGGAAAAATCAAGGGTCGTATCAATCCACAAGGCGGATCGATAGTTGATGTGGTGACCTCTCAATAACTCCCAGTCAATCAGAGATTAACCCAAAATAATGAATAAGTCAATTAAGTCCCAAAAATGTGAGTTAAAATTATTAACTCTACCATAGAATGCATAGTGTATAAGCATGTAGAGGTCGAACCACAGAGAGCAAGAAAAATGGGTAGCCTATAAGTATTTATGTGCATCCCAGTCATCCTTAAATGAATCCTCTTTTTGTGGGTTTTTTATTTTTTTTTATTTTTTGTTTTTATGATTTTTATTTGTTTTTATATTATATATATATTTATTTAATATTTTCCTTTTATATTTTTAATTATAGAAAATAGATGTATATATATATATATTCATATAAGAGGAGAGAGAGATATATATAATATATAGGTATGTATATATATAAGTACCCAAAATATAAGAAATACAATGTTTTTAGGCCTTTTTATATTTTTTTTAATTTTTTGTATTTTTTTAATTCCAAAAATGTCCCTAATATGGGGCTACTTAAATAGGTCGAAAGTAATTTGGGGTTAAAAAAAATAAAAAATGAGTCTCAAAATTACCCAAATTAATTTTAATAGGTAAAAATTATATATAAATAATTAAAAAATGGGAAAAACATATTTTTGGTATTTTTGAAGAGTTTTTATATTTTTTTAGGATTTTGGAGCTTCTTGAAATTTTTATATTTTCCTTTTCTATTTTTAGTTTTTTTTTCATTTTCTGGACTAATAGATGTATAAATATACCATATATAATTTTTTATGTAATTTTTCAAAAATATTTTCTATATTTTTTTGGTATTTATACTTTAAACAGGGCAAAAATGGCTCCTAATTCAATTTTTAATACATGGATAAAATGCACAAAATGGCCAAACAAAAATGCACAACGCATTTACCCTAATTTTTGTGGATTTTAGGTGTAAGCTAGGTATTTTTAATAAATTCATGAAGCATATAAAAATAAAACAGCATGGCAGGGGCATTTTTGCAATTATAAATAAAGACAGGGGCTCAGTTGCAAATATACCAACTAAATACAACATTTATTTAATTTTCTGGAACCATTTAATAATATACGAAAATCTCCAGGGGTACATGCAAAATTTACGCGCCTCACGTGGTACTGCACGTGAGGTTGGGAGGGACCATTTTGTAAATACAAGAAATGTGAGGTCCCATTAGCAAAAATACCATTTATTTTACAACGTTCTACTTAGTTTACAGTATTAAAAATTAAATACAATAAGGCGAGGGGCTCAAGTGCAAATTACCCCTTAAGTGCGTGCAATCGGACGGCTGGGCTTCACTCACTTGACACGCGGCGGCCTCTGGTGCGACGATGATGGTTCGCCGATGGAGGGATGAGATTAGATCATCCAAGATGATCGGGCGGCTCTGGTGCTCGGCATCCAACGGCTGAGGCTCGACCTCGGGTGCCACCTCGATCTGACGGCTGCTGCTGCTCACGAAGAACAGGGAAGAACAGTTGGGTTCCCTGGCTTCGATCATCGATTCCTCCTCCTCTAGACAGTCTTCGGTGATGGCACGGGGATCTCCACGTCCGGCGAGGTTCTCCGCAGCTGCTGAGGTGCTCAAGAAGACCTAGGGCCCCATGAATCGGTCCAACAAGCTCGGGGAAGCATGGGGGGTCCTGGGGCCTTGCAGGTGATCAAGTCGAGTCCCAAGGGGCTCCGTTTAGCGTATGACCTGCACCAAAAGAACGAGGGGCTCGTGGGGGTCTCCCTCGACCGGGAGTTGCAGCTTCATAGGTAAAAAAATGAGCGTGGGTGGCGAGGTCCGGCAAAGTGGAGGAATCGAATCTCGATTCGCAGAGCGGGGGTAGCTTTGGTTGATTTGAGGTGATGGTTAGATGTAGAACATGTAGGGGAACGAAGTGGTGATGAATAGGAGTTCGGAGGATCAGTAGATCAGGGTGAATGGGTTCGCTGGAGCGGGGCTCCGACGAACTTCGATCTTGATCTTATATAGCATCTACAGCCCTAGTACCTAAACTAACTACAAGATTACATCCTAGGAAAGAAAACGGAGCGATTAAACAGGATAAAACAACTCTTATACCTGGTGGTTGACCAGGGAGCAGGGCGACGCCGGAGCTCCGCCGTGGGTGCTGCCCTTGACTCCTCCGACCAGCTGACGCTTCCAGGTGGACCCCCCTGTCACGAGGGTGCTCTAAGGACTGGAAACGAAGGTGGAAGAAGACCAAAAGGAGACCAAAAAGGAGACGGGGGTCGAGGCTCTTGTTTATGGATATGGCGATGCACCCTTATTGACTGGGGTGCCACAAAGAATCGCCTGGTCTGAGGATTGATTTGATGTGTTGGCGTGAAGGATGGATCATTGACGGAACTTTTTCAAGAAGGAATCGAGGCGATCTACTCATTGGTTTGGTTTGGGAAAATCGGAGAAGATGGGCCGAAATGACATCTGACACAAGGCTGCTGGTGGCAGAGAAGTTGACCGGGCGGTCAACGAAGGACAGACTCTAATTGGTCCACATCAGCGCTGATTTGACCCATTGATTAAACATGATAAATGATTTTATTAATTTTTGCTTATAAAATAAAAAATGTTTACAAACTAACGTAGTATTTATTTATGATTTTTATTTTTTTGATGTATTTTATTATAAGTTTATTTTAATGGTGTATTTATAAGTGTATTTACATGAATTTTATAATTTATTTTAATTTTGTATATTTTATTTTATTATTTTATTTTCTTATTTTATATATTTATAAAATATTTTTATATAGCTAAATATATTTTTATTTTATTTTTGTGAGTTTATTTGCATATTTAAATAAATTGATATATATATAATATGTAGGTATACTTATAGGTATTTTACATGTATTTTATATACATTTTATTTTTTTGAATGAATTTCATTGAGTTTTATTTTGGATTTACATTTTTAATGGAATATAAATAATATTTACAAGTTAATAAAAATATGAAAGAATAAAAAATGAAGTTCCCTTTTTATTTATATACAAGTAATACATAGGTATTTCTGTCTATGTATTTCATAGCTTATTTTATTTTACATGTTCTTTTTGGTTTCATTCTAATCTCAATATGTACATGCATTATGTATATTATTTACAAAATACTAAAAATATAAGTTTGTAAAAATAATGAATAATGAATATAATGAATCTTTTAATCATGTAAACTGTACAATGAAGGCCAAAACCTAACTTTCACAGATGAACTCCAAAAATTATGAAACTAATTTTATCAACTAGTTCTTGAAAAGTTATATACAATTAAAGGTGATTTTAGTAGATTTCGAGTTTTTATGCGCAAGATATGGTTATGTGAATATGAGATTCTGGCTTTTTATTCCGTGTATAACATGTGTATCGTGTATTATTTTTGTACAAGCTCAATTTTGTATTTTTATTTACATTATTATCTACAACTTTTATGTACAAAATTTCTTTATTTGATGAATGAATAATTAGATACAAAATAGGAGTCAAAATACATAAATCAAGAATGAATAAATGGGATATTTATTGTGTTCTTGGCCCTTATCTCCCCCTACTTTATTCCATGTCGACCAATTCCATTCTGGACTTGGTCTCGGGGTTAGGGTCATAAAATATTTGCAATATTTTATTCCTTTTTCTTTTCTTCTCTTTATTCTATGATTTTGGCATTAAAAACCTTATTTTATGCACAAATAAGTACAATAAAGAATGGATGCTATGATGTACAAATTAATGATATTTACACGCATTTGCTGGTGTTTTTAAGGCTAAAATGATAGAATAAAGGTGATGAAAGGGATATTCATCAGGAATAAACCATTTCTTGCATCCAATCCACTGTCTCTTTAGTTGTCAGACTTAAAAGTGTAGATGGAAGGCAAGTTGATGGAGGGTATAGGATTGTGTCATTTCTCCTCTCCCTCATTGGAACAAGGATCCTCTCAAGTGCCTTATTACTCAATGCATATTTTTTGGTGTTGATCAGTGCGTCCGTCGAGAGAAGTTGGAATCGTCTGCACTTGTTTTTCTGGGAGTACACCGGGGCGTGCCTTTTTTGAGTACCTATCATACCTTCTACACCCAGACTTGTAGCATTTACGATGCAGAGCCTTTTTTGGTGCAAGCCCGACTCCTGATCCTAATAGCGGTGGTCCAAGTGGACACTTTGAAATGTTTGGGAGTGCTCGCCTTTGGTGGAAGCTCTTTTGATAATTGACTTTGTGGAATGAGAGCTTCTCTTTATCATTTCATTGCTTTGTAGTATTTTTGGCTAGCTCCACTGCTTTTACCAAGAGTTGGCGCACACTGATCAACATTTTTTTATTTTATCACACCCTGGCACATAGGTAAATGTCAAGAGATAGTACAAGAACCATGTTCTCATACTGGCTAAAGATGCTGACACTCAGGTTTCATGAAGCCTTCATTGATTTTATCCCATCCTCGAGCATCATCATATCAAGTCCAAACTCAAATCCCCCATCCCAGTTCCTCAAGTGAAATTTCAACTCATCTCATCATAACTGCAGTCGTGTATGTGAGGTGCTGATCATATTCTTAAGGTAGAGACTAAGCATGCAATATAGCACACAAATCTTTCAAACTAGGGAAATGTGAATAATTAAGTCAAAGACCCTAATGACTAAGGCTGGTTAACTCAAAATCTCAAGACATCATAAACCAAGTGTTCTTGAACATCACTAGTCTTGTGTGAAAGTGAATTGTGTCAGGGATTAAACCAACTTATTAGTTAGTGTTTTTTTTCTTTTGTGATTTTTTTAGAGAGTTTTTTTGAAAAACAATGGAAAAGAAGAAAGTTTTTTTTGAAAAAGATAGGTAAATAAGAAAGGATATTTTTTCTTGAAAAAAGTTTTTTTAAGAGTAAATAAGGAAAGAGAACAAAAACATTGTTTTGAAAAGTTTTTTTATAAAACACATTTTTTTGAAAAGGTTTTTTTAAGAGATTTTTTTGAAAAAGATTTTCTTCTCTTTTTTTCTTTTCTTCTTCTTCTTCTTTTTTTACCCACCCCATAATTATTGTATATATACACAAAAATAGGTGAAAGTACGAGCTATGGGTAAAGTATATATGTAATCTATACATGCCCCCTATACATAGCATGTGCTATGTCCTCAGAGCACAAGAAGCGAGAAAAAGACATATCTCGTGCTAAGTGTAGGATGACTAAAATAATAAAAAGTATAGAAGTCGATCCGCCCTCCTATACTTAGGCTCTGGTCAGCCTAAGTGTAGAAGAAGAGCAAAAATGGGGCGGACGAGGTCAAGAGGAGAAATAGATGAGTATATATACATGGCGGGCATCGGCTCCTCCTATACTTAGGCTCTTGGTAAGCCTAAGTATAGGACAAGAGTAAGTGTAAGAACCGATGTAATCTGGAGAATATACAAGGAAGGAAGAATGTACAAGAGTGATTGAATCTTCTAAGATGTTGAATCTTGATGCTGCATCTTCATGAAGAGTAATATTATGTATCTGTGCTCACTCTGCATGAAGTTGATGACCTCGACTTGGACTAACTGTTCTTTCGAATCAACAAAATGCTTCAACAGTTGTCCATTCACCACATGAGATTGTGAACCATCTGTGAGATCAACTATCTCTACACTTCCATTCTCGTGCACTTTCTTAACAACAAAGGGACCCGTCCATTTAGATTTGAGCTTCCCGTGGAACATCTTCAACCTGGCATTGGACAACCACACCTTTTGTCCAGGGACAAAGTCTTTGCACCTAATGTGCTGATCATGTCATCTCTTTACTTTGTCCTTATAAATCAAACTGTTGTCATATGCCCTGTTTCGGATTTCCACGAGCTCGTTCAAGTTCAAGTCTCGACAAAGCTTCCCTAGGTGACAAATCTAATTAATATTCTTAATTGCCCATTCGGATTTATGAATCAACTCTGCGGGTAAATGACATGGCTTGCCATAGATCATTCTAAATGGTGAAGTACCTAATGATGTCTTGTAGGCTGTCCTATAGGCCCACTGAACTTGGTCCAAGAGCTGAGACCAGTTCTTCCTATAGGGACGAATCAATTTCCGCAAAATGCTCTTCACCTCTCTGTTCGAAACCTCTGCCATGCCGTTGTACCATGGGTGGTAAGGACTAGTAACTCTATGCTCAAATCCATAGTCCTTAGCTAAAGATCTCATATCTCAGTTCACAAAGTGGCTACCCCCATCTGATATCAAAACTTTTGGCACCCCGAATCTAGCAATAATATGGTCTCTCACAAACTTACGGACAGTCTTGCCGTCTGCGATTCGGGTTGGGATAGACTCCACCCACCTGGATAAATAATCAACCGCCAACAATATGTACTCGTGTCCTTGGATATTGGGAAAGGGACCCATAAAATCTATGCACCATGCATCAAAAACGTCACAAATAATCAATGGTTGCATGGGCATCTCATCTCTCTGTCCAACTGTCCCTCCCATCCTCTGACATATCGGGCACGACCGTACAAAATCAATAACATCTCTAAACAAGGTCGGTCAATGCAATCCACATTGAAGTACTTTGTGAGTGGTTCTCTTTCCCGAATGGTGTCCTCCAGCCTCAAGTGAATGACAATATGTGAGGACACTCTGGTATTCCTCCTGAGGAACACACCTTCTCCAAACACAATCCGGTCCTTCGAAGAAAAGGAAAGGATCGTCCCAGTGGTATCTCCTCGAATCTGACTTCAGTCGATCAATGCTGCTCCTATTCCAACCATGGGGAACCTGCTTGGAGATAAGATAGTTCACCATGTTGGCATACCACGGGAGTGAGTCAATAACACAAATTGACTCATCTGGGAAGGTCTATCTGATCCACTCATAATCAGGAGAACCTTAAGGTCAATCCGAGAAAGGTGATCAGCCACAACATTCTTCACTTCATGTTTATCTTTAATCTCCAAATCAAATTCCTGGAGGAGTAAAATCCACCTAAGAAGATGCGCCTTCGCGCCCTTCTTTTCCATTAAATATCGAATGGTTGTACGATTGGTATAAATTGTCACCTTAGAGCTCAAAATATATGATATGAACTTCTCGAGGGCCCATACTACCGCGAGCATTTCCTCTTCAATCACTATATAATTCTTCTTTGTAGTATCTAATACTTTGCTCGCATAATGGATCACAAATGGAATCCCCTCTCGCTGTTGTCCTAACACAGCTCCTACAGCAAAATCTGAAGCATCAGTCATGATCTCAAAGGGGAGAGACAAGTCAGGTTCAAGAGCTCAAAGGCCTCCAGACACCTGTGATCTACAATGAACTCTGTGTCTTTCCCTAAGGGCTCAGTCAGTGGGCGGGCGATCTTTGAAAAATCCTGAATGAATCTTCTATAGAATCCAACATGCCCTAAGAATGACACACCGACTTCACGTTGGTAGGTGGATCGAGTTTCTTGATCACCTCCACCTTGGCAGGGTCAACCTCCATTCCCCTTTTTGGAGATGACATGCCCCAACATGATACCCTCCGTCACCATAAAGTGACTCTTCTCCCAGGAGAGTACTAGATTCACCTGCGGTCCTCGTGAGGACTCGGTCCAAGTGCGCTGAACATGTATCAAAAGAATCACCGTGGATCGAGAAGTCATCCATGAACACTTTTAGGAAATCTCCCACCATCTCGGCAAATATGACTATCATGCACCGCTGAAATGTGCCCGGGGCATTGCAGAGCCCGAATGGCATGCACCTAAAAGCATAAGTACCGAATGGACATGTGAATGTGGTCTTTTCCTGGTCCTCAAGGGCTATGGCCACCTAGTTGTAGCCTGAATACCCGTCAAGAAAACAGAAGAACTCTTTCCTTGCTAGTCTCTCCAAGATTTGATCAATAAAAGGCAAGGAAAAGTGATCTTTCTTGGTCGCAGCATTCAGGCGCCTGTAGTCAACACAGACACGCCACGACATAGGTACTCGTGTCGCGATCTCTACCCCCTCCTCGTTGATGACCATCTGAATTCCCAACTTCTTCGGGACAACATGAAGTGGGGCCACCCACTTGGAGTCAGAAATAGGGTATATAAACCCTGCTTTGCACCATTTCTCAATCTCTTTCTTCACTACTTCCTGTATATTGGGGTTAAGTCTCCTTTGGAACTCACGGGAAGGTCTCACATTATCCTCAGTAAAGATGTGGTGCGAGCAGAGAGCGGGGTTGATGCCCACGAGATCCGACATTGTCCAGCCTATTACTTTCCGGTTCCTCTCCAAGACTTATAACAACCTAAACTCCTATTCTAAAGTCAAGTCTAAGCTAATGATGATAAGATATCTCTCTTTGAGTCCCGCAAGAAAGGCTTACTTGAGTGTAGAAGGAAGTGATTTCAGTCTTGGCAATGTGGTATCATCAAATAAATCTGACTGAATCTGAATCTGGTTCCGTGCTGCATGAAGGTGGGCTGAGCTTAGTAGTAGTACTCGCCACCAACTAAGAAGTAAGGGGAGTCGGATCGTCAAAGAAACGCGGTAGTTCAGCCAAAGCCGCGTCCGACTCATCATCTGTGTCCCATGATCGTTCCGAAGAGGATGGAACTGACAGATCCAGATTGATCTCTGTGTCATCATGGGAATAGGTAGATGTATCTCTCACAAGATCAGACAACACCTGGAAAACTGCATCATCCACTATGCCCTTTCCAGATGAAAGGGACTCGCTCTGTCCTGAATGAATATGTCCCCAAATCCCAACTGTGCTAATCAAACTGCAATCTGCCTCTGAAGATGAGTACTCTGTGATACTCTCTGAATCGAGTCACTGACACTTGGTTTGCTTCATCTCAAGGTTCACTTCTCCGCCTGGAGAACGGAACTTCATCATTCCCGTACCATAATCAAAAGCTGCGCCTGCGGTCCTAAGGAAGGGTCGTCCGAGAATGATATGAGATTCTCTCCAATGATTGGGGGTCTCCATGTCTAAGATTGTGAAGTCAACCTGATAGTTCTGCCCCTCAATCGAGATAACGACGTTCTTCACTTCTCCCTTAGGTCTCTTCACTAAACGATCTGCGAATTGGAGTAAAGCTCTAGATTTGCGAAGTGGTCCCAACTCCAATTTCTGATATAATGCTAAGGGAAGCAAGTTGATTGAAGAACCGTTATCTAAGAGTGTGCGTGCAAACGCATTGTCGTCAATACGACTCTTCACATAGTGAGCACCCATGTCTCTCTTTTTCTTTGGCAAAGTCTGATTCTTGAGACAATAGGTTGTGGCTACTGATAAGACATGTGTCTTTATATTTTGATTATCTTTCTTCCTGCTAACCCTTGTAGGTGTGCATCTCACCTTAAGGTATTTTGGAATGCAGGATGGTTAGCTACATATTCATCAAATGGCACCTTTACAGTGATGTTTTCTTTACAAAACCATGCCATATCGGGGTCATCTTTCTGAATCTTTTTGATGCGCTTTCCTGCCATAAGAGTATGAGGGAAAGGGATTGAAGCTAAGGAAACAGAGTGAAGAGTCTGAATCATGAACTGAAAGACCATTCTTTGCATTAACGGAAACAGAGTTCTTCATACATGAATCTTTTTGATGCAACATGGGATCGGAATCAAAACTATCTACTAAAGGTTGTGGAATAGAAGCTGGAGTGGTATCCGCCACAACCGGAGATGCAAGGTCCTCCGTAGAATCAGAAGTGTATCCATGCTGCCGATGCTGCATACGCGCTCTCCTCCTCCTCTCGGCTCCCTGAGTAGGTATCCTCAAATGTTGCTGATGGGGCTCCAAAATATGATGCCTCTCCTCCTCGTCCTCTGAAGACTCCTCAGGTAGAGCTCCAGAGATGCCCCTCGTCGTATCCCTCGCCCGGTCAGGTACGATCACGGTCCTTCCGCTCCTGAGTGACATGTGGTTAGCCTCGTCACACAAAGAATCTCATGTTCAGATCTAGGAGATGCTGAATAGTATACCTGGCCAAAATACTGCTGAGAACTAGAATGGTTCAGGCTATTGGATTTTGCATGAACTTGGGCTGGGATAGAGGTAGAGGGTGCAGTCTGCTCGTCTCGCCATCTGGACAGGCGGTTGACATCCACCCGTAAGTCATGAATCTCGTTCCTGTAGGAACGTAGATCGTCGAGTATTTACTGCTGAATATCTACGGGACTAGATAAAGAAGGAAGTGGATAAGTCTGTGAAGAAGAACGGGAAGACTGTCCCTGCTGGCCAGGGTATTGCCTCTGTTGCTATTGCTGGGGTTGCGGGCCCTGCTGGCCCGCCTGGTAATGGCTCTGTCGGCCATACTGCTGGGGTTGCGGGCCCTGCTGGCTCGCCTGGTAATGGCCAAACCTTGAGACAATTGAACAAGAAATCAGTAGTCGTGACATAGAAGAATCCTCATATGCCCAAACCTCTCCACTTATCACAGACACAAACGAAGGAGAGACATCTTATGAAACGGTTGGCAAGCCTACGAAGGTGAATGAAATTAACCGAGACAGGCCTGGTTCACCACACCCAGACAAGGTTATGTCGGATCTCCCTGAGTCCTCATACGCAAAGCCAACAGAGAGTAAATACTCAGGACGTGTGATGACCATACAAGAATATTACAATTTGTATGAAGATTCATCTGATAGGGAACCCATGGTCAGCACCTCACAAAGAATACCTCCTGAACCGACTAAAAATGACACTTTCAATATTTCAGAAAAAGTATCTACTGAGGATTATTCATCAGGTTCGGAGGTGCGAGCAGTAAGAGAGAGTTCAGTTTGGAGAATCTAGAGCCTGATCGAAACAAGAAGTCATAAGTTGACCCACGTTGGACTTTTCCTGCCCCTCTCTATTATTCTTCTAAGACAGACTTCCCTGATCCCATTAAATATACCCCGCATTGGAATTGGTAAGAGTTCATCAAATATTAGTGAGATACCCTGCACCTAAATCTGGTGTGCTTGTTTACATAGTGGACTACTAAAAATCAACTCAACGCCGTTGTGAGCTCCATTGGCGATCCTCGTCGATCACCACAAACACGAACGCGACGACGATCTCCATCGACGATACTCGTCGATCTCTACTGGCACGTGAGATAGTGACAATCCCCGTCGATCTCCACCGGCAACCGGATTATAACCATTTTTACGAATCTATTGATCGATTATGCTAAGCACGATTTTAAAGGGACTCCAACCATTGTAACCGGTCCTGGCCCAACTCGAAGTAACAGTCCTTGAGATGGGCCCGGATTTGCAATTTTCCATTTTCCTTGTCTCGACCAATTTTTCACCCTATCCAAAGCGATCTAGGAAATGTTTTATGCAGTGTACTTAATTTTTACAAGGGAGTTCGGTAAAATTATTTTTATGGATTTATGATCTATCGACTTTTATTCCAAGTGGATTAACTAATGGACTTTATAGACAAAAGCACACAGCGTAAATTTAACTGTTTCGTAGAGTAAACACGTAACAAGCAAGGATAGAAGTGTCATTATAAGTGTTTTGGGGGGACCAAAAAATAAAGGAAAAAGAAATAGAAGTGTGATTATAAGTGTTTTGGGGGACAAAAAAAAAAGGAAAAAGAAGAAGCTGTAACCTCTAAGTCGGTGTGCTCGACTCAGGATAACGAGCTCGCATCATGCAGCCAAACTAACCGGGTTCGAACCTTCCGCTTGCAAAACCCCCCTCCGCCTCGGGCGCTCAACTCTTCGGGGAGGGCCGCGCCAAAGAGCCGCGGAGAAGGTCTCGATCTCCCACCGCCCGTCCCCGCCGTTGCCGGACATGGCTCAGATCCCCAATCTCGATAATGCTCCCGTCAATCTCGCCTCCCTCAGGTAAATCCTTCTCCGTTCCCGCGAATTTCACAACTGCACATGAAAGAGCCCCTAAGTCCGCGTCCTTTTTGGCGATTTCAGAGAACAGTCTCAGAAGGATCTGCTCAACATCCTCAAATCGGTACATTCTCTTCTCCATATCGCGGTTATGTTGTTAACATTTGATTGGAACTCTGATCAAGTTGGATTGTTCAGATTAGCGGGAGGAAGTGTCTGGTGATCGATCCGAAGCTCAGCGCGACGCTGTCGCTGCTGATCCAGACGTCGTTGCTTAAGGTGACTGATATGACGCTCTAAAATTGTTTTTTTTGCTGATTTGATGCAATGAGGTGGCAGTTATCTTGAGATGTCTATGGGAATTTGGAGGGTATTGGATTGCATCTGCCTAGTGGGCTTGGGAATCTGTGCGGTTTTGTAATGATTTGGAGTAAAGCTTGACGTTAAGTTCAAGTCCTTGGATCAGCCAACTCTTGCAAACTCTTTGGGAAATTGATTTTGATAGAATGCTGGTATACAGATCATCGGTTGTTAGGTTTGATTATCAGCCCATAACTGCAATTCTTCTTATTACAGACATGCTTTGCGATGACCTTTTGAGTTTAGTTGATGGATTTATATCGGATCAGGTTTTTGGAGCTTCTGTGGTTAGTTACTTCGTTGAGGTGACTAGGAGGGTTTGCTTGGGTGGTGCGAGGTGGTTGGGCATGGGCATCCCCTGACTCCCTGGATGTTGGAGTCTCGGGCATCCGGGTTGTTGTGTGTCTTTAACAACACAAAGATTTCGTGTGTCTCTCTTTATTCTGAATGCCGATCTCTCATTTTTTTTGAGAGGGAAAAGGGTGAGATCTCAAGTTGGGACTCACCACGAAATCGATTTATTAAAAACTTGTAGAGTACATTATCTGGAAAGCCAAAAACAGAAAAGAGAATTACAATGAGATATTACATTTTCCGGATAGAAGTTCTGACCCCCGAAGATGAGGTCGTTCCTTTCACCCCAAATGGCCCATAGAACAACGAATGTCAATGAGACATCATCCGAGGAGTTGCAGCCCCAGTCCTACAGAATGCCAGAATTCGACTACTCCCATGGAATGCATATCTCTCATGAGCTGGATGGTTTTTCAAAATTTTCTTCCATAGGTTTTGAGAGCTGGTAGAGCTGGATGCTATAGCAACTGCGGAGGAGTTATAGCGGGAAAACTGAAGCTTTTAGAGACTAATTCGTTCTTCGATTTTTCCCTTCCAAGAAGGAGTTGGCATGTGTGGAGGGCTTTTGTCTTATTACCGTATCAAATGCTATTTATATGATTGTAGCGAAAGTCCTTGCTAATAGGCTTTGGATTGCTCTGGTCTCCACCAAATCCTCTTTTAAGGTGGCTTTCATCTCGGGTATACATGAAAAGTCCGACCATGAAAATTCCAACCATCGTGGAGTTCCTATATGCCTTCTGCTGCTCCGTAGATGTCGTAATTGGCATGTAGCTATGAATCTTCTCGAACCATCGTGGAGTTCCTATACGCCTTCTGTTGCTCCGTAGATGTCGTAATTGGCATGTAGCTATGAATTTTCTCGAACCATCGTGGAGTTCCTATACGCCTTCTGTTGCTCCGTAGATGTCGTAATTGGCATGTAGCTATGAATCTTCTCGAACATGCCACAGAGCGAAGAGTAGTACACGTGCAGATGATGGCCATTCTGCCTGGCCTTGTAGATATCGAATTGTAGCTAAAGAATGTTGGTCTGATTCTTCACATGGGCATATGTGGATGCCAAGTGTCCCACATCACCTTGAGCGATGACATGATTCAGAATATCATTGATATCTCCGTGGTGAGGGTTCCACACAACCAAACACATGCATATACGTCATCTTGCTTCCAAAAAGCATTGGCCCCAGTCTTATCCGTTGGCTGTGGATCTGTCAAGATATGCTCCTTGTCGTTGCACTGTATGAGGGTGAGAAACTGCATAGACCACGACACATAGTTGGTCCCATCCATCTTTGCAATGGGAGCCGGGTGCTAGAAGGCACCGTGCGAAGAAAATATATTACCCTTGTTCTTTGATATGATGGTAAAACGGTCGAACAACGGAGCTCATCTGGGGAGTAGACTGATATGAACGAGTCTACACGATCATACATAGGATTGGTTGTACGTGTAGATTCACACAACCATCCTCGTCAATTTTCGTTACGCGCTAGGGCCGAAAAACGTGATTTATGGGTTTGAAATCACATTTTTCTATCAAAATCAGACCATTTCAGACTGCAGTTTGAACTACAAAGGTGTACGGAGAACGGGAGAAGCGCAGAGCATGATGAGGCGTACGGGAGGGGCCGGCGGTGGTCAGGGTTCCACATGCGGGGGATGATTTTGCCGGCAACAGTGGGCCTCGAGTCGTCAGCGATTAGGGGGTGGGGGCATGCGGTGGCCCTGGGAGGGAAGGACAGAGGCTGGCAGTGGTGCGGTGGCGTGCGGGAGGGTCGATCGGTAGAGTCAGGGCTTAGGTGAGATACAAGAATTCCGATCTAGGACCGTCGATCCGATACCGATACCGTGTAGAAACAAAAGAATGAATTGCATTACCGAGAGGCTCTAGGATTCTCTTATATATGAGAGAAACCCGTTGGGCAAATTACAATATGAAGAAAAAAGGAATAAATAATATGAAAATAATAAGAAAAATAACTAATTTCTCAATATGTGTATATTTTTTTTTGAGAAGAGGAAGGGTGACATCTCAAGTTGGGACCTGCCATGGTTATATATATTTAAAAAAGAAAGCGGAAAAAGTATATTACGTTAGATGGTTCCAAGAGGCACAGTGCCCTACAATGCTCAAGAACATTTTCAGAGTAGTTCAAAAGTGCACGGAAAAGGGCTTCGTTTCTACCACACCGAATCGCCCACAAGATGGCGAAAGGATAGGAGCTATCCGCATGCCCAATGCCGCACATCGATCTGATGCAATTCTAGAAGTTGGACATACTCTCCACCCTAAGCCATGGAATGTTGGCACCGCTAGAGACCTGCACCGAGTGAGAGCACGAGAAAAACAAATGGTCTAAGTCTTCCACTTCCAACCTGCATCTATCACATCTACAATCGTCCACCCCTAACAGCTCGCCTCGGCGGCTCTTAGTAAGAACCCTTCCTAGGCTGAATAATCACTGGAAGACTTTAACCCTGATGGACACCCTACTCCTCCAGATGATTCCGACACTGAGTCTGACTTCAATATGCTTGTAGTCCTCCACCCTGGTGGGACTCTCGCTCTTTGACAGCAGAATCCCTCCCGACATATTGTGTATATTAATATCCTTTTAGTGAATTTCAGGTTGACAATTACCTCTTTGGTCATCCTTCGGCTTTTTTGGAAGTAAAAGAGGGTATACTCCTCCGTCTTTTTTCTAAAAGAATAATGTTAACGTTGATACGAAGACTTTAATCCTATACACCTGTGTTGTCATTGTTACTAGTGTCATTTCTTTTCATCAGCAAGGTCAATTACTAGGGAAAATAGATGCTTAAGTGGATTGCATTGCTTTCCCCTCCAATTGGTTGCTTTTGTTGACTAAAGTGGAACAATGTCAGGTCCAAGTGTGTTGCATTCTCTATATGCATTTCATAAAACAACTATGTAACTTTTTAGCGATTGCAAAAAGTTATTGTTGAGTGTACCTTGATGCTTTACTGTTAATGAGGTTTTCTAATTCTGTAGTTGTAAACTGATGCTATTGAAGCCAATAGTTCATGCAATCTTAATAGCACGAGCTATGCAAGGTAGCGCAGATGTGGGAAGTAAGCAAGACAACTATTTGATAATTTGTTCAAGAGAAGCCATTATACTATTGCTACTCCAGCTGTGACCATGTGGGTTGGGATCTGGATTGTTTCCTGTTGGGATTCATCATAGGATGGAAGCGATCACGGGGAGATTCGTCTGGACTTCGTCTAACATGAGTTCTATACATATTCATTTGGTAGATCGAGACATTGTCACACTCTCGATAGAGGAAGGAGGGCTGGGGATTCTCTGACTGAAGATGATGCACCACACTCTCTTTTTGAAGTGGGCGGTGAGTATTTGGGAAAGCTGATAGGACTTGGTATGGCAGTCCATGGTATCTATGGGGTTCATGCTTGATGTTCATGGCTCTTCATCAGCTACACCTTGCATCTACCTTTTGGAAGGGGAATTGTTGTGTGCTACCTGAACTTCTGGCTTAACTGCATCCAAGTGTTGGGAGATGTATGCTCTTTAGCTTTTTGGACAGATGATTTCACTGACGGAGAGCTCTTTTTGGATGATTTCACTGACGGAGAGCTCTTTTCGGAGAGCATCCCATGTCTTTTTGCTTTGGTTTGATTGTGGTTTGCTGTTTTTTAAGGCATGACCAGATGGTACTTGTTATTGACTTTTCTTTCGGCCTTTTCAGAGTAGACTTCTCAAGTTCATGGAACTCATTGAGGTATTGGACTTCTTTGATGGTCCTATTATAGGAAGAGACCGCAGGACATGGCATGGAGGTGAATTTTCTGTGAAGCGCGCTTATCAGACTCTGGTTGCGCCACCAGTTCGAGTTCCTGGGATGATGATACAAGACTGTAGGTTCATTTGGGAGATGCAGGTTCCCCAGGGGATCAAAATCTTCCTTTGGTTGCTACAATAGATTACTGACCAAGAAGAGACGTGCGAGGCTTTTTTCGGGGGACGATGAAACTGCTCATTTCATGGAGTTTAGGTGGAAATCGGTGGACGACCTTTTCCTCTCTCGTGGAAGGGCAAAAGACGTATGGACAAAAGTGGGAATCTCATGGTGGAGTTGTTCAATGCCAATTTTTTGAGGATATTTGGTTAACATGAAATTCATACCCACAAATGTACAAATAATGTCGTTGTCGGTTCTTTGGACGCAAAAGCAAGCTCGTAAACATGTGATTTTTCGAGCAGAGAGTTTCTATGTAGATAACGTTTTTTTTTACCATGCTAAGACTCTTCTCGAGTATTGACTTTTCGAGTACTTTATTATCTTTATTTATTTGTTTATGAGATGGAAATCTTCGTGTATATCTCCCTTTTTTAAATAAAGAACTTCACTGTTGCTGAAGTGCCTTCGCATCAGGGAAACTTTCTTTGACATTCTTAAAAAGTCCACGCGGGATATTCTTTCTAACTTTATCTATTTGTAACTATTGACAATTGTGCAACTATTTATTTCTTTAATTGTAACTCATATTTAACAGGAAAATGGGGTGGAACTGCGGCTTCTTTCAAGTGAACCTGTGCAAACCGAATCTTCAAAGTTCTGTATCTTGTGAGATCCCAGCTTAATTTTATGAAGCTAATTTCATCAAATATCCAAAATGACATTTCCAAGGGACTTCAGCGAGAGTACTTCGTATATTTTGTCCCACGACGAACTGTAGTTTGCGAGAAGGTAAGACGTTGATGTCTAGCCAGTATGGTTTTATACAACTGAAGTAATAGAAATTGCCTTTAAAGACATTTCCTATCACCAGTTGTTCCTCAAGTAAAATATTTCATCCCCGGCTAGTGAGGTCATAATTTTTCATACCTGTCTAATACAAATCGGAATGAGCTTTATATGTGGAAAATGTTTACGTGCATGCCATGTTTTTCAGAGTCTTGGTCGATGCAACTCTGTTTAGACCACAAATTTGGGTAGCTCCTTAATGCTGAAACTTGTGAATATATAGATTTTTTGGGCATACAACTTATCAGTGATTACCTTTTTTCATTAAAAAAGGGTATGAGCTATATCTTCATATTTTCAAGATTTATGTATTAACAAATGACTATTCCTATATCTCCACAATTTCAAGAATCTATGTAATGGCCATCTTTTGCCAGGACATTGTAGTTGCTTGCTTGTATTACTATAGTTAGAAAATGGGTATCAAATTCTAATAGTATTTCATGCATTCAAAATTCTAGTGAACTCGCTATCTTAAATTTATAAGAACATATCATACTTATTTTATTGGCACGATACCAATTTATTTTTATATCCTATTAGCATATTAAATGGAAAAATAAACTTAATCCTCTGAGGTGAATATTGGCTGTAATATCTGTATGAGTATCAACCTAGCAGTGGAAAAGACAAAAATGAATAATTACATTATTGCCCCAATCACATGCTTTTACTATGGATTATTCTAGTTTGACATTTAATGTGACCCATCTATTTGCATCGTCATTGCGATCAGTTGATGGCTAGACCTGACCATCAATTTGCAGGTTTTAGAAACTGAAAAGGTTCATCAAAAAATTACTTTCGGAGAGTATCCCCTGTACATATTGCCCATTGACGAAGATGTCTTGTCGTTTGAACTCGACTTTGCTTACAAGGTAATAATGTCGCAGCCTTTTTTTCTTCGTTAATCCGGTAGACATTTAGTTTTCTGTTCCTTGTCCAACTGTACAATGTAGGAATGCCTAGTTGACAATGATACAAGCTCCCTTTGGCACATTGCAAAAGGTCTCCACAAGCTAGAGGTTTGTTTACATTTATCATGCAATTGTTTTCTATCTTCCAAGCTTAATGATATTGCTAGCCTGTTCTTGGTGTACTGTATCACCCTTTGCTAATTTTGGCATAAATTGTCGTTTGACTTGCTTTGAAGTGGCAGTCTTTGTTGTGCACCTATAAATGGCTCACAATTCCTAAGTCATATCACCTTTGATTACAGTTTGTATTTAACAATGAACATGGGCAAGCTCATGCAATATGACGACGACACTGTGGTGTTTATTAATGGGAACCTGGATCGTGCTTGATGGGCAAGTTCGATCATGGACATTTGTGATGACATCTCGGGGCTACGAATTAATAGAGACAAGTCAGTGTTCGTGTTCGTCCCTTTTGGTCATTCCTTGGAGGAGTCTCAGGACTTGTGCGACATCCTCAATTGTCCCTGCTGGTCCCTTCCTGTTACATACATGGACCTCCTGTACATTACAGGACTTGTGTTGAGTCATGGGTTCAAGTCTTTCTTTCCTTTCTTTCATTTTGATATAAAGGGGCATACACCATAGCGTGTTACCCTCACTTTTGGCTTAAAAAAAAACCAGGGCCTCCATTTGATGGTGTGACGAAGCTACACACGACAAATTGGAGACTGGTTTTGGATAAGCTGTAGAACAAGATGGTGAGTTGGAAAGCGAGGACACTGTCATCAGGGAAGATGGTGCTGCTTAAGCATGCCTTATCCGCAATCCCCATCTTCTTTTGCTCAATCAGGTGGCTTCCTTCAGGAATTAGGACATGAGTGGATGCATTGATGAGGTGTTTCTTCTGGTCAGATGGTCGGCAATAAAATAATGGTATGCATCTTCTCAATTAGGACATGGTCACTAGCGCTAGAAAGGATAGTGGATTGGGAGTATTACGGTTGGAATGCAAGAACAAGGCTCTTTTAGCCAAATGGGTGCTTAGAATGTGGAGAGGTGCAGAGGATCCAGTCTGTAGGATTGCAGATCATGTATGGTATCGAGGGCTCCCTACGGGCATCGAGCATTCGACTACCCTCTCTTTTGCAGGGGATTACCAAGGTTCTACCAAAGTTGGGTGAGTTTCTCTGGCCCGTGGCAGGTAACGACAAACTATTCAATTTTTGGAGTGACAACTGGACGTGCCTGAGACCTTTGATGGAGAGATACATGCAGTTTTTTACCCTTGTCGAAGATCATGATGCTTTTCTACATTAGGTGTGGTTGACATGTGCTTGTGCTCCTACATTTTCTTCCTCCTTTTCGGAACAAAGGCTGAATGTGTTTATCCTCTACTTGAGGATATTTCCGCCATTGAGGGACCCTCACGTGGCAAGGATTCGTTTCTCTGGCTGAATGGCTTCTTCTCCGCGAAGAAGGCATATCGTTTCTTCACCTATACACAGAATAGTACACATGGTGAATTCATACATGACTGCATAATTATTTGGACAAGCAGAAATCTGATGCAGATCAAGGTATTCATGTGTAAAACCCCTCGGATTCGGGTACCCGTTTACAACACATTCGCGGTATTTCATTCGTTAAAGATTACACAAGACATATGAAAATGCGAGGAAATTTTTCGTGTTTGATATTTGCATTTGACATTTCACAATCAATAATGTAAATAACCACATAACCAACAACAATAAGTGCCACCAGTGCTTTTTATTCGTTTCCATATAGCATTTCATGTAACAAAATTTATCTACAATGTATCCATGTCCCAAAAATAAGAGAAAGACAAGTACTGTACAAAAACTGAACCAAAAATTGAACAATTTTACCGTCTGGTATATACTCGAGTGCCTGGAATCATCAGCCACTACTGCAGCACAGGCTCCTTGCCTGCTACACATGAAAGGAACTAGAGACGTCAGCGGACGCTGATTCATCCCGAAACTTATTAAAATACGCATGCATTTATAAGGTGATTGCAAAAGAAACAAGTAGTAAGGTATAAACAACTAAAAAATTTATAACTACTTGCTATGAAAAATGTTTTCAAGCGACCCTGAAGGAAAGCTTCAAGTTCTCCCATTACCTTTTATATGTCATATTCTTATATAGTAGTTAATGATTCATATGAATTATATTAAACCTTTTGTATTTAGAGATCATATTTATGGTTTTGATGATGGGAAAGATAAGGTTTTGAACTAATTCTTGATTTTATCTAAATTCTCAAGTTTAGTGGATAGTCTGTGGTCTTGGTTTATGTGTGACCTCACACTATGACTCTAAGGCGTGAAGAGTGCCTTAGGGTTGGGGTGCCTCCGTAGGCATGCGATGAGGTATAATGCATCCTAACTAAGTTCATAACACGCCCACTTATTATAGTCATGGTAGTAATCCAAATATCCGATGATTTGCTGACGATTAATGGTTGATAATGATTAATGATTCTATGCTAGGTTTGATTGCAGTCAACTCTGATCAATACCACCTTAACTGATCTCAACTCTTGGTCATAATCTACTGTAATTCATTTCTATCTCAATTTGTAACTCTATTAAATTTTTCAACTGTAACTGATTCAAAGTAACCCTAGATGATTCATATGTATCATCGACAAGCCTGTTGGCAGATAGTAACCAAAAATCATGCGGTGAGGAAGTCTCCTAAGAGACTCTTTCGTCTCGCCCTCTAACGGGAAGTGCAGTCCAATAGAGGGATATGTCTACTCCAAAACTACGCCACTAAGATGGGTGAGAGAGACTCTCTAGAAAAATCACTCTAGAAATCGATCTGACTGGTACGGGCTAACGAGCTCATATGAAAAACTAAAATCGAGGATCCCCCGCATGGGTATCCTAAATCGAAGGTCAACGAGGCTGGTCAAAAGTCGGGATCCCAACGAGGCGTAAAAACACTGCAAGCTCATGTAAAAAAACGTGGAAAGGACTAGTATCCTAAACCCGCGCACTTGGCAGCCGTTGCCTTAATTGGGCTTCCTATCTCCCGCCCAGTTGAGAGTCACCGTGCTTTCGCACAACCATGTGGGTCACCATGACCGACACATTACAGATTCTTATGAACCGCATAGGTTCATTGATTTCATATTCCTATTTCCATATCTTATAAGATTTCTTTCACAGATCTCATAATTGGCCCACGCTATAATTTTTTTATCATTTAGAAACATGATCCTTTAGTCAAAAGATCAGATTTGAACTTAGATGTAATGATATCTAAAACCTTCATTTCTAATATTAAAAGTTAGATTTTCTTGAGCTATTGAACAAAATATAGGAATTATAAATATCTAAAATCCGAAATTTAAATCTATCAGAAGCATAACAATGTTACTATAATACCATTACGTTTGGACTGTTGTTCTCTTAATTCCACTAAAACGATGTAATTATTAAATCAGGGTTCCTAATTTGATCTCTTCTTACTGACGGTAGCAAAAGTTTACCAAAATATCCATACCCTTGCAGCTCACTACCAATTTCAATCACTGTAGTTATAAAGCACACTCATCCCTTTACAGATCCAAACTTTAAATCCGCTATATTAACTTCAATCATGTGCTTTTCACTTCAAGTATTGTGGGCACATTGGCCCTGACCAATAATCTAGATATACAAATATGTAGGACTCAAATACAAGCTTAAATGTTTGTCACATATAATAGAATATCATTAGCCCTTTTTTTCAAAACCATTAACTGATCTGGCCATATCAAAACTGATGGCATGATTGATCAGAGATCAACTACTGAAATAGGTCATGTTACAAAATCGAAACAACTAAGAGATCATGCTCACGAATAACAAATATATCGTCAAGATGAGAACATCACAATGAAATGAAAGATTGGTCAAATCTCAGAATCATCCATAACCATATAATTCGGCAATGTATGTCATTTAGGGAATAATTATTTATGAAACATTATACACTATTTTTCTTAATAATCAGAGTGCCTCTTAATGAGCTTAGCATATTTAACCATCTGGTGTTTATCTTCTATTAGTTTGCAAATCATCCATCAATGACAGTTCTCACCATATCCAACTTCATATGGTTCCTTTAGCTCTCACGCATTTAAAAAAATATTTAGAAAAAAGAGAAAATCAACTCATTTATAACTAACATATTACTCAAAACCGAATGAGGTTCGGGTACACATCAATTTGTTGATATAATAAGCTGATCGAATTGGGCAATAATTCTCCAGATTTTCAATTGAAGTACAGATGTTGCAGTTGATTGAATTCATTATATGTCATATAACCAAATTTGATGTATCAGATTTTCACATCTAAGTTAAATGATCAAGATGATACACAGGAACCAACATGGAGACAATTTGGATCTTATGTACTTTACTTTAGTTACTATGGCGTGATGAAATTGTAATTCCTAAAAGATTGCAGTGATCACAACCTTCAAGAAACAGAAAGAACACAGGAGCAAATCCAAAATTGTGTCAAAAATTGACATGCAAGGCAGCAATAGGAAGTAATCGAGATTGTACCTCTCTTTATTTCTCAAAAATTGAGATCAATGGGCATGTAGGAGGGCATGCAGTAAGAAGGGACTGATGGAGCAGAAATTTTAGCTACTTGAAATAACTTTTTCGACCAAAGAGGAGCATCTTTGGCTGCTGAAAACTGCGGCAAGTCCCAGCTGCTCGATGCAGCTGTTGCAACCAATTGTAGCAAGACTCCTGGGCTGGAGTTTGGCAGCAACAATTGCCGATCAAAGCATTAGAGCTGCTGCATGAAAGATGTTCTCCAACAGAATGGAAAGGAGGAGAAGAAGGGGTTTCTCCGTTGGAATTGGGCAAAAAGAAAGAGAGAAATAAGAAGAGAAGGGAAATAGGGAGGAAACTTCCCCTTTGCATGATGTCAACCATGACATCAGCGGGCTGACATCAGCCCTGCAGATGCCATAAATCCTTTTTTTGAAACCAAAACTCTCTCCTCTTATTTGGAAACCATAAAAACCCCAAACACGTGCCTCGATTCTCTGATTTTGACGCACAATAACTCATTTTGATCGTCTCCGAACGACGATCAAAATGAGTATAATATTGATATACTTTAGATTGGGTTTGAATCCTCAAAATTTTTGAGATACGGTTTTGATTTGGGGTCAAATTTTGCGAAACTAAAATATTAATTGATCTCCGATTTTCAAACGATTGATTCCATTGTTCTTATTTCGTCGAATCGGGTTTTATGGTGGTCTCGTTTTGTTTTACGATTTTCGATTTCACGATGCGGCTTTTCCGCGGCACACATTACGCCGCGATTGAATTTTAGTCGATTTGGCCGAACGACCTTTGATTTACGATCAATCGATCAATTTAGGTTGATTAACATTAATTAATAACTTAATTGAATTATACAGATCTTAATCAGGTCGGGTTCGAGTTGAATTGGATCTGGATGTTACATCCTTTGGCTTGCTCGGCATGGACAATCGCTTACAATGGTGCATCACGACAAGGTGTTGCATACAGGGGATGTCTTGTGTGAAAGGTGCGGATACAGATAAGATCTTTATCACCTTTTTTTGGCTGCGAGACTTCAACGACGGTTTGGGAGGGTACGACTATCCCTCAACTGAGGACTGGTAGTACCACTGCATTCTGGAGCTCCATCAGAGCGATATGTGGAAATTCCCAAGAGGACATGCCTGTTGCCTTCACAATACTATGGTTGATATGGTGTGCCCGCAATATTTTAAGGGCACGCTATGATGTTTTCGGTGACGTGGAGGTTAGGTGCACGGGGATCAAGGGGGATTTTGGCTTCTTGAAAGGAACACCCGGAACCTCGTCTCCGTCTTTTTCATCTGATATTCGGGTGACCCATTTCCGGTCCGGACCCTGCTATGGATCCGGTAGTGGGTCAGACTCTCGGCTTCTGGAGGTGGATCCGTTTGTGATCGATGGGACGGACTTTGTTTTTCCGGATCTTGGGAGGCGGTTCTTGGGCTCGATTGAGAGGGGTGCGGTTCCGCCTGCCTCAGGCTCCCACTCCCTCGATACCAATGTGGATGCCTCCGTTGACCTTCCTCCAGGTCCCCCCCTCTACTGCTGCGGGGCCTTGCAGTCTTGCTATTACTTCCGATGCGTCTGTGGCCTCACAGGTCGTTGCTGGGGCCGAAGGCGATTCTTCAAGGAGGTCTGCAAAACGCTACAGCAGGAGGAGCAAATCACGCTCGAGGTCGAGGGAGACTCAGACTTGCCTCTCCTTCAAGGAGGCGGTGGCCGCAGCTGCAGGTGTGGTCAGGCCGAGGGGATTCGAAGACGTTTGAAGGTTCTTTCTTGGAACGTGAGGGGTTTGGGGGATGCTGACAAGCGGAGGTCGTTGGGTATCAGGTTCAAAGAATGGGGCTGTGATGTGGTGATGCTTCAGGAATCTAAGCTCCGTCAGGTGGACGACGATATGTGGAGGTCTTTCGCTGCTGGGCCTTTGGACGACTTTCGCGCTTTGGATGCGGAGGGATCCTCAGGTGGTTTGCTCATTGCGTAGAGATCAGCGGTTTTCTCTTTCAACTCTTTATTCAAAGGATGCCATTCTATCTCCGTTTCTCTGACGAGAAGGGAAGACTCTTCTTCTGTGCTCTTCTCTTGTATCTACGGGCCAACTTGCCATATTAAGCGGCGGGATCTTTGGGACGAGCTTCTTCGAGTCGGCCAGATATTTGAGGGCATTCCGTGGCTGATTGGAGGTGATTTTAATGTTACCTTGCGTGCTTCTGACAGACCTCGTTCAAGGGGCGGTGCGGATCTGGGCTCGGTGGATTTTGCTAACTTCATTAATTCCATTGCTCTGGAGGATCTATGTGCTTGTGACGTGCCATACACCTGGAGGAATTCTTCCTCGCGATCTTGCATTGACAGGTTTCTCGCATCCGAGGCCCTTATGTCAACTTTTACTCTTGCTGCTGTTTACTCTTGTCCGCGATCTTATTCGAACCACACGCCTATTGTGTGGGACTCGGGTGCTTCTTCTCCATCTACCTTTTTCTTTAGATATGAGAAAAGTTGGCTACAAGAGGAGAATTTCAGGGGCTTTGTGTTCGATATTTGGGGGAAGGATTGTGGTGAGGGGTCCGCTGTGGGCCGCTTTGCTCGGAAGTTGGTGCTCTTACGGAAGGAATTGGCCACCTTTAAGAGATCTTCTAGAGCTGCGCGTGCTTTGGCCAGGAAGGAGGCGGAGGAGACCGTGGTCTCTCTCGATCTGTTGGAAGGTGATAGGGAGCTTAATTCTGACGAGTTGGCCTCCAGATCTGCGGCCCAGGCGAGGGTGGTAGCTAAGGACCGTAAGTGCGTGGCGGAATGGCGTCAGGGGGCCAAGATATCTTGGCTGCGTGAGGGGGATGCCAATTCCGCTTACTTTCCTAGGATTGCCAGTAACAGAAGGCGCTCCAACTTTATTCATTCCATCTCCTTTGGCGAGAGGTAGATCGTGGGGGAGGTTGCTCTTGGAAGGGAGGTGGCGCATTACTTTACGGAATCTTCTTGTGCACGCACCCCTAGGCGATGGTTTTGGTTGGGGGAAGGCGCTCCTACTCTCTCTCCATCCAATTGTGATGAGCTGACGAAAGAGGTTACCTTGGAGGAGGTTAAGAGTGCGGTTTGGGATCTCAACTTCAATGCCTCATCAGGACCGGATGGTTTCCCCGTCGCTTTCTACAAGGATTTCTGGGATTTGGTGGGGCAGGAGGTTTGGGAGGTTATTAAAGAATTTTGCAGCTCTAATGCGGGTTTCGACAAGATTAACAGGGCTTTAATCATCCTATTGCATAAAATTCCTTCTGCTCATCGTATTGAGGATTTTCGTCCGATCGCAATTTCTAATGGTCTTTACTTGATTGTGGCGAAGGTGCTCGCACGCAGGCTTGCCCCGGTCCTCGATGAGATGATTTCACCTACCCAGACTGCTTTCATCCGAGGCCGACAAATTGCCGACAATACGGCTCTTGCTTCTGAAATGGTGGAGAGTTGGACGCGGCGTGGGTGTCCTGGTGTGCTTTGGAAAGTTGATTTTGCTAAGGCCTACGATTCTCTCGATTGGACCTTCTTGTGGGCGGTCCTGAGAGCTCGTGGGTTCCCTCCCTCTTGGATCTCTTGGATGCGTCGTTGCGTCTCTACTGTTTCTTTCTCTATTATGCTTAATGGCTGGATCATGGACGATCGATTTCAACCTAGAAGAGGCGTGCGTCAGGGCTGCCCTCTGGCCCCCCTCCTTTTTGTTATCGCGGTTTACGTGCTTCCCCGAATGGCGGTTCGCGTTGTTGACCATGTTCTTTCCATGGGCTTCTCCTGCGGCGACCGGATAATCCCGACCCTCCAGTATGCTGACGACACTATCGTATTCATCGAGGGGGGTATCGATGAGGGCAGGGGCATGGCGGCAACTTTGGATATTTTCAGCGAGCTTTCGGGTCTTCTCATCAATCAAAACAAATATAAGGTGATTCCCTTTGCGTTGGACTCGGAGGCTTCCACCGCTTGTGGTCTTGCTTTGGGCTCCCCTCAGTCCTCTCTTCCGATTGATTACTTGGGCCTGCCCCTGGGGATGGGGCGGGCAAGGAAACGCGGCTGGCGCAAGGTTATTGAGAAGGTTGAGAGGAGGCTTTCCGGCTGGAGTGCATCCATGCTCGCTAAGGGTGGCCGCCTTGTGCTCATCAAATCGGTTCTATCTTCTATCCCTGTTTATTTTCTTTCTAATTGGCAGTTGCCGGTGGGGGTGCAGAACATCATTGAGAAGTTGATGCGGAATTTCCTCTGGGGGAAGAGAGGGCCTTCCTCTCGTGGTCCTCATCTTGTGGGATGGGAGGAGGTGACCAGAAGGAAAAGCGATGGGGGTCTTGGCATCCGACGTCTCGATTGGGTCAATGATGCTCTTCTGCTTAGGTGGGTGAGCAGGCTGTGGGGGGACTCTACTATATTTTGCTCTTCTCTATTGCGCGAGATCTTGGGATTAAGTGGGGAGATGTTGGCGGACATTGGTGACTCTTGCTCTCGTACCCCCTTTTGGCGGGGGATTGTCTCGGTGACCCAGCGGTACTCTCATCTCTTCACTCCCGTTCTGGGGGATGGCTGCTCCTTCAAGTTCTGGACGGACAGTTGGGGGGGGGGGGGAGCCGACCCTTTGAGGGATTCTTTCCCTCGTCTTTATGCATTGGCTTCCGACAAACAAGCTACAGTGGCTTCTTCTTGGTCGGGGGACAGCTGGTTCCTGGCGCTTAGGAGCTATCTTTCTGATCAGCGGTTCGAAGAGTTACTTGTTCTTCTGGAGTCTCTTTCTCATGCGCCCAAACCCACGGGGGGTCAGGATCACTGGGCTTGGCGGGAGGGCGCTTTCTCCACTAAGAAGGCTTTCAAGGCAATTTCTATTGTTCCGTTGGGGGACTCGGGACCCCTCAACAGTGACTACATCTTCCTTTGGGGACTGAGGCTTCCGAAGCGGGTGACGATCTTTTTATGGCTCTTCCGCAGAGTTAGGATCCTAACTCGTGATCGTTGCGCTAGAATCTTTGGTACTGTGCCTTCGGTGGATTGTGCTATTTGTGGCAACGACGTCGAATCTATATCTCATCTTTTTTTCGGTTGCCCTGTCACTTCTGCCATTTGGGATGACATGCGCTTATCTTGGGTCAACACTACGGATTTGATCGGTTTCTGGGATTCTTTGCGCGCCAGCAAGGACAGAGACCGCAGAGACTTCTTGTGCATCTGGGCAATTTGGTTGGGTCGTAACTCCACGATTTTCCGAGGTCAGAGGTTTTATAAAGAGAATATTTTGGCACATGCGACTCGTCTAACTTGTGATTGGCTGACTGTGTAGCCTGTGCCTTCTTGTTGGGGATCTCCTCGATCCCTTGCGTGTTATTTCCCTCTTTCTGTTCTTTTAATTCTCTTTTTGTTTTGAAGTTTCTTTTTAATAAAAGTTGTTGGGGCGAGCGCCACGCTGTGTCTCCCCCGAAACGTTTGTTTTCAAAAAAAATATTTTAAGGGCCAAATATTTTATACCAACAATGTATTAAGTCATTATATAGCTCTTATGGCTTATTGGAACTCTGTATAATCTCTCTGTATTAGTTTTTTTGAAGTAATATAATCTTTTAGTGGGTCCCATCTCAGGATTACATCTTTCTAAAAAAACAATGAACATGGGCAAGCAATCTTCAAATATATACCTCTTGTGCCTGACTTTATAACGCTCTGTAGTATGTGGTTAAAAGCTTTTGTGGTCCCTTCTTAAGTTACAATTTGATAGTTCATATGTTGAAATTGTTTCCTATCTGAGCTCTTCATCGAAATATTTGCTGATGTATTCTGAAGGCTATTTGATGAAGTTGTTTCTTATCCTAATTCACCAAATTATTAGCTGCAAGAACCACCTATGAGAACAATAGCCAAGAAAATCATGGACACTAATGGTATCGTGGAAGAGCCACCCACGCTCGGTCGTTCTCTATCCGCTGTCTTTGATTTGGTCTAACTTGTTGGGAAGGAACATGGCCCCTTTCTCAAGCGATCGTTTTTATTGTGAGAATGTTGTTTTTTTTGTTAAGTATCTCTTAGGTTCCTGGACCTTGTAAGCCGTTGCTGTAAGTCATTTCTGTTTGTTTAATATATTGGTGAGAGCACCATAACGCATATCCCCCTTTTTTGTCTTAAAAAAACTAATGGTATTGTGATTTGTTGCACCAGGAATTATATTAACTAACGAAAAAGGTTTGTCTTGGAGTAAACAACCTCAACTTCCTTCTCCACACACTCTGTAAGCTCCACATACTCCATCTCCTACCTTCAAATGGTTGGCAAGTCAACTCCCTCTTGTTGTTACCTCCCGAAATTGCTCCTCCTTTAGGAGAGTAGTTTTTTGAACGAGAATGGAGTCACGCCATTCACGGGGCATACTCAAGTGCCAACAATTTATTAAAATACACAACTGCAATTACACATACCAGGACTCCTCAAGAGCCTTGGCATGTTCAAGTACGCTCTCTACATAATACACTTCTTGGTGAAAAAAAACCCATTCAGTGCCACTCAAGTCACCCACAACAGTAAGAAACCCTTTGTGCTCATCGAGTGCAGTCACACGAATGATGCTCCAGCCTAAATTCCCTTAGATCAGTTGCATATTGATGCAACGTTGAACGGAGGATTAGGGCATAATTAGGATGTCTATCTGTTTAATTTTGTTCAATTAGGGTTTTCGTCAAATTTATTAGAGTCTAATTAAATTAGGTTGAACTCAGCCATGACCGGTCCCAAGCTTGGGTAAATTGAGGAGTTTTGCGCGTTTGGTAGCCGACAACCAGCACAATATAGACAAATTCCTAAATAATGTTCTTTTTAAGAACACTATTTAGGAATTTTTTCCAAAACAGTTCTGATCTTTTCAACATGGTTTTAAGCAAACATTTATATTTTGTTGGGACGTTCCCTACTAGCGACGCGTTGCATTGCTCGAATGCAATGAGAAGTTGGAAAGGGCCGCTACATCGCCGCTCAGTTATAGTTCAAAATTTACAAGGGTGCTTGCATAAGGAACACATGCGAGTAAATAAGCTAGTTCCGCAACTTCCGCTGTATTGTCGCTTGGATGCGATCCAAAATTTGTGATGGTTATCCCATGATGGATGCATGTGAGTAAAGAGGTTAGTCCAAAAGAGGTTGCAAAGGAAGTTGCGGAAGGTAGTTGAAATATTGACACTTTAAGTGACAAATTGATGAAGATAGTGGATACGATGGAAAGAAGGAAGATTCATATACTATGTCTCCAAGAGACAAAATGGGTTTGAGAGAAAGCAACGAAGATCGAGAAGACATGCTTTAAACTTTGTATTCAGGTAAAGATAAGGGAAGAAATGGTGTTGGAGTGATTGTTCATAAGGATTTGAAGGATTGTGTGGTTGGGGTGCAAAATTTCAGGGATCAGATTATTTTGCTAAAAGTAGTGCTCGAAAAAAAAATTCTAAATATCATCTCAGTTTATGCACTGCAAATTGGTTTATATGAAAGGATTAAACAAGCTTTTTGGGAGGAATTTGATAATATTATGCAAGGAATCTCACAAAGAGAGATGATTTGCCCAGGTGGAGAATTTAGTGGATATGTGGGAAATGACGTTTCAGGGCATGCTAGTATTCATGGAGGACATGGCTTCAGAGATAGAAATGAAGAGAGAAAAGTCATTCTGGATTTTGTAATGACTTGTGTTCTTTTCACACTTAATTGTGGGAAAAGGCTTTATTGTTGTTGTTTGCTGTTTTGTTGTGTTCTTTTCATAACAAATACTCTCTTTAAGAAGAGGGAAGAGTGTTTAATTACTTATAAGAGTGGCCCGACTAAAATACAAATAGATTACTTTACATCGAGGAGAAGAGATTGGTTGTTTTGCAAAGACTGCAAAGTAATCGCAAGAGAGAGTTTGACCACCCAATATCGCTTGTTAGTCATGGATGCGCAAATAAAATGGTTGGTAAAGAAGAGGAGGATTTCCAAGATCATTAGAACTAGATGGTGGAGTCTTCAAATTAAAGCAATCAAGCTTCATGGAGAAGGTTTTAGAAGACTTTTCGTGGGATTGTAACAGAAGAGCAAACGAAAGGTGTGAGGCAGTAGCATCTTGTATCCGAAGGGTAGTCAAAGAAATGCTAGGCGAGTCAAAGGGAGGAACTCCATGCCAAAAGGAGGCTTGGTGGTAGAGTGGAGGGGTGTAAGAGAAACTTAAAATTAAAAGAGTATGCTTTAAAGCTGTCTAAGGATAAAAAATATGAAACTATCATGAACTTCAAATTGCAAAGAAAAAAGCAAAGAAGGCTGTAGGCGAAGCTAAGTTAAAAGTTTATGAAGTTTTGTACAAAAATCTCGACTCTAAAGAGGGACAGATGGATATATTCAGGTTAGCTAAAGTAAGAAAAAGAAAGACCAAAGATCTTTCTCAATTGAGATGCATTAAAGTAAGAGAAAGAAAGACCAAAGATCTTTCTCAATTGAGATGCATTAAGGATGAGAAAGGTCACATGCTTGTTACTCGTAAGGATATAGAGACTAGATGGAAGCAGTACTTTCACAAGCTTTTCATTGGGAGGGAAATATATAGATTACTTTGGGAGATCTAGCTAGTAGTGAAAGTTACTTGAATCATGCAAGCTATGGACAGATACAGAAGAAGAAAGTAGATGTGGCTTTGAAGGTTATGTGACATGGGAAATGTGTAGGACCGGATGACATTCATATAGAAGTTTGGAGAGTTTTATGTGAGCGTGGTTTGACTTGGCTTACAATTTTATTCATTGTTATTTGACGAAGCAATAAAATGCTTGAAGATTAGAGGTGAAGCATCGTGGTGCCTCTTTATAAAAACAAAAGTGTAGAGGTTTACATTATGTCATGATGTACTGTTACGTATTTCTTATTTTTCTCATGTACGTCTATGTAATTTATCCAAGGATTTTCTCTCTATATAAGAGACCCGAGGGCTCTATGGAATAACACAACAGAGTATCCTTGGCTCTAACATGTTATCAGAGCCAAAACCCTAGTCTAGGGTTTTTTCTCCACCTGCCGCCCCCCTCCCCCCCAGTTCGGCCGCCGCCGCCCAACCCTCCCGCCGCCGCTCTCCAGCCCACCTGAGGGCACCTCCAGCCGCCCCTTCTCACCGCCGCCCAGCCCTCCCGCCGCCCCTCTCCACCCGAGCCCCCCCTCCCTCCCGCCGCCGAGGGCCTCCCGCCATCGAGGGCCTCTCACCACCGAGGCCCCCTTCTGCTGCCGAGGGCGTCTCCCGCCGGTCTTCTTCAGACCCACCCGCTGCCGATGGGTTCAAGTGCATAAGTCTACATATGCACTTGAATCCAAACGTGTTTTTGTAGACACCGGTTCTTTTGTCTATCATCCCTAGGTCTTCTTCTTCGGCGATATGTCAGAACAAAGGGTTGATTTGCCCGCCATAGGTGCCTTCAAAGGTTCGACACCGATAATCAAAATGGACGGGACGAACTACGAACTCTAGGCTATGCAGTTCCTGAGTCTTATGAAGTCATGTGGTAAGAAACATATTCTTACCGAAGATGAGCCGTCAGAGAAGACGGGGATATATGCCTCATGGGAGGCTGATGATGCGTATGCAAAGGTTTGGTTGTCAGGAACACTCACGATGGAAATCGCCAATGACGTCCTCCATCAACCCACTGCCAAGGCGATGTGGGATATTCTGGCTACTACATATTCTCAAGTGCGGAACGAGACCAAGATGCTGCAGTTGCAGCATGATATTTTTACCACGAAGCAAAATGGGCGGCCTCTTCATTCTCTGTACTCGTCCCTCCGCGGAATGTTCGAGAAATTATATAGTACCATCCCGCTCACAGCCACTCTCGAACAGCAGAAGACGTTCCGCAACGCCACCATGGTAGGCGTATTACTTGCTGCCCTTGATCCAGAGTATGACGCAGCCCGCTCTCAGATCCTCGCCGACGCCACTATTCCTCCGATGGAAGAAGTCTATAGGAGGCTCAGTCGTATCTCAGTTCCCTCCAGTGCCGCGACTCCACCTCCTTCGGCAATGGCGGTCTCAAGAGGACGAGGTAGTTCGTCTTCATTTCGTGGCAGAGCAAGTGGTGGACGTGGCCGAGGAGGTCGTGTGCGTTCAACGTGCTCATTTTGTCGTCGTATTGGTCATTCTGAGGATACATGCTATTCCAAGCATGGATTTCCTCCTTCTGCACGTGTAGCTGATCATGTTCAGGCTCCGCTAACATCTACTACAGATCACAGGTTTGAGGAGCTAGTGGCACGGCTTCGTGATATTATGCCACAGTCATCATCAGAGGGTGCTGATCCATCCGACGTTGCGGCTTCTGCGTCCGCTAGTACATCTCTACTGCCAGTACCTCAGGTAGTACTTCTGCCTCTTATCATAGTCATGATCTCTCAGGTTGGATTGTTGACTCTGGAGCCACCCATCATCTCTGCCGTGATAGAGATAACCTGCAGTCCTACAGAGCTATTCAGTCTGGTCGCTCCGTACTCATAGCGGATGACACTCATTCCCCTATAGTCGGTCAGGGGGAGACTGTTTTGTTTCCCTTCATGCACTTACAGAACGTTCTACATGCACCAGAGTTCTCCATGAATTTATTATCAATTAGTCAGATTACAAAAGATTTGCATTGTTGTGTTATATTTGACCCATCTTCTGTCATTTTTCAGGACATACTAACGGGCAGGGTGATTGGCTGTGGTTCTGAGCACAATGGCCTCTTTCGTCTAGTACGGAACTCCTACGCTGGCGTATCTCTAGAATCTGAGGGATCCGTTTCTCCATATACATGGCATCTTCGCTTTGGTCACCTGCCTCTCCAGAAAATGCGTCACCTTCTGCCTCAGATCTCTCCGAATTCGTCATTTCGTTGTGAAGCGTGTTAGTTAGGGAAGCACCATCGGTCTAGCTTCCCTAGTCGTCAGGGTCGGAGCAGTCGCTCCCCATTTGAGTTATTTCATATAGATATTTGGGGTCCGAGTCGTGTCCCAGATCATCAGGGGCACATGTTTTATCTTGTTGTGGTTGATGATTTCTCTCGAGTGTCCTGGACTTTTCTTCTTAAAAATAAATCTGAAGCAGGAAGTGTTATCCAAAATCTTATTAATGAAGTGCAAAATATTTTTTCGTCTACTGTTAAGTATGTGCATACTGATATGCGTTGGAATTCTGCACTCATTCTCTTGCTCGATTTCTTTCCTCTAAGGGCATTATCCACCAAACCACATGTGCGTACACATCCCAACAAAATGGGGTTGCGTAACAGAAACATCGACACTTTCTTGATATTGCCCGCACATTACTCATTTAGAGTTGTGCACCCTTAGCCTTTTGGGGGGATGCTATACTTACAACATGCTATCTGGTCAATCGCATGCCCTCTAATGTTCTTGGGGAAAAGGCTCCTATCTCTGTTCTCTTTCCTGACAAAGACTTGTTTTCACTCACCCCTCGTGTCTTTGGGACTGTCGCTTTTGTTCACCGCTTGTCTCCAGGACTTGATAAGCTCTCTCCGAGAGCTGTTAAGTGTGTTTTTGTGGGCTACTCGTGGACACAGAAAGGATATCGTTGCTATGACCCCATCTATGACAAGTACTATGTGAGTGCTGATGTTACATTTTTTGAACCAGTTATGTACTTCTCCCCTGCAGGTGACAGATTGGTTTCCTCCACATCCACAGATACTAATGTTTATGTGCCCCTACCTCCGAGTCTGGGTCAATCTGAGTCCAATCCACCACCACCACCTCCACCACCACCTCCTATTCTACCATTCCCTAAGTTCTACACAAGGCGGTCAAGGCCTGCTCAAGCTACACGTCAACCATCCAGCACGCCTCAGGTATGTTCTGATGTTACCACTAATGATGGCTAGATAATGCATCGGTGCAGGAACCGTTATCATAGGAGGATCCGCCAGTCGGCACAGTGATAGATGATCTTGATCGTCCTATTGCTCATAGGAAGCAGAAAAGACAATGTGCATCATATCCTCTTGCGTCTCAAGTGTCATTTCATCGTCTCACTGGTGATTTCCAGTGATTTGCAGCAGCTGTCTCGTCGGTTGAGATCCCAAGGACTTATCAAGAAGCCATGAAGATTGATTGCTGGCGTCTAGCTATGGAGGAGGAGATGCGTGCCTTACAGTCTCGAGGGACTTGGTCTCTAGTTCCCATTCCTCCAGATGCCTCTGTGGTGAGGAGCAAGTGGGTGTTTACGGTTAAATATCACGCGGATGGGCGTCTCGACAGATACAAAGCCAGACTTGTAGCACGTGGATTTACCCAAACCTATGGGGTAGATTATTTGGATACATTTTCACCAGTGGCTCGACACTCCACTCTTCGCATTCTCCTATCTGTTGCCGTGGTACGTGACTGGACCATTTTTCAACTTGATGTCAAGAATGCATTCTTGTATGGTGATCTACAGGAGGAAGTCTACATGCAGCAGCCACCGGGGTTTGCTGCTGAGGGGGAGACTCAGATGGTGTGCAGACTTCATAAGGCTATCTATGGCCTTAAACAAAGTCCACGTGCATGGTTCCAGAAGCTTTCCCAGCTGATTGAACGACATGGGTTCAAGAGATCAAGTTCGGACCATTCATTGTTTATCCAGAAGACTCCTAGAGGTACGGTTGTCGTCATGGTATATGTTGATGATATTCTGGTTACAGGAGATGATGCTCAAGGAATTGAGATGACCAAATCTCTTTTGGGAAGTCAGTTTATTACGAAGGATCTAGGCACGATACGATATTTTCTGGGGATAGAGTTTGCAAGAAATGCACAAGGAATAGTAATGACTCAAAGAAAATATGTCACAGATTTGCTAGTTGAAACAGGAATGGTTGGGTGCAGACCGTCGAGCACGCCTATGGACCCAAGCATGAAGCTGTTCGACAATGATACTGAAGAGGTAGACAAAAGAAGATACATAGAGATGGTGGGTAAGCTCCTATACATTACCATAACTCGACCGGATATTGCCTTTGCAGTAAACCGGGTGAGTCAATTTATGGAGCAGCCTAGGCAAGTTCACATGGAAGCCTTGTATATGATATTGAGATATCTGAAGTTTTCCCCAGGCACAGGGTTGTTATTTAGAAAAGATACAGATCTGTCTATTTCAGCTTGTGCATATGCAGACTATGCAGGATGTCCAAAGGATCGTAAATCTACTTCAGGATTTGCTATCTTCATAGGAAGCTCTTTGGTTTCTTGGAAAAGCAAGAAACAGACTGTTGTGGCGAGATCCAGTGCTGAATCCGAATACAGAGCCATGGCACAAGCAAGCGCAGAAATGATGTGGGTCCGAGCGGTTTTAGAAGATTTGAATGTACATGTCTCCTTGCCCATGAATCTTCAATATGACAACCAGGCAGCATTGTTCATTGCCAATAATCCAGCTTTTCATGAAAGAACAAAGCACATCGAGGTAGATTGTCACTATACTAGAGACATGATTCAGAAGGGCTTGATTTCCACTTCACACGTCAGTTCAGAGGACCAGACTGCTGATATATTTACCAAGCCATTGCTCAGAGGACCTTTCCAGAGATGTACTTCCAAGCTGAGCATGATTGATATCTATGCTCCATCTTGAGGGGGAGTGTAGAGGTTTACGTTATGTCATGGTGTACTGTTACGTATTTCTTATTTTTCTCATGTACGTCTATGTAATTTACCCAAGGGTTTTCTCTCTATATAAGAGACCCGATGGCTCTATGGACTAACACAACATAGTATCCTTGGCTCTATGGAATAACACAAAAGAGATATTCAAAATTGTTAAAATTACAAAGGTATCAAGCTGATGATTCACACTTTGAAAATCTGGAAATATGTGATTGAAAGTAGGTTGAGGCAAGTTTCCAAAGTAAAAGAAAATCAATTCGGATTCATGCCAGGTTGCTCAACTGTTGAAGACATCCACTTACCGAGAGAACCATGGTGATTTATAGAGCTTAAAGGAAGAACCTACATATGATTTTTATTGATTTGGAGAAGGTCTATGATTCTGTCCAACGAGAGATATTGTTGAGAGTTTTGGAGAAGAGACGAGTACTTATCCTATACGTTAACCTCATAAAAGATATGTATGATAAAGCTTCCTCTTGTGTAAGGATACAATATGGGAAGACTAACCATTTTGACATCAACATTGGTTTTAATCAAGGTTCAGCTTTGAGTCCATTCCTTTTTTACTATGATTATGGACGTGTTGACAAGTCACATTCAAGATGAGATACCTTGGTGTATGTTATTCGTTGATGATATTGCATTGATTGATGCGACTAGAGATGGATTAAATGAGAAGCTTGAGGTCTAGAGACATGCATTGGAGACTAAAGGATTTTTTATAAGTAGGACTTTTTTTTGAAGCTGAAGTAGGACTAAGATTGAATATATGGAGCACACTTTTGATGGAAGCAATGGTGAAGGAATCGAGGTGAAGATTGGTGATGATAACATTCAGAAGAGAGATTCTTTTAAATACTTGGGATCCATTTTGCAACATGATGGGGAAATTGATGGAGATGTTATTAATATAATTGTTGGAGTGCATGCATCACATGTAGTGATGGGTAATTGGATCCCTCTAGGGTCCAATTACCACATCCAATGATTTAATTCTACATCCATTATATCGGATGAGAAACTTGAATAGAAGAATAAACCCTTTGGACGTTCTCTTGTCGTTTCATTCCGCTCCTCACAGAGTAGGTTCCAAATAAAATAGTTTTAGCAATTCACATGAGGATAACTCTTGCTACATTTTCCCACATTTCTGAATTTCATCTGGCTTTCCCATTAGCTTACATCTGTCACTGTATTTGATAGAGGTAGACAGTTTAAATAACATCAAGATATTGACATATATGTCCTAATTTCATTAATTCGCATTTCATGATTTGATATACATATACATTTATATACATGCATACATATATATATATATATATATTTACAACACAGTGATCTGAAAAGATTAATAAAGTGACTGAACTTCAATATTTGATTTAAAACCACAAAAATTTCAACGACTGTTTGCTAATTATCCGAGATTCCGAAGGGCATGCCTTGCCTCCACTGATACCAAAACAGATTTCTGATTGTTTTACAATTGCCTGAAAACATAGTTGTTTTAGCTTCCTGTCTTTATTTTTACTCATTTTTTCCTACTTTCTGCATTTTTTTTGAAGAAACTTCTTTTGCCTTGTTCTTAGTCCTCCTTCGGAGTAATACCAAATTTGAGGGCCAAAGGGAAAGCTTCGATGAAAATTGCTGACATTTTGGATCAAATGCATATGGAAGATCCAGTTGACTCTGAAGATGTAAATGTCCAACTTTTCCTCTCATCCCTTGTATCTGCAGTTTCTAGTGTAGGCATGAAGAAGAATATAGTGTCTATAAAGCTTGCAATGCAGATGAAGAAAAATACATGTAGTCAGTGTTTATTATTGGTTTGAATGTATATTGTTTCTTTTTGAATTATAATTGCACCTAACTATTTTGTTGCTCTGAAGTAGTAGGAATATGATTACACCTGCTTTATGGTGCTGCTTAGCCCTTTTCTCGAGTAGAATGATAGTTTTTTTTGAAAATAACTACGTGTAAACTCCCATGCTGGGAGCTACCCCCTCAAAAATTATATTAAAAACCAACACAACCGATTACATTAGTGAGAAGCTCAGAGACTAGAGGGCTTTACAATGAATAGAAACATTTTCCGGGTAGAACACTTAGTTACTGAAAATGTTGTCATTTCTCCCCTGCCAAATCGCCCACAGCCCAGCGAAGGCAATTGAGACATCCGCCGTCGACCCCTGCCCCACTCTTCTGATGGATTGCCATAACGATGCAGCATCTTCCCACCGCAGCCAAGATAGGCACAGACCGCACCACACCTCGGACGAGCTCTGACACTTAAAAAAGATTTGTTCCGCGTCCTCCTGCTGTGCTAGGCACCTGCTGCAAATCACGTCATCTACACCGAAAATTTTTGCGCGCCTTACTTTGTCACAAATGCGATCTCTCCTTAAACACCAAAGGAAGAACTTGACCTGGGTAGGGATCTTTGCAGGCCACACTAACCTCAGGCAAGGTTCAGGAAAGCGGTATGCGTATGCGTTCGGACATGTCACTGATTAGCGATTAAGCGGTATGCAGGGGCATATGCGGGGTATATGCGGTTCTACGCGGTTTCCTTAATTTTTTATTTTTTTAAAAATAAATATATGCAAAAGTGACTACAACTGAATAAAAATTATGTATAATTATGGTCCAACAGAAGTTCTAAGAAAATGACTTTCATATATAGCTCAAAACAGTCTCTATCAACAAATACTAATACTTCAATAGAAAAGTTAGCAGACATAATAATTGACAACAATCACCAAAATATTTAAGTTTCCAAAAGAAAACTGAAATTTAACACAAATAGCATTAGTAGAGTACTAATTAAAATAGCATAAGAAAACAGAAATGTTCAGGCGATAATATTCTACATATTACACAGAAGTCCTAATCCATATCATCATCAAATTCCACTTCGATATTGTCTTCATCATCATCTTCACTGTCTTCCTCAAATGGGAACTCTTCCTCATTTAAGCCCGGCGACGAGGTTGAACCAGTAGCATGCCTTTGGCTTCTTCTATGTTGTATCAAATCTTCTGCACCAGTTGCATCAGCCACTAAGTTCCACGTCAGCCCCGATCCTTGGAATACCTCATCTTCTTCATCTTCCCCACCAATCCAATCTCTCACGTGGGTTCTATCATTTGTGGCAAATGGATCACTACGTTTTTTTAAGATGGCGATCTCTCAAGTTGGCGTTGAATCTGACATACACCAAGTCGTTTAACCGCTTGAATTCAAGCTTGTTCCTTTTCTTTGTGTGATTCTACAAAATAAAGAAAAACATATCATTAACCACCTCATTAATGATGCATAATATTTGATATGTGTGGCACCAATTTTACAGTCTTACCGCCTCAAAAGTGCTCCAATTCCTTTCACAACCCGAGGAAGAGGCTATCAACTTTAGAACTTTCATTGCCATTTCTTTCAAATGTGGCGTTTCCATGCCATACAATCCCCACCAACAGGCTATTTATAAAAACAAATAAATAATAATAGTTAAATATATAAGTGTATGAAATCTAATGAGATAAATAGTAATACTTAAATATATAATTGTATGAAATCTAATGAGAATTTATACCAGGATTGAAATCATCATCAATGATGGACCTCTGTTTGACAATCAAAGGTTTGCCAAATGATCCTTCTGCCCTTTCATATAATGGCAACTCCTTAGTGATGATATCTTGGATCTCTAAATCAGGATAGAAAATATCCATACAATCCAAGAATCCCTTCAGAGCAAGACCTTCCCTCCGGATTTGATCATTGTCCCTATAAAAGAAATAGGAATTCAAAAATATGCAGCAAGGTGGAGGGGGCTATCCAACCTCCCTTTTGACTTTGAATCAACGACATCAACAAAATATTTGTAAGACGCTTCCACATCTTTGAAAATACTCATGATCTCCTTTCTTGCATCTTGCAATTCACTGTATACAAATCTCATAGCCGGTCTCCTATCTCCATCAACAATTCGCAGAACATGTACCAATGGAGAAAAGATCTTCAAGGTCAAAGAGACTTGAGTCCAAAATGAAGGACTCAGAACTATGGCTGATGCCATTTCCCCCTTCTTCGTCTTGTACCATTTACACGCTCTCCATTCATCAGAAGAAAACATAAGCCTCAACTTGTCCTTCTTGTCCATCACTGATTGCAAGGTGAGATACGTGGTAGCAAATCTTGTTGTTCCTGGCCTCACTATCTCCCCCTTTTGCGTAAATTGTCTCATCAAACTCAATGTTTTTGCATGACTGTATATGAAGACAGTTAATGTCCTTGCCTTTGTAATGACAGTTTTCACCTTGGACTCTTTACCGATCTCCTCAAGCATAAGATCGATGCAATGTGCCGCACACGAACTCCAAAAGATCCGTGGGTACTTGATTCTCAAAATTCTGCCAGCAGCCATATTTGCAGATGCATTGTCTGTCACTACTTGGACTACATTGTCGGGCCCAACTTCCTCAATAAACTTATCCACTAAGGAAGCAATGTAGTCGGCAATATGAGAATCTGCAGACGAGTCAATTGACTTCAGAAAACTGGTCCCAAGCTCACAGTTGACGCAGATGTTCATGATGCTCCTTTCTCTCCTATTATCCAAGCATCTGTCATAATGGAACATCCAGAACTCTTCCAAGAATTACGATGCCCTTGCAAGAACTCATGTGTTTCCTTAACCCGTTCCTTCAAAAGTGTTTCTGTGAGCTCATAGTATGTTGGAGGCTTGTACGATCTTCCATACTGCCCAATTGCTTCGCACATTCGAAGAAAGGAGTCACTTTTGACAACATTGAAAGCGATGTCATTATCATAGAAATACTTTGCCACGAATGAATTCACACGTGCGCGTTCCTCCTTAGAAAATGCATCTTTAATTGTTGATTGGCGAAGACTCTCCGCTGGCATATCATCTGTAGAAGTTCGAGGCCTTTTCCCATCCCTCTCCTCTTCAGTCAAGGGTTGATTAATCTTGATAGAGACATCCCCTTGAATGGCTTTCATCCTCGCAGTCTTCTCATTCTTCTTTACTTTAATTCCCTCCATGTTATTCTTAATTTCATTCTTCACCTCAGGAGTCACCTTGGGACAAGATGATGTATTGCCTTTAATATGTGCCAAATGTTGCTTCATGCGATTAATCCCTCCGGTGACACCCTTTCCACATAATCGGCAAGTAACCATGCTAGGGGTACTTGGATTAGCTAGAAAAGCATACTTCCATTCCGGATCATTGGAACTAGGAGGAATAAAAAACTCCATTGTATCGCTCCTATGAGTAGGAGGCTCACTTCCGGTTCCAGGCGTAGGAGAAAAACCACTGTTAGATGGTAGTCTGGAGGCCATAGTTGCCTAACATTCAATCATAATTAGAAAACATCATCAACAAAGTGTTAAATGATTTAATAAATTGAATTAGTATAGAATCAAAAAATTCTAGAAGCAATGATAATTGCTAAAGACGCGTATTTGGAGATACTAGTATATCTTGGACTCAAATGTAGATGCTAGTACATGGTGTCAAATATGAACTCCCAATAGTAATAAGGCAATCTGAGCTATAAAAACAAAGAATGGGGGATTGCATCGACAAGAGAAATAGCTAGTTGCTTAAGAGGGTAAATGAGCATCTTTTCTCGAGCTATACCTTTGCTTGGGTCATAAATGTATGATAATGTAAATCTAAAACACAATAAAGTAATGTATATAGAGTTTGTATCATTGTAAAATGGGCATATGAACTTCATATAACCACATGGTAACCAGTCATCTCCCAACCACTCCCAAGTGTCCCCTTTTGATCTGGCACTACATCATCCAGCAAAAGTGACGAGCAGTGAGAACTCATCCATCATGGCATCAAAAGGGTGCTATAAACCTCGGTCTCAAAATCCCATCCTAAAATATTTTTAAGAAAAAAAGCATTCACTGCTAAGAAAAAAAGCATTATATCATTTGTATGGTAACCATAGTGCTACACTGCTACATTAAAAATAGTCAAGAAAAACTTGTTGTCGATGGTCAACAACCGAGAAATCCTCAAAATTATAGAAAGAGGGCATAGGGTTACCTTTGAATGGTCACGAGCACGACACGAGTAGGAGGCGGAGGAACTCTGAGAGGAGATGGTGGCCGAGGAGCCTCGTAAGGAGAAGCTCGAGGCGATGAAGCCTCGAATAGAGGAGGATCTGGAGGATAAGAACTCTCGCACGGAGGCGGAAGGCTTGAGGGCGGCGATGGAGGTAGCTGAGGGGCAGGCGGAGCCGTGGAGGTGTTGGGAGCCACTGGAGTCTGGAGAGGGAGGTCGCGAGTTTGCCAAACCCTATCGGGGCGCAGATATTTGATTTTGTCGAAAGGCCCGAAACCCTATCGAAGCAAATTAGGGATTTCGATACAGATCCATATACCTGATAGTATCTCGATGCGGACGCACGGTCCGCATATGCGGCCGAGTAACCCACATATGCGGACCGCATATGCGGAAGAGGCGCATAACGCCGGGCTTCAGGAAATCGGCATGCCCGAGGGTCCGCACGCGTATATGCTGCCGCACAAACCGATTTCGTGAACACTGCCCTCAGGTCCTCAATAATACCCTGGTCGGGCAGCTCCGTGCAATGACTCAGGTGCTCATAGAGTGCTTTGACGGAGAGTTTCAGTCCATTCCATTCGAAGTGGTCCCCAACCACGGCACGGGAATCCTGGAAAATTTCAGACGGCGTAGGCAGAACAGATCGCAAAGCCAAGAAGTCTTCCGATCTTTGGCCCGGAAGATTATTGACAAACAGAGGAGCCCAAGTGCCGGTTCCCCCCACCTGGTTCAGCGTCCCACCACGATCATCCGCCAAGGCATACAATCGCGGGAACCTCGAGCACATCCTTCCCTCTCCCGTCCAATCATCTTCCCAAAAACGTAACACGCTCCCATCGCCCACCTTCGGAATCAAGAATTGAGTGAGGGACGGAAGAACTGATCGAATACCTGCCCACAACGGAGATTCCCACCGTAGCCTCCCTGCCTCCAAAACCCCACGCACCCCATAGATCTTGCGAAGAAGGTGAGTGACCAACGATGAAGAGGGGCCCCAGATCCGAGCCACCCATTTACCCAGCAATGCCTTGTTCATTAAGGCAACATCCCGAACTCCTAGTCCACTGTCCCTCTTCCTCTTCGTGACCTCCTTCCATCCAACAAGATGGAGCCCCGCCCGATGTTGCTTGCCGTCAGACCAAAGAAAGTCCTTCATCATTGCTTCAATTTTCTTTCGTACCCCCACAGGAAGAATACGCGTAGCAAAAAAGAAGAGCGAAATCGCAGAAAGAACGTGCTTTAACAGAACAAGCTTGCCCCCCTGGATAGATTGGAAGCCTTCCAACCCGCCATCTTCTGTTCCATCTTCTGAAGCACAATATCCCAATTAGATTTCTTCAACTTCCCATCTGTTAATGGCAATCCCAAATAAGTCAACGACAGCGACCCCAGGTAGCAGCGCGTAATGGCAGCCACCTCCTCTCGCTCTCTGTCAGTCATCCTGAAAGTTACCACCTGGGACTTCACATTGTTTGCTACTAACCCCGAGAGCTCGCCAAAGATATCAATCAGTAACGTCGCGTTCGACCTATGTTCATCTGAACCCCCAAGCAGGATCAATGTGTCATCCGCATACTGAAGTACTGGTATAGATAAATCGTCCATACGGAAACCAACGCACAAGTCACACTCCTCCGCTTGCCTGAATAAAACGGCTAGGGCATCAACAACTAACACAAAAAGCATCGGAGCAAGGGGGGCCCTGCCTCACCCCCCGCTACGGTTGGAACGGACCATATGGTCTGAGATCTCGCGAAATTTCGCCGAAATTTCGACGAAATTTCGGTTTCGATGGGTATCGGGTATCGAAACCATACTGTATATCGATTTCCCCTATTTCGGTCGAAATATCGCGAGATATCGCCGATATCTCGGCCCATTTCGATATCTCGGCCGACACATGGAATCTTTGAATAGAAAAATTAGGCAAAAGTCGATATTTGCCGAAATATTGGTCGAAACATCCCCATTTCGACCGACTGCGTGCAGAGGCTGCTCTCCTTCATCTTCAAGACCTTCTTCCTTTGAGGTAAGCCAAATTATGATAAATCTTCTTCAAATTCAATTATTTTTTTAGGGTTTTCACTGTTAGGTTGTTCATATAGCTAGGCATGGTGTTTAATTTGAGAGATTTCCCCCCAAATAGGTATAAATTTGGAGTAGAAATTTGGGGCTTTTGTGTTTTTTTGCACAATAGTGCTAGCAATGATCATTGTATCACAGATCTGAAGTTAACATGAACTAAAACATTGTTGGAGATTATTTTCTTGGATATATTGTAGAAGAAATTGGGGCTTTTGAAGTTTAATGTGGAACGATAATGAGTTGTGGTTTTATATATTCGGATCCTGTGGTTTGGAAGTATAAATCATAGTCTGGAAATTATTTTGGATTAATAAAAATTAAAAATATAGAAAATCCGAAAATGATTTGTTAAATATTTACGTTTTTGTTCATATTTTGTGTCAATAATGTAGTCTTTCATGAAATTGGTCCCCTAATTTGTAGATCTAAGATCCTAATGTATAGATCCAAGGTTTTTTTCCTGTAAATAAGAAAAGCAGGTGTTGGAAAAATTAAATATATAATAATTCCGTAATTAAAAAAATAAAATAATTTGCATATTCATAAGCAGTTGCGTTGTAATGCCAACTTAATTTTGTTCTTGATTTTCTTCGCAGATTTCGACGTTCATACATGGCACATTCTGCGACATTCTGGTTTCGGTTCCGGTTCTTCATTTGGATATTCACCATGGCACATTCTGCTTCTGGTTCTGGATCTGACAGTTCTGATGATCAGATGGAAGAATTCAGTGGGGACATTGGCTGGAGGTATGCGTCCACTCCTGATGGAAATAAGGCGAAGCCGCAATGCAATTTCTGTGGGAAGAAGTTGGGAGGAGGTGGGATCACAAGGATGAAGCAACATCTTGTTGGCAACAACAAGAATGTTGCCAAGTGCACGCGTTGTCCCAAAGATGTGAGGGACAAGGTCAAGGCGAGCTTGGACGGAAAGAAGGAAAAGGAGACGGAGAGAGTTAGAAGGGAAGAACAAATGAAGGAGTTCATGTTCGAGAAAGAATTCAACGTCATTTCTGATTCAGATGACGATGATTTTGTGTACCCCGCCGACATTCAGACTGCATCAGAGAGGAGGGCATACAGAAGGGCTACACAAGAATCATTGAGGAGCGAGTTCGAGAGGAGAGAACTCGGTGGTGCACGGGGCGGCTTCTATGGTGCAGGTGGGAGTGGGAGTGGTTCTGGAGGCGCACCAGTACCACCACCCACTAAGAAACACAAGGGGAAGGGAATTGAGCCCTTCTTGACGAGGAGCGGATCCATGCAATACAAGGCAAGCAAGGATCCGAGGCAGAAAACAGTGAAGGGAATGTTCACCAATGCACGAGAAAGGGTAGGAAAAACCATCAGCAAGCTCTTCTTTGGGGAGAGCATTCCTGCCAACATTGCAAGCGGGCCATTCTTGCAGCATGCCGTTGATGAGATCGCTGCAGCGGGAACGGGAGTGAAGGCTTCTACATCCTACGAGATCATGAACAAATATCTTGGGATGGAGAAAGAGGAGATGAATGAGTACATCACCGAGTTGAGGAGGAGATGGCCAGAGTAAGGGGTGACATTGATGTGCGATGGGTGGACGAGCTACACAAGGAAGCAGATCATCAACTTCCTTGTTTATTGCGATGGGAAGACAATTTTCTTGAAATCTGTTGATGCATCTGAGCATGTGAAGGACCACAAGTACCTTCTGAAGTTGATGAAGGACGTTATAAAGGAGGTTGGGAAAGAGCACATTGTGCAAATTGTGACAGATAACGGCAACAACTTCAAGAAGGCTGGTGAAACAATTATGAAGTCCAGCAGCTACGGAATTTTCTGGACATCGTGTGCTGCGCATTGCATTGACTTGATCCTTAAAGATTTCAGCAAGAGGAAGCTCGTCTCAAGGGTGGTGGAGAAAGCACGAATGATCACCACATTCATCTACAACCACAGCAAAGTGTTGGCACTAATGAGGCGGATGTGCAATGGGGAGTTGGTGAGGCCTGGCATCACACGCTTTGCAACCAATTTTATAGCGTTGCAAAGCCTCAAGCAACATAAGACGGGTTTGAAAACCATGTGTTGCCAGGGTGAGTGATTCGAGATACCTGAAGCTCGGACTGAAGGAGGACGGATGGTGGAGATATTGATCAATGATATCTCCTTTTGGGATGACGTGACTCGGGTCACGAGGATCATGGATCCAGTGGTATCTGCATTGTGGATCGTGGATGGCGACAAGAAGTCCACCATGGGAGTCATCTACGAGGCAATGCGCTGCATGAGAGAGAAGGTCCGAGAAGCGGTTGGGAAGGGATCAAAAGCATGGTTGGACATCATAGACGAGCGATGGTCTAAGATGCTCTCGCATCCTCTTCACAAGGCCGGTATGTATTATGTAAAAAAGGTTTTTTTTTCAATCATTTAAATTTTTATAGTTGGATATCATAAATGAGCTTGTTCGTGACTTTCTGTGCAGCTTATTACTTCAATCCTAAGTACCACTACAAGAATGGACTTGGTACAAATGGTGACCTTCTCTCAGCCGTATAGATTGTGGTGGAGAAGCTCGTCAAGGACGAGAAGTTACAGATCATGTGCATGAATGAGGTACTAATATCCTCAATTTCTACCTATATTTTGACATTTGAGTCACAAGATATTTGGGTTGAACCTATTTGTGCGTTGTGCAGGTTAAGTATTACCGAGATGCATTGGGTTCCTTTGGTCGGATTACTGCGGTCAACGGTCGTGGCAATACTCTTCCTGGTAGGGACGGAGGCAAATAAACCCATTACTTGTGTTGATTTTGTGTACATTTATTTGTACTTATGATTTCTGTCTTTTCCTTTTTTTTGCAGCCGAATGGTGGATGTTATACGGGATGGAAGCTCCCAACCTTCGAAGTGTGGCAGTGAAAATGTTGTCTCAAACCGCATCTGCTGGCGGTTGTGAGAGGAACTAGAGCACGTTCAATTTGATACATTCGAAGAGAAGGAACAGGTTGGGAGAAAAGAAACTAAATGACCTTGTCTTCGTGCATTACAACTTGAGGCTGAAATTGAAGCATGCAACGGAGGGACATGACAAAGATGACTATACGGACCCTATTGACCTTGCATACATTTTCAAGATGCACGATGACGATGCTGATGAGGACGTTCTCCAGAGGTGGATGGATTCCAATGGTGCCCCAGTTCTCGATCAGCCAGGTGGAAGACCGAATGAGAACATCAGCCAGCAAATGGGAGCAGACGTTGGTGACTTTTTGGCCAGATCCGGGCGGATTACAGACCCTGTTGGAGGGTTGGAGGGCGAGATTGATGCAGCTGTTGATGAAATTCTCTCCAGTAGCTCCAAATCCAAGTCACAATCAAAGGATGACAGTGGAGATGATGATCAGTTCTTCCAGAAGACGACGGAATGCACCGAATCATCCTCCAAGCCAGCAGTTCACGCAATTCGTCAGGAGCCGAATTTTTAAAGCGGTGGAGAGTTGATGCAGCGTGACCCAAATTATAGGGCCACATTTATTTAATAATTAGTAGTCAGTTTTATTTACGTTTTTAGTGGTCGAAATTGTTTAATAATTGAGATCGCATGTGATCTCAATGTTTATTTCGTAGATTTTAATTTGAATTTGGGTCAATTAATTAGTAGAGTCAGTTTAGGAAAGTTGGTTGTCAATTTAAATTAGTTTACTATTTTTGTAAACCCATCTCTCCTATATAAAGAGAGGGTAGCCCATTGTTTTTAGTCAGTCAAGTATTATTAAAAAGTTGAGATTTTATCTCTATCTCCCTCTCTATTTTCTCTCCTCCCTCCTCGTGATCTTCACGTTCTTCCCTTCAACCCCGCGCATTCCGGCGTGTTCTTCTCCTCAACCCATCTCGTTCTTCTACCAAATATCCACTATAAAAAAATATTATTTATCGTCGACACCGATTTTCAATCCGCATCAATTGGTATCAGAGCATGGAAATCGAATCGTTTTCACGATTCGACGATCCCGTCGCGTATTGGAGGATGCAATTTGATCTAAGTCATCTCAACCACAACTCGTCGTCTCGCAAGCGTTCAAGGAAGCTCAAGAAACGCATTGAATCAAGCATCAAAGTCCAAGCATGGTTGGACACACAAATCGAGGAAGATTCGCTCATGAACGATTTATTTGATACAACTATTGTGCAAGAAGAAAAGGAGGACCATGGGCCCATCTTCGACGAAGGTCCTATGGGAGAAAAATACGAAAATCTCGATCTTTTTGCAATCGATGTTGCTGTCCAGAACGCTTCAGATCCGCCGCCTTCACCGATAACAGCCCCGATGTCCGCCTCAGGCCAAGCGCAGCCCAACGACGGCAAGCCCGCACCCCTGGGGCCCCGTCGCACCCCGCCACCGATTCCTCCAGCACCCCAGTGCGTGGTTGCCCTCCTGCGGCGCCCCTAGCCACCGCCTTCCCCAGGACCCCTCCTCCTCCTCCCTCCGTTCCCGCGGCCCTCGGCCACCATCCTACCGCCTTCTCCCCTCCCCACGGCCCCTCTCCAGCCCACTGCCGCCGCACCCCACCCCAGCATTCCCATCGCCAATCCGCCGCCTTCTTTCCCCATCTCGCCTCGCCTTCTCCACCGTGCTGCCCCTCCCCTCAGCCTTCTTCTCTCCCTCCACGCAACACCGCGCCACTCGCCTCCTCCCAAACCCCAACCCTCTGCTCGCCGCCACCGCAATTCTCCTCCTCTCGCACCGCCCTCCCTCTCCCTGGCCAAACGCCTTCCCCGTCGCCTCCTTAACCCGCGTCTCTCTCCAACCCTCGTTCACCAAATCGGCGCCGCCCGGCCTCGCCCTACTGCCACGCCTTTCCATCGCCCCTGCGGTGACCCCCCTCTGTCCCCACGCCTCTCCAACGCCGCAGCGCCTCCCGCATCCAATCAGCGCCGCCAACTCGCCGTCGCCGCCAGCATGTCGGAGAAGCGATGCCACCCTCCTGCGCATGAAAAGAAGGCCCCAACCCTAATGGGACCGAAATCGACGGTACCCATATCCCTGGAAAAATGGGATTGGAAAACAAAAGGGGGAAATTGCAGAAATAAATCCACTAAAATCTCTATTTACAGACAGGTCCAAGGCAATATGAAGGAAAAGAAGAATGAAGGGGTGCGAAAGTTGCGCCCACACCCCTGGAGGCGGAATTATTTTAAAAAGAGGGCTATAATTAGGAAATCAGGGGATCTTCCTTATCCAAATAGGAATAGAGCCTTGGGTTTTCCCTATATAAGGACCCCATGGCTTCATTCCTTAGCCACATCTCCTCTTCTCCTCTCCTTGTGCCATTGCTTTATTATGGCTTCTCCAAGGACCATATTCTCCGTGCCACACCAATTTTTTGAGCATCATGGGAAGGAGTCAACAATCGAGACTCCGCCGCCGTACGCACCGCATATGTTCTTCAACCACGACAGCCGCGCCTTTCCCGCCCGCACATGGATCCCGCCGTTCGCTCCACATCAGTTCTTCCAGAAGACGACGGAATGCACCGAATCATCCTCCAAGCCAGCAGTTCACGCAATTCGTCAGGAGCCGAATTTTTAAAGCGGTGGAGAGTTGATGCAGCGTGACCCAAATTATAGGGCCACATTTATTTAATAATTAGTAGTCAGTTTTATTTACGTTTTTAGTGGTCGAAATTGTTTAATAATTGAGATCGCATGTGATCTCAACGTTTATTTCGTAGATTTTAATTTGAATTTGGGTCAATTAATTAGTAGAGTCAGTTTAGGCAAGTTGGTTGTCAATTTAAATTAGTTTACTATTTTTGTAAACCCATCTCTCCTATATAAAGAGAGGGCAGCCCATTGTTTTTAGTCAGTCAAGTATTATTAAAAAGTTGAGATTTTATCTCTATCTCCCTCTCTATTTTCTCTCCTCCCTCCTCGTGATCTTCACGTTCTTCCCTTCAACCCTGCGCATTCCGGCGTGTTCTTCTCCTCAACCCATCTCGTTCTTCTACCAAATATCCACTATAAAAAAATATTATTTATCGTCGACGCCGATTTTCAATCCGCATCATTGGTCGTGCTGGACCTGGTGGTAGTGGGGAGTCAAACTCAGGTGGGTCAGGAGGGAGTGGTCGTGGACCACAAGCTACCAGACTTGAGGAAGGCCTACAAGCAGGACGTGAGTATATGGAGAGACAACGGAACACACACGGACAATTTGTTCCAAGTCCGAGTCCAGGGCCTACGGATTACGAGTACGGTCGAGGCCAGCGTACAACCGACAACTACATGGAAGATTTGACATCATCTGTAGGTTCTTTGAGCTTCATGGATATCGACAGCCCATATCGCGGAGGAGCACAAAGTCCTTTAGGCGGATATGGATCGTCGCACGATGAGAGATCATTTGGCGTCTTCCCGGAATACTTTCAAGCTCCTCCTCCAGGACCTCCTCCTCCTCCTCCTCAGTACGCACCTCCAGCATATTCATATGGTTACAGTGGATATGGGGGATACAGTAGCGGAGACAACTACCAAAGTAGCCAACCTGAGCAGAGCCAGGGCAGTTTCTTTGGGGGTGACAGCTACGGTTTCTTCCCTGACTACTACACGGCAGTTCCTCCTCCTCCTCCGCAGAGATCTTCTCCTACTTCGTCGTCGTCGTCCCGAGGATCTCAGGGCAGTAGTTCGCAGCAGCCTCGTCGTGCCACTCGTGGTACCGGATCCAGTGCTGCTTATCCTCGACTCGGGATGCTCATAGGCATCGATGACCACCAGTACAAGCAGTATGTCATGGATTACAAGGCCATGTACTCGTACATGACATGGGAGAACTACTGGGAGTTTATAGAATCTGCGATGCGCTATGAGAGACAGCAAGGAAGGGGGGGGGCATTCAGATCCACCACGAAACTCATGGTTCTGAACAAAACATGTCACCAGGGCAGGTACTATATTTTAATCTTTACTCTCTTTTATTGCATTTATCAGAAATATGCATGTTCTTAATAATTTTAACTTGTTGTAAGTTGTATTGTATTTGTAAGACTAGACTATTACTCTTTTTTATTATGTATTAACAATGTTACAACTTACAACCATGGTTTCAACTTTTATATGTTAACTGTCTTATGAGATTTCGGTCGAGATAGGTTGTCATATAGGGGTGGAGATCCTCAATTGCAATGATATGGATAAAATATGGGTCATTTCGACCCCATATCGATCGAGACATGTTGCTTGGGTTCCAACAATTTGTCCACCGATATGACCGATATGGCCGATATGACCGATATGTCTATATATAGGGTATAGATGACCAATATGTGTGAAATAAATGTGTATTTGTATGTTATTTACTGTTCTAATAACTTGGAATATCGAAATTTTCAATAAAATTGGAAAAAAATCGGGTTTTTTAGCCTTTTCCGACGTTTCCACCGAAATCGTCGAAATTTCCCGAAATTTCAGCGAAATTTCGGTATTGGACCTTACCGAAACGAGATCGAAATCGAAATTTCGAACCTTGCGGACCACCCTCCGACGCACCATTAACCAAAACAGAGAATGAAGCCGTCGTGACACATCTCTTTGTCCACCCAATCCACACCTCCGGGAAGCCCCTTCTCCTCAAAGATGCCCACATGAAATTCCAATCCACACAGTCGTAAGCCTTAGAGAAGTCAGTCTTCCAAAGGGCCCCTTTCGCCTTCAACCTCCTCCAATGCGAACAAATTTCCGATGCCATCACTAAGCCATTCGTCATTTGTCTCCCCGGGATGAATGTACTCTGGCCCTGTAGGACGACCGAATCTATGACCATCTTGAGGCGGTTCGCCAACGTCTTCGCAACAATAAGATATAAGGCATTAGATAGCGCGATCGGGGGGTTAATAATGATATCAGTTGGGAACTCCTTCGGCAGTAAAAATAAAAAGGCCCTGTTTATCTTATCAAACCCCCTGTTGCCTTCCGCAAATTCCTTCATCAAATCAACGAGCTCTCCTTTCAAAATGTCTCAGAATTCTTTATAGAAGAAAATAGGGAAACCATCAGGGCCCGGAGCCCCATCCGCATTCAGACTCCACACGACACACCTGACCTCAACCTCCGTGAAAGGTATCACTAGCACCTCCGCTTGTGAGATGCTTAAGCACCTCGCCCCTCTTCCCAACTAACCCCATCCGCCACTCTGCCGCTACCTGCAAAGATCAATATAATGGTCCCGAATCGCACTACCGATGCTCGCCTCTCCAGTCACACGCCTATCCCCCACCTGGATATCATGGATGAAATTCCTCCTGCACCTCCCCGAGGCCATACTGTGGAAGAAGCACGTATTGGCATCCCCCATGCCTGCGCTGTCTAGACCTTTGTCTCCACTCGATCTCCTCTTTCCGATCTTCCAGCAAGATCTCCTTCAAAAGCTTCATCCTCTCTTCCATCTCCTCCGGATCCAGACCCCGCTCGTCATCCAACCCATCCTAGCATGACACGCCAGTCTGAGCATCCCCTCTCTTCTGCCTTCGTCGACTCCGAACATCCCTCCCAAAGCATGAGAGGTGAGACCGTAACAAAGCCAACTTCCCAAAGAAATGCCCAACCGCCGAACCCCTCGGATTCCAAGACCTCCAACGACCCATCACATCGTCCCGGAACCCATCCTCCAACAACCAACTTCTCTCAAAGCGAAAAGGAATTTATGCCTAACCTCCTCCCCTGACGACCAAAGTATGGGAGTGTGATCGGAGTGCGCCCGAGGCAACGCCCACGCCCTCGAGAAAGGGAAGGTTTCCACCCCCTCATTCGACACCAAGAATCTATCTAATCTTCAACGGGATCTCGCATTGCGCCAAGTGTAGGAACAACCCGCCGCATCAACAGTTTGAAGGCTTAAGTTATGGATGGCTCTCCGCAAACCCTCCGAGGCCATGTCTCTGCCGCTGCCCTGATGGGGTCGGTCCACGGGGAACGGAGTTGTATTCAGATTGCCTCCCACGAGCCAAATGTCATCCAGACATTCCGACCCGATAGCCTCCAGCTCAGCGGCTAACGACCCCTGCTCCTGATTCGTGGGACCATAAACGTTTGTTACAAGAATGCCAAGCCCATCCTTCCGCCTCCTAAGCCGTACAGAAAGGGAAGACTGCATATGGGACTCTGAGACCAGATCATACACATCCGCCTTCCACCCCGTCAGCAGCCCCTCGGAAGCACCAGAAGCCTCCAGATCTGCCAATCCGAATCTACCACCGCTATCGAGCACCCCTCGCAGCTGCGTCGCACCACTAGAGGCCTTCGTCTCCTGAAGAAGGAAGACCTCGGCCAGCGAATCGTCCACCATGTTCCTGATCGCCAGTCTCTTATCGGGCCGACTAGTACCCCGCACATTCCAGGAGAGCACCTTCATTTGGGACACCGATTACCCATCACCTTTGGTGGAACCACCCCCAACTGCTCCGCCACCGATCTATCCAGAATGCTGAATCTATTCGCCAACCGAGACGAAGCAAGACCACAAGGATCAATCTCCCGTGCTCCATCATCTTCGAGAGCCCGTGCTCGCGAAGTTGCACGGCGTATCTTCCGCCTCAGCGGTCGCGGCAAGACCCGCCTTGAGTAGCAAGCCCCAAAGCGCGACCGTGCCTCCGGGACGATCATCACCTCGCCCTCGTTCGATCCCATATTCTGCCGCGAGTCGGCCTCAATGCCCCCGGGTTCCCTAATCAGAGCATCAGAGAATCCCTTGACATGTACAGGCGGAGATGAGGGCCCCGCACCGGTTTGTTCAACGACACCTGCCACCTGGTTAGCAGCCCCCGCCATATTGGCGACACACAACTTTCCGCAAGTCCGAACCTCGAAGCCTTACAGATAGCACTTGAGGGAGACGATCTAACATCCACTAGAATGGGCTGCTTGGTAGTCCCTGCAGGACCGGATCTGAGAAGAGGTGAAACCTCCGGAACCCGAATCTCCATAGACCCGCCACTCTCCATAACCGGGTCCTCCCGATTAACAGGCAGGCCGGACCCCTCCAGCACGACACGTGGGGTCCCCTCCCGCATAAGGCAGTCAAAAGCGCCAATCGGATCACTCGTAACTCCCGCCCTTGGAAGAGGAGGAGCCGTTATCCCCCTGCCGCCTGAGAAACGAAATGTCCCAAATTGAATTATTTGCGGGGGACGTGCCGTCCCCTCCGAAACTGCCCTAAGGACGCCGGATAGACCGTTGGACTTCCCGGACAACCGCACGGAGTTGAGTGGAGAAACAGTCTTGGCCGTCATCAGAGAAAGACAAGGCGCACCCCCCGGAACAAGCGCCTTGCCGACAACATCTACACGAGCCCACCACTAGGCCCGATCAAGAGACCTCGGTCTCGCCAAACCCCTCCCGAGGTGTAGGATGTCATCCCTGCGCCTGGAACTGCCCAAGGAACAGAGCTCCACAAAACATGATCTCCCAAGCAGACCGATCTTCCAGCGACCCAATTTCGAGGGGTAAAGGCCCCGAACCCGCAGGACAGGGTTAGGCGGCTCCCCGGAAAGAGTTCCACTAGACTCCAACTCCAGAACCTCGGCGATCCCCTTCAAAACGAGGCGGAGGTCCTTGAGGTTGCGCATCCGGAATGGAACGCCCTGGCGCAGATACGCTGAAGAGCCTTATCTCCGATAGTACCATCCCAAGGACGAAGCCGCCTCCATCGCATCCTAGAAATCCCCTCCCTAAACCATAGCAGCAACTCTTCTTCTTCAGCCTCCGAAAGTCCCCTTGCCAGCACTCTCCAAGGCGAAAGCTCCATAATATCACCCCCGAAACCACCTTTAGAAATTGCTCCAACTTCGGAGGAGGCCAGAAATAAGGTCTTCGAGCCACCGCCCTCTCCGACCAGCAAACCCGACGAACGAGCGAAATCCAAACGCCCCGAGCAAACACGACCTCTGTGCCCCGATCCTCTGCAGAGGAAACACTGTATAGGCTCTCTGCAGGAGCGAGCCCAGTGACACATCGACCCACAACGGAAACAACCTCTCCTGAAGGGGTTATCTCGTCGGAGAACACGACCCGAGGACCCTCCATGTCGCCGCGGGGGTTTTCTCCTCCGGACCTCCACCCACTCCTTCGCACCTTCCATTGCCTTCTCTCCGCTCAAATGGAAGTAGAATGATAGTTAGGGCGTGCTCCGCATCGGAATTTTCATGGAATAATTGAAGGCTCCTATAATGGCAAAGGACTATACTAGACATATGAGGTGCATTATATTGAGATTTCTAAAGATAGATGGTATCACATGAAGAATTTATCCGTGCTTGTTCCGATAAAGAGATCAGATTGACAATTATTATCTATCTCAATCCTCACTTTCATTTTAGGAGATGCATCATTGTGAAACTGAGGTTTATGTTAAATTAGGCGCATAATTGGGAAGTGGATGCAATTTTCATTTGGTAGGATCGATCCGAAGAGTGCGGGCTAGGGGTTCCTTTCTAAGGCTCATGAGTCCAACAACTGACCCATGGTTCACAGACTCACAGTGGTAGAGTTAGCATGGGAGATAGGGGGTAGAGGTAATCGAGGCTTTACTTTCATCTATATACTTTCGAGATCTGGAGGGTGATGATGAATGAGTGCTGTTGAGAGTTATCTTATCTTATCTTTTCCTATTTTTATGTATTTTCTTTTTTTCGTCTCTACTATGTAATTTGCCTGTTTCTCCTCTTTATATAATAAAACCTTAAGGGTGCGTTTGGTACGCGAGTTAGGGTGGGTTAAACTGGTAGAGGGTAACCCGTTTTTGTGTTTTGGTGTTTGGATAGAGGGTTAAATTGGGGGTGGGTTTGAAGTGGGTTTGTTGTGATATGATTGTATTGAAGTTTGAAAAAGTGAGTAGTTATTGTGATTTGATTGCATTAAAGTTTGGAAAAGTGAGTAGAAGTGGAGTAGTTTATAATTTTTATATGATATGATGGTATAATATTATTCGTTGATGGAATTGATGATGGAGAATATATTTATTTAATTTTTTAAAAAGATAAAAAATGGAGCCCACCTAGGAAAGAGAAGGGGTGGGTTAGGGGAGTTTACCCCACCATCCGAACGCCTCCTCAGGCTTCGTTACCAAGCAATTCATTATTCTCATTCCACATGGTATCAGAGTGACGGTCCTATACCAGAGCTTCGGTACTCCCGCACCCTAATCCTCGCTCGCTTTCTTTTTCTCTCTTTTCTCAACCCACCACTACTGTTGTCAGGTGTCCCTTAACTCCCAAACATCGCCAAGCGCTGCCGTCGAGGATCCCTCAACTCCCCAACGTCGCTGCTGGTACTCCAGCAGGGGGCTTTCGACTCCCTTGCACTACTGCCGGTGCTCCATGTCAGAGGGCCCCTTCTTCCTCCTTTGCTACCGTCAGCCACCATGAGGGTCGTTTGCGACACCTCCTACCGTGAATATGACCCTTGACAACAACGTTTGTAGCCGACCGTGTGTTGCGTTATCTGATTTCATCAACGAATGGCCTGATTTTGGGTTATTTTTGGTAAAATTAGACCATGGTATTCTTCTTGCGCGCCCTAGAACAACCCTCGGTTGATGGGAACAATTGTATGAGTCTACACACAATTGATTCCCCGTATTATCGTGTAGACACATTTTGATTGGTCTACAACCCTAGATGAATTCTGTTTCGGCCCTCATATTATCATGTTAGAAATCAAGCATGATATTTTTCTTCTTTCAGTGCGCTCAAGGGCCCAACATCATGAAGATGGATGGGACTAATTACGAGTTATTGTCCATGCTTTTTATGACCCTGATGCAATGCAATAACAAGGAGCACATTTTGTCACGGTCAAAGTCGGCCAATAAGACCGGGCAAATGGTTTATGAAAGTAGGATGATGCGTACGCTTGTGTTTGGGTCTCCAGACTCTCACATCGTAGATTGCTAATGATATTTTACATTTGCTCATTGCCAAGTAATTGTGGGATATTCTTGCTACCATCTATGATCTGGCGAGGAATGGGACCGAATTCTTCAGTTACAGTTTGATATTTTCATGGCAAAAAAAATTGGTCATCCGATTCAAATCTTATATTCTTCGCTTCGTACATATGTTCGAGAAGCTACATAGTTTCATGCACATTATCATATCTACAGAGCAATGATGAGCGGAATGATCACCAAGACTCGGGTGAATATAATAGAACTAGGGTCGTTGCGACCCGGATCTCGGAGAATCAGCTCGATCAAGAAAAATATGAGGATCAGACCACCAATCAAAAAGATAAAAAATCAATCAACACAAAAATAGCGGTCCTGGCTATGCGATTAGCCTGATGTAGCACCCAGGGTCGGACTCAGGGAGCACGAATTGGCCTTGCGGCCTACGAAGTAGTCTAAGAGGAAAGGACAAGTATTTTTCGTGGTTTTTAATTATTTTTGTATTTTTTGGATTTTTAATAGTAAGGGAAAATAATAAAAGGTGAAAAACAAGCAAACACCACAAATTATTTAAACACTCTAAAATGCTCTAAAAATTCAAACAAAAATATTTTTATGTTTTTTTAGGTTTTTTAGTGTTTTTGGTGAATTTTTGAGATTTTTTTATTTTTTTATACAATTTTCTAAAAATCAAAGAAGACAAAAACAATGTGCTACTGTCCAGCCAGGCTTCAAAGACCCATGAAAAATATCAAATGGATCTTTCACAGCCTAGAAGTAATTTTTATGAAAAATAGCAACAATACGGAAAATTCAGGAAAAGAGTTTATTATTTTTGGAGTTTTCTATAATTTTTTAGAATTTTTATAAGTTTTTAATGGTTTTCAATTTTTAGGATTTTTATATGCCCAAAAATAACAAAAAAACATAGAAAATCAAGCACACCAAAACTAACAATTCTTAATTTTTTTAGAATTTTTAAAAGAGTTTTTATATTTTTTTATGATTTTTTAATCTGAACAGAAGCAAAAACAACAGTTTTTGAATTTTTAAAAATAACAAAAAGCCTAACAAATGTACCGAAAAATTAGGGAAATTTTTACACATTGGCAGGAGCCACGTATCCAAATTTCACGCAATTTGGGTTTAATTTGCTATTTTATTTAAATAAAACCAAGGTTCACAGTGCACAGGGACCTAAATGCAATAAAATCTACTTCCAGGGGCCAAACAATAACAAGCAAATAAAACCCAGGGCTCAAAGTGCAAAATGTCGAGCAAGTCACGCGCGGGGCATGTGTTTCAGGCACGGAGGGGTTTATGTGTATTTCCTATTTTAAAACAGTCAAACAATAACACACAGAAAACACAAGGGATAAGATGCAATTTAACCAAAACCTCACGTGTCGACGCACGCGGTCCACATATAGAAGGACTAAAATGCAAATGTCTGAAACATAAAGGTCCTCAATGCAAAATTACCAAAATAAAAACAACTGATTAAAATATTTACAGGACTTAGTATGAAATGCAAAAAACAGGAGGGGCCTAAGTATAAATTACCCCTTATTATCAGAGGGATGAGGGGGTGCCACGTGGATGATCTGACAGTGCTGGAGCAAGGGCACCCCTTCGTTGAAGCGAACGGTCCCGATCGAGTCTAAGGAAGATCTGACGGTGGCTGGCTCCTCGCAAGTAGACGCTCGAGATCAAAGCTGGGCGAGGTGGCACGATCGGACGGTTGAGGAAGACGCTCCAAGAACTCGACGCCGGTGAACTTCGACGGCCTACTGTGCGCGCTGAGGTCCTCCCCTGCTGCTGCTGAGATATGGAAAAGATCCGCCAAGGTGCTCCACAGCTAATGAGCCCCTCCGATGAGGCCGGGAAGCTCCGAGGAGCTCCAGCGACGAAGGCGGAGTTGGGCCTCTGTGCTCGAACGAGAAGTCCCTCAAATGGGTCGCATTGGCCTGCAAAGAAGCATCAGAAGCATCTCGGGTCGAGGGCAAATTGCCTCGACCCGGTTAGAGGTAAAATGGGTGGCTGGCGAGTCAAGATGGACGACCTCCGGCGAGGTGACGACGGAGGGAGGTCGAGTCTTGGTTCCTGGGCGAATCAAGGTGAATGCGTGGGTGGAGAACGTGAAGGAAAGTCTCGCGAAGATGTTGGTCGGGTCGGATGAACGGATTGATGATCGGAGCGAGCGGAATCGATCGACGGAGGTGACTGGGGTGATTTGGGCGTAATCAAAAATTCGAGAAAACTAGGAAGAATCGGGTCTACCTGGCGGATGCAATCGACTGGGGACGAGCTCGGCGAGCTCTGGGTCGTAGCCTCGAAGGGACGTCGATGCCCGAGGCTCGGGCGCACCTCGCGGCGGCGCACGACGGCAGATGTCGCCGGATCATTGGCGGAGGGCGTCCTCTCCTCTCTTCAACACTCGCCTCACTCAGCTGTCATTCTGGGGAGTCTAGGGAAGGTCCTGCGACGAAGGAGCAGCGCCAAAGATAGCGTGAATAGTGCGGCGGAGGTGGAGCTAAATAGTCCTGCAATTCCGAGAAGAAGGCGATGGGTCCGGCTTGGTGAAGCACGGACCCCTAGGAAAGGTGTTGGGCGAGGGTCTCGGATGCAGGGACTGTGAGTAGGACTCGGGGTTTAGGCGAATGGAGCTCGGGTCAGATGAGGAAAAATCCGAGAAATCGGGCCGGTTGCCCGATTCGAGGGGAAGAGGGTCCGCGGGGGAGAGTTGACTGGGGTCAACAATCCCTCGTGGACCAATCACAATTCAGCTTTTATTAAATCATTGAAAATTCGATAAAAAATATTAAATGATTTTATTTCGAAAAACTTAAAACATGAAAAATGTTTATTTATTTTCAAATTATTTTTTTGTGATTTTTATTTATTTTTTTGAAATATAATTTATGTATTTACATTATATTATTATATACAGGTATATACATGTATTTATTTTTGATTTTTTTAATGATTTATTTTTATACATTTATTCCAATTTTATATTTTATTTATTTATAGAATAAAATTTGGAATAAAAGGGTATTTTTATTTTATTTTTATTATTTATTTACATAGGTGAAATAAATACTTTTCTTTACATGTATACATGGTATATACACAAGGTGGCTTTTGGTTTTTATTTTATTTCTTTTTATTTTATTTTTGTTTTTCTAATTTTTATTTTATTTATTTACACCATGGAATAAGAAATGTGAAGATATTTTATTAGATTTTTATTAATTATTTACAAGGGAAAAATAAATAGATAGATTATTCTATATACATGGTCTATGTACAATAGTGACAGAATTTTATTTCTTTTTCTTTTTCTTTTATTTTTCCCATTTTAATTTTAGTTTTATATTTACAAATATGTACACATAAATAAACACATTTTTATTTTTTTATTTTTATTAAGAGGAAAATAATTTTATTTATATACATAGGTATATGTACACACATGAGCTTCCCTATCTCCCTCTACTTGGATTCTTTTGCGTTCAGGCTCATGATAAGCCCTCCCTTAGGATTAGGTCACTCAATATTTATTCTAAATATTTCCCTCTCTTTCTTGTGTTTCTTTATTCCTTTATTTTGGCACAAAAATCATGCTAATTATGCATATTTACAAGATGCATGTGTTTTGGCAATTTAGGATATTTACACATATTTACAATGTATTTTGCTTAAGTTTCTAGCTAAAATAAAGGAATAAAGGGTGATGAAGTGGGATTCATCAAGCAACAAATGTCGTACAGGAACATCATGATGGTTGGAGTTCTTCTGGCAGCCCTTGACACTGAGTACGGGGCACCACAATCCCAATGTCTCACGGGTGCATCTATACTTCCGATGGAGGAGGCTTACAACCGTCTAGGTAGGATCACAGTCCCATCCATTATCACTACACAGATCTCTTCAGCCATGGTCATATCCCACGACAAGGGAGATACTTGTTAGTTCAGAGGGTGTGGTGGCTGTGGAGAGAAGGTGGATGTCTGCGTGGTCCTTGCGCTTACTGGCATATGCCTGGTCATCCTGAGGAAATATGCTACATGAAGCGTGGATACCCTACGTCTGCTTGTGTGGTTGAGCATGTTGAACCTACTGCCACTTCCGCTCCTACAACAGATCATCAGTTGGATTATATTGCCGCCCGTCTGAGGGAGATGATGACTCATGTTATTGCCACAACTAGTACGCCTACTACTTCTTCAGATGTTGCAACTACTACCTGAACCTCTTCTAGCACCTTAGGTATATCCTATGCTCCTACCAATCGTCACAAGGCATATATGACAGAGTGGATCATGGATTCTGATACATCCCACTAGTTGTGTGGAGATAGGGCTTAGTTCGCTTTATATAGATCGGTTCATTCAGGTAGATCAATTGTCATTGCAGATGAGACTTATTCCCCTATTACAGGACAAATAGGAAGACTGGTTGATGCCGTCTATACGCCTGTAAAATCTGCTACATGCATCGGATTTTTCAATGAATTTATTATCTATTAGTGAAATCACTAAGGAATTACATTGTCATGCTGTTTTTGACCTTTCTTCTCTTGTGTTTCAGGACATACTCATGGGTAAGGTGATTGGATATGGCCGTGAGCAAGGGGGTCTCTACAGGATGGTTCATTATCCATATGTTGATGCTTCTTTAGATAATTTTCTCTATATATGTGGCATTCACGTTTTAGACATATTCCTCTACAGAAACCGTGTTATGTCGTCACATGTATCCTCTTGGTCCACATTCTGATGCTAGGCTTGTCAGCTTGGAAAGCATCAACAGTCTACTTAATCTAGTTTGTTAGAGTCGTAGTAGCAGTTGTTTATTTGAGTTAGTTTATTTTGACATTTGGGGTCCCGACATTGTTCTTGACCATGACCATCAGTGATACATGTTTTATCTTGCAGATGTGGATAATTTTTCCAGACTATCATGGAATTTTTTAAAAACAAGTCTGAGACCGTGCCTTTAATTTAATTATTCGTTAATAAAATAAGGAATATTTTCTGCTAATGTCAAGTATGTCCACTCTGACAATCCCTTGGACTTTTGTACTTTACATCTCTTTGAGTTCTTTAGATCTCTTGGCATTATATACCAAACTTCGTATGAGTACACTTCCCAACAGAACGACGTTGCTGAACATAAACACTATCATTTACTTGATGTGACTAGGATCCTCCTTATTTAGAGCCATGCTCCTCACTCTTTCTAGATAATGCGGTTCTCACTGCTTGTTACTTGGTGTATTGCATGCTGTCCTCTGTGTTAGAAGAAAAGATTCCTTTCTCAATTGCATTTCCCAAGAAGGATCTTTTCTCTCTTACATCTTGTGTCTTTGGCTCTACGACGTTCATTCATCATCTGGCTCCTAGTCATGGCAAGCTCTCACCTAGGCCGATATCCCTGGAGGAAACTAAAGCGGCCATGTGGGAGTTAAATGACGATGGATCCCCGGGCCCGGATGGCTTCTCCGCGGCATTCTTTCGCGATTTCTAGGAGATTGTGGGCGCGGATGTTTTTGAGGTCGTGACCGAGTTCTGCAATGGGAGTCAAGGGTTTGATCGGATTAATAGGGCCATCTTGCTGCTTATTCCTAAGTCCCCCGCGGCTGAGAGTATTGCGGATTTTCGTCCAATATCGATATCTATCGCCATCTATCTAATTGTGGCCAAGGTGTTGGCTCAGAGGCTTCCTCCGGTCCTTGGGTCGATTGTCTCTCCGATCCAGGCCACTTTTATTCGGGGAAGGCAAATCTCTGATTGCGTCGCGATGGCTTCTGAGTTGGTTGCGGATTGGAAGAGCTCTGGGAAGCAGGGGGGTGCTTTGGAAGATCGATTTTGCCAAAGCATATGACAGCCTTGAGTGGAGCTTTTTGTGGTCGGTCCTGAGAAGACGTGGTTTCCCTGAGCTTTGGATTTCATGGATGCGGCGATGCGTCACCACTGTGTCTTTCTCGGTCTTGATTAACAGTCGTTTGGAGGGGGGCTTTTTCCAGCCGAGGAGGGGGCTGCGCCAGGGGTGCCCCCTGGCTCCTCTCCTCTTTGTCGTGGCGGCCGATGTCTTGGCTCGTATGGCTGACCGAGTCATTGATGCCGGACTTTCGAAGGGCTTCTCTAAGGGGAACCTTTCTGTGCCCTTGATTCAATTTGCTGATGACACCATTTGCTTCATTGAGGGAGGCGCTTTTGAGGTCTCTGGCATGGCGATGACCCTTGATCTGTTTAGTGAGATGTCGGGTTTGGCTGTGAATGGGAGTAAATCCAAGGTTATTCCTTTTGGGATGACAGAGATGCCGGCGAGCGAGTGCGGCAGGATTCGCGGTTCTCCTCCGGGCGAGCTTTCTATTGACTACCTTGGTCTTCCGTTGGTGCTTTGAAGGGCCAGGCTTCAGGATTGGCTTCTGCTCGTCGAACGGGTGGAGGCGCGCCTTGCTGGGTGGCGTGCGGCCCTTCTGTCGAATGGGGGCAGGCTTGTTCTTCTCAAAGCAGTGCTTTCCTCTATCCCGGTGTTCTTGTCGAATCGTCGTATGCCGGTTGGGATCCGCAAGCGTATTGAGGGGTGTATGCGTAGGTTCCTGTGGGGAAGAAATGGGGAGTTGGGGGGTGGGATTCACCTTGTGGCGTGGGATGAGGTGTCCAGCGGGAAGCAGGAACGGGGGTTGGGCGTGAGGCGCTTGGAGCTTGTTAATGATGCCTTCTTTCTCAAGTGGGTGAACATGGTCTGGGGCCAGGGTGGGACCTTCTTTACGGATGTGCTGCGGGAGATCCATGGGGTGGGCAGTGCGGGGGAGGAGCAGGTGTTTGGTGCTGATACCCCATTTTGGCGTGGGGTGCTGGAGGTTTTTGCAAGGCATAGATCGTTATTTAAGCCGGTGCTGGGAAATGGGGACTTGTTTAGCTTCTGGAATGACAAGTGGTTGGGAGGGGATCCATTGAGTGTTCGATACCCGCGACTGTTTGCGCTGGCGGCTGACAAGGATGCCTCTGTCGCCTCTTGCTGGGCAGATGAGTGTTGGTGTCCGCGCTTTGTGGTGAGCTTCTCTGACCAAAGGCTTGACGACTTTCTTTCTCTTCTAGACGCCCTCAATGCTGCTGGTAGGCCTTCCGATGGGCGGGACCACTGGGAATGGAGGGACGACATCTTCTCGACGTGCAAGGCCTATGATGCGCTGGCTCTTCCTCTGCGGGGGCGCTCGGACTTATTGGTGAGGGATTGCTGGTTCTTCTGGGGGCTAAGGCTTCCCGAGCGCCTTGGATTTTTCTTATGGATTTTTCGCAGGAGAAGATTATTGACGAGAGATCGCTGCACGAAATTAATGGCCAGTGTTTCCAGCCTCTGTGGGCTCTGCGATTCGGCGGTGGAATCCTTAGAGCACTTATTCTTCGAATGCCCCACGGTAAGAGGGGTGTGTGAGGATTCTGTCTTGGATTGGGTGAATACAGATAGCATGGAGGCTTTCTGTGACTCCTTGGTTCGTAACGGGAACAGGGAAAGAAATGATCTTTTGCTGCCAGTGGCGAGACTTTGGGCGATTTGGCTTGGGCGAAATGAGGCCCTCTTCTCAAGCCAAAGATTCTACAAGGAGAACGTGATTATTCACAACGCGAGGCTGGTGGAGGAGTGAGGCGCGGTTTTAGAATCACCATTTTTTTTGGGCTTGGTGAAGGCTTTGTTGCCTCTTTGTACAGTTCTTTTCCTTATTGTTTTTGTACATTCGCTTTCTTTTCACTTTCTTTAATATATTGGGGTGAACACCGCTGAGTGTCTCCCCCTTTTTTTGTGACTTAAAAAATTATATTTTTGTGGGCTTCTTCGGGACCCAGAAGGGGTACCGATGTTTTGATCCTACTCGATGGAAGTACGTCACTGTGATGTCACCTTTTTTGAGTCAATTATGTATTTTTCTCCTACAGCTGATTGGCGACCCCGTCAGACTCTGAAGACGAGGTCTGCATGCTTCCTCCTAGGCCACTACTACCTTCAGCTCCCGCTCCACCATCTCTGCCACCTCCATCATCTCCACCATTTCCACCACCACTTTCTACTATGGTTACTTGTCCTCCCCACCTCCTTGTACTTTGGCTTAGTTTTTGTCACATTTTTACATTCGCAGGTCACCTTCTGGACCCCTTTCTCATGGGCCTTTGCCATCATCCTGTAGGCTGCATGCCCCAAGTATGAGCGCTTTGTTTCTACTGATGGCACTGTGATTTGTCTATACCAGATGCTACTTTACATGATGAGCATGTGCCTTCTCAGGAGGCTACTTTACAGGTTACAGATGGTATAAATGATCTTGATGCGTCCATTGCTTTACAATAGTGGAAGCATACACACACCACTTATCCTCTCATTGCTCAGGTTCATTTGGGGCGTCTCAGAGGATTTTGGGGGGTTTATCGTGGGTCTATCAGCTGTGGAGATCCTACAGACATATCATGAGACTATGCGAGGTATTTAGCGATTTCTATGCTATAAGGGAGGTGATGGCCATGCTATAGTCACGTGGTACTTGGAGCTTAGTTATTGTCCATCCAGGAGCTCCCATGGTTGGAAGCAAATGGGTTTTTATAGTGAAGCATCAAGTAGTTTACAACATTGATCTCTACAAGAGTATGCTTGTGGCTCGTGGGTTTACCCAGACTTATGGGGTGGACTATCATGATACACTCTCTCCTATGGTGTGCCATTATACCCTTCAGATTCTTTTTTCCATTGTAGTGATACGGGGTTGGTCCTTGTCCCAACTTGATGTGAATGCGTTTTTATATGGTGATGTACATGAGGAAGTCTACATGCAACGATTACTTGTGTTTGCTGCTGAGGGGGGATGCCAGAAGGCTCTAGCCAGACAACCATCCAGAGGTGTTGTTCAAGCTGAACATGATTGACATTTATGCTCCATCTCGAGGGAGAGTGTTGAGAGTTATCTTTTGATGTATTTTCTTTTCTTTCTGTCTCTACTATGTAATTTGTCCAACAGATTTTTCCTCTCTAGATAAGAGAACCCTGGGCCTCATTATTAGGGATTTCATTATTCTAATTCCATATTTTCCAATGGTCGCGAGTAAGTATCCAAGGGTATGTGTGAAAATACAAATTATGGAGGAGTCAGAATGTAATTATGAAGGTATATATAAACATGTGTGTAAAATTATCTTTCTGCTTATATTGAATCCTAGGCCATAAACTATTTTCTTCCATCCACAAGAAAGAAAGAGAACATGGAGCAGGAATATTTAGATGACAATTTCTATTAGATATCACTTATCACTGTCTCTGGAAATTTTATATTTTGAGAAAACATGTCTCTGATCTTCCTGAATAAAAGGTAGGTTAGTAAGATTGATTGTTGCAAATTTTATATTTCCTGAAATTAGCATGGTGGTTTGCATCTATTTTGGTGATAATGTTGAGATTTATTATGTGAAAACTGATTGGCTGAATACTAGTGGAGAGCATTGCTAATGTGGCTGATCTCCTTCATACCTTCTGATTAGCTGAGAGCTGTTGGGTTGGATTGTTAGGGTGTCTGATCCGCCTCCTACATCCTGATTAGCCGAGAGCTGTGGGGTTGGATTGCTGAGATGCTTAATCCACTTCCTGCATCCTAGTTGGTTGAGAGCTGGTTGTAGGGATGGCTGAATATTTAGTATTCTTTTGTTGTAGTATAAAAGGAGCCCTGTGGCAACACATATTGCACCCAACATCATTCAAGCAATAGTAGAGAAAGTATGGTGTGAGCAAGTGGAGTAGGCACATTGCCGAACCTCTATAAATCCTCGTCTTGTGCGATTGTTCATGCTTTCTTCTTTGATCGTGGTTCTAGTCGTGTGGTGCTTGATCGGATCCATCCCCAACAACTGGTATTAGAGTAAGGTTCGAAGATCAACCTTTATACTAATAGCGGAAAAATTGAAGGTCAAGATCAAGAAGTTCAATAAATCAAAATTCGCGTTATGGAGATGCAGATTGAAGATATTATATATCAGAAGAATCTCTACCTTCCGATCGAAGAGAAAAATCCTGAAACCATGAAGGATGAGGAGTGGAAGGTTCTTGATTGAAAGGTTCTGGGAACGATTAGGCTCAGTCTTGCTCCATCGGTGGCTTTAAATAACGTAAAGGAGACGATGACAACGAGTCTTTTCAAAGCTCTTGAAAAGATGTATGAGAAGCCATCCACATCAGATAAGGTGTATTTGATGAAGAAGCTTTTCAGTTTAAAGATGAGCAAGAACTTTGTAGGGGCTTCACACTTGAATGATCTAAACAATATCATCAACTAGTTGGAATCTGTGAAGATCGTGTTTGATGATGATGCAAAAACTCTTCTACTCCTTTCTAGTTTAGATAGTTGGAATGCATTAGTTGTAACAGTTAGCAACTCCTCTGGTTCTGCAAAGTTAAATTTGGAGGATGTTGTTGGTTTTCTTCTTGGAGAAGAAGCACGACAAAAGACGTCTGGAGAAGAACATTCGTCAGGTTCTGCCTTGAATACAGAAGGAAGAAGCAAGAAGAGCTACATGAACAAAAAGCATTCCATGGGAAAGTTACCAAACGGAAGATCCAAATCCATAGATATGAAGTCCGTGGTATGCTAGAATTGCAATCAAAAGGAGCATTATAAGATAGAATGCAAGGCCCCAAGAAAGCGTAACAGAGAAGATTACAAAGGTAAGAATACTGTAAATCTTACCAACGATGAGGATAGCGATGCCTTAGATGTGTTGCATATGCTCGGAGTGAGTCATGGATTATGGACTCAGGTGCTTCATTTCATACAACTTTACAAAAAGATATCCTCTAAAATTACGTGAAAGGTGATTTTGGAAATGTTTATCTAGGAGATGATGAGTGCTGCAACATAATTAGAAAGGAAGACATTGACATATCCCAACCCAATGGTGGCTTCTTGAGATTGGAGAATGTTAGACATGCACCTAGTCTAACAAGGAATCTAATATATGTTGGACAACTATCAGAAATTGGTGGTGACATCATTCGATTCAAATTTGTAGAAGATGTTTAAAGGATTTTTGATTCTTGCTCGAGGTAAGAAAGAGTGAACCCTGTATATTGCATTAGGCTCATATGACAGGATAAATGTTGCATCATCTTGGTGTGATGCTAATACTTGGCATAGATGACTTGGTCACATGAGCGAAAAGGGAATAAAGATCACGCTGAAGAAGGGAAAGTTGATAGAATTACAGACTGTTGATCTAGACTTCTGTGAAGATTGTATATTGGGAAAGTATAAGAAAGTCAGTTTCACAAAGACTGCAAGAATACGAAAGATTGAAAGACTGGAGCTGGTTAATACAGACATATGGGTCCATCTCAGGTACCAACCATTGGCGGATCTCATTATTTTATTACTTTTATTGATGATGCAAGTAGAAAACCGTGAGTTTATTTTATCAAACATAAATCCAGTGTGTACCTTCAAAATGTGGAAGGCATTAGTTGAGACCGAGACACGTTTAAAGTTGAAATGTCTCAAGTCAGATAATGGGGGAAAATACTGCAAAAATGAGTTTAAATCCTACTTGCCAAGAACGCGATCGGGAGATCGAAAATGATTCCAAGGAAGCCCAGAGAGAATTGTGTTGCTGAACGCATGAGCAAGACTCTTGTAGAGCGCGAGAAGCATGATGATAAATGTATGTTTACCCAAGCGACATTGGGCTGATGTAGTGAATACAACATTATATTTAATCAATTGAGGTCCATCTGTTACTTTAGATTGGGATCTTTTAGAGGAAACATGGACATGAAAGGAGGTAACCCTTTCTCATTTATGTGTCTTTGGATGCAGAGCTCATGTTCACTTTCAGCATGAATGCAGAGGAAGCTTGACTCCAAAGCAAGAAAGTATACCTTTGTTTGCTATGGTATGCATAAATATGTATATAGATTGTGGGATTTGGATGACAAGACGTCTGTCAGAAGCATTGATGTCACATTCAATGAGTCTTCCTTATCCAAGGATGAACTGATAAAAGGAAAGACAACTAAAGAACCGGACTTTGTGGAGTTTGATGAAACTCTTGAACAAAGCACATCACAACCAAGTGATGAGAATGTGCAACCCATCCCACAAAATAATCCACAAGCTTCGGTGCTACAGAATTTATTCAGAATCAACAAGTTCACTGCAAGGAATTCACATTCCTTGAATTATTTATTACTGACTGATAATAGTGAGCCTGAATGCTTTGATGAAGTTATACAAGGTGAAACAAGGAATCAATGGGAGCTAGCCATGGATGATGAGATGAGCTCTCTCTCAAGAAACAAAATATGGGATTTAAGCCCACTACCAAAGGGAAAGAATGCTTTGCACAACAAGTGGGTGTAATGGATGAAGGAGGAAGCTGATGGTTCCATGAAATACAATGCTCGGCTAATAGCAAAGGGCTTTCAACAGAAAGCTGGAGTTGATTTCACAGATATCTTTGCACATGTTGTAATGGTCTTAACCATAAGAGCAGTATTAAGCATTGTTGCAGCTGAGAACCTAACATTTGGAGCAGTTGGATGTTAAGATAACATTTTTCCATGGAGATCTTGAGGTGTCAATTATTCAACGACGTTTAAAGTGCAATTCATCTTGCAAAGAACGTTGTCTTTCACTCGAGGACTAAACACATTGATGTGAAGTGCCACTTCATTCGGACACGGCTAGAAGATAGACAATTTACGTTGAAGAAGATCTACACATTAGAAAATCCTGCCGATATGTTGACAAAGTCTGTAACGGTGGAGAAGCTGAAGACATGTTTAGCTTCTATTGATCTTCAAGCATAGAAGACAAGAGAATGCTCACAACATGACTATTAAAGATGTGGCGTGTACTACGAATCATCCTTGAAGTGGGAGATTGTTGAGATTTATCCTGTGAAGACTGATTGGCTGAATACTAGTGGAGAGCATTGCTGATGTGACTGATCACCCTCCTGCCTTTTGATTGGCTGAGAGCTGTTGTGTTGGATGGCTGGGGTGTTTGATCCGCCTCCTACATCCTGATTGGCCAAGAACTGTTGGGTTGGATTGCTAAGCCTGAAATGATCAATCCATCTCTTATATTCTGATTGGCTGAGAGCTGGTGGCGGGGATTGCTGAATACTTGGTATTCTTTTGTTGTAGTATAAAAGGAGCCCTGTGGTACCGCATATTGTATCCATCATCATTCAAACAATAGTAGAGAGAGTATGGTGTGAGCAAGCGGAGTAGGCACATTGCCGAACCACTATAAATCTTCGTCTTGTGCGATTGTGCTTGCTTTCTTCTTTTATCGTAGTTCTAGTCGTGTGGTGTTTGATCGGATCCATATCCAACAGGTAAAATATGCGTTCTCAAAATAGATTGGGTTCTACTGTATGCTCGTGATAAACAGTTTAATAGGGCTCGGATAAAACACAGACCTTTATGCACATATGCCCCAATGTACTTTTTTTTGGGTTGTGATTACCTTTTATCCCATTTATGTTATCTTCGTGATGTGTGATTAATGACTGTTTTTCAGATGGGGGCTCCAGATATAAATACTCTCATTTTGCTGGACAGAGAGGTAACTGCACTGCTATTTTCATTGTTGCTATTGCTGGTGATATTCAATTTTACTGAGATATTTTTTGATATGCAGTACTTATTTGAAATTTCTTGTTGATAATACTAAATAAAACTCATGCAGTACATCTGTTTGTAGCTCTGATGATCCAAATGCCTGGTTTATTTCTTTAACATTAGAAAGAATGGATTAAGATGTCTATTAAGTATTTAGGTTTCCTTTGCACAATGAAGATACATTCTAGAGTAGAAGGAAAGTATAACATGTAGGGGGTTGATATTTATCTGTTAATCTAGACGCCTGTAGAGAAAAATGATAATGATGCAGTTATGATGCAATTATCTGTTAATCTAGACGTGTAGAGAAATTAAATATGATGCACTCAACCATTTCATAATTTTTTACATATTTGGAAGTGGAGCTCTCTTAACAGATATCTTGATGTATACTATTTATTTAATTATTTACTTATTTTTATATATGGCTATAATATGAGTTTTCAATATTGTCTAGGTAAAGCTTGCAGAAGTTGCCTGACTAGTTGGTCTGGCTATGTGGTTCGGTGGGGTAATTGGGTAGAATAAATGTATCTGATCAATAGTTGGTCCGACAGAATAGTTGGTTGAGTAATAATAGTTTAGTCTGCCGACTAATGAAAAACATTATTATAACTATTATTTGTTGATTTTTAGATTTTAAAGGTAAATTGAAAGTAAGGTGATTGATGTTTATCGGTTCTTTATTCTTGTTAAGTAATAAACAGATCTTTATAAATCTATATGAGTTTCAAAAAAAAAAACAACAAAGCCTTTTCCCACAACTAAGTACGGTTGGCTACATGGATTCTTCGCCTCCATTCAGATCTATCTTGGGCCAATCCCGGGCTTACATCCACAAAACTAAGATCCCTTCATATGGTCTCTTTCCAACACTTCTTGGGCCGTCCTCGCCCTCTCTTAACCGGCTCAACATCCCAACACTCGCATCTCCTAACTGATGCATCAGCTGATCTTCTTTGCAAATGTCCAAACCATCTTAAGCGGTTTTCTCGCATCTTATCCTCGATCGAAGCTACGCCAACTTTCTTTCTGATTGCATAATTCTCGAATCCGATCTTTACGTGTGTGTCCACACATCCACCTTAGCATTTTCATTTCTGCTACATTCATTCTCTGCATGTGTCTATGGTTCACAGGCCAACATTCAGATCCATAAATCATAGCAGGTCTCACGGCTGCTTTGTATAACTTTCCCTTAATCTTTAAAGGAATTTTCTTATCACAGAGAACAACGGAAGCTCCTCTCCACTTTAACCAGCCTGCATTTATTCTATCAGTAACATCTCCATCAATTTCCCCATCATGTTGCAGAATAGATCCTAGATATCTAAAGTAATCTCTCTTCTGGGACATGCTGATCAATGATATCAGATATCGAAAGGAATCTCTCTTCTGAATGTTATCGTCACCAATCTTCACCTCGATTCCTTCACCATTGCTTCCATCAAAGGTGCATTCCATATATTCCGTCTTAGCCCTACTTATACGAGATCCTTTAGTCTCCAACTCATGTCTCCAGACCTCAAGCTTCTCATTTACCCCGTCTCTAGTCTCGTCAATTAACATAATATCATCAGCAAATAACATACACCAAGGTAACTCATCCTGAATGTGACTGGTCAACTCATCCATAATCAAAGTAAAAAGAAATGGACTCAAAGCAGAACCTTGGTGTAAACCAATGTTGATGTCAAAATATCCAGTCTTCCCATACGGGGTCCTTACACAAGATAAAGCCCTATCATACATGTCCTTTATGAGGTTAATATATAGGACAGGTACTTGTCTCTTCTCCAACACTCTCCACAATATCTCTCGTGGGACAGAATAATAAGCCTTCTCCAAATCAATAAAGATCATGTGGAGGTTCTTCCTTTTAGCTTTATAAATCTCCATTATTCTCCTCAGCAAATGGATGGCTTCAGTTGTTGAGCGACCTGGCATGAACCCGAATTTGTTTTCTTTTACATTGGAAATTTGCCTCAACCTTCTTTCGATCACACGTTGTCAAATTTTCATAGTGTGACACATCAGCTTGATACCTCTATAATTTGAACAATTTTTGAATGTCTCCTTTATTCTTATAAAGAGGCACCACGATACTCCTCCTCCAATCTTCAGGCATTTTCTTGCTTTGTCAAATAACATTGAATAGATTCGTAAGCCAAGTCAAACCATGCTCACCTAAAACTCCCATACTTCTACAGGGATGTCATCCGGTCCTACACCTTTTCCAGGTCTCATAACCTTCAAAGCCTCCTCTACTTCCTTTCTTTGTATCCGTCTATAGCATGCACGATTCAAGTAACTTTCACTACAAGCTAGATCACCCAAAGTGATATCTCTATTTCCTTCCCCAATAAAAAGTTTATGGAAGTACTGCTCCCATCTAGTCTTTATATCCTTCTGAGTAACAAGCACATGACCTTCCTCGTCCTTAATGCATCTCACTTGAGAAAGGTCTTTGGTGTTTCTTTCTCTTGCTTTGGCCAACCTGAATATATCCTTTTGTCCTTCCTTAGAGTCGAGATTTTTATACATAACATCATAAGCTTTTGACTTAGTTTCGCTTACGACCTTTTTTGCTTCATTCTTCGCTATTTTGTAGTTTGTGACAGTTTCCTCTGTTCTATCCTTAGACATATCTTTAAAGCAAGCTCGTTTTATTTTTAGCTTCTCTTGCACCCCTTCACTCCACCACCAAGCCTCCTTTTGACATGGAGCTCCTCCCTTTGACTCGCTTAGCATCTCTTTAGCTACCTTTCCGATACACGATGCTACTGCCTCCCACATCTCGTTTGCACTACCGCTACAATCCCAAGATAAGTCTTCTAAAACCTTCTCCCTGAAGCTCGCTTGCTTCAGTGGAAGATTCCACCATCTAGTTCTAGTTATCTTAGAAACCCTCCTTTTCTTTACTAACCCTTTCATTTGTACATCAAAGGCTAACAAACGATGTTGAGTTGTCAAACTCTCTCCTGGGATTACTTTGCAGTCTTTACAACACAACCTATCTATTTTCCTCAACGCAAAGTAATCTATCTGTGTTCTAGTTGGCCCACTCTTATAAGTAATAAATGTTCCTCCCTCTTCTTTGAATATATATTTTGAAAAATACTTTTTATATTTGGAGGCAGTCTACCTTGACCCATATTCTACAATTGCAGAGCTCAAGAGAATATAGAGGTGGTTTGTCGTGATCGAGCAATGTGTTTCTGGCATTACCCATTGCGGCATCAGAAGGGTTTGTGCAATTCGGTTGGTTTTCTGCTCCGATAGCTAAAGAGGAGGGTCCATTGGAAAGGGGTCTTGATTAGGGAGGTCAATGGTGAGGAGGGTGCTCTGGAAACATCGTTAAAGGAGGAAATGGCATAAATGAGGGCATGGAGGATCCTCAGAGGAAGGTTTGACAGTGATGTCTAGGGGCGACAAGTTTGTGCTAATGTTTTTGGGGGAGGAGGTCTAATGCATTCTTTGTGTCGGGGATAATTTGTGTGGCTATCGGTTGGTGTATTGGGGGTGGCTTTTGCTGGGTCAGTCTACGTTGCGTATTCTCATTGCAGTGGCCGTAGTATGTGATTGGCCGCTTTTCCAGTTAGATGTGAAGAATGCTTTCTTGTATGGAGATCCGCAGAAAGAAGTTTACATGCAGCAACCACCAAGGTTTGCTGCAGAGGGGGGGTCTAGTATAGTGTGCCGACTACACAAGGTAATATATGGCCTCAAGCAGAGTCCGAGTGCTTGGTTTCAGAAGCTCTCAGAGTTGTTTAAACAGAATGGATTTGTCAGATCTAGTGCAGATCATTCTCTTTTCATTAATAGAACACAGAGAGGTACGATTATTGTTCTAGTTTATGTGGATGATATAGTTGTTACTGGCAGTGATGAACAGTGTATTCAGGTAGCAAAGGATTTCCTTGGACGACAGTTCGTAATCAAGGACGTTGGTAAGCTACGTTACTTTCTTGGCTTGGAGTTTGCTCGCAGTCAACATGGTATGGTTATGATGCAAAGGAAGTATGTTACTGCTCTTCTGGCTGAGATGAGTATGACAGGTTGTATACTGGCCACTACACCGATGGATCCCAATGCTAGACTCTATGATGATGATTCTGAGGAGATAGATAAGAGACGATATAGAGAGCTGATAGGGAAGCTTCTATATATTACTATTACCAGGCCTTACGTATCATTTGCTGTAAGCAGGGTTAACCAGTTCATGGAGCAACTGAGACATGTTCATATGGATGCAATCTGTATGATCCTGAGATATTTGAAGTTTTCTACAGGAGCAGGTCTTCTGTTCAGAAGAGATACGTCACTGTCAGTTACTGGATGTGCAGATGCAGATTATGCTGGGTGTCCCAAAGACAGGAAGTCAACCTCAGGCTTCACTGTGTTCGTTGGTAGCTCACTCGTTTCATGGAAGAGTAAGAAACAGACGGTTGTTGTTCGATCCAGTGCTGAATCAGAATACAGGGTTATGGCCCAAGGGAGCACGGAAATGATGTTGGTTAAATCCGTTCTGACTGAGCTTGCTATTAAGGTGCCTCTCCCAATGCATCTCAAATGTGATAATCAAGCAACTCTATTCATAGCCAATAATCCAGCCTTCCATGAGAGAACAAAGCACATCAAAGTTGATTGTCATTATACCCGTGACTTGATCCAGAAGGGGCTTATTTCTACCTCACCTGTTGCTTCAGGAGATCATATTACAGACTTGTTTACCAAGGCTCTTGCGAGGGGTCCCTTTCACCGTTGCTGTTCCAAGCTGAGTATGATAGACATATATGCTACAGCTTGTGGAGGAGTGTTGAGAGATTTCTATCTTTTGTCTTTATTTATATATTTCTAATTTCTCTGTCCTCTTTATATAATTTCTCCCTAGAGTCTTTCTCCTATATAAGAGGACTCTAGGGTTACTTGGAATTCAACTCTTCTCTCTTTCATATTCCACAGAAAATTGTGGACCACTATTGCAGAATTATTTTCATCTGGCATTATTTGTTCTTTTAGTAGATATGGCTGAATGGGCTGTTTTATAGTCGTCATTTGCAAAGTTAACATCAAACATGCTGTTGTTTTGGTAATTGCAGGTTGACATGATTACTCCGATGTGCTTTCAGTTAACATATGAGGGGCTACTTGATGAGGTACATCCTTTTTTTTATATATTGGCAGACTGCTAGATCAATTTTTATCGTTACATGCTGCTGTTATTGTAACTGCTTTACTCTTTACATTACTAGATGGTTGAGTTTTGAACATCTTTATTTGAGTTTAAATGATGAATGTCCAAGGTCAATAACCGTCGTCATCATAAACACAAAATATGTAGGAACTACTATAGAAAGACATACATGCCGTCACCTCCTTGAAACTCAAGGTAAAGAAGCACTTACTGTGCATCTGAATATTAAACTTTCCTTAACCTAAAAAGCATCTAATTTGTTACATCAAAGCTTTAGGAAGCCTTGGTAAAGGTAAAGGACAATCAAAGGAAAACAGCAGGCCCAACAAAAGCTGCCAAAAACAAATGTACATCAGGAAGTGTCTATCTAGTTAGATCCACAGAACCGCAAATGAAAGATAGGCATTCTCTCATGCGAGAGGGCGACCGACGGCGTAGGGAGCGCCTCTCATGAGAGTTACGGAATGGGGGTGAAAAAGTTGAAGAGGGCCAACAAAAAAGGAGACGAAAAAGCGAGGGTCACCGAGAAAGATGATGGGGGGGGGGGTGGCTGGTCGTTTGTTTCCCACCACAAATGAAGCCTGTGCTGCTACCGCTGTGGCTGCTATGGGCATCATGCACTCTCCTGTATCCTTCCACTGTGCTGCTTTCGCTGTTCGATATGACTGATATATGCAATATAAAGGTCATAATGATCGATATGTGTGATCTAAGAGTATATTTATAAGTTATTTAGTGTTCTAAGAATTTGGACGAACTCTAATTCCGATATCTATAGGTCAACAATTAACAATACTAGCGATATGTTTGATATGACTGATATGTGTGATATAAGGATCATAGATGAACTATATATGTTATCTAAGTGTATATTTCTAAGTTATTTCATGTTATACAAACTTGAATGAAATCCATTTCCACTATTTATAAGTCAGGAATCAACATTGGCATCGATATATTCAAAATGACCGATATGTGCGGTATATACCTTGGGGTATAAATAGATCGATATGTGTGATATAAGTGTGTATTTGTAGGTTATTTGTTGTTTTAATATCTTGTATGATCTTAATATCTGAAAAACCGAGAAAAAGATGTCATTTTTGAGCCATTTCCAACATTTCCACCGGTATTATCGATATATTGGCGATATATCCTTTTTCGGGGGGATCGATATGATATCGATATTTATATGGCCTTCTATGATCTTGGGTGCCTGAACTTCGATTCAGGGCCGTCCCTCTGATGCCATTTGGAGGGGAAAATAGTCACTTAATTATGAGGGCTATAAGTCTCTCTTATATATAGGGAAGAAACCTTAGAGGGCAAATTACACAATAGACAAACAATAAAAAAATATATGAACTAGAAAATACATGATATAACTGTCAACGAAATCAATTCAAGGTGAATTACTTACGCATGATCTTTGTGCATGTAAAGGCAGAACAACACATTTTTACTTATTTTTTAATAAATGGAGTTTTTGGTGACCACCTATCAAGGGCGGTCCACATTTTTCTTCTAAAAAATAATAATTTAGACTAAGAAAGGACCTCTATGCTATCTTTGTTAATTTCGAGAAGGCAATATTGCAAAAGATGATATTTGGAAGAGCCATTGAATAAAGAGTTTATGATATTTGGTGGTTAAAATAAAATATTTAGTTAAGTATTTTTAATTATTTTTAATATAAAAATTACGTCTAACACATATAATCTTATATATTTGTACATGTGTGGTCATTATTTAGCAAAATTAAGTACCAACTGAATAATAATAAAACTGTACACATCATAATTTTATTTTACACTAAAGAACCTTATGAAAAAAGACAGAAAAATATTATCTTTTCATTACTCGACGACAGAAAAATATTATCTTTTCATTACTAGGCCAACTAGTTGGTTGGAATTATTTTATTCGGTCACCCCACCAAACAATGTATTCGGACAAACTAACTTGTCTACTCAGACTATAGCAACACTAAAAGCAGGCTTATGATATTATGCAATCGAAGTATTTGGAGAATGTTAGCAAAGAATGATTTGCTATTTGTATTCCAACTTGTTTAGAGTTGTGCAAAAGAAGCAATGGCTTATTTGAGGACTCCAATTGAGCTGAGAGACAATTTGAATCAGTATTGATTTTCATTGAGTTTCAACATCGAGTCCTTACCTTTTTGTCTTGATTATGAAGAAATTGACAATTCTAGATACAGAGGTGCAATTTTTTAGCAAGTAATATTATTTTATTGAATGAGACAAAGACAATCAACATAAGGCTTACTCGTTAAATTGTGCTTTGGAGTGTTAAAGGTTTCAAAATAAGTGGCACCAAAAGCAAACTATATGGAGTGAGGTATATATATGATTTGGTTTCTGGTGGGATCTGGGATCAGTTTATGGCGTAACCTTTAGCATTTCAGCTTGCCTTGGTGCCGTCAACCACCTTTTATCTTTTTGAAGAGGATTTGCTCTATTTTGCTAGAAATTCCACCGATCGAAGGCTTGTATGGGGACGGCATATGCCCTCAATTGTGGTTAGATGATTGGACTAAGGAAGCAGCCCGTTATGATCATTTCCCACGTTTGTTTATTATAGCTGATGATCGGTGTCTGCACATTAAGGAGGTTTCGTCGAATGGCTTTTGGACCCTTTTGTCCCGTCCATGCTTTTGAATCCAAGGATGGAAGACTTGATGCAAATGTCTGAGTTACGAGCTTCTATTGAGTTGCCTTTGTTATGGGCATGACTAATGGGTTTGGCGAGATAAAAAAATCTTTGTTAAAAAAGCCTTTAACTCATAAGATCGTATGCAAAAGCCTATAAGATTGTATGCATTTTGACTATGTTGGATCGTGTTATCTTTGTTCATGGTGGTAGGAGGATTTGGAGTTGGAAAGTCTCTATACTTGTCAAGATTTTTCTGTCTTTTTAAATGGAGGCGAATCTCAACGAGTTCTGGTAGGGCCATTATTCCCCAGGGGGTGAATGGTGATTACTTGAGGTGTATAGTTGGTTTAGAGGATGTGGACCATTTGTTTTCTAAATGCACCTAATATGGACTTGTGTGAGACACTACTCAATTTACAATAACAAATTATAACCATGAACCAAGCGTTGTGGAAGTTTTTTTTGCACAAGCTATAGTGGTTCGGAGGCAAACATAACTCGGATTGTGACCATGATCTGGGCTATTTTGCTGGTAAAAATCAAGACATTTTTTTTGGCGAAAGAGGTTCTGTGGAAAATATAATTGGACATGCCAAAGCTCTATTTGGGTCTTTCTTTTTACATCTAGTTTCTTTGTTATATAAATATGAGTTGATAATGCAGTGTGCCTACCACCCAAAAGCCAATGGTTCAAATTCTGGGATGGGCACCTGTACGTGTTTCCCTCTCTTGTTTTAAATAAAATGTAAGTTAGGGTATGCACTTTTTGGGTGCCCACCTCTTGATTTCTAATAAAATATTTGTTGGGAATTTCCAAGAGTTTATTTTATCATCTGTGTCTATCAAGAAATCTCAGGGGAGAGTTTGACAACTCAACATCGCTTGTTAGTCATGGATGTGCAAATAAAAGGTCTGTTAAAGAAAATAAGGATTTCCAAGATCACTAGAAGTAGATGGTGTAATCTCCAATTGAAGCAATCAAGCTTCATGGAGAATGTTTTGGAAGACTTATGTTGGGATTGCAATGGAAGTGCAAACGACATATGGGGGACGGTATCATCTTGTATCCGAAGGGTAGCTAAAGAGATGCTAGGCGAGTCAAAGGTAGAAGTCCCATGCCAAAATGAGGCTTGGTGGTGGATTGGAGGGGTGCAAGAGAAGCTCAAAATTAAAAGAACATGTTTTAAAGCTATGTCTAAGGATAGAACATAGGAAACTGTCACAAACTACACAATAGAGAAGAATGAAGCAAAGAAGGCTGTAAGCGAAGCTATGTCAAAAGTTTATGACGTTTTGAACAGAAATCTCGACTCTAAGGAGGGCTAGAAGGATATATTCAGGCTGGCTAAAACAAGAGAAAGAAAGACCAAAGACTCTTTTCAACTGAGGTGCATTAAGGATGAGGAAGGACACTTGCTTGTTACTCAGAAGGATATATAGATTAGATGGAAGCAGTATTTCCATATGCTTTTCATGGAGAAAGGAAATAAAGGGATCACTTTGGGAGATCTAGCTAGTAGTGAAAGTTGGGTGAATCGTGCAAGTTAGGCGAATACAAAGGAAGTAGAGGAGGCTTTGAAGGTTATGAAACCTGGGAAAGTTGTAAGACCTGATGACATTCCTATAGAAGTATGGAGAGTTTTGGTGAGCGTGGTTTGACTTGACTGACAAATTTATTTAATGTTATTTGGAGAAGACTTATGATTCTCTCATGGGAGATATTATGTAGAGTTTTGGAGAAGAGACAAGTACCTATCCTATATATTAAGCTCATAAATGATGATAGGGCTTCATCTTGTGTAAGGATCCAATATGAGAAGACTGACTATTTTGACATCAACACTAGTGTGCATTAAGGTTCAACTTTGAATCCATTCCTTTTTACTTTGATTATGGACGAGTTGACAGGTCACATTTAGGATGAGATATTTTGTTATATGTTATTCCCTGATGATGGTGTTGAGTGATGAGACTAGAGATGGAGTAAATGAGACGTTGAGGTCTGGAGACATGCATTAGAGGCTAAAGGATTTCTTATAAGTAGGGCTAAAACTGAATATACGGAGTGCACTTTTGATGGAAGCAAAGGTAAAGGTATCGAGGTGTAGATCAGTGATAACATCTAGAAGAAAGATTCTTTTAGATACCTGGGATGTATTTTGCAACATGATGAGGAATTGATGAAGATGTTATTCATAGAATAAATGCAGGTTGGCTAAAGTAGAGAGGAGTCTCTATTGTTTTATGTGTCCTTTGAAAATCAAAGGAAAGTTTTACAAAGCTGTTGCGAGACCTGTTATGATTTATGGATTTGAATGTTGACCTATGAACTATTGGCTTGTGGAGAGAATGACAATAACAACAACAAAAATGCTTAAGTGTATGCGTGGACATACACATGAAGATTAGATTCAAAATGATGCAATCAGAAGGAAAGTTAGTGTAGCTCCGATTGAGGATAAGTTGAAAGAAAACCGCTTAAGGTGGTTAGGTCATTTGGAGGTTAGCTGATGCACCAGTTAGGGGATGCGAGTTTTTGGATGTTGAGCCGTTAAGAGAGGGCTATGTAGACCCATGAAGTGTTGGAATGAGACTATCCGAAGGGATCTTAGTTTTTTTGGATATAAGTCTGAGAATGACCCTAGATAGATCTGAGTGGAGGCAAAGAATCCATGTAGACGACCTTACTTAATGGAAAAAATACTTTGTTGTTGTATCTATCAAAATTTTGCAAGTATGATATAATTTTTCAAACTCAGCCATGGCCGGTCCCAAGCCTGGGTAGATGAGGAGGGTTGCGTTAGGTAGCCGATAGCCAGCGTAAAATAGTCAGAAACAACTTCCTAAATAGTACTTTTTTTCTAAAAAAAATACTATTTAAGAAGTTGCCTCATGACAGTCGGATCTTTTCAACATGGATTTAAGCAAACATACAGATTTCGTTGGGGCGTTCCCTACTTGCGACGCGTTGCATCGCCCGAATGCAATGAAAAATTGGCAAGGGCCGCTACATCGCAGCCTGAATGTAGTTCAAAATTTGCAAGGGTTCTCGCATGAGGAATGCATGCGGGTAATTAAGCTAGTTCCGCTGCATCACCGCCCGGATGCAGTCCAAAATTTATAAGGGTTCTCGCATAATGGACGCATGCGAGTAAAGAAGTTAGTCCAAAAGAGATTACAACGGAAGTTGCGGATTGGTAGTTGGAATATTGACACTTTAACTGGAAAGTTGATGGAGATAATGGATACGATGGAAAGAAGGAAGATTCATATACTATGTCTTCATGAGACTAAATGGGTTGGAGAGAAAGCAAGGGAGATTGAGAAGACATGCTTTAAACTTTGGTATTCAGGTAAAGATAAGGGTAGAAACGGTGTTGGAGTGGTTGTTCATAAGGATTTGAAGGATTGTGTAGTTGAAGTGAAAAGATTCGGGGATCGAATTATTTTGCTAAAATTGGCGCTTGAGGAAGAAACTTTAAATATCATCTCAGTTTATGCACTGCAAATTGGTTTAGATGAAAGGACTAAACAAGCTTTTTGGGAGGATTTGGATAAGAGTCTACAAGGAATCCCACAAAGAGAGATAATTTGCATCGGTGGAGATCTTAATGGACATGTGGGAGAAGATACTTCAGGGTATGCTAGTGTTCATGGAGGACATGGTTTTGGGGATAGAAATGAAGAGGGAAAAACCATCCTAGATTTTGCAACGGCATATGATCTTTTCATAGCAAACACTCTCTTCAAGAAGAGGGAGGAACATTTAATTACTTATAAGAGTGGGCCAACTAGAACACAGATAGATTACTTTGCGTTGAGGAGAAGAGATTGGCTGTGTTGTAAAGACTGCAAAGTAATCCCAGAAGAGAGTTTGACAACTCAACATCGTTTGTTAGTCTTGGATGTACAAATGAAAGGGTTGGTAAAGAAAAGGAGGGTTTCTAAGATAACTAGAACTAGATGGTGGAATCTTCCACTGAAGCAAGTGAGCTTCAGGGAGAAGGTTTTAGAAGACTTATCTTGGGATTGTAGCGGTAGTGCAAACGAGATGTGGGAGGCAGTAGCATCGTGTATCGGAAAGGTAGATAAAGAGATGCTTGGCGAGTCAAAGGGATTAGCTCCATGTCAAAAGGAGGCTTGGTGGTGGAGTGAAGGGGTAAAGAGAAGCTAAAAATAAAACGAGCTTGCTTTAAAGATATGTCTAAGGATAGAACAGAGGAAACTGTCACAAACTACAAAATAGCGAAGAATGAAGCAAAGAAGGCCGTAAGCGAAACTAAGTCAAAAGCTTATGATGTTTTGTATAAAAATCTCGACTCTAAGGAAGGACAAAAGGATATATTCAGGTTGGCCAAAGCAAGAGAAAGAAAAACCAAAGACCTTTCTCAAGTGAGATGCATTAAGGACGAGGAAGGTCATGTGCTTGTTACTCAGAAGGATATAAAGACTAGATGGGAGCAGTACTTCCATAAACTTTTCATTGGGGAAGGAAATAGAGATATCACTTTGGGTGATCTAGCTTGTAGTGAAAGTAACTTGAATCATGCATGCTATAGACGGATACAAAGAAAGGAAGTAGAGGAGGCTTTGAAGGTTATGAGACCTGGAAAAGGTGTAGGACCGTATAAAATCCCTGTAGAAGTATGGAGAGTTTTAGGTGAGCGTGGTTTGACTTGACTTACGGATCTATTCAGTGTTATTTGGCGAAGCAAGAAAATGCCTGAAGATTGGTGGAGTATCGTGGTGCCTCTTTATAAGAATAAAGGAGACATTCAAAATTGTTCAAATTATAGAGGTATCAAGCTGATGTGTCACACTATGAAAATTTGGGAACGTGTGATCGAAAGAAGGTTGAGGCAAATTTCCAATGTAAAAGAAAACCAATTTGGATTCATGCCAGGTCGCTCAACGATTGAAGCCATTCATTTGCTGAGGAGAACAATGGAGATTTATAGAGCTAAAAGGAAGAACCTCCACATGATCTTTATTGATTTAGAGAAGGCTTGTGATTCTGTCTCACGAGAGATATTGTGGAGAGTGTTGGAGAAGAGACAAATACCTGTCCTATACATTAACCTCATAAAGGACATGTATGACAGGGCTTTATCTTGTGTAAGGACCCCGTATGGGAAGACTGGATATTTTGACATCAACATTGATTTACATCAAGGTTCTGCTTTGAGTCCATTTTCTTTACTTTGATCATGGACGAGTTGACCTGTCACATTAAGGATGAGTTACCTTGGTGTATATTATTTGCTGATGATATTGTGTTAATTGACGAGACTAGAGATGGAGTAATTGAGAAGCTTGAGGTCTGGAGACATGAGTTGGAGACTAAAGGATTTCGTATAAGTAGGGCTAAGACGGAATATATGGAGTGCACCTTTGATGGAAGTAGTGGTGAAGGAATCGAGGTGAAGATTGGTAACGATAACATTTAGAAGAGAGATTCCTTTAGATATCTAGGATCTATTCTGCGATATGATGGGGAAATTGATGGAGATGTTTCTGATAGAATAAATGCAGGCTGGCTAAAGTGGAGAGGAGCTTCTGCTGTTCTCTGTGATAAGAAAATCCCTTTAAAGATTAAAGGAAAGTTTTACAAAGCAGCCGTGAGACATGCTTTGCTTTATGGATCTGAATGTTGGCCCGTGAACCATAGACATGTGCAGAGAATGAATGTAGCAGAAATGAAAATGCTAAGATGGATGTGTGGACACACACACACACACACACACGTAAAGATCGGATTCGGAATGATGCCATTAGAAAGAAAGTTGGTGTAGCTCCGATCGAGGATAAGATGCGAGAAAATCGCTTAAGATGGTTTGGACATTTGCAAAGAAGATTAGCTGATGCATTAGTTAGGAGATGCGGGTATTGGGATGTTGAGCCGGCTAAGAGAGGGCGATGACGGCCCAAGAAGTGTTGGAAAGAGACCATACGAAGGGATCTTAGCTTTGTGGATATAAGCCCGGGATTGGCCCAAGATAGATCTGAATGGAGGCGAAGAATCCATGTAGCCGACCCTACTTAATTGTGGGAAAATGCTTTGTTGTTGTTATTGTGATATAATTTTTCAGGTAATCATCAGCCTTACAAACTGAGTTTAATATTTTTACTAATCTGTATTTTATATTCTTCTTCCATTTTATATTCTTCTTCCAGTAAATAAATACTTATTATTCATCATCATTAGGCATTGGGTCCACATATAAAACTCGATTACATGCTTGGGATACTTATTATGCTTCTATTTACCTGGCTTGTAAAAATATTTTACTTCTTGTTTGCTTTCTTTCTCTTTTAAGTCTAATCTGTAATAAATTAAGGACAATAACTTCTTTATCTGGATGCCTTGGTGTTCTTAGTGCTTGTTTATTTAATTAACATCAAACTGCCTCTCTGTAGATGTTAGGCATTAATAGTGGTTCCGTTGAAGTTGATGCTTCTATCATGGGTACTCAGCAAGACGGAAAAAAGTTGAAGGTGCCTCTGAATTCAAGGTAATGTTGTGTTCTACTTTTGTATTGCACTTCCCCGTTTAATCTTTTAGGCATTATGGATTATTATCATAGCACAAGCGAGTTTCGATTGATGTATATGGGACACCATATTTGTTGGTGTGAACAAAATTTATTGACTATGGAAGGAAACTCGTGTTTAGAGTAACCATTCCACACTCCATCAATCATTTGTAGATTTTCATGCTCGATAGGTCGTTATGTCCTTCGCATCTAACATTTTTAAGGCGCAAGTAACAACAAAGGTGTAGTTTGTGGAGCTTCTACCTTACTAAAGATGGAGGTAGGCAAGAGGCTTTAGAAATAAAACCCTCACGGCTAGTTTGATAAGAGCAGTGGCTATTGAGGATTAAATCGAGGGCTAAATTATTTTCCTATTTTATTGATAATAGGGATTTTTACCCGGCAGACCCTGTAATCTTTTCGAATTACCTCTACGACCTTCGAAACATCCTAATTCCTCCCTCGACCTCGTAAACTTGGTCCGTCTTACCCAACAAACCCTGCCGTCAATTTTAACTGTATTTGAGTCAATTACTTGAGTTAGTCTTGAGTTAATCTAACCAATTTACCATCCAACGGTTAGGATTAGCCAAAATAAAAAAAGGAAAAAAAATCCTCAAAAGTAGATCGGGAGGGGAGAGCAGGGAAGCAGTGTGGGAGGCTCCATGGTCGAGGCTGAGCAGGGAGCTTGGGAGGGGGCGGTGTAGGAAGCAGCGACGCGAGGGGGGTTGGCCAGGGAGCTTGGGAGGGGACGACGCAGGGGCAGCGACGCAGGGGGCAGGGTGTAGCGGTGCCAGAGTGAGGGGGTGCAGCGGCGCGCGAGGGGAGGTTTGCGCAGCAGCGTGCGCGGGGTGAGGGGGGATGCGCGCGGAGCAGGTGTTGCAGCGACGTGCTCTGGGGAGGTTGCAGCGGCGCGCGCGGGACGGGGGGTTGCAGCGGCACGCAGTGGGACGGGGGGGGGGGGGGGAGGGTTTCAACGACAGTTGCAACGGCTCGCGGCGCGCGGGGGGGGGGAGGTTGTGGGCAGGGTGCAGCGCCACTGGGGGGGGGGGGGGTTTCAACGGCACACAGAGGAGGCGGGGGGGGGGGGGGGTTGCAGCGGCGCGCGACGCGGGGGAGGGATGGGAGGTGCAGCACCGCGAGGGGGGAAGAGCCGGGGCAGGAGCAACGACGGACAGGGTGGGACCGCGGGGAGCTTCGGCTCATACAGACCATTCGAGCAGGCGACTCGTCGGCGGTGGAGGGGAGATCATGGATGGAGGAGCTGTTCGCAAGGTTCTTCGGTGACGGAAGTGGCGAGGCTGGCGATGGAGTGGCGCAGGGGGATCAACTCTTATGGGATGATGGAGTGACATGAAATGTAAATTTGATAAACAAATTGGGTATAATATAAATGAAAATAACGGAATCGGGTTAATTTTAACGGGTAAATGAACAGGGGGTTAACCACAGGGTATGTAAGGTAAGGGTTAGCAAGTTTACGGGGTCGGGGGAGGAATTAGGATGTTTCGAAGATCGTAGCGGTAATTCGAAAAGATTACAGGGTCTTCCGGGTAAAAATCCCTTGATAATATGGGTCAAAGAAGGTAAGTTGCTGAGCATCTATTCTTTAGATGCCATGTGTCGAGGAATGTTTGGGTGGTGACGAACCCTCGTAATTTTATTAAACTAGAACCATAGTACATATATACTACAACTAGAAATTAGCAGACATTAAAAATTATGAGCTATTCCACAACAAAATCAGTGCCCTGTAGTGCCAAAAACCATCTCACAGAGTAGCGGACGCCCCCGAAAGATTTTCTCATTTCTAGCACGCCTAATGGCTCAACGTATGACAAAAGGGCTAGCCGCTTACTGCTCTTAGCGAACTCCAGTACGACGCGCTGTCCATGGAGTGAAGGCAATGCACAACTGCCCTCTCCCATATCGTAACTGAGGTACAACAACAAAAAAGAGATGTTCGGAATCCTCTTATTCACGGTCGTATCTATCGTATAGGATCTCCCTGACCCAACAACCTTGCCCTGTGTGTCTTTGAAAGCAGCCGCCCATGTCTCGCCAACCACATGAACACCTTAATCCGCATAGGAGCCTTGCTAGCCCAAATAATTATGTAGTCCCAAACGGACTCCTAGACAACCCCACACGGCTTAGTGAATGATCGATGCACCTTCTTCACTGAAAACTCCCCTCCTTCCAAGCAAAATGGTCCCTGCCCTCACTGAGGCCGTCAACCTCCACCAGATCACTCAAGAGGGCCACAATCTCATTGCACATCTGATTCGATAAAGCAGAAGCGTAGGTTGGGCAGCAAGCTCCCGCCGACCACACCTGATGCACCATAGCATTCATGTCACCCACGATGGCGAAGCGATGCGGACACTTCTCTCTGAGAGGACCTAGCCTCGGGCAATCATCTTTCCAGAAGCCAAAGCCGTGTCCATTGTCCAACACCGGTCTCACGAGAACGCCAATCTCCAGCATGAAACTAGAAATCCCCTTCCAAAGCGATGACTGCAGCCTGCAGGCCTCTGCTCTCCATGAACTATGAACCCATAAATGCTTCACACCCTATAGACCAGGTCATCGGACTTCCCCCAGATCCTGAGGGCCCACTTCACCAGCAACGCCTTATTCATGAGCTCCAAACTATAGGCCCCAAGGTCGCCCTCCCTCTTCAGCATCGTATTGTTTCCCATCCCGCCAGGTGCATCCCCCACCCTCCTTCCGCTCGCCCGACTAAAAGGAACACTTCAACATTCCCTCTAGCCTCTGCCGCACCCTCACAAGCATCAGTCTTGTTGAAAAGTAGAAGATCGTGATGGTGGAAAGAGCGCGCTTGAGGAGGACCATCTTCCCCCATGGAGAGCGTTCTTGTATTCCAACCGTCACCTTGCTCTCTAGTCTGTCAATTACCTCCATCTAATCCGCCACCTACAACCGCCCAACAACCAAAGGGTGCCCTGAGAATATGGTCGGAAGAGATCCCTCCAGATGGCACAAGACGCGATAAAAATTCCGGGGCTCCTCCTACTCACACCAAACGGGATGACCTTGGACTTGTCTCTATTCAATCTCAGGCTAGAGACCTACCCAGAAACACCCATAATACATGAGGCATGTCTCGCATGCTCCGGATCTCCATCAATGAATAAAACCATGTCATCGACGTATTGCAGAATGGGGATAGAAGTACTTATCACAAAATCCTTCATCCGTCGCCAGCCTCATCATCACAGATAGTGCATCCGCCACGATTACAAAAAAGCGGTGCCAGCGAGCAGCCCTGGCGCACCCCAACTGGGGCTGGAAAAATCCTTCCTCTGGTCTGCCATTCACAAAAATTGAGTATGACATCGTTATGATGCACCTCTTCATGCAACCAATCCATCTGTCAGGGAAATCTCTCTTTTGTAGCTGTTAGGAAAAGACATCGAGCTATTTATTCCATAGACTCTAGGCTCTCTTATATAGAAAAATAGCTTGTGGGTAAATTACATAAGACATTCATAAGAAATGGAAATTGAGAATCGGTAACATAAATATATCTCTACACTCCCGCTCAAGATGGAGCATAGATATCGATCATGCTCAGCTTGGACGAGCACTTCTGGAACGGTCCTCTAAGTAAGGCCTTGGTGAAGATATCTGCAGTCTGGTCCCTTGAGCTAACATGAGATGTGTAAATGAAACCCTTTTGAACCATATCTCATATATAATGGCAATCAACCTCAATGTGCTTGATTCGTTCATGAAATGCTGGATTATTTGCAATAAATATAACAGCTTGATTATCACATTCCAGTTCCATAGGAAGGAGAATCTCTATATATAGATATGTAAGAACAGCTTCAACCCACATTATTTCTGTACTGATTTGGGCCATAGCCATATATTCAAACTCATCACTAGATCTAGCTACAACAGTTTGCTTCTTGCTCCTCCATGAGACAAGAGAATCTCCAACGTATACAACAAATCCAGTGGTGGACTTCCTATCCTTTGGACTCCCTGCATAATCTGCATCTACACATGCTGAGATAGTGACCTCCTTGCCATTCCTTAGCAATAGACCTGCACCTGGAGATGATTTAAGATACCTGAGTATCAACTGTATAGCATCCATATCGACCTGACATGGTTGATCCATGAACTGGCTCACCCGACTAACAACAAATGAAATATCGGGTCTAGTAATGGTAATATAATGGACTTTTCCTACCAGCTCTCTGTATCTCCTCCTATCAACTTCATCAGTATCATCATCATTTAGTTTCATGCTTGGATCCATAGGTGTGGTGACAGGTCGATATCCAAACATTCCTGTGTCACTTAGCAAATCAATATTTGCTCTAGGTCATCACCATCCCTTGTTGATTTCTGGCAAACTCTTGTCCCGAAAAGTTCCTAAGGGTTGCAAAATCCTTGATGACAAATTCACGATTCAGAAGTTCTATTGCCCTCTTGATTCCTTGTATGTCATCTGTAATAAGAATATCATCAACATACACCATAATTGCAATCATACCTCTAGATTTTTTCTGTATAAAGAGGGAATGATCTGCATTTGAACGTTTGTACCCCTGTTTTTCAAACAACTCTAAAAGCTTCTGGAACCAAGCTCTAAGGCTATACTTAAGGCCATAAATCGCCTTGTGAAGTCTACACACCTGTGAACACTCCCCTTCAACAACAAAACCAAGTGATTGTTGCATGTAGGCTTCCTCCTGAAGATTACCATATAGAAATGCATTCTTAACGTCTAACTGAAACAACGGACAATCTCGAATCACTGCAATAGAGAGAAGGATCCATAAGGTGGAATGACGAGCAACCGATGAAAATGTATCAAGATAATCCACCTCGTATGTCTGTGTAAACCAGACATTCCTTGTATCTGTCGATGCTACCATCTGCATTCTGCTTAACTGTAAACACCCATTTACAGCTAACTGTAAACACGCCAGTAGGAGCTTGGACGAGGCTCCAGGTGCCTCTCGACTAAAGAGCAACCATCTCTTCTTCCATAGCCAAACATCATCTACTGTCCTTTAAAGTCTCTTGATAATTCCGTTGAATAGCCACGACAGATAGTGCAACAACAAAATTCCTGAATTCACCAGTCAAGCAATCAAAAGAAACTATGGATGCTATAGGATATGATGCACATCTACGCTTCTGCTTCCGAACCGCAATAGGCATGTCCAAATCAACAACCTCCACATTTGTCCCCTGTAAAGAATCCTACTCAGGTAAACCATTAGAGCCATTATTGGAAACTGTATTCTTAGGACATACCTCATACGTGCTAAATGATGAGCGGTGACCATGAGCAGAAGCAGACCGACATGTATAGTGGTGTGGCAATGGTGGAACATGGACTGTAATAGGAAGTGGAGGTGGCATAGGTAGTGGTGGTAAATGAGATGGTTGTGGTGGAGGTGATGGAAGTGATGGTGTTGGTAGCATGTATTTGGCTTCATAACTATCTGAAGACATCAACTGATCACCTGTAGGGGAGAAGTACATGACGGACTCGAAAAAGGTGACATCGACACTAACGTAGTACCTTTTGCGCATCGGATCATAACACCTGTACTATTTTTACGTCATGGAGTACCCGACAAAGACACTTGTCCATACCTGGAGATAACTGGTGGACGAAGGCAACATAGACAAACACACGAGGAGTAAATGAGAACAATTCCTTTCTGGGAAGGCTAGATAGAAAGGAATCTTCTCTCCCAAGACTGACGACAACATGCGATTAATGAGATAACATGCCGTTAGGATAACATCACCCCAAAAAGAATGAGGAGCATGGCTCTGAATGAGAAGCATCTTAGTGACATCAAGCAAATGACGATGTTTCCTTTCTGCAACTCCATTTTATTGGGAAGTATAGGCACATGATGTTTGATGAATAGTTCTTGGTTAGAAAAATAATTGGAGTATTAGTACAAAATTCCAAGGCATTATTAGTTCTCACAAATTTCATAGAAGCAGAAAAAACATTATGTACTTCAGTTAAGAATTTTTTGATTACATTCCCAGCTTCATATTTATTCTTCAGTAAGAAGACCCAACACAGACGAGAAAAATCATCAACAACGACAAGATAAAACCTGTGCCCTGATGATCAGGGACCCCAAATATTGACATGAAACAACTAAAGAATGGAGCTTCTGCTCCGACTCTGACGATCGGGAAAGGTAGATCGATGATGCTTTCGCAGCTGACGAGCCTCACATTGAAAGGACATGTGAGGTGAGATCTGGGGCAAAACACGACATAGTTTCTGAAGCGGTAGATGAACAAAGAGCAGGTGCCAGAAATGGTGATTCCGGCATAGGGAGTTCGAACTAGGCGATGGAGACCGCCCTGCTCATGGATACACCCAATCACTTTGCCTTTAAGGATGTCATGAGAAACAAGAGAAGATGGGTCAAAAATGGCTCGACAATGTAAATCCTTCGTAATCTGGCTAATTGACAACAAGTTCGTAGAGAAATCAGGTGCATGCAACACATTCTTTAGATGCATAGAGGATGTCAGTCTAATCTCCTCTTGACCCGTGATTGGGAGTGAGTCCCATCTGCAATAACCACAATACGTCCTGGAGGAACCTGTCTGTAGTCTGTAAGTTGATCCCTCTCTCCACAAAGATGATGTATGGCACCAGAGTCCATAATCCATTCTATAGCATCAGATCCACTATTGCTAGTGAGTGCGTAAGTACTACCTAAGGTACTGGAGGAGGCTGAAGCAACTACATCTGAATGACTCCCTGAGACCGTCGAAGATGGCATAGGACTGGAGGGAGGTATAGTACCACCAATCATGCTACAAGATCATCAAAATGTTGATCCAAAGAGGAAGCAACTGGGGGCTCAATCTGTTCAGCCACTCGAGCAGAAGCAGGGCATGTTTGGAGTAGCATGTATCCTCTGTATGTCCAGAACGATGACAGAAAATACATGGCTGACGAACACGACCTCCCCTACCCCGAGGTCGACGACCACGAAACTGATAAGATCCTCCGCGTCCGCGGGATGCCGTCATTGGTATGGATGTCTGATTGACGATAGAAGATGGAATAGTAATACGACTGAGTTTGCGGAAAGCTTCCTTCATAGGAGGACTAGTAGAATCTGCCAAAATCTGGGAACGACCTGCTTCGTACTCTGGATCAAGGGCTGCCATGAACACACCAACCATGGTGGCATTCCTATAAGTCTTCTGCTGCTCAGGAGTAGATGTGAGAGGCATGAAGCTATATAGCTTATCGAGCATCCCACACATGGATGTATATAGTGAATGGAGAGGCTGCCCATTCTGTTTGATAGTAAAGATATCATGTTGAAGCTGCAGAATCTTCGTATCCTTCTTTGCCTATGAATAAGTAGTAGCAAGAATATCCAACATCGCCGTGGCTGTGGGCTGGTGAAGTATATCTTTGGCGATATCTATTGCCAACGTACCTGAAAGCCAAACTTTGGCATATGCATCATCCGCCTCCCATGAGGCGTTAACCCTAGTCTTCTCAACCGATTCTTCCTTGGTAAGAATGTGTTTCTTATCAGTGGACTTCATCATGCTCATGAACTGCACTCCCCACAGTTCATAGTTTGACCCATCCATCTTGACTATAGGCGCATGTCCTCTGAAGGTGCTCGTGGAGGAAATATCAACCTTGTTCTCAGTTGAGATATTTATCTCTTATGTAATTTTTCTATTCTTTCGGCTATTTATGTAATTTGTCCCTAGAGCTTTTCTCCCATGTAAGAGAGCTCTAGGGCTAAGGTGAAAGGATCAATCTCTTTTTCATTTCCACATGGTATCAGAGCGACGATCCTGGATCGGAGCTTATACCCAAAACCCTAGCCCCCACCAAAACCCTTCGCATCGTTTCAAGGAGTCACCGGCGCTGCACGCTCCTCCGCAGCCCCGCGCCGACGCGCCTGCGCCCTCAGCGTGCCTGCATGCCTTACGCGACCGCATGCCTGCGTGCAACACTGCGCGCCTGCGTGCAGTCTCGTGCTTTCGCCCAGCACGTCTCCGTGCCCCTGCGCGTTCCAGCGCACGTCCGCGCTCGTAGCGCTCCCGTGCACCATTGTGCGATCCCGCACACCACGTGCGCTCCCGGCGCGCCTATACTTGTGATAACACCTCCGCAAGCCCCACGTTGGGCTTTGGCCTAAATTTCTAGGGTGTGCATCGTCAACCTATAAACACCCTAGCCTTCCGAAGGAGCCTTAAGAAAATGGAAGTGGTTGTGGTACGAGTCTACACCCACAACTACCTTCCTATATGTTCATGTAGACGATTTTTGTTCAAGTTTGTAACCTTCGTTTTGTGAGAGTGTTGTCATCATGTCTGACAACACAGTAGATATTCCATCCCTGCGTGCCTTCAAAGGTCCAACACCTATTGTGAAGATGGATGGAACTAACTATGAACTGTGAGCATTGCAGTTCATGAGTCTAATGCAATGTAATGACAAGAAGCATATCCTCACATAGGAGGTGCCTATTGACAAGATTGGGATTAACACCTCGTGGGAGGTAGATGACACATATGCACGAGTATGGCTATCTGGGACTGTATCCATGGAGATAGCCAATGGCTTTTTGAGTCAGCCCACAACAAAGGCTATGTGGGACATTCTCACCACTATATATTCTCCGACGAAGAATAGGTCAAATATCCCGCAACTTGAGCACGGTATTTTCACTTCTAAGCAGAATGGTCGCGCTCTCCATACCCTTTACACTTCTCTAAGGGGTATATGTTTGAAAAGTTACATGGTTACATGGCGCCGTCTGTGGGAAGTTACATTCCCCTGACTGCAACACCAGAGCAACTCAAGGCATATAGGGATTCCGTGATGACGGGAGTCTTTCTAGCAGCACTGGATGCAGAGTATGATGCAGCTGGAGCACATATTCTTACCGATGCCACTATACCTTTCGATGACGGAGGCATATCGCCGACTGAGTAGACTCTCCATACCTTCTGGTGGCTCTTCCGTGTCACAGACTACTTTAGCTATGGCAACATCTCGGGGTAGGGGGAACACTACGCAGTTCCGTGGCCGAGGAGGCTGTGGAAGAGGAGGGGGTAGTAGACCCCCTCATCAACCTTGCACTTATTGTCACAGGCCAGGTCATTCAGAGGAAACATGCTATTCTAAGCATGGGTTTCCTGCTTCAGCACGTGTGGTAGAACAAATCCAACAAGGCAACAACTCTTCTATCGCATCTGACCAGAGGTTTGACGAGTTAGAAGCACGCCTAAGGGAGATTATGCCATCTCCAGGGTCATCAGGCTCACAGTCGGGATCTTCAAAGGTAGCAACCTCGACCACTACATCCTCATCAGGTACAACATATTCTTTTACTAGTTGTTTCAGGGTGGTTATTTTTGATTGATCTCTAAATGGCCAACTACAATATAAAAATGACAAATTAAATGTGGTTGTTAGTGATGCATCACTTATTAAGATGATCACAAAATATATGTTTAGCATACAAACTGTTTTTCCTTTATCGTTAGATTGGCAAAAACTAAGAGAAAAGGAAAATGGAATGTAGGTGAAAATCAATGAGGCGTACAATCAGTCAGAAATATTTACAACGGTTCTCAGCACTCTTCATGTAGATGCTTGATTGAATTCAAACAATTTAATCTATATAATGCAAGTGTATACCCATGATTTGATTCAAAAGGGGTTTATCTCCACCTCTCATGTTGCTTCTGGCGATCAGTTGCTGATATGTTCATCAAAGCTCTTGCAAAAGGACCGTTTCATCATTGTTCCAAGCTGAGCATGATAGATATTTATGCTCCAGCTTGAGGGGGCGTGTTGAGATATTATATCTCTTCTGTAATTTTTTTATTCTTTCGGTTATTTATGTAATTTGTCCCTAGAGCTTTTCTCCTATATAAGAGAGCTCTAAGGCTAAATTGAAAGGATCAATCTCTTTTTCATTTCCACATTCTCTAACATGGCGGCTTAAAAAGGCTAAGGCTGAAGATTAGACAGGATTGTGTATACACTGACATAAAGAGATTTGATTGCATGTGTAGACTCGTACAACCAATCTCAACATGGAAGAGGACTGGACGGCGGTGCCCCTAGAGAAGGGTGACTGCCCCTTGCGGAGGAGGAGAGGGATGCACCTGCAAGGGCCTGCATGGAGCAATGCTAGGATGCGTCCACGGAAGAGGGGATGCACGTGCATGCATGGGCGATGACACGAGGCATGGCTGTGGAAGGAGCCACGAGGCGAGGCCGCGCTACGATGGTGGCGCACGGAAGGTGATGGCGCGCAGGGCTGGGCCGGGCGAGGTGGCGACGTGCAGAACTGGGCGGCGGCGTACGTGGTCGGGCTATGCGGCGACGCACCTGCCACATGGGAGAGAGAGGGGGCTGGGCAGGGCTAGGGTTTCGGAGCTTCGGTCTAGGACCGTCGCTCTGAGACCATGTTTGGAAATGACATCGAGTTGTTTGTTCCATGAACCCTAGGCTCTCTTACATAAGAGAGTAGCCTATGGGTAAATTACATAAGATATTCATAAGAAAAAGGAAATTAGGAAACAATAACATAAATATATCTGTACAACAACGATCACCAAAGGAAGTGCCAATCAACACGGTCATAGGTCTTAGAAAAATCCACCTTGCAAAGGACCCCCTTATGTTTCTTCCTCTTCCAATCAAGCACCCACTCCGAAGCCAGCACCCAAGAGTTCTCCATATTCCTACTGAGCACACAAGCTGTCTGTTCAGGAGAGATGATGCCCCCCAGGAATCTCCGCAAATGGTTCGCCATGACCTTGGCAACACAGAGGTAGATCGCATTGGACAGAGCGAGAGGTCTAAAATCTTCCACACGTGCGACCCCTGTGTGCTTGGGTAGCAGAAACAAGAGTGCCTTGTTCAGGCGCTCGAAGCCTTGGTTGCTCTCCTCGAACTTTTGTTGGACCGCCAGCACTTCCTTCCTCACACACTCCCAGAACTCCCTGAAGAAACACACCGAGAAACCATCTGGGCCCGGAGCCCCATCCACATTCAGATGCCAAAGAGCCCGTCTAGCCTCTTCCTCCGAAATGGGAACTACCAAACCCTCGGCCTCCTGGGTGGAGATACACCCCATCCCCATCTCGCCTCTCTTGCCCTTCTAGAGAATGCTATGAAATGCGACAAGTTGCTGACTGATCTCCACGTCACTTGTCGCCTGCACCCCTCCCACATCAATGCCTCCTAATGTAATTCTAACGCCTTCTACCACTTGCCATGGAATGGAAAAAGCACGTATTGTTATCCCCTCTCTCAACCACTTCTGCTTCGACCTCTATCTTCATTCGACCTCCTTTCTATCGTCCATCCGTACCTGGTTCAAACAAGTACACCTCTCTTCCACTTCAAGAGTCGACAACTCTGTCGTGTCCTCTTCCGCATCGAGGCGAGAGATGACCTCCTGCCCTGATGCCTTCACACTCTGTCGCTGCTCTCGGGTGCACCTCTTGAACTCAATTAGGTGCTTCTGCAACAACTTGAGCTTTCGAGTCAGAATAGCCGAAGCCGACCCCTCCAGCTGCGTGCTCCGCCAAAAATCTACCACCATGTCGCAGAATCCATCCTCCAGCAACCATGAACGCTCAAATATGAGGAAAGACCTCAGTCTCACGTCCTCCTCAGAGGACCAACTGATGGGGTTGTGGTTGGGGTGAGCTTGGGGCAAGGCCTACGCATCTGCTAAATAAAAAAGCCTAGCCGCCTCTTGGGATTTCAGGAACCGATCAGTGCGCAACCTCAACCTAGCATTTCTCCAAGTGTAGCAGCACTCGCCAACATCAAAGATTTGCAAGCTCGCATCCGTAATGAACCGCAACAGCTCTGCCGAACCTGCATTCGCACCCCCACATGAACGAGGCCTATCCTTTGGGTGTAGCGTCACGTTGAAATCTCCCTAATAGGCCATGTCTCCTTAGGATACCTCTCTCGAAGTAGTCTCAAATCATCAATTAGCTCAGATATTGCTTGGCCATTCAGTGGCTCATACACATTAGTCCCCAACAGTCGGACCCTATCCGTCTTACATTGCAAGAGCACCGAGAGAGAGAGAGTACCTCCCCTTGCTCACAACGTCCACAAGATCAAAGCTGTCCCCACTCCAACCCACCGCCATGCTGCCTAAGGCCCCTGAAGCGTCTAGTGTCCTTTACTTGATCAGACGAGGACCTCCCATTGAGCCACATATATCATCAAATTCTTGGGAAATCTTTGTTTCTTGCATTAATAACACGCCAGCTGCTGCCTCTGTCCACAAGTCCCAGATTACCATTGTCTTCTCCGTGGAAGGAAATTTCGCGATATGTCGGCGATATATCACTGATATATCGATATCGAGATGTGACCGATACAGGTATCGACATGGCGATATATCCTAATTTTCAGGCATTTCCTTCACAAAAGATCGTCGACATGGGTGATATTTCAGCGATATATCACCAGGAAAGGTCGTATCGATATTGATATCGTTTCGATGTCGCATGGATACGATATTTCGACGATATATCGCGATATCGTTTCGATATCTTATCGATACGATATCGAAACGATATCGATATGACCTTCCCTAGTTTTCTTCGCCCTCCCTGCACCCCTGACATTCCATGAGAGGATCTTCATAAATCAACCTTAGCAACTCTCGATGGTTGCACCACCTCCAAGCAACTCAATAGGGCTTGACTTGGCTCCACGCCCAGCTGCCCTTTCTACTACCGATCGAAGGCTCCACGTCAGCCGCACTCGCTTCTGCTCCAACCGAATCTCCCTTTCACCCAAGCGTGTCTTCCTCTCCCGTGGTCGAAACCTACGAGTCATCATCCCGATTCAGAGCATCGAACACCGCCAACCTCCACCTCCTTCTACTTTCGTTGGATGAGAGTCGCAAGTTCCTTTTCCCGAACATGCAAGAGTGTGACGACCATAGTGAAAGGTCCCTTTGGGACTTCGAGGACGCTGCAACCACATAGTCCAATTGGGACTCCATCTCCTTCGAGCTTAAAGGCACAATCCGTGTGTCACAGGCCGCCTCCACCATCCTACCATCCACTGTTGCCACTCCGGAGCGCCCTCCGCTCCCGCCATCCGGGCTGAAGATCCAGGCTCAATGTGCCCCCAAGAACCAAAGGGGGCACCAAACAGTCAGATCCATGCTGGGGAGACTGTTTCAGGGCAACAGAGAAACAAAGGCGAGAGCTGAACGCCATGCTCTCTCGGCACGGACCGTGAGCTCACTCCCGCCCCCAAAATGCGAGGCTCCGCCGTATCTGGATCCTGGTCGCATGGACCATGTTTGGGGCCCTCCGCTTGTCCATTCTTCAACGCACCCTCTCTCACGGGGCTGCTTGGCTCCAAAGGCAGAGCCACCGTTCTCGCAACGAACTTATCCTTCACATGAGCGTTCTCCCCCTTAGAAAGGCCAGAACATAAGATGAACACCCTGTCTCAAACCCAGGGATCGCCATATCGCGATATATCGTCGATATATCGGCGATATATCGGTATCGACAGGTCACCGATATATCGCCGATATGGACGATATCGGGTAGCGACAGGAGAAAATGCCTAATGGATACCGGGTTTCGGCGATATGCGTCGATATATCGCCGATATATCGGCGATATATCGGTATCGACATTGTATCGAAACGATATCGATATCGATATTTCCTTCCTTGCTCAAACCCTCCAAGCAACTTGTCAACCAATTGCATGTCCCGCACCCATAAAGACACACCCTTGAGCACCAAGATCTTATAGAATCACTTGTACGAGTTCCTGTTGAGCGATGGGCGCCTCCACACCACCAACCTATCCCGCAACCTCCGCAACAAGTTGGATACCTCCCTAGCGAAGAACACCCGAGCACAAACAATGCCCTCCTGGAGCTCAACTACGTCTCCTCCAAGCACGACCTCAAATTTCAACGAAATTCTACCGAATTTCTCCGAAATTTCCATTTCTTTAGGTCACCAAAATCGAAACGCTACCTTATTTCTTTTTCCAAGATTTCAACGAATAATATTGAAATTGACCGAACAACTAACAAATAGAAATAAAATATCAATCGGACATGTAATAATAAGTGAATCAAAATCTTAGGAAAAATATCTTTTATATCTTTTTCCTATGATTTTTTTACAATTAAAAAATATCATACATCTTTTCTACTACGGCTCTAGATCATATATACATCATATTTGCATCTATTATATTTACCAACCGAGTTTATTATCATTATATTGAACTATCATGAATTTGGATAAACTTAACAAAAAAAATGATTTCGAAAGCTAATCAATGATGAACCTCCATGGATTCACCTATATATGCCGTAGCTAAAGTTGCAATAATAAGAGCTTGAATACCACTTGTAAATAATCCAAGAAATACGACATGTATAGAAACTACTGAAGGTACTAAAGAAACCAGAGCAACAACTACTAATTCATCAACTAATATATTTCCAAAAAGTCGAAAACTAAGTGATAAAGGTTTTGTGAAATCTTTTAAAATATTAATTGGTAAAATTATTGGAGTTGGTGGAATATATTTCCCGAAATAAGTCAATCCTTATAAGACCCGTATAGAAATATGCCACTGACGTGGGTAAAGCTAAAGCAACAGTAGTATTTATATCATTCGTTGACTCTCACCGAAATGTCAATGAAATATCATCGAAAATGCATGTTGTTCCAACGAAACAACAAAAATAAGGGAATCTACACTTCACATTCATCGAAATTTGCATATAATAATGAATTTTCACTTATTTATTCATCGATGTATTGAGTTGTTAGAGTACTTTACGTTATTTGAAGAAGTTTCTCTAGTTACTTTTTAAATTTTAGATCTAAATCCAAACCAAATCAGTTGGCCACAAAATTTAAGACCACAAAATTTAAGAGTTAAATTCAAGTTTTTAGATGAAGAGCTTTATTTGTTTGTTCTTTCTTTATTAATATATATATGTTTTGATTAGTTGTTATTATATGTGTCATCTCATTCTTATTGACAAGTTGATTATCATGACTTTTGCTTCCAGTTTAGCATATAGTTTTGACTCTATGAAACGCGTTGCTCTACATATCAACACGTGTGATGATTATGACAATAATATTACTTCAGAAGTTATATTTACAATAATATTTTACAAATAAATGTGCATTTCTATTTTATTTATTGACTTGGGAATACTAAGAACCTTAGTTTGTGGGAAAAAGTCTAGTTTAGAGACATTTCCAAGATTTCTGACGATTTCACCAAAATTCTCCGAAATTTCTCTTTCCGAACACGATGAAATGAAACCGAAATCCGAAAATTAAGGCTTTGATTTCTTCTGACTTCTCTCTACTATAAGCAGTGCGTACAATTGTGTGAGGGCTAGGTTGTTAGTAACCTTCAAAATCGTGAGATTGTAAGTATTTGCCTATTATCAGGTTGGATATAGATTATGCTTGTGAATGCTATGCAATTTCTTGGTTTTAGTAGACATGTTTGTATCGTGTATAGCATATCTATTATGATCACAAGCTATACAATGCACCTATTAGACGTAAATGTTACAAAGATTTGTGTTTGTGAGTGTATATGTGCGTCTTAATGTATTCCTTCAAGTAAATATTTTTCTATGCTGAAAGTATTTTGGTTAAGCTACCTGCACTCCCCACCCATCATAGCTGGGTTGTGGGTTGACCAAACCCATTCCAATGAGTACGCAGCTCATTTGGACGGGTAATGCCCATATGGGAGTCATGGGACACAGGGATTCATTTCAATGTCTTATTGGATTGAGTGCTTGTTGAAATTTGTTGTCTTGATATTTGGTAATATTGGGTAGCTGCCAAATAATTTCATCCCAACATCTTTAACCTCAAAAAAATCTCATGATGACAAAATCTTGACAGTTCACACCATGAAATGCTGCTCACATTCCATATAATATTAAATCATTCAACCAGCAAACGCCGAATTAGATGAGCCATTAGTCGCAGCGAATTTCCACGTCAAGAAGTTTCCTGGGTCCAAATACGGCATAACCAACTCCAATGCTTAAACAACCAGGTTGATATAAAATATAAAGTATAAACTAAAGATGACACTTTTGATTAACTAGATCTTTTTCATTAGTTTCCTTTAACACCTTTTCTGCATCGACAATGAGAACCGAATGATGAAGGTAAACTATAGAATTTTGATTGATACATAAAATAAAAGAGTACTGATATAATTGAATGTAAATAAAATTCTCGTCAATACGATTACTATCATCAATATGGGCAGCAATATTGCCATTGCCTTTACAATAATTTGTCTATGTTGTTGGGTTCATTAGCACGAAAATAAAGATTTTTTTGACTAAAGCACGAAAATAAAGATTTCACAAGAATGATAATCCAAATTGATAATGAAGCTGATTAAAAAAAAGTTAATGAAGCTTAGAAATACGTAAATTAAGCTTCTTTGTTTGTTTCATGTATAGAATTTAATTCTGAAAATCTTTAATTAAATTTGAGAATTTTTTGCCATTTTCAGTGATAGGCTGTACAAGGAGATTCGTGACCTCCAATTTGGACTTGTTATGCAGGTTTGATTCTCAGTTTGCAGATTAATTTTCAATAGGATATTGCTGCTTTGTTGATTTTTGGCAATGAATTCTTGACGCGTTGAATATGTTACCCCTTAAAATTTAAGCATATGTATATTCATTGTCAAACAGATCCTTCGTGAAAAAGCAACATCAATGAAACAGGATTATGCAGAAATTTCGACAGTAAGTCTGAGAGAAAATTCTGTATTTTTGCAACTTTAGCAAGGATTCTTTAAATGATTTTTTTCTAGCGTATCCCTATATGTCATTGTCTTTTTACATGGGACATTTTCACAAGGTCAGAAAATATATTTATTTCATAACTGAACCCAATTAATGCTGAAGGTTGTCCACAATAATTTGTGGCATTAGTGTAGAGATATATTCATGTCTGTGTATCATTTTCTCCGTTTATTTTTCTTTTGTCTATCTTGTATAATTTACCCATAGATCTCTCCTCTAAATAAGAGAGCCTAGGGTTCCATGGAATAAACAAGTTGCTCATTTTTCCAACATGGTGACGGTCCTAGACCGAAGCTCTCATACCCAGAAAGCCTAACCCGACTGCGCCGCTCTCTCTCTCTCTCTTTCCGTCGTCCTCCAGCGGGTGCCGCTGCCCTCTCCAGTAGCCACTACCACACCTCGGGTGCTGCCACCTTTTCTAGCGGGTGCCGCCGTAATGGCTCCCATCCATTCGACGGGTACTGCTGCACCCCCTTCTCCTTCATCAGGTGTAGCCACACCTCCCTCTAGGGTGCAGCTGCCGCACACCTAAGGTCCATCCTCCTCTAGGTGCTGTCGCACCTCCATAGGGTGCTGCCGCACTTCCATAGGGTGCTGTCACACATTCCTCGAGGGCCAATCTCCCTCTAGGTGCTTTGTTTGCTTCGGGAGTGCTGCCTTCGACCCTTGCTTGATGGGGTTGGTTGCTTTAGTCTACATGTGCAACCAAATCACGTTATGTTTGTGTAGACAAAAGTCTTCCAATCTACAACCGTAATCTTCTTTAACTGGCAACATGTAAAAAGCAAGGCTGATATCCCCACCACAGGCACCTTCCGTGGTCCAACGCCTATAGTCAAGATGGATTGGTCAAATTATGAGTTATGGGCCATGCAGTTAACGAGCCTGATGAAGTCTATTAGTAAGAAGCACATTCTTACCGAAGAAGAGCCGGTAGAGAAGATATGGACACATGCCTCTTGGGAGGTAGACAATGCCTACGCACAAGTCTGGCTATCTAGTACATTAGTGATTTAGCCAAAATTCGGTGGTCTTAAGTTCCACACAAAGCGGGAACTAAGTCTGTGTGTTGGCCACACTAAATCTGGACTAAAATCAACATTTAACCCACACTATAGATCAAAGAAATAGAAATAAATGTGGAGTTACAATTTATTTTTAACTCTGCACAAAATGTATAGCAAGCATGTATGCAGAGAGTTCGAACACAGGAAGCAAACAGAGTAGAATCAAATAAATGTGTGAGAGTGTATGTGAGTGTTGTCTACACTAAGCAGGCAAGTAAAGATTTTTGTGGGTTTTTAATTTTTAAGTTTTTTTTTTTATTTTTTTATTTAATTTTTGATTTTGTATTTTGATTTTTAATTTTCTGATTTTTATATTTTATATATTTTTTTCAATATTGGAATATAAAGACAATGTAATGAAAAAGGTGATAAACTATTTATAAAAATATGCTGAAATAGCCCAAAATTCAGAGATAAAATCTTTTTGGTATTTTTATATTTTTTTACTGTTTTTGTGATTTTTGGGTATTTTTCAAGGTGTTTTTGGTATTTTTAAATACTGAAATAGAACAAAACAGTAGACAAGCTACAGGCTGGGGGTAAAATGATAATTTAAAAATAGCAAACTGACATAAAATTTTTCCACACTATTTTTCAAATAAAGATAATAAAATATAGAACAAACAGGAAATGAGTTTGTATTTTTCTGAGTTTTCTTTGATTTTATATATTTTTTTGAAGTTTTTGTGTATTTCCTAATTTTTAGGGTTTTTCTTTTGAGATTTTTAGTGATTTTTGGACTGACACTAAAATAAGGTAAAATACACGCTAGGGATTTTTTTGGAATTTTTCGAGGACTTTTAATATTTTTTGGTATTTTCTAAGCTAGACAGTAAATAAAAAGCATGTTTTTGATTTTTAATAAATATTAAAATAAAATAAAATTAAAAACTAAAAATATGGCGCCAAAGTACAAGCCAACAGGAGCTTCACCCTAATTTTTTGAGAATTTTTGGAATTAAAAAGAGGCCTTAAATAAATAGAGCAAGCAAACACAAAATAAAGGCCTGACAGGGGCGTATCTGTAAATAGGAAAAATCTCAGGGATACGTCTGCAAATTTTCCACAAAAGTATAACTAATGAAAATAGTTCCTGCACTAAATATTAAATGCCACAACCGCAAGGGTGGTCCTGCAAAATGCCAAGGTCACGCGCACGATGCACGTGACCTGGCAGGTATCCCTTTGCAATATTACAAAGTCCTAGGGGCTTAATGCAAATTCCACTAACAATAAACAACGTGACAAAATATTTAGTGGACTAAATATTAAAAACAAGAACTGCTAGGCCCTTGTCCGCAAAATGTCCACGCACACGTGCCCACGCACGTGCGCTTGGCTGGCAAGGGTAGAAATGTAAATAAGAAAACTTCAGGGGGGGTTTTTAGCAAAAATTACAAAAAGTTAATAACGGCAAATGAAAGTTTTAGTCTTGACTATTAATGCACAAAAAGGCTGGGGTATCGTGCAAAATTACCCAAGCACAGAGGGCGATCGAACGGCGGATGGGCTTCACTTAAGACACGTGTCGTCGCCTCCTTGCGCGATGCGGGTTCGTGAGCGGAGGGCTGAGATTAGATCTCAGCCCTGGATCTGACGGCTGGCAGCAGGGCGCAATCCTACGGTTCTGGAGAGATCTGGGGGATGGGCGTGATCGGACGGTGGCTAGGCCGGTCGGAAGAACAAGGAAGGATGCCCGTGACGGCAACTTTCCCCGGCCTTGATCGGCCTTCTCCGAGGTCCGTGAAGCTTCAAAACTCCTCCAGAAGACTCCTGCAGGTCACAGCTTCTCGCCTGGGGCTACAAAAAGGAGTGGCGAGCACCGGAGCTCGCCGGCGAAGGTGGAGGAGCGAGGGCTCCTCAAATACCTCCGGCGAACTCGCAAAAATCCCCCAGGTGCGCAACACGCTTCGTGTCCTGCACAAAAAAAGTGATATGGTCGGGGGCAAATTGCTCCGACCACGTGGCGAGGTGGAAGGGAGGTGGAACGCGACGGGGGAGGAACTCGCCGGAGCTAGCTCCGGCGAGGTGTTTGATGGCGAAATCGGGGGGTTTTGATTGATCGATTAACCAACTAAAAGCTACAATCTAATCCTAAGATTAACAGCTAGCTAATAACGAAAAGAAAACGGAGAAGAAATGACCTCAAGGGGCTGTAGACCCGAGGTTGAACCTCGACGGCCAAATGGTGACCGGAGATGGTGGAATCGCACCTTCAGACCTTCGCCGTACCTCAACGGACGTGTGGAATGGATCCCCTGTCACCGGAGCACATCCCTACCCTCATCCGGATGTCTAAGCTGGTCCAAAAGTGGTTCAAAGTGAAATGGAAGAATGGGGTCGGTTTTTTGAAACATGGCCAAGTGGGCTCGCAAATCGAAGCGTATCTCGCGAATCAACGACCCGAAGGTCGAAAAAACACATGGACGTGAATCATGGTTCATAGGTGATCAAAAGTCGTGAAGACATCGACCTCAAATGGTGAAAGACGAGGCCGGGAAAAATCCAAGAAGATGGGACAAAACCCATTTCTGACAGGCATCATACCTCGGTCAGAGAGTTGACCGAGGTCAACCAAGGGAGAGATCTGGTTGGTCCACGTGGACCAACCAGAAAAAACCTTGGAAAAAAGGTTTCTAAATTCAATTAAAAATAGGAAATGATTTTATTGATTTTGAATTATAAAATGAAAATGTTTATTTTTTTATAAATTATTTTATTATAATTTTTAATTATTTTTATGAGGAACATTTTTACAAGTTGCTTTTATATCCCTATATAGGTATATTATCTATATACTTTATTACTTTATTTTTATTTTGTGTATTTTAATTTTATTATTTTTATTTCTTATTTTAGAAAATTATAAAACACTTTTATACAGTTAATTGTATTATTTTAATTTATTGATATGTTTTGTATATTTAATAAAATATAAGAATGAATTCTATGGGTATAGATATATGTGTTATACTTATGTATTTTGTTTACATGTATTTTTATTTTGTATTTTATTTAAGTTTTTATTCTGATTTTAATGCACATAATTATTATAAGTAATATTTACAACATTATAAAAATATAAAAATACAAAAATAAGGAATAAAGAATAAATTGAATATTTTAATCAGTACAACTATACAATGTGGGTCCAAAACTCAACTTTCAAACCGTAGCTCCGCCAAATGCAAAACCACCGCCATTAAATAGCTTATTTTCTTCTATATACAATTAAAGGTGAGTTTGCTGCATTTGGAGTTTTCATTTGTGAGATACGGGTCTGGGAAGTTGGGATTCTGGATTTTTATTCAGACCGTAACTTTGTATCTGTACATTATTTTTCAGTGAAATCAATTTTGTATTTTTCTTTATAAACTTATCTACAACTTTCATGTACAAAGTTTCTTTATTTGATGTATAAAAAGTGGAACCAAAAATGGGTCCCAAAATGAATAAAGAATGAATAAAATACTATAGGTATTTGACCCTTATCTCCCCCTACTTTATTCCTTGTCGACCTATTCATCAAGATGCCTAGGTCTCGGGGTTTCGGGTCATAAAATATTTACAATATTTTATTCTTTTTCTTTTTTTATTTATTCTATAATTTTGGCTTTAATTACAGTATTTTATACACTATTTAGATGCACATGCATGGATGCTAAGATGATGAAATTAAAGGTATTTACTGGCATTAAAGATGATGAAATGTGGATTCATCATCCCCCTATACTTTACCTTTGCTAGTCCCTAGCAAACACTTATGCAATAAGTGCAAAAAGAAAAAGAAAGAAAAGAAAAAGAAGAACTTGGATTTAGTTTAATTATCAAACTTGTCTTCACAAAATCAAAGTTTGGAGCTTAAGTTGGACCTTTGGAATTTTTAGTGCGGGCGGAACCTTAGTGAGAACCGTGTTTGAAATTCAACATTCCTTGAGAATCCCAAAACTCTGTTCAAGTCTCCTCAATAGCCAGGTCAGAACTACTTCAACTCATACGCAAACTCTTACGACTATGAGTCTGACTCGTACAGTGTAAGTGATGGTGGCTCTCCCCAACTAGAATGACAAAGAAACTGACTTCTCCAGTACGACAAACCAATGATTCCCCAATCCAACAACTCATCCCTCAAGGAGCAGGGTATTCCCTTCTAAGTTCAAGTGGCAACCGACTCAAGAGGAGGAGGTGAAGAGAAGAGATAAAAAATGGACGGTAGCCAGTGTAGCTACCTATCCTAGTATGCAAGACCAGTGTAGTCAAGTCACCCAGCTGCAGGCTCACATGATTTGACTTTGAAGCTCAAGCTTGCTTATTTGACTTTACAACATATGTACACTCCGGCAGGCTTTTTATTTTTGTACATGCCTGAACTCTTTCTTCTTTTCTTTTTTTTGAAATACTATATACAACAGCATTTACATAGGGAGTTTTTCTTCTTGAGCCAGTAGACTATCCCTCTTTTGAAGCTTTATTGCAACCCACGATCTCCTATCATCGAAACTCATCACTACTGGACGGGTTGGGGCGCACTTCCCTCCCTAGAGGAGGACAAGTGTTTCCACCTGTATGCGTCTCATACCGGCAAATCCAATCCCCTCACCACTCCAACTAAGTTGAGCTATGTGAAAGGTGCAGGTGTCCAAGTTAGGTCATTATCAACAAGAGTCGTGCGTGTGCTTCGAAATACTCTACTTAGGCAGTCAAGAATCCATTGAACCAAGTCCCGTGATCCTCAAAGAATTAAGTCAACTAGACCTGAAGTACCTCAAACCCAGTTCCTATAAGGTTCCTGTTACTAAGGTCCAATCAAGGTCCAAATATAGATGTTTGCGGATATCAAAACGATATCCATATCCGTATCCATTTTAAAACGAATACAGATACAAATGTCAAAATCTGTATAAAACAGATATGATGACGGATCAGATACCGACATATTTGTAATCGTTTGCGTCTATAGTAGTTTGACATCATCCATACATTTTCAGAATGTGTTACATGCACTAGAATTCTCTATGAATTTTTTTTCTATCAGTTAGATTATTAGAGATTTGGATTGTCGTTCTATATTTGACCCATAGTCTCTTGTATTTCAGGACATTCTAACTAGCAGGGTGATTGGCTGTAACCATGAGTAGGGAGGCTCTACAGATTGGTTCAAACTCCTTGTGTCGGATTATCATCTCAGTCTATTAGCTTTGCTTCTTCGTTTACATGGCATCTGCGTTTTGGTCATCTTCCTCTCCAAAAGTTACGTCATGTTCTTTCGCAGATCTCTCCTCGAGCATCATTCGATTGTGAGGCATGTCAGTTGGGAAAGCATCATCGGTCTGCCATTCCTAGTTGTCAGAGTCAGAGCAGTCGTTCTCCTTTTGAGTTGTTTCATGTAGACATTTGGGTTCGAGTCGGGTTCCCGATCATCAGGGACACCGTTTTTATGGATGATTTTTTCTCATTTGTCATGGGTGTTTCTGATGAAAAATAAGTCTGAAGCTGGGAACTTGATCTGAACCTTTTTTTTAGTGAAGTTCATAATGTTTTTTCTTCGGATGTCAAGATTGTGAGGACTAACAATGCTTTAAAATTCTGCACTCGTGATCTTACTCAGTACTTCTTCTCTCATGGTATAATTCATCAAAGAACATGTGCTTACACGACCTAATCATGTCCTCAAATTTCTCAGAATTTTCACCGAATTTCTCTGAAATTTGTTTATCTAGGTCACCGAAATTGAAACACTACCTTATTTCTTTTTTCAGGATTTTAACGAAATATCACAGAAATGTCAACGAAAATTTATCAAAATTGCATGTCGTTTCAATGAAACAACAAAAATACGGAATTAACCATTCACTTTTATCAAAATCTGCATATATTAATGAATCGAGTTGTTAGAGTGCTTTATGTTATCTGAATAAGTTTCTTTAGTTAGTTTCTAAATTTTTGTTTTAAATCCAAACCAAATCAGTTAGCCACAAGATTTAAGAGTTAAATTTTAGTTTTTTTACTTGAAGAGCTTTATTTTTTTTATTCTTTCTTTATTTTAATAAATGCGTATATGTGGTTTGATTAGTAGTTATTATATGTATCATCTCATTCTTATTGATAAGGTGATTGTCATGGCTTTTGCTTCTAGTTTAGCATACGATTCTGACTCTAGGCAACACGTTGCTCTTCTTATCAACATTTGTCATGATAATAATAATAATAATATTACTTCAAAACTTATTCATTTCTATTTTATTTATTGACTAAGGGGTACTAAAAACATTTATTTTTGGGAAAAGTACATTTTAGAGATAATTCCAAGTTTTCAGATGATTTCACCAAAATTCTTCGAAATTTCTCCTTCCTAACATGGAGAAATAAAATAAAAATCCAAAATTTAAGGCATTTCTTTTTCGCGACTTTTCTCTAAGGAGTATGTACAGTTGTATGAGTACTTGGTTATCAACAATCTTCAAAATTTTGTGATTGTAAGTATGTGTCTACTATTAGGTTGGATATAGATTGTGCTTGTGAATGTTATGTAGTTTCTTTGCATTAGTTGATTTATGTGTGTCTTTTATAGCATATATTTTATGATAACAAGTTACACAATGCATCTATTAGATGTACATGTTACAACGATTTGTGTTTGTGAGTGTATGCGTGTGCCTTATTTTATTCCTAAAAGTAAATATTTTTCTATGTTGAAAGTATTTTAGTTAGATACAAGTGCTAACCTATCATTTCAATATTTAGTCTCTTACATACGATATCATTTTTCTAGTACTCTTTGTTGGTCTTTGTTTTTCTATGTTATTATTGCACATATCTCCATTCTCTTCATATTCAAAAGGTGAAATTAATGGCTTCTAATTTTGGTTCCAAATCTGATTTTGATTATGAGCAGTATACTACTTTTTTTACTGTTGGAGCGATTGGATGGAAATTTAATGTAACATATCTTGTTAATATCTTATTATTAGCAAAAAAACTGTGTATTTCTATCTCATTTATTGAGTTAAAGAATATTAGAAATCTTAATTTTAGAAAAATGATTTTTCAAGTAATTTCTTCTAGTTTCGGCCATTTCACCAAAATTCCATCGAATTTCCATCGAATTTTTCTTTCCAGGCATACCGAAATGAAATCGAAATCCGACATTTAAGGTTTTGGTCCCAACAAAATAGGGTCGTCCGGAGAAAACATCACCATATCCTTGATGTTTCTTGTACCCTTCTTATACATAGTCATACATATTCGTTCTGGGGGGATGTTGTTCTTATATCCTTCTACCTTATTAATCGGATGCTGTCATCTATCTTGGGAGAGAAAGTTCCCTTCTCAATAGTATTCCCAGAGGAGTTGTTTACCATCGGTCCTCGTGTGTTCGGATCTGTTCCCTTTGTCCACAACTTTTCTCCTAGAGTTGACAAGCTCTCTCCGCGAGCTGTCAAGTGTGTGTTTGTGGGATATTTTAGGACTCAAAAGGAATATAGATGTTATGATCCCGTGCACATGAAATACTATATCAGCACATGTATCCCATTTTTTGAGTCTGTAATATATTTTTCTCCGACATTTGATCACTTGACTCCTGCAGACTTTGATACTGAAATATACATCCCACCTCCACCTCTATCCTCACCACCACTTTCACTACCATCCTCACCATCTTAGTCTCCTACACCATCACCACCATCATATCTTGTCCTTCAACCTATTATCTAAGTTTTACCGTTACCACTTCACTACAACCCCCAACCCCCTCCTGCTCATGTTCATAGCACGTCATCCAACATACTTGACGTATGTCCAGAATATAATATTTCTAACGATGGATCTGGAGATGTGTCTCAGCAGGAACTATTGCAACAGAGTGCAATACATGAGACTATTGGGGATGCAACCGGCGACCTTGATGTGCCCATTGCTTTTCGGAAGCAGAGGCGTTCTTGTGCATCATAGCATATTGCTTCTTAGGTGTCGTTCGATCGTCTTAGAGGAGAATTCTGGTGATTTGCGATGGCTCTATCTACTGTGAACATTCCACAGAATTAGCATGAGGCCTTGAAGGATTATCAGTGGTGCAAAGCAATGAAGGAGGAGATGGCTGCTTTACATTACCGAGGCATTTGGACCTTGGTACCAGCCCCTAGTGGGTCGTCTGTGGTGAGCTGCAAATGGGTTTTTATTGTAAAGTATCATGTTGATGGGACCCTTGATAGGTACAAGGCTAGACTGCTCGCACAAGGTTTTACTTAGACGTTCGAGGTGGATTATCTAGACACATTCTCTCTTGTTGTTTGACATTCTACACTACGGATTCTCCTAACGGTTGCAGTGGTACGCGATTGGTCATTTTCCAAGTTGATGTTAAAAATGCTTCCTTGTATGGTGATCTTTAGGAAGAAGTTTAAATGCAACAACCTCTGAGGTTTGCTGTTGAGGGGGAGTGTCAGCAGGTATATAGACTCCATAAGGCAATATATGGCCTTAAACAAAGCTCAAGAGCTTGGTTTCAGAAGCGCTCAGATTTATTTGAGAAGCAATGGTTCAGAAGGTCGAATGCATATCATTCTCTCTTTGTACAGAAAACCTCCAGAGGTTCGATGGCTATAATGGTGTATGTTGATGATATATTGGTTACATGTGATATAGCCATGGGATAGAAAAGTCAAAAGAATTCCCGGGCAATCGGTTTGTCACCAAAGATCTTGGCACCCTAAGATATTTTCTAGGGTTAGAGTTTACCAAAAATCAACACGGTCTCGTGATGACCCAATCAAAGTGTCACTGACATGCTAAATGAGACATGTATGCTAAACGACGCTGCTGCGGCCCCACCTCATCCTGATGCGACAACCCAAAGCCCAACCCCTCAACCACAGCGGTGACTCTAAGATCGGAGGCAAAGACTCCACCGCCACCCCCAAACCAGCCGGATCGGCACCATATCGAGCCGAGCCCCTCCGTCGAACCTTAGACACCGACGCACCCGCCTCCCCTCCCGGCAGGTCCACCCCTCCCCCCGCTCAGCAAGCAACTCCTCCGCTACGGTCGCAGCTCCCCCCTCTCACAGCTACTGGACTGATCTGGGCCCGCCGCACCTCGGGCCGAACCAGCAACCTCCTCCTCCAACTCCGGAAGCGCAGGCACCACCCTACACCCAGGAGACGAAGCGGCATAGCCGAAACCTCCACCCGTGCAGTGCCCAGCACCAACGGACCGAGACCGATTGGGGTCCAATCCGACAGAATGCAGAGCGCCATCAGGCCGTGGCCCACCACCTTCCACCGCATCACGTGTACCACCCGCAAGACGCCAAGGCAGAGGAACCACCGCCAATATCGGAAGCAGCTCAGCAGATACGACGCGGAACGGAATCGCCTCCATTTGGGAACGCGCCATGCTCGGATGCCGCCCATTCGCACAAGGGTGCTCCCCCTCCGGGAGCCAAGCCCCTACCACCGTGGGCCGAACTGGAGACCGCTGCTTCGGCCCACCATCTCCTGACGACTCTTCGGCCAACTGGATCTCCCGATTGTGACAATCGGCCGCCTGAAAAGCCGCCCAAACATCCGCGGCCACCAACTCAAGAAGGAGCCGCCTACCATCAAGCCGTACCTCCCACCAACCCATCTTCTCTGCCCCAACCGGCCTCACCTGAAGCACGACCTCCAATGACTGTCCAGGTTGACAACCCGAACTCTCGACTAAGATGACCTCAAGAACGCCCTGCAGCTACCCCGAAACGCTCTCTCGCGTCCTCGCCCCTAGCGGGAGCCCCCTGACAACGATTTTCTCCACCCTGCTGGGCATCACGGTGACATCCCACTCCCTTGGCCTCCGCCACTTCAACTGCAATGACCCATTCTCCGATCCACGCAACAAACTCCGCTCCTCGGAGTCACGGAGTCCCCTAGACAACGCCCTCCACGAAGAAAGCCGAGCCACATCGCCCTTAGAGGATGCCTTGGACACGAGCCTCACGTCAGTAGTCACCAAGAAAAGCGCCCCCTCTCCACCACCCTCGCCAACCAACACACTCGAATGGAGCTCAGCTAATGGGCAGCACCTCCGCGAATGCCCAAAGCACCGGCAAGAAAAGCACCACAATGGCTCATGGCACGCCCGTGCCCAATGGTCGAGACCACCGTAGCGAAAGCTGCCCCAACCGAATGGGGAGAACGGCGGCGGCCCACGCCAACGCCTAGGGGCAACAGAGATCTGCCATCTCCGACACCCTTCCACAATGTACCATCCTTCACTCGCATCCGAGGCCCCATCGGCAGCCTTGCCAGGACTCGCACACAGCTGGTCCAGACTGGACTGCACGCCTAACCCACCGCTCGCCGGACGTGCTGCGCCCGGTCGCAGCTCACGGTCGCCACCCAGCATGTCGCACCAAGCCAACCGCGCGCTGGCGGCCGTGGATGGAGAAGAGCGTCGCACCCAGGCTCCCCTGCACGATTGTGCGCTGGCAGCCACGCTCGCTCGCGCGCATGCGACTTCGCTCGCGCGTAGGGAGAGGAGCCCTGCGTCCAGATGCCCCCGCTCACACACGTGCTGGCCATCACGCAAGGAGATGAACCCGCCCCCGCTCGCATTCGCCAGTCCCAGCCGAACCCGCGCGCAAACCCTCGCGAACGCGAGAGAGCGACCCGAAAGGAGAAGAGCCCCGCGCCCAGACACCTCCGCCTGCACGACCCGGATTCGCCGCCAAACCCTCGCGAACGCGACTGGAGGCGCTCTCACGGAGGCGTGCTCCCAGAATTGCCTCCGCAGCCCTAGCGTGCATCGCCTCCCCCAGATTCAGATCCTAGGAATATGCAACCAAATCAAACAGAACAAGCGTGCATTTTCATATTATATGCACTATTACTGTTCTATGCATCGGAACTATCATGAATTGTGTAAAGTTTATGAGAAAATGCCAACAATTACACACTATTAGTGAAGGATTTGAACGGGCTTCTTGAAAACCGTATCTTCACCGCTAGATAACCACATGTTTTTGTGCATATTTTGCCGCCAGCCTTCTCTTCAATGAGATTCAAAGGAAAAATGGAAGGCTTTCTTCTGTGAAATTTGGGTAGAAAATATAAGGCTGAATCAAGAATACATTAGGGTGTATTTCTAGGCTCTAATGCATATGAATCTTCCTCCAAGTGTCTCTAAAGATGAGAATATTCACATATATTACAAAACTTTGTGATATTAACAGAAACTAATGATGCTCTCTTATTTATAAACAGGGCCACTGTAATTTTTCTTGAGAGTTTAACCCATAAATATCCTTTAGTCTTGCCTTAATCCTAATTCATCTCTTAAGTGAAGTATATTAACACCTTAGTTGGATTTAAATCACCCTATCTTAAATTTCTCTCGAATATTCAAGCAAGTCAAGTTGTATCGCTAATATGTTACTTAATCGTGCTTTCAACTCATAATTTTATCTTAGTTCCTCTTGATTTAATATAAGTTGAGTTGTAATAACTAGGATCCATTGGTTTTGAGGCAAGTTCGTAATTAGTGTTCCCGAAAAATATAATTCCACATATATGATAACACATATTTTGATTCCCTAGTTCTATCACATCTTCCGGATGCGCTATCTATAACACATTTAAAAAATATGTCAATAGTATTATTTATAAATATGCAAGGACTTTGAAGAAAATGGAGATTGCATATCGCATTTACGAAATGCGTTATCAAATGTGTACACCTTTGATAATACATTTCATAAACACATTATTTATAGGGCATTTAGAACTTAAAAAAAGTTGTATATACAAGGCATTTACAAAATGTGACACTTATAACACATTTTGAAGATGCGATATAGCTACATTGTCTAGGGAATTAAAATATATGTTCCCATATTCGTGGAATTATATTTTTCGGGAACACTGGTTAGGAACTTACCTCCATTGGTTTTACATGATCTAAGCTTTAAGTCAAGGTAGCTTAGCCTTGCACATAGCTAGCTAGAAAATGGATTTCACCGGGTCACTAAAATCAAGGATATTAAAGTATAACAATTGTTAGAGTATGCGTTAGAGATGGGTAATTAGATCACTCTAGGGACCAATTACCATATCCACAGGTTTAGTCCCCGTCATATGTGAGTATGACTCGGTCATTCTGATGGGGCTAATATAAGAAGCCACACATCCATTGTAACAGTAAAAGAAAGGAATGATAGAATATCCGACCTTGAGAGGCCTTCTCTCATGGTTTCACCCCACTCCTTAGGGGGGGTTCCACATAAATTCTTGGTATTCTTCCATTTTTTTATTTCTTAATCTTTGTTTCTCTTCTACATTCATCGTTTTCTACATGGTTTTACAATGGGTTTGATTCTAGGGTTTGTTGCATTACAACTTTTTTCTGTTACAATTTTGAAGATTTTAGTTCAAGATTTAATTTGCTCATATGCACGAGTTATGATGATCAGAGCAGATCATCGCCTAATATGACAAGGCATCTAGGGTTGTCTTCCCAATTTTATTTTTGAGTGTTGCTTCTTACGAGGTCTGGAAGTTTGTTCTACAGTATTTTGTTGAAGTTTTCAAGATCAATCTAGCGTTGTGGCGATTGTGATTAGCAGTGACGAGGCGAGATGAAGCATCATCCTTTCCATATCCCTAATGGCAACAATAAGATCTGTTCGAAGTTGGGTTCTTGTCCAATGCTTTGCAGCAGAACAAGTCGTTCTACACTTTATTTGTCGCAAGTTGTACATACATGGGAATTGCATCGTCAACACTAACAGTAATCAAAGGTGATTATTTTGAGATGCTTGAACAAACAAGCAATGATTTCTAATCATCTATACCGATGTAGGCGATGCAAAACAACATATCACGTTGTCGTACGAACGTCATCAACATCACACTATTCTCATGCGTGAAGTCCTTTCTTGGCAATGATGTGTTCCTGATAGGAATCATGATGCCAATTAAAGAAGAGAAAGGCCATCGACGCCAACAAGGGCGAGACCTTCCTGCTGCAACATCCACCCGACGCCGCCAACAAGCATTGCCTTCTCTCCCACATACACATCTCTTGCACGATCATTGTTGATCCAACTGCCTACTTGTCGTCTCCTTTTATGGAGAAGAAAGGGGTTCCATCGGGAACCCTAAGAATTGGGAGAGAGGTCTTCTCTTTTTCCCTTTTATGGGTTTGGGTACGTTTTTATTTTTATTACCGTTGGTTGGGCCCAAAATGTTACGATGTTAAAAAAAGAAAGAAAACTGAAGTTAGGTAAAGGAAAAAAGGCTGCTGAAAAAAAGAGGGAACTTTCTATAAGAAGTTTTGGAGAGAAGCGCTCGATTCCCTCTCTAGTGGGCTTTGAAAGCTGTTTTTTTATTGTTATTTAAGCCCAATAGAACCACAATTTTGTTTAGAATTGTGCCTTTTAATTGCCCAACTATGTGCTATTCAAGCTTAGCTTATCTATTGGAAGATGATATTTTAAAAAAAGAGATTGCCACAACAACGTTAACGTAGGGAAAGAAAAGAAAATGCTACATACGAGGAAAAAGAGAGAGGGAGAGACGAAGAAAGCATAGAAAAAAGAAGAATGATCAACTTACATGTTTTTATTTTACCCATCTTCATATCTTCTCCCTACTTTGTCATCATCACATTTTTCGACAAGTATGGGAGAAAGGTGGAGTATTTTGCAGTGTTGTACAGTTCAGAATCAAATCATATTCAAATTCTCCAATTCTTCATATTCTCCTGATTTCAAACTCTGCCAAGTTCGAGACGCACATGCGTGCAATCATTATATGAGAGGTCCCTATCTTGATTTGAACTCAGGGTTTTCATGTGATCCATAGGGACTCTAGAATAGAGATCCCATTCTCTGAGCCAGTGTGGCCTTAGGGTTTTCTGTGGATTCTTAATGGCTCCAGATTAGAGATCCCATTCACTGAGCAAGTATTGGAGAACCTAGTTATTCGATAAGGATACCCTGTTCAACTTCCATCTCCAACATCTATGGACTCCAACGAGGATGTTTTCACGACTTCTCCATTTCGGCTCTTCAGAGAAACAAAGGAGTTACATGTAAGAGTTCTTCGACGAGGAGACATATCTTGTTTCAGTGATTGCGCAGGACATAACACCCGTTCTCTGACAAAGAGATCCAGTTCAATTCACACTCCATCCCTTCAGTTCCTCCTCACCAGCATAACATGAGATGTAACATCCTTAGCACACAACCAGTAGAGTATGCGTTGAGTTGATATTATTCATAGTATATTGTAGTGTTTGACTTAGTAAATTTCTTTCTATTTCTACAAGCTAAGCATTGCATGCTCCTGCTTGAGAGGGAGTATCAGAGTATGTGTTAGAGATGGGTAATTGGATCCCTACAAGGTCCAATTACCACATCGGTTCCCTTCAGGGTCCAATTATTACTGTTAAGATAATTATGTCTCTGTGTTTATTTTGCGTAATAGCATTTCTTCCAAGTACTTAGCATGTAATTAACCCAAGGGCTATTCTCCTATATAAGAGAGCCCTCGGTTTATTCTAATGGTCACCTTTCCTTTTTTCCTATCATGGTATCGAAGCAACAATCTTAGACCGGGGTCCCGTTATCCTACCCCCCAAAAAACCTAACCCTAATCTACCACCGCCCCCCCGGGGTGCGGGTGCCGCAGCCGCTGCCAGGGCAGTCCAGGCCCTCCCGCTCGGCCCTGCTCGCTCGTCGTCTCTTGCAGGCGCAACCACGCGTGATCCCCTCCCACGCACAGCTCCAGGCGCGTAACCAACCCCCCCCCCCCCCCCCCCCCCCCCCCCCCCCGCGCACCCCCAGGTGCGACCCCAGATGCGTTTCCTGGTGTGTGAACCCGCCCAGGTGCAACCGCATTCTTAGTTGTGCCACTGCACCTCTCGGGTGCTTGCCTAGTGCGCAGAATGTTACAGACAACAATTGTTTGCTCGTCCGAGTTCTCGTGCACGATTTAGGGATGGTTGTATGAGTCTACACATACAACCTATCCATCATATGATTCTGTAGACCGCCTATTTGTTGTTCCTCAGTCGGTCTGTGGCTTCTTTCAACCATGTCAGAGAACAAGGGTGACGTTTTTACATATTCTGGTGCCTTCAAAGGCCCGACACCTATTGTGAAGATGGATGGGAACAACTATGAGTTGTGGTCCATGCAGTTCCGTACCTTATGCAGTGCCACAATAAGGAGCACATTCTGACAGACTCCGAGCCGACAGACAAGACTGGGGTGAATCCGACGTGGAAACAAGATGATGCATATGCTCGTATATGGCTCTTCGGGACATTGACCACGGAGATCGCTAATGATATTGTGAATCAACCAACTGTGAAGGCTATGTGGGACATACTGGCAGATACATATGAGCATTCGAAGAATGAAAGCAAGATAGTTAAGTTGCAGTTTGACATTTTTTCGACCAAACAGTACGGTCGACCACTACATGCACACTTCTCTCATCTACGGGGCATGTTTGAGAGATTGCACAGATTTATGCCGATCACGACCAGTACGGAGTAACAACATGCATATAGAAATGCCACGATGTGTTTCTTGGGTACGTCGGTGTGTTTCCACGGCGTCTTTGTCGGTTTTGCTCAATGGACGTTTGGCGGGGGGTTTCTTCCAGCCCCGCCGGGGTATTCGGCAGGGTTGCCCCCTTGCCCCCTTGCTCTTCGTCTTGGCTGCGGACGTCTTCTCCACTATGGTTAATAATGTGGTCGCTGCTGGTCTGACCCGTGGTTGCTCGTTGGGGCCCTTTTCTGTGCCGATTATTCAGTTCGCGGATGATACAATCTGTTTTATCGAAGGTGACGCGTCGAATATGGCGGGTATGGCGATCACCTTGGAGCTCTTCAGTGAGGCTTCTGGACTTCACATCAATTACAATAAGTCCTCCTTGGTCCCCTTCTCTCTTTCCTCGGCGGAGGTGGATGCTTGCTCGAGGATCTTGCGCTGTACGGTGGGTGCTCTTCCCATGGACTATCTTGGTCTTCCATTGTCTATCGGCCGGGCTCGCTTAAGGGATTGGCAGCCGCTGTTGGATCGTATGGCTGCCCGCTTGGCTGGTTGGCGTGCCGCTCTCCTCTCTCGGGGCGGGCGCCTGGTACTCCTCAAATCGATCCTCTCTTCTCTGCCTATTTTCTTCCTTTCTGTGAAGGGGATGCCTAAGGGGATTCGTCGACGCTTGGATACTTATATGCGGTCTTTCCTTTGGGGCAAGAAGGGTTCTGTGCGTAGCGGCGTTCCCTTGGTTGCTTGGGATGATGTCACTCGGCCTAAGAGGGAGGGAGGGTTGGCGGTGAGGAGATTGGCTATCGTCAACGAGGCTTTTCTTCTTAAATGGGTCTCTCGTCTCTGTGGGCCGGAGGATAATTTGTTGCTTAACTTCTTAAGGATGGTTGTTGGTTTTGCCCGTCGGCTAGTGCTGGATTCGGATGGCTGCTTTTTGGCTTCCTCCTCTCACTTCTCGCGTGCTATTGGTCTCGCTCTGGCCAGCAACCGTGGTCGTTTTGTCATGAAGTTGGGCGATGGCTCCTCCCTCACTCATTTTTGGGGCGATGATTGGACTGGTAGGGGGCCTCTTAAGGATAATTTCCCTCGGTTGTTCGCGTTGGCTGCTGACCCGGACGCGAGGGTAGCTTCTTATTGGGATGGTGCTGCTTGGGGGCCTTCCTTTGTGGCCAACCTTTCTGATCAACGGCAACTTGAGTTTATGGCCCTTCTGGAGATTCTGGCGGTCTCGCCCTCGCCTTCGGTGGGCCGTGATCACCTTTGCTGGAAGGATGGCCCTTTCTCTGTTCGTGCTGCTTACAGGGCCCTTCTCCCGGCCTTGGTTGGGGGTGATGATTTGCTAATCCGGGATTGCCAATTCTTTTGGGGTCTCCGGGTTCCTGAGCGGATTGGCATCTTCCTCTGGTTATTCCGTCGTGGGCGTCTACTCACTCGTATCAGGTGTGCCGCTATCTTCCCTTCAGCTGTGCCTACTTGTGGTCTGTGCAACCTGGAGGATGAGACTATCGACCACCTATTCTTTGGTTGCGGCTCTTCGCGTGCCATTTGGGTGGATCTGCCTTGGCTTGACGTTACGGACGCCGCTTCATTCTGCGACTGCTTGGTTCGCTCGAGGGCTAGATGTAGGGTCGACATTCTCTCTGCTATCGCTCGGCTGTGGTGCATTTGGACTTCTAGGAATGAGGCGCTGTTTTCTGGTCAGAGATTCTATTTGGAAAATGTCCTAATTTCTGCTTCTCGGTTGGTCCGTGACTGGTCAGTTGTTTAATTGTTATTTTGTGTTTTGTCGGGGCATTGGTTTGGAGGTCCAGTCCGACTATGGTCACGCTCTTTTATTTCCCTTCTACCATTTGTATTCTCCCACTGTAAGTCTCTTTCTTTCCTTTATTTTCTATTAATAAATTTGGGGTGGGCACCGTCGAGTGCGCCCCCCGTTTTTGGAGTTTCAAAAAAAAAAAAAAAGAAATGCCACGATGACTGGAGTCTTTCCGTCCTCTCTTGACCCTGAGTATGATGCAGCTCGTACTCAACTTCTGACTGGAGAGACCATTCCACCAATGGAAGAGGTCTATAAGCGCTTGAGTAGGATTACTATTGCATCTACGACTACAACACAAACTACTCCTTCAGCTATGGCTGCTACTCGAGGCAGTGGAGGATCGTCCCACTTTCGAGGTTGTAGACCTCGTGGTCAAGGGGGAGGCCGACATCGTGGTCCGTGTACTCATTGTCATCATCCAGTTCACTCTGAGAAGACATGCTTTCACAAGCATGGGTATCCAGCCTCTGCACGTGTTGCTGAGCAGACTGAGGCTCCCTCTGCGCCTACTCCAGACACTCGTTTTGAAGACATTGTCTTCGGACTTCGTGACATGATGACTACTCCTATATCTCCGTCTCCAGGATCCACAGAGGCTGCGGCTTCTGCTAAAGCATCGTCTAGCTCATCAGGTACTCATTATACATTTACTAGTACTACATGTTCGGACCTGACAGATTAGATCCGGCACATCCCATCATATGTGTGGCGACAGGATGCGGTTTACTTCCTACAGAGCACTTCCACTTGGCAGATCAGTTGTCATTGCCAATGGGGTTCGATTACCCATTGTTGGTCAGGGGGATATTACTCTAGCACCGTATTTGAGTCTTCAAAATGTCTTATATGCTCCTGACTTTCAGATGAACTTTTTGTCAATTAGTCCGCTTACGAAAGATTTACATTGTCGTACCTTCTTTGAATCCATTATGTACTTCTCTCCTACAGGTGACAGGTTATCAAATAACAACTCTTGGGAGGATGTTGTTGTTCCTCCACCTCCGTCTCTTCCATTATTTGAACCTCAACAACCATCAGCTCCTCTATCACCTCCACCGCCTCCACCTCCTGCTTCCCAGCCAAGCTTCTTACCTCTTGTTTACACTCGCAGGTCTTCTACTAGTTCTTCTGCTCATAAGCCGTCCACATCATCCAGCAGGCCTCAGGTATAACATGATAGCATTGTTTCTACTGATGGTACTGGAGTTCTCCATCATACACTAGATGATTCAGACCTAGACGACAAAGGGAATGCTGATCTGGACGTTCCTGTTGCCCTAAGGAAGCCTCGACGCAAATGTGCCACATACCTAATTGCTTCTCATGTTTCTTTGGATCATCTTTCATATGAGTACAAGAGATTTGTCGTCGGATTCTCTGCGGTTACTATACCACGCACATATATGGAGGCATTACAGGACAACAGGTCGCGCCATGCCATGGAAGAGGAAATTACAGCCTTAAAGTCACGAGGGACGTGAGGTGTTGTACCTGCTCTACGAGGTGCGTCCATTGTAAGCTGCAAATGGATATTTCCATCATGCAGAACGCATGTGGCAACGTGGATCGCTACAAGGCAAGGCTAGTAGCACGAGGCTTCACACAAACGTATGGGGTGGATTATCAGGACACTTTTTTGCCAATAGCAAGACACTCGACATTACGAATTCTACTTGCTGTTGCTACTTCACGGGATTGGCCGTTATTTCAGCTTGATGTGAAGAATGCCATTCTCTACGGGGATCTTCAGGAGGAAGTTTACATGCAGCAACCACCCAGGTTTGCTGCTGATGGGAAGTCACAGAAGGTGTGTAGGTTACATAAGGCAATATATGGCCTGAAGCAGAGTCCAAGAGCTTGGTACCAAAAGCTATCAGAGTTGATTGAGCAATACAGATTTGTGAGGTCCACTGCGGACCACTCATTTTTGTTCAGTAGACACAACAAGATACGGCTGCTATTTTTTTATATGGATGATATTGTTAGAGTAATACTCTGATGTGTTATTCCATAGAGCCCTTGGGTCTCTTATATAGGAAGAAAACCCTTGGGTAAATTACAAAGTCTTACAATATATAAATAGAAAATACGAAACAGTAAAACGTAACATATATAAGTCTCTACACTCCCCCTCAAGATGGAGCATAGATATCTATCATGCTCAGCTTGGAAGAACATCTCTGGAAAGGTCCTCTGAGCAGTGGCTTGGTGAATATGTCAGCAGTCTGATCCTCTGAACTGACATGAGAAGTGGAAATGAAGCCCTTCTGAATCATGCCTCTAGTATAATGACAATCCACCTCGATGTGCTTTGTTCTCTCATGAAAAGCTGCATTATTGGCAATAAACAATGCTGCCTGATTGTCACATTGGAGATTCATAGGCAAGGGGACATCTACAGTCAAATCTTCTAAGACTGCTCTAACCCACATCATTTCTGCACTTGCTTGTGCCATGGCTCTGTACTCGGATTCAGCACTGGACCTCGCCGCAACAGTCTGTTTCTTGCTTTTCCAAGAAACTAAAGAGCTTCCTATGAAGATAGCAAATCCAGAAGTAGATTTACGATCCCTTGGACATCCTGCATAATCTGCATCTGCACAAGCTGAAATAGACAGATCCGTATCTTTTCTAAAAAGCAACCCTGTGCCTGGGGAAGACTTCAGATATCTCAATATCATATACAAGGCATCCATATGAACTTGCCTTGGCTTCTCCACAAATTGACTCACCCGGTTTACTGCAAAGGCAATATCCGATCAAGTTATAGTAATATATAAGAGCTTACCCACCATCTCTCTGTACCTTCTTTTGTCCACCTCCTCGGTATCATCGTCGTACAGCTTCATGCTTGGGTCCACAGGTGTACTTGAAGGTCTGCATCCAGTCATTCCTGTTTCAACTAGCAAGTCTGTGACATATTTTCTTTGAGTTATCACCATTCCTTGTGCATTTCTTGCAAACTCTATCCCCAGAAAATATCGTATCGTGCCCATATCCTTTGTAATGAACTGGTTCTCAACAGGGACTTGGTTATCTCAATCCCCTGAGCATCATCTCCTGTGACCAAGATGTCATCAACATATATCATAACAACAACTGTACCTCTAGGGGTCTTCTGGATGAACAATGAATGGTCCGCATTTGATCTCCTGAACCCCTGTTGTTCAATTAGCTGAGAAAGCTTCTGGAACCATGCTCGGGGACTCTGTTTGAGGCCATAGATAGCCTTATGAAGTCTGCACACCATCTGAGTCTCCCCCTCAGCAGCAAACCCTGGTGGCTGCTGCATGTAGACTTCCTCCTGCAGGTCTCCATACAAGAAAGCATTCTTGACGTCAAGCTGAAAAATGGCCCAGTTACGTTCCACAGCAACATATAGGAGGATGCGAAGAGTAGAGTGTCTAGCCACTGGTGAAAAAGTATCCAAATAATCTACCCCATACGTCTGGGTAAATCCCCTTGCCACAAGTCTTGCCTTGTATCTGTCGAAACGTCCATCCGCATGATATTTCACCGTAAACACCCACTTGCAACTCACAACAGAGGCACCTGTAGGAATGGGGACAAGAGACCAAGTCCCTCGAGACTGCAAGGCACGCATCTCCTCTTCCATGGCTAGACGCCAGCAATCAATCTTCATGGCATCTTGGTAGGTCCGTGGAATGTCAACGGACGAGACATCAGCTGTAAACTTCTGGAAATCCCCATTGAGACGATAAAATGAGACTTGAGAGGCAAGAGGATATGAAGCACATTGTCTTCGCTGCTTCCTGTGAGCAATGGGCCGATTCAGATCATCCGTCACGATGTCCACCGATTCATCCTCCTCCTGTAGTAAAGGCTCCTGCACTGGTGCATTATCTAACCCATCATTAGCGATGACATCAGAACATACTTGAGGCGTGTTGGATGGTTGACATGTAGCTTGAGCAGGGCCTGTCCGCCTTGTATAGAACTTAGGAAATGGTACAATTGGAGGTGGTGGTGGTGGTGGTGAAGTATAGGATGGACCCAGGCTTGGAGGTGGAGGCACATAGACACTAGAATCCGTGGATGTGGAGGAGACCAATCTGTCACCTGCAGGGGAGAAATACATGACGGGTTCGAAAAATGTAACATCAACGCTCACATAGTACTTGTCATGAACGGGGTCATAGCAACGATATCCTTTCTGTGTCCTGGAGTAGCCCACAAAAACACACTTGATAGCCCTAGGAGATAGCTTATCAAGTCCTGGGGATAAGCGGTGGACAAACGCAACAGTGCCAAAGACCCGAGGTGTAAGTGCAAACAAATCTTTGTCAGGAAAGAGAACAGAGATAGAAGACTTTTCCCCAAGAACAGTTGTAGGCATGCGGTTGACCAGATAGCATGCTGTAAGTATAGCATCCCCCCAAAAGGATAATAAAGCACAACTCTGGATAAGTAGTGTGCGAGCAATATCAAGGAAATGGCGATGCTTCCGTTCTGCAACCCCATTTTGTTGAGATGTGTATGCACATGTGGTTTGGTGGATAATGCCTTTAGAAGAGAGAAAGCGAGCAAGGGTACGAGTGCAGAACTCCAAAGTATTGTCAGTACGCACATACTTAACAGTAGACGAAAAAACATTTTGAACTTTATTGATAAGATTTTGAATAACACTACCTGCTTCAGATTTATTTCTAAGAAGGAAAGTCCTGGACACTCTAGAAAAATCATCAACCACGACTAAATAAAACCTGTGCCCCTGATGATCTGGGACACGACTGGGACCCCAAATATCTATGTGAAATAATTCAAATGGGGAGCGACTGCTCCGACTCTGACGACTGGGGAAGCTAGACCGATGGTGCTTCCCTAACTGACATACGGAGAAACGAAGCCCTGGTAATGGAGTGAGACGCCAGCGTAAGAGTTCCGTACAAGACGATAGAGGCCATTGTGCTCAGAACCACAACCAATCACCCTGCCCGTTAGTATGTCCTGAAAAATAACAGACGATGGGTCAAAAATAGCACGACAGTGCAAATCTCGTGTAATCTGACTAATGGATAAGAGATTCATAGAGAATTCTGGAGCATGTAAAACATTCTGTAAGTGCATAGAGGGCATCAAAGCCGTCTCCCCTGACCGATGATAGGGGAATGAGTGCCATCAGCAATGAGTACAGATCGACCAGTCTGAACAGGTCTATAAGACTGCAGAATATCTTTCTCACGACAGAGATGGTGGGTGGCTCCAGAATCAACAACCCATCCTGTGAGATCATGGTTATGATATGAGACGGAAGGACTACCTGAGGCACTGGCTGAAGCAGATGTACTTGCTGACGCCGAAGCCGCAACATCAGAAGCATCAACAACATCGGACGATGACTGTGGCATGATATCACGAAGCCGTGCCACTAGCTCCTCGAACCTGTGATCTGGAGTAGATGGTGGTGGACCCTGAACATGATCAGCGACACGTGCAGAAGGAGGGAAGCCATGCTTGGAATAGCATGTATCCTCCGAATGACCAGTTCGACGACAAAATGAGCACGTAGATCGTATGCGACCTCCGCGGCCACGTCCACCACTTCCTCTGCCACGAAAAGAGGAGGAACTACCTCGTCCTCTGGAGACAGCCATTGCCGAAGGAGGTGGAGTTGCTGTATTTGATGGAACAGGTACACGACTGAGCCTTCTGTAGACTTCTTCCATCGGTGGAATGGTTGCATCGGCAAGGATCTGAGAGCGTGCTGCCTCGTACTCCGGGTCAAGGGCAGCAAGTAATACGCCAACCATAGTGGCGTTGCGGAACGTCTTCTGCTGTTTCGGCGTGGCTGTGAGTGGGATAGTGCTATAGAGTTTTTCGAACATACCACGAAGAGACGTGTACAGAGAATGAAGAGGCCTCCCATTTTGCTTCGTGGTAAAAATATCATGCTGCAACTGCAGCATCTTTGTCTCGTTTCTCACCTGAGAATATGTCGTGGTCAGAATATCCCACATCGCCTTGGCGGTGGGCTGATGAAGAACATCATTTGCTATCTCCGTCGTGAGTGTTCCGGACAGCCAAACTTTGGCATACGCGTCATCGGCCTCCCATGAGGCATATATTCCCTTCTTCTCCGGCGGTTCATTTTCGGTAAGAATATGTTTCTTACCACATGACTGCATAAGACTGAGGAACTGCATAGCCCACAGTTCGTAGTTTGTCCCGTCCATTTTGACAATTGGTGCCGAACCCTTAAAGGCACCTATGGCGGGCATATCGACCTTTTGTTCTGACATACTGCCAGAGAATCTGAACTAGGGATGATAGACAAAGAAACTGTTGTCTACCGAGACTGTTGAGGATTCAAGTGCATATGTAGACGTTATGCACTTGAACCCATCATCAACCCGAGCCTGACCGAGACGAGGCGGACGACGATGATGCTGATGAAGCCTCTGCGGAGAAGAGGTGTCGGGGCTGGGGCTGTATGGGGCCTGGCGGGGCTGGTAGGGCCCTAGCGGCGGGGCTGGGGCCTCGCAGGTGGCGAGGCTGGGGCCTTAAAGGCCTGTCAGGGGATAGTGGGGCCTCGGCAGCGGGGCTGGGGCCTTGCAGGCGGCAGTGCTGGGGCCTGGAGGGCCTCGCGGTGGTGCTGGAGCGTCGCAGGAGGGATCTGGGGGTCCGACGGAGGAGCGGAGAGGCCTGGGGGTCGGCGAGAGGCTCGTTGGCGGCGGCGGGAGAGCCTGGAGAGGCCGGCGGCGGAATAAGAGGGGGGGTGGGGGGGGGCGGGTGGAGGAAACCCTAGGTTAGGGTTAGGGCTCTGATACCATGTTAGAGTAATACTCTGATGTGTTATTCCATAGAGTCCTTGGGTCTCTTATATAGGGAGAAAACCCTTGGGTAAATTACAGAGTCTTACAATATATAAATAGAAAATACGAAACAGTAAAACGTAACATATATAAGTCTCTACAGATATCATTGTTACAGGAGATGATGCTCAAGGCCTTCGGATAGCCAAGGAGTTCCTAGGTAACGAGTTTGTGACTAAGGACCTTGGCACTCTTCGTTACTTCTTGGGGTTAGAATTTGCCAGAAACCACCGTGGTTTAGTGATGACTCAGAGAAAGTTTGTGATGGATGTCCTTTTTGAGACATGTACGACTGGATGCAAGCTTGCTACTACTCCTATGGATCCAAGTATGAAATTGTATGACAATGATACTGAGGAAGTAGATAGTAGGAGATATAGAGAGCTAGTTGGGAAGCTCTTATATGTTACTATAACCATGCAAGATATTATGTTTGCAGTAAGCAAAGTCAGTCAGTTCATGGAGCAACGCAGAAAGGTACATATGGATGCTATCTATATGATCTTGAGATATTTGAAGAACTCACCTGGTTCAGGGCTATTATTCAGTTGGGATGCGCCCCTTGAGGTGATAGCTTGTGCAGACGCTAACTATGCAGGTTGTCCAATAGACAGAAAGTCTACTTCAGGGTTTGCAGTTTTTGTCGGACACTCACTTGTCTCATGGAAAAGCAAGAAGCAGATAGTGGTAGCTAGATCAAGTGCAGAATCTGAATACATGGCCATGGCACAAGGGAGTGCATAGATGATGTGGGTTAGATCAGTGTTGACTGATCTTACCATTGAAGTTCCTCTTCCCATGCAAGTTTTTTGTGATAATCAAGCTGCATTATTCATTGCCAATAATCCTACATTCCATGAGCGAACGAAGCATATTGAGGTGGACTGTCATTACACTCGAGACATGATACAGAAAGGGATCATATCTACCACTCATGTACCTATAGGAGATCAGACGGCTGACATCTTCACCAAGGCTCTATCTCGAAGTCCATTTCAGAAGTGTTGTTCCAAGCTGAGCATGATAGATATATATGCTCCGGCTTGAGGGGGAGTGTTAAGATAATTATATCTCTGTGTCTATTTTATGTAATTGCATTTCTTCCAAGTACTTAGCATGTAATTAACCCAAGGGTTATTCTCTTATATAAGAGATCCCTCGGTTTATTCTAATGGTCACCTTTTCTTTTCTCCTATCAATTACGTTCACAAGTTTAGTCCCACATCATATGTGAGTGGGACTCAATCGTTATGGTGGGGCTATATACGAAGCTCCACACCCATAACAGTGAGAGAAAGTAATAACAGAATTCCCGACCATTGATAGGTCTTCTCTTGTGATTTCATCCCGCTCCTTATGAAGTAGGGTTCCATGTAAAATCCATGTGTTCTTCCGCTTTTTATATTTCTTTATTTCTGATATGCTCCCCATTCATCATTTTCTACAACAATTAAGTAAGTTCATCTCAAACTTTTAAGAGACAACCTCTTTAAGATAACAATCTTAAAGAGATTTTTTTGTAAAGATAAGTGGGTTGTGAGCTTGAGACAAGTGACACCCTAAATGAAATTTAAAAAGTAAGTGGGAGTGATTACAAAGACCTCATAATAACATTCTTAAAGAGATACACACCGTTATTTAAAGAATAGCAATGTTAAATGTTATAAACTTAGGGTTTCAGTAAACTACATCAGACTAGCTCTGGGTATCTCTCATGCTTCAGGTCCTCAGGCTTCACTATAAGTTCTTTAGATATCTAATTATGACTTAGCTTGTTCTTCAGCTGCTTGACATCTTTATCCAAGTTCTGCAAAGACAGTCCTCGAATCCCAGTTCAGAGTTCACCTCCAGCCCTTCTTAATTGCTGATGTGCCTCCTCAAATTTGATACATAAAAGACAACATATTTCCCGGCTAAGCTCGTGGCTTGACCCTTTTCAGAATCTGCGATGAAATGGAGTGTAATCTTTCCTCGATCTCCGAACCTTTTCAAGCATTTCATCGGGGAAACTTTTGACAACATGAAGTCTTCAACTTAAAACTCAATGGTCTACATTGCTGATCATCGTAAATTTTTATTGGCTCTTCATTGTTTGTATCTATCTTGAATTATCTAGATAAAACCTGTTATCCCTGCGGATTCTTGGTAGCATACTCCATATTTTCTCCAGTATGAATTCAATATCTAAATGGTCTAGTCCCGCCTGTGCTACGCATGATACAATGTGGTTGTATTCAATGTCATAACCAGTCTTTTATGTATTGATTGCCAGAATGCTCGTGAATTGCAACCCTTGATCAAAAATGCAAACGATCACAAATATACCCGTATCCGATCCGCCATTGTATCCATTTAATATAGATTTTGAATTTTTGACATATATATGCCTACCCATTTTAAAAGGGATACGGATACGAGTAGGACTTTGATATCATGAAAGGGAAAAAGGGTAAAGTAAATTTGTTTTTACTTTCCTCCAAATCAGTGTTTTCCTCCTCTGCATGTAGAAAAGGAATAAATAAATCAATCAAATTACAAGAAGCCTCATAAAGTGCTTCTTTTAGGTAGCGTTTGGTTCGCGGGTTACCTGCGGGTGAGGGGAGTTTACCCCCCTTAACCCACATCCCCCTCTCTCCTTGTGGGCCCCACTTTATTCATTTTTTAAAAAATTAAATAAATCAATTCTACATCATCAATCCTATCAAAAAATAATATATTATACCATCATATCATATAAAAATTATAAACTACTCCACTTCTACTCCCTTTTCCAAACTTCAATACAATCACATCACAATAACTACTCACTTTTTCAAACTCCAATACAATCATATCATCCCAAACCCACTTCTAACCCGCCCCCAGTTTAACCCTCTATCCAAACACCAAAACACAAAAATGAGTTACCCTCTACCAGTTTAACCCGCCTTAACCCGCCAACCAAACGCACCCTTAGAGTTAAACTCACGTTTGTCCATATTTCGAGAAAAAGGATCTCTTGTTTTTCATTCCCATTCCCATAGGAATAAATACTATGATTCACATTTCGAACAAGCATGGATACAACATCTATAGGATAACTTCATCTTGAGAGTGATTTGTGGATTTCTCATGATTTGTAATTCAATGCGCAACACATATCTATTTTTCGTAAATAAATATAGTTGTAAATTTATTTTTCACCCTATAAAACATATCTTTGACCATTTCCCAAAATAATTGGTATATATTTTTTGATATAAGCACATTTTGTATATTTATATAACATGTTTTCTATCTAATACTTGTATATATCAGCCAATCGTGGCTTCAAAAAAATATATAAGCCAATCGATAGAGTATTTCTAATATTACTCGAATGCGATCACTATCCGTTTTACATCCGTATCAGTTTTTTAAGGATATGGCAATGTAGTTTTAATATTCATTAATATCAATATCCACACCTATATTCGTATTTAAAAATGGATAAGGATGTGGTAATACCTATATCCGTATTCGTATTCGTCTGTTTGCCTCCCTATCCAAACACTATATCCTTGGGATGCTATGAAGTTTTACAATATCTATTTGAGAAAGATCTGCCAACTATGAAGTAGTGAACTTGGCTTGATTACCTTGAAATGCGTTGGCTTGATCAACCTGTCTATGATTACCTTGATGGATTCGTAACCATCTCCATGTCAATGCTCCCACAAATCCACCATAGTGCTTCCATATCCACGTGCGAGTAAGGAAGTGGCTTTATTAGTCCAACTGAATGTCTGTCCTCAATTTTGACACTCACACACATGACACCTCCATGTAAAGTCTGTAATCTCATACTTTATCCCTAGCCATCGGTAATAATGTTGCATATCTTTGCACATGTTTGTACTCCTAGATCAATCGTACTTCATGTGATGCATTCCCATGCATCAACTTCTCCCTTAAACTCTTGTCCTTAAGTGCACAAAGTTTGCCATGATTTATAGTATTTTCTAGTCAAGAATGAATCCCTTAAGTAAAACATGAATGACATTGTCCTCGTAATGCTACACTAATTTATTTGTCATCTCATCGTTATAACTTGTACTCATGGATTAAATTTTGCGAAATTTCGGCGAAATTTCGTCGAAATTTCGGTTTCGACAGGGAGGGTCTTTCGAAACACTTATATATATCGATTTCCCGGATTTCGACCGAAATGGGTCGAAATATCGGTGATATTTCGACATTTCGACCCATATCGGTCGAAATTCATGTTTTCAGTTCAAAATTTCTTGGATTTCGACCGATATGGGCGAAATTTCGCCGATACCTATGTAAATCAAAGATATTAACGATGTGATCTTAATTTTAATCATTTTACTAACTATTTAGTATTTACCAATTCTCTATATCAAAACACATCATGATTTATATATTTTGTTTCGAAAGACCCCCGTTCTGGTAGGGCATGGTGCAACAAGGGGGATGCATACAATGTTTCTTCAACGTAGGGAGCTTCACCTCCCTTTGCAAATGGAGATGAAACAACTCTATAGATTCTAGAGATCCTCTATAGCTTCTTTACTTCATTCCTTTGTCATTTGTCTTTGTAAAATATATCATCTTTGCTGTAAGTTTATAAATAATTATGTAATTCACTAGAACTGCGCCTACGACCGTTATTTCTAAGAACTAAACACTGTCTTATTAAGCATTATCTACATTTTAGAATAAAAAATACTCATCTATTTTTCTGAACAAAAAGACATCTTATAAGTAATTTTAACTTAGTTATTTTAATTTCGATTCCAATAATATCAGTCAGCTCAACGATATGCCCCGATATGTGCGATATAAGGCATATGGATGAGAGATATGTGTGATATAAGTGTGCATTTTAGCTATTATTGTTTTAAGAACTTGGATTTAATGATATTCATTTCCAATATGTATCAATCAATAATCATCCTTAACAACGAAATGATCGATATGACTGATATGTGCAATACAAGGCATATGGATGAGAGATATGTGTGATATAAGTACGCATTTGGTAGCTATTGCTGTTTTAAGAACCTGGATTTAATGATATCCATTTCCAATATGTATCCATTAATAATCAGCCTTAACAACGAAATGATTGATTTGACCGATATGATCGATATGTGTGATATAAGGGGCATATATGGGCAATATGTATGATAAAACTGTGTATTTGTGAGCTATTATTGTTGTAAATAACTTGAAAGATCTTAATTTGCAAAAATGGTCGAAAAATGACTTTTTGAGCCATTTCTGAAATTTCCACCGAAATCGTCGAAATTTCCCGAAATATCTGTGAAATTTCGGTATTGGAGGTGACCGAAATGAAATCGAAATCGAGATTTCGAACCTTCGTTGTACTAGCTCAGGGTCGTTTATACTCAAAGCTGTCAGAACCCTCAGTTCTGTCTTGACGGTTTTCCAGTTGGAGAAATCAACTATCGGCTTCCAACAAGTCAAATTTGACTTCAACTTTGCTATAGGTGCTTGATTCAGTGCATCTACCACGATATTGGTCTTCCCTAGATGATAAAAAATTTTGCAATCATAGTCTTTTATGAGTTCTAGCCATCTCCTTTATCACATGTTCGATTCCTTTTGATCAACGACATACTCTCATATAGTTCAGCTTCGGGTGATTTGATAGATCTCAAACGTCTCTCCATAAAGATAGTGTTGTGAAATATTTAGTGCAATAAACTTAATCGTTAGTTCCAAATCGTGAATCGGGTCTTTTTGCTCATGATCTGATGGGAGACATAATCAGTTGACATGCCCATTTTGCATTGATACTCTCCCTAAGCCTCTACGAGATGCATCCATACACTATGAATCCTCCCTTTCAGGTTGTATTTCAAGTACCATAACTGAAATAAATTTCTTCTTATAGTTTAGAAATACGTGTAACATTTTGCCGACTACTCCCAAGGTACATCCTTTTGAGTCTGTTTGGTCAACGGAAGTGCACAAAGGGACAACCCTTCCATAAATCTTCAAGTGTAGGATACTACTAAGCCCAAGAAGCTTCGAATCTCTGAGACAATCTTGGGTCCCTCATATATGATAACAACTTCAATCTTGGTGGGGTTAACTGCAGTGCCTTCACTTGGTATCACATTTCCTATAAATAACACATGATCCAGTCAGAATTCGCATTTGCTAAATTTAACGTAGAGCTTGTGACACTGCAAGGTGCCTAATACCATTCATAAGTGCTTCTCATACTAGATTCTATCCTTGTAATAAATCAAATCGTCGTTGAAGAAGACTGTTGAGAGAAAAGAATTGCATATCATTGAAGAGATCTTAGGGCTTTCTTATATAGGCGAAAATCCCTAGATTAATTATGAGAGGTACATGAAGAAAATAGAAATGAGAAATAAATATGAAGAAATTCAAATATTTCAACATTCCCCCTCAAACTGGAGTATATGTCTATCATACTCAGCTTGGAACAACATCTCTGAAATAGACCTCTAGCAAGGCCTTTAGTGAATATAGCAATAGTCCGATCTCCAGTAAGATCTTGGGAGGTGGATATAATATCCTTCTGGATCATGTCTCTGATATAGTGGCAATCCACCTCTACATGCTTGGTACGTTCATGGAAAGTGGGATTATGGGAGCTATACCACATACATAATACTTTCTTCCTACATGGTCAAAACATCTATACCCTTTTTGGGTACGAGAGCAGCCAACTAACACACGTTTGACAACTCTTGGAGAGAGCTTGTCACAACCAGGAGTAAAATTATGGATAAATGTCACAGACCCAAAGATCATGGGAGTAAGGGAGAATATGTCCTTCTTGGGAAGCACAATCAAGAAAGGAACCTTTTCTCCGAGGATAGTGGAAGGCTTGCGGTTCACCAAGTAACAATCAGTGAGAACCGCATCTCCCCAAAATGAATGAGGAGCTCAACTTTGAATCAAAAGAGTTTTCGTGACATCCAGAAGATGACGGTGTTTGCATTCAGCAACACCATTCTGCTATGAAGTATAAGCACAAGAAGTCTAATGAACAATACCATGAGATCTGAGAAACTCAGATAGCTGTAAAGTGGAAACTCCAAGGCATTATCAGTACGAATAAACTTCACATTAGCAGAAAAAATGTTCTTAACTTGAATAAGAAATGATTTAATGACATGACCTGCTTCAAACTTATTCTTTAACAAGAACACCCTGCTCCCATCTATCAAAATGAAACAACTCAAATGATTGTCTCTGATGATTGGGAACAAAACTCAAATGAACAACACGATTTGATCGGTCTCTGATGATTGGGAACACAACTAGGGCCCCATATATCAAAATGAAATAACTCAAATGATTGGCTATTGTGACGTAAGAATGATGGTGTTTCCCAAGCTAACATGCCTCACACTCCAAGGTAGTACGAGTAGAGATTGTAGAGATAGTTCTTAGCATTATTATCTCATTATGTATCTTGTCGTTATTTCTTTATTTTTTATAGACCGCTTTGTAATTTACCCTTAAGGTCTCTCCCTATATAAGAGAGCCTAGGGTTTTCTGAATAAGCATCGAAGTCTCTTTTCCCAACATGGTATCAGAGCCGCCCTAGGGCTCTCCACACCCGCCGTCAGTGTTCGGAAATGCGGTCCATGCAGCCACATATGTGGCCGCATATGCGGCCGCATATGCGGCCGCATATGCGTATTCGGTCACTTGACCGAAGCGCATATGCCATATGCGGCAATATGCGGTCAAAACGCATATGCGGTCCGCATATGCGGCATATGCGGCCGCATATCTAATAGGACTCATGTTAATCCATGGCATGTTGATGACACATTAACTCGATTTTTTTTCCGAGCAACTCTTATATCATCATTAGCATTGATGCATCTTTTCATTATTCTCGTATATGCTGCATTTGGGAATATAATCTAGGATATTTTTTCTCTTATCCATTTTTTCCCATTGTTCTCAACACTTATTAATGAATTGTTTACTACTTTTTGAATTTTCTATAAAATAAAATTTATTCTAATTCATCAAACAAAACATGAAATAATTGACTAACATTCTGACACTTTACATTTTTGTGTTTCTAATAATTTTTATATGCAAACAATCTTCCCCTATATTTTGTGTCAACATATTTTATCCCTTGGAGATACATATATGTGTATAATTTTGGGTGTATGTACCTATGATTATTCTTTACTTTTGTTATCTATAGGATGTATATATACATTAAAGGTTTTCTTATAGACTCATGTATTCCTTGTTGTATCCAAATTTGTATATGTATATATATATATATATGCATTAAATTCAAAATATACACTAAAAAATAATCATATATCTTATTGATTATATTATCTTATTTGAAATTTTTTATTTTGAATTTTGTTAGATCATCAACTTTTATATATAAACACATTTTATTGTTTATTTTATAATATTTTAAATTAATATATTACAAACCGCATGAACCGCATATACTTCCGTATACTCCTCCGCATATCCGCTTACTCGCTTTAGACCGCATGACCGAACGAATACCGCATACCGCATTTCTGAACATGGCCCGCCGCCCCCCCTCCCCGCAGAACTCCCAGGCGGCATCCCAGGTTGCCGCCGACCCGTCCCAGGCGGTACCCCCCACCGCCGCGCACATCCCTGCTGCGCCGATCCAACCGCAGCATACCAGGCGGCATCCTTGCCGCTGCAAGGCCTGTAGGCCTAATCTTAGGCGTGCCCTACTCCACCTAGTCTCTTCGGCCGATATATGGATTTAAGTGTGTAACGTCTACATACGCACTCAAATCCGATGCAGTTGGTGTAGACATTCATTATCTTGTCTACATACCCCAGTTCTTCTCCATCGACAATATGTCAGAATCGAAGGTCGATATGCCCTCCACCGGCGCATTCAAAGGTCCTGCGCCAATAGTGAAGATGGACGGGTCTAACTATGAGCTCTGGGCTATGCAGTTCATGAGCCTCATGAAGTCGAATGGTAAGAAGCACATTCTTACCGAGGATGAGCCCGCAGAGAAGACAGGGATATATGCCTCATGGGAGGCTGATGACTCCTACGCAAAGGTCTGGTTGTCTGGTACATTGACGATGGAGATTGCTAATGACATCCTCCATCAGCCCACTGCCAAGGCGATGTGGGACATTCTAGCCGCTACATATTCGCAGGTGCGAAATGAGACCAAGATGTTGCAGCTTCAGCATGCCATTTTCACAATGAAGCAGAACGGCATACCTCTCCATTCCCTATACACATCCCTAAGAGGGATGTTTGAGAAGTTATACAATACCATTCCACTCACTGCTACTCCTGAACAGCAGAAGACGTTTCGGAACGCCACCATGGTGGATGTTCTACTTGTGGCTCTTGATCCTGAATATGATGCCGCCTGGTCTCAGATCCTAGCTGATGCAGTTATTCCTCCAGTGGAGGATGTTTACAGAAGACTCAGTCGCATTCCAGTTTCCTCCAGCTCTTCTACTCCAACCCCATTAGCGATGACAGTCTCGCGTGGGAGATGTGGCCCGCCTTCTGGCCGTGGTCGTGGACGTGGCCGTGGACCCCAGGGAAGGGGTGGTCGCTTCAGTCAGACATGCTCCTATTGTCACCGCACAGGACACTCGGAGGAAACATGCTATTCTAAGCATGGGTTCCCAACATCGGCACGTGTTGCAGAGCATTCTCAGTCTCCATTACCATCTACTGCAGATAATCGATTTGACGAACTTGTGGCATGTCTCCGAGATATTATGCCACATTCATCTGGTGATTCGTCTGGTGGTCCTTCAGATGTTGCTGCTACAGCTTCCGCTAGTTCATCTGTCGCTGCCAGTACCTCAGGTAGATGTACTACATTCACACCGTCTCATGATATATCTGACTGGGTTATAGATTCGGGAGCCACACATCATCTCTGCCGAGATAGAGATAGACTACAGTCCTACAGGGACATTCCTCACGGCCGTTCAGTGCAGTTCGCAGATGGTACCCATTCACCCCTTGTTGGACAGGGGGAGGTCTTCCTATCCTCCACTATGCAGCTACAGAACGTCCTACATGCTCCTGAGTTCTCAATGAATCTATTATCTATTAGTCAGATTACGAAGGATTTGCATTGTCGTGCTATATTTGACCCATCTTCTCTCATTTTTCAGGACATACTCACGGGCAGGGTAATTGGCTGTGGCTCTGAGCAGAATGGTCTATATCGGCTGGTTCGGGATTCCTATGCTGGCGTCTCCTCTCATTCTGCCGGACCAGTCTCTCCGTACATTTGGCATCTCCGGTTTGGTCACCTTCCGCTCCAGAAAATACGTCATCTTCTGCCCCAGATCTCTCCTAATTCGTCTTTCCGCTGTGAAGCATGTCAGTTGGGAAAGCATCATAGGTCGAGCTTTCCAAGTCGTCAGAGTCGGAGCAGTAGATCCCCATTCGAGTTGCTACATATAGATATATGGGGTCCGAGTCGTGTTCCCGACCATCAGGGACACGGATTTTATCTTGTGGTAGTGGATGATTTTTCTCGTGTGTCATGGGTCTTTCTTTTGAAAAATAAGTCTGAAGCAGGAGATGTGATCAAAAATTTAATTAATGAAGTGCACAATGTTTTCTCTTCCTCAGTCAAATATGTTCGGACGGATAATGCCCTAGAATTTTGTACACGCTCACTTTCTCAATTTCTTTCATCAAAGGGTATTATTCACCAAACCACTTGTGCATATACATCACAACAAAATGGTGTGGCAGAAAGAAATCATCGCCATCTCTTGGATATTACTCGAACCCTGTTGATTCATAGTTGTGCTCCTATTTCTTTCTGGGAGGACGCTGTTCTTACTGCATGTTATCTGGTCAATCGAATGCCATCCTCTGTTCTTGGTGAGAAGATACCTATCTCTCTTATTTTTCCAGACAAGGAGTTATTCTCACTGACTCCACGTGTCTTTGGTACTGTGACGTTCGTTCATCTTCTATCTCCCGGACTTGACAAACTCTCTCCTAGAGCAGTCAAGTGCGTCTTTGTTGGTTATTCCAGGACTCAGAAGGGCTACCGGTGTTATGATCCTACAATAAGAAGTACTTCGTGAGTGCTGATGTCACTTTCTTTGAGTCTGTCATGTATTTCTCTCTTGCAGGTGACAGACTGGGACCATCCACTACCAATGATGATGTCTATGTTCCTCCACCACCTACATGGAGTTCACCTGAGTCTTCCCCTGTGCCTGCCTCCACGCCAGCACCACCCCCCACCTCCTCCTCCACCCATTCCACAGCCTCTCGTTTCACTGCTACCAAAATTCTATACGCGTCGGTCAGGTCTTGCTCAGACTACACATCAGCCACTCATCACGCCTCAGGTATGTTCAGATGGCATTACTACTGACGGGTCAGGTTTGGTACATGTGCAGGATTCTTCAGTATAGGACGACACTAGCCCATCTAGTGCAACAGATGATGATCTTGATGTTCCGATTGCTATTCGGAAGCAGAGGCGGCAATGTGCCTCTTATCCATTTGCCTCACAGGTTTCCTTTCACCGTCTCACTGGTGATTTTCAGAGATTTGCCTCAGCCTTGTCTTCCGTGGATATACCACGGACCTACCAGGAAGCTTTGAAGAGTGATTGCTGGAGATTAGCTATTGAAGAAGAGATGAGTGCCTTGCAGTCCCGTGGCACATGGTCTTTGGTCCCTGCACCTCCTGATGCATCCGTTGTGAGCTGTAAGTGGGTCTTCACAGTTAAATATCATGCAGATGGCACGTTGGATCGGTACAAAGCACGCTTGGTCGCCCGTGGATTTACACAAACCTATGGCGTGGACTACATGGATACGTTCTCTCCAGTGGTGAGACACTCTACCCTTCGTATTCTCTTATCTGTTGCTGTGGTTCGTGAATGGAGTATATCTCAACTAGATGTCAAGAATGCCTTTCTGTACGGGGACTTACAGGAGGAAGTCTACATGCAACAGCCACATGGGTTTACTGCTGAGGGGAAGAAGCAAATGGTCTGTAGACTTGACAAGGCGATATATGGCCTCAAACAGAGTCTGAGAACATGGTTCCAGAAACTTTCCAACCTAATTGAGCAACAGGGATTCAAGAGGTCAAATGCAGACCACTTGCTGTTTGTCCAGAAGTCATTGGCAGGTACGGTTGTCATTATGGTCTATGTGGATGATATTCTTGTTATAGGAGATGATGTTCAGGGCATAGAAAGGGCGAAGGCATTCCTAGGCCGTCAGTTTGTTACAAAGGATCTTGGAACCCTAAGATATTTTCTGGGGTTGGTTTTTGCAAGGAATGCATAGGGCTTGGTGATGACCCAACGGAAGTACATTACAGACTTCCTGATTGAGACTGGCATGGATGGATGCAAACCATCAAGTATTCCCATGGACCCTAGCATGAAGTTGTATGATGGTGATACTGAGGAGGTAGATAAGAGGAGATATAGAGAAATGGTGGGAAAACTCCTCTACATTACCATAACTCGTCCAGACATTGCATTTGCAGTTAGCAGGGTGAGTCAATTTGTGGAGCATCCAAGACAAATTCACATGGATGCTATACACATGATACTGAGGTATCTGAAGTCTTCTCCAGGGTCAGGGCTGCTATTTAGAAAGGGCACAGACTTATCCATCTCAGCGTGTGCAGATGCAGATTATGCAGGATGCCCAAAGGATCGAAAATCAACCTCAGGGTTCGCAATATTTGTTGGAGGCTCTCTGGTTTCTTGGAAAAGCAAGAAACAAACTGTTGTGGCAAGGTCCAATGCCGAATCCGAATATAGGGCCATGGCTCAAGCCAGCACGGAAATGATGTGGGTTCGCTCCGTACTAGAAGATCTACATGTAGCTGTGCCCCTACCTATGAAGCTTCAGTGTGACAATCATGCAGCATTATTCATTGCCAACAATCCAGCTTTTCATGAAAGGACCAAGCATATTGAAGTTGATTGCCATTACACTAGAGACTTGATCCAGAGAGGATTGATATCTACTGCACATATGAGCTCAGGAGATCAGACTGCAGATGTATTCACCAAGCCACTGCTCAGAGGACCTTTTCAGAGATGTTCATCCAAGCTGAGCATGATAGACATCTATGCTCCACCTTGAGGGGGAGTGTAGAGATAGTTCTTAGCATTATTATCTCATTATGTATCTTGTCGTTATTTCTTTATCTTTTATAGACTGCTTTGTAATTTACCCTTAAGGTCTCTCCCTATATAAGAGAGCCTAGGGTTTTCTGAATAAGCATCGAAATCTCTTTTCCCAACAGAGATCCAAGGGAGAACATGGCACAGCTTATGCAGAGGAAGGTGTCCATTACGAAAGTCCCACATGAAAGGAGAAACAGACCCAGAAGGAATGATAGCAGCACCTGCACACAGAGTTCAACTAGTCTGTAAAGTCCTCTCTGCTCACGACCACATCGAATCACCCTGCTCGTGAGTATGTCCTGAAACACAAGAGAAGATGGATCAAATATGGCGCAACAATGTAAATCCTTTGTAATCTGGCTAATAGACAAAAGAATCATCTGAAACGTTGGAGCATGTAAGATATTCTGCAGGCGCATCGAGGTATCTAGGACAATCTCCCCTTGACCAACAATGGGTAGATGGGCCCCATTAACAATCACCACTGATCTACCAGGAGGGATATACCTGTAAGAACTGAACTGTGCTTGATCATCACGCATATGTTGCGATGCTCCGGAGTCCATGATCCAATCAATCAAATTTGAACCGCAATAGCTGCTAAGTGCATAAACAGTACCTGACGAACTCGAAGAAGCTCTGTGACATATGAAGATCTTGTAGCTGAAGTCGTTGTCGTAGTTATCATCTCTCTCATTCTAGAAACAATATCATCAAACCGCACATCATGAGAAAGAGTTGGAATAGGCTCTATCTGATCAGCTATGCGGGCAGACACATGATACACTTGCTTCTAATAGCATGTCTCCTTTGAATGACCTGGACGGTGGCAATGTGAGCATGAGCTATGCTGACATCCTTCTCCTCGATCACGGAATCGATTCCCGCAAAACTATGAAGTGTCCCCTCTGCCACGAGAAGATGCAATAGCAGAGGAAGTTTGGGTCATGGTAGTAGATGAAGTAGCGATTCTGCTCAGCCTCTTATAGACCTCCTCCATTGGAGGTATCGTCTCTCCAGAAAGTAGTTGAGTATGTGTTGCGTCGTACTTATAGTCAAGGGATGACAAAAAGATTCCTGTCATAATGGCATTCCGGTATGCCTGCTGCTGCTCAATGCTGGTAGTAATAGGTATAAAACTATGCAGACACTCAAACATGCCTCGAATATGCGAGAAGTATACATGAAGAGGTCGATCATTCTGCTTGGTCGAAAAGATGTCATACATTGTAGAATTTCTCATTCTTGGCTTGCCCATCCCATGTGTCTGCTAAGATGCCCTACATAGCCTGGTTGTGGGTTGCTGATGATTTGGTAGTTTCTGTGGTGTGCATCCCGGAGAGCCAAATCCGTGCATAGGAATAATCTTGCTTCCAAGAAGCATTAGCCTCAGTCTTGTCCGTCAGCTCTAAATCCGTCAGAATGCGCTCCTTGTTATGGCACTGCATAAGGGTGCGAAATTGCATGCACCACAACTCGTAGTTGGTCCTACACGATGGGAGCAGGGCCCTTGAAGGTACCAACCGATGAAAAAAACATCACTCCTATTCGACATTGTAAAAAGAACATCGACAATCCAGAACAAACTGAGTAGACTACTCTGAGTGAGCCTACACAATCATATGGAGGAGTGATTGTATGTGTAGACTCATACAACCATCCTGTTCAATCATTGTTGTAGTCTAGGGCCGGAAGACGTGATTTATGTGTTCGATATCACTAAATCCGAAAAATTCAGACCGTATCGGCTTGCAGAAACGACGGAACTGCAACTTGCAAAATGTAGGATGGCACACAAAGCGGTGGCAGGCAACAGAGCTGCGAGGAGGAGTGAGCCGTTAGCAAGGGATGGGCGGCAATGGCCTACTGTGGAGGGGTGCTGCAAGAAGTGGGTAGGGGCGGCTAGGCATCGGGTGGGGAGAGGGCATGTAGTGTTGGTGGGATATGGGAATCCCGTTCTAGAGCCGTTGCTTCGGTACCATGTTAAGAGAAAAGAATTCCATATCATTGAAGAGACCCTATGGCTCTCTTATATAGTAGAAAAGCCCTGGGTTAATTACATGACAAGTACATGAAGAAAATACAAATGAGAAATAAATATGAAGAAATACAAATATCTCAACAAAGATGACCATGGAAAGGATCTGAGAACGGTCCAAAAATATCTTACAAGTTGCCCAATACCATTCGTAAGAGCCTCTCATGCTGGATTCTGTAATACTTTAAATTTCCATTGACGAAGTTGATCATGGAAATTATCCAAGAACGGTCCAAAAATATGTTTTGGGGACAAATCCTAGCACGTCATCAAAATGCAAAACCTTTTTGAAGTACCAAATTTAATTATATTTTGTGAAGACATGATTTAGTAACTGATGAAATTGTAATCACTTAACGAATAAATCTAGAAAATAATATACAAAGAAAAATACTAATGTTCATGTCTAGTTCTTTCTCTATATCCATGGAAGGCCGTATCCCGATATATCGGCGATATATCGGTGGTATCGACAAGTCACCGATATATCGCCGATATGTCCGATATCGGGTATCGACACGCAAAAAAGGCGAGCTGAATCCCGATGTCGGCGATATGGCGTCGAGATATCGGCGATATATCGGTATCGACATGGTACCGATATTGATACCGATATCGATATGTCCTTCCATGTCTATATCGATCCAATGCATTATGATGGATAGCATTACGTAAGGGTGTATATTGTTTCATGCACGATTTGGAGGTGGCATGAAATTGCCTTCGATTATTAATTTCTTTCATGTGTGACGTTTACATCATTCATGTGGCTTGGTTATTAGATTCATTGTACTAAGCATTGATGATTATTTTATATTTACTTTCTATTAGAGTGTGTATCATTATCATGTAGATGGGTAAATGGATCCTTCCAAGATCCATTTACCCCATCCAGGAGTTTAGTTCCACATTTACTAGTGGTGGGACTTGGAGCTTCGGTGGAGGCTATATAATAAGCCCCAGACTTCCTGTATCAAATGAGAAACTGCAATGCATACATCATCCCTTTGAGGTGTTCTCCCGTGATTTCATCCCGCTCCTTAGGGAGTAGGATTCCACGTTAAAATCTCGTTGTTATATTTCTTTATCATTATTTTTGATTTTGCTTCCGCATTTTATTTTCTAAATGGTATAAGAGCAGGTCGATTCTCGAGAATTTTATGTTCGTTGTTTTTGTTCGAGAATCAAGATTCAATTGTAGGGTTTTTTATTGAAGCCTTAATTATATTCTTGAGGTTTATTTTGAAGATGCATTGTTATATTCAAGTTCCGCGAATCATCAAGTTCGAAGTCGATCTCATCGGCATTTCTAGGAACCCTAGTCTTCCAGATTGTAGATTGGCGGTGATTGATCTCCAACCGCTAACCTTCAACTAATCCTCTCTTTGCGGCACATATGTTCTCTTGGGCAGTGAACCCTATACTTCTTCAGCCCTAACCGCCACGGGTCGCAGTCCTTTGACGACGGCAGTACAATCCCCCAAGATCTTGCACTTCATCTGAAGGCCCAGCATGACCTTAAGGCAACGAGCAGAGCCCCTCGTGCCTCCTCCAAGTGGAGGCTCCTCCCTCTCAACCAGGTTGCTCGTGTGGCGCCCGGTGACACATAACAGCACCACCCCTTGCGTGCACCGCGTGCACCCTCCAGGCGGAGGTCCCCTTCAAGTGGAACCTCTCTAGCTCGTTGCCGCCCAAGCTCACGAGCGGCACCAGGCGGCACCATCATTTGTGGAATCCAGTCCAACGGTGGTGGTGGCAAGTGAAGAAAGCCCCCATTAGCAGGTGGCAGGAGTAGAGCCCCATAATGGGGGCAACGACACCAATTTTCGAAGAAACCCTATGGGGACGACACGTCTTCAAGAATAGGTTCCTGGAGGGAACCCTAAATAAGGGTGGCCAGATTAGGCCGTGGTTTGTAAAAATAAAAAAAAATAAAAAAAAAGAAGAGGAGAGGAGAGAGAAAGGCCATGTCGGCTTCGGTTATCGTACGGGCCCAGGTGGGCCGGATGGAAAAAAGGTAAAAAAAAGAAAGACGAGAAGAGAGAGGAAGGCCCCGAAAAAAATAATTGGCCTTATTTGCGAAATGAAAGAAGGAAGAGGTTTGTTCAAAAAGTGACGCGTACATACAAAAAAAACTATACACGAAAAAGAGAGGAAAAGCTGAAAACAATTTCTTTAAAAAATGAAAAATGAATAAAAAATGAGCAGAAAAGACAAGAAAAAAAGAGATCTGCTTATGTGATTAATGTTTCTCCCCATATCTTCTTGTATTCTCCAAACTTGGTCTATGTCTTCATTCCGACTAGTATGTGAGAAAGGGAGAGTGTTGTATAGAGTTACATGTTACATTGACAGATTCCGTATTCAGATGCCAGCCAGTTGTTCAGACTCTACGGAGATGTTCAGTTTCAGACCTTGCGGATTTGTTTAGAGTCCAAGTTTGAGGCACTCCAACTTCTCTAGAGAGAGACTTCTTTTCAGACATGACTTCAGTCAGATGTGCACATGTTTGCCATCATTTTTATGTGGTCCCCATCTTTTATTTTTGGTCAGAGTTTTCATGTGTTCCATATGGACTCCAGAGTAGAGATTTCATTCCCTATGCCATGTGGGCAAGGGTTTTCATGTGGTTTCATAGGGAATCCATAATAGAGATCCCATTCTTTGAGCCAGTATGGGAGAGACCCAGTTCTCCGACGAGGGGACTTTTTTGAACTCCATTCTCCAACGATAGTGTACTCCGACTAGGATTTTTTCCACGGCTTTAGTTCAACCCTTTCAGAGATGGAGTAATTATCCAGATGTTGTAGCGGGCCAGACTACTCCGACAAGGAGAATCATTTCAGTTGCGGTGACTCTGACACACGCAGTACATAGCACATGCTCTCCGACGAGGAGATTTAGTTTGACTCACATTCTAGCCTGTTTGTTCCTCCTCACCTGCACGCCATGGGAAGCAACATCCTCGATAACAACCGACAGTTATGCGCATTGAGTTGATATTGTCTGTAGTGTCTTGTATTGTTAGTTGAGATTTTTTTCTTTTTGTCCAAGCTAAGCATTGCATTCTCCAGCTTGAGTGAGAGTGTGAGAGTATGCGCCATTATCATGTAGATGGGTAAATAGATCCTTCCAAGTCTATTTACCCCATCCAGGAGTTTAGTCCCACATCTGGGAGTGGTGGGACTTGGAGGTTCTGTGGAGGCTATATATGGAGCCCTAGACCTCCTGTATCAGATGAGAAAGTGCAATGCATACTGAGAAAGTGCAATGCATACATCAACCCTTTGAGGTATTATCCCGTGGTTTCATCCCACTCCCTAGGGAGTAGGGATCCGCGTTAAAATCCTGCTGTTTATATTTCTTTATCTTTATTTCTGATTCCGCTTCCACATTTTTTTTCTAAGACTTTCATGATGAAAAAGTTGTCTCTAACTAGTTTTAATGTTGTAGAAATCGATACAAGTTAAGCATTTCCAAATTGATGAAACATGGGCTAATATCTCTATTGAAATGTCAATCCTGACAAATTTCTCTACAACTATTGCAGACACAAACAGTATCTGAGTTGAAAGACTTTGTTAAAAAGCTCAATTCTTTACCTGAAATATCAGTAAGTTCACTCTATTTTTCACTGGCGTTCTACATTTCTCGGTTTTAATGTTACAAAATGCTATATTCTATTCATTCTTTTGCAGAGGCATATCAATCTTGCGCAGCATTTGTGTACGTTTACGTCTAAGACATCATTTAATAGTCGGCTCGACATTGAGCAAACCATTTTAGAAAGTCAGGCCTATGAGATGTAAGCTCAAATCTAGTTTTTCTTATAAATCACAGCATGGATAAATGTCAGCTTTGGTAATGGTTTTTATATTAGTATCCTAGAATAGTTTGTACCCGCTCCAATGGTTTGGTGGTAGTGCAGTGTGTCTACTACCCAAAAGATCAGGATTCAAATCCTCCCTTGTGGGGGTTGCGTTAGGTTGCCAACAACCAGCGTAAAATATAGTCGGATCTTTTGACATGGATTTGAGCAAGAATCCATGTAGCCAACCCTACTTAAAGTGGGAGAAGGCTTTACCATTTTTGAGCAATGACGATATTACAGAACAGTTTTCTTACATTTATTATATAAGTTGCATCCGGTTTGTATTTGCTTGCAACTCTTGTTCAGCTTCTTTGGCCCGACTTGAAATTCCTCAAGGATATACAAGTTTTTTGTTGTTATTTCTTCCAAATTTGAAATTTGAGAACTCATTTGACTCGTCTTACAGATGCTTTGAATATATTGAAGAAATGATACATAAGCAAGAGCCTATTTTGAATGTCCTGCGGCTTCTTGTGCTGTTTTCAATTACCAACTCTGGGCTACCTAAGAAAAACTTTGATTACTTAAGGTATGATTGCTGGGATAATTACGAGCACTTCATTAGTCTTCTATTGTTACATACCTTTTTATTTATGAAGCCATATGTTGTCATATTATGGGGTGATGGGATCCTCAAATCGTCTTCCTTGACTAAATTTTCAACACATGAAGTGTTCGTTTTTGCTGGCTGGCTGCACTTACTGTAGATGGTGTCCGTATCAATGTGTGTCATTCTTATGAATGCATTCCCCAAGTGGGATATTTAACGCATTAACTATGACACTGCACGGGCCGATTTGCACATTGCCTTGTAGTCTAGTACCATCATTTATGGATAGGACTACTTGGGTATCTAATCCCATTCATTCCCCTACCTTTCGTCTCTCGATATTAGTGTTGGTTCAATAAGTGCATTCACCATTGGTGTTTCTGAGCTCTACACATTTCACTACTACTACTACTACTACGGAAATTCTGTTGTCGTCCTAATATATTATATATTTTAAGCCAGTATGCCTTTTGATTTGCAACCTCCCACCTGTGACATTGTTGGTACTTGTATGGGTGTTTTAGTTGTTATCGCAAGGTTTTTGCAAACCATTGGTGCTCTTAATGTGGGGAGGAAATAGTTGAAGAATGGGTTAGATCCATGCCATACCCCAGATTTCCTTATAGTACAGTTACAACAGAGAAAATGTGGACCTAGTGTCATTTTCATTTGTCAAGCTTCTGCTGTGCGTTGACCAATCTTTAGCACAGTAAGATGTTTGGGTAGATTAAATGAAGCAAGGGCAATTTTCCATATCTTATCCAAACCATTTTTTGAGTTGGATCTTGCTTTGATGGATTTCTTTTCTGTAAAAGTCTTCAACATTGGTGGTGGCAGTGTCGATGTATCTCATTATGTCTATTGCGGTCTTGATATATTTTATATTCTAAGCTAGTGTGTCTCCTCGTTTGCGATCTCCCAGCTTTGGGCTTTTATTTTATTTAAGGTCTTGCAAACCATAAGTGCTCTTATTTTGGGGACGAAATAGTTGAAGAATGGATCAGAATCCATGTCACACCCCTGATTTCCTTATAGTTCTTACAACAGAAAGAATCTTGACCTAATGTCATTTTAATTTTTCGAGCTTGTGCTGTGCACTGGGCAATCTTGGGCACAGTAAGATGCTTAGATAAATTAAGGGAAGGACATTTTTCAAATCATCCATATCATTTCCAAACCATTTCTTGAGTTGTATCTTGCTTTGATGGATTTATTTACTGCAAATGTCTTGGGCATTAATGATGAAAATGTTGATGTGTCTCATTATGTCTGTTGTGGTCTTGATATATATTATATTTTAAGCTAGTATGCCTCTTGCCTCTTGGTTCACAATACTTATTTGTGACCTTGTTGATCTCGTATGAGCATTTATGTTATAGAATGGTTCTGCACACTAGGGGTACTCCGTGTGTGGGAAGGAAATGGTTAAAGAATGAATAAGAATCTGTGTTATACACCAGACAAGAACCTTGACCTGATGCCATTTTCATTTTTCAAGCTTGTGCTGTGCGCAGGCCAGTTTTTAGGGAAGTACGATGTTTAGATGAATTAATGAAATCATGGACATTTTTCAGATCATCCATATGAGATACAAGCCATTTCTTGAGTTGTATATTGCTTTGATGCATTTCTTTATTAGGACGTTACATTGCAAATATATTTTTTAATCACATGCATTTCTTATATATGCTCGATATAATGGTTTACTCGGGCTTGGAACTATTTTCTTTGTTGACTCATCCGTGAAAAGAAATATGATCAGTGAACCTTTGTTGACTCCTTGAAAAGAGGCATAATCAGTAAATATGATGTGTTTTTCTCATTACTTTTTTGAAGGAAATGGGGTGTAAACTCGAGGTCAGTTACACCCAAATTTCATTAAAAATGGCTGAAATACTTACAGTGACCATGCCGAAATCAAAGCTAAGGCATGGTGTATTACATTATATAAATAATAATGTTCCTGTCTAAAAATGTTGCTGTTTCATGACAGCAGATGACCCAAGCCATCACAAGAGGTTGTAGACATACACCACGAAACGTCACACTCTCAACCCAAATGGAAGTCTAGAATCCTCCTCCACTTGCATGATCAAGCTGAGGAAGCTCCGACCATCTCCACAGCTCTGCCGAAGGGGAGCATCCAAAAAACAAGTGATGCACATCTTTTGCGGCTGTTCCACATCTCGAGCAAGCTATATTGTCCGTCTGCGATCATTTAGCATTAAACACCTTTCGCATGAGCTGTTCCGTCCACATCTGCCAAAGAAAAACTCACTCTTGTTGGAAGTGGTCATTGTCAAATGAGCTGATATATACCCCCCTCTCCCCCGGCTAAGCATTGATTCGATGTGAAATCGAAGTGTGCCTTCTTTACTGAAAATCTGCCATCCACCCAAACCCAAGAATCAAGTTTGTCAGGTTGAATCTCATATTCACTAAGATTCATTACAATGCTAAAAAATTCTGAAGATGTTGATCAGAGAAACCAGAGCCAATGGTGGGGCATCCAGAACCATCTCTCCATAGTTTCACCATGGTGGCCTCCTATCGGAAGAAAGAGCAAATAACCTTCGATATTCTCGGCCAATGTGCCAACTCTAGTCCAATCGTTCTCCCAAAAGAGAAACTGGTTTCCTTTCCAAAGTTGTGGCCTTGGCATAAAAAGCAGGAGGAGGAAGAGATGCCATTCCTCACAAAAGCTAGATTCACATTAACCTTGTATATATGTCGTAGGAGGCATAATACGAGATCATTATCATCACCCTAAATTCTATTAATCCATTTTCCAAGAGAGCATGCTTGAGGTCCTTAAGACGCTTGATCCCAAGCACTCCATTCAGTTTCCCTCGAGTGATAGTGCCCATGTCTATCGAGTCCCTCTCCCATCTTTTTGAGAACCTTTCCAGAAAAACTTACGCATAGTAGGGTCCAATCTTTGAGTAACGCCAATCACGATGTAGCGGGTTGACATATAGAACATAGGTATCGCTTCCAAAATAGAGCTGAAGTAAAATCAAGCGACCACCTTTCAAAAGGCATGCAGATATCTTGCTCACAATTCTATGCTCAAATTTCTCAATCAAGGAAACCCAAAGTGCGTGTCCAAGTCTCCCACAAATTAGTGGGAGACCAAGATAAGTAATGAGAAAATCGATCTTGGGAGAACCAACAATCTGCTACACATCTCCACCTCGTCCCCCACAAATTAGTGGGAGACCAAGATAGGTAATGAGAAAATCGATCTTGGGAGAACCAACAATCTGCTACACATCTCCACCTCATGCTGAGTGAGCCCGAATGGAATAAAGGCTAACTTGTTTCTGTTGATAGTGAGTCCAGACCAGGAATCAAATGCAATCCAAGCAAGCTACATGTTCCTAGACTCATCATGCCCCCCTTCAATGAATAATATAATGTCATTCACAGATTGAAGTAGATGAATGGAAATGTCACCACAATTGTAACTCGTCGAATAGCCACCACAGACCACTCCCCTGGCTACAATAGCAATTGTGTCTCTTACAATCACAAAGAGTATATGGGCAAGGAGGCATCCCTCACGAATGGCATTTTTTCCCGCCTGTCAGGATTTCTTGCTTTAACTGGTCTCAGTCTCCAGTCTCACTATTAGATGATGAGAATTTTCCCTTGCCTCTGCCGAGCCAGCGTCATTATACTATAATTTGATAATTATTGGAACTATACTATTAGAACTGTTATCAAATTTCTTATTATATAAAAGATGGTAAATAAATCAATTTCTAATTAGAACTATTTATATAAAACAAAAAATATAACAACGAATATGCTCAAGTCCTAGCTAGGCTTTTCATCTTTGAGGTTGGAAGAAGCCCTCCTTTGGTCTCCCATTTACCAAGACTGAATATGACACGATTGTTGCACAATGCTTCATCTAATTGAATCTTGTCCAGCAATCCGTTCTTAGCTAGAGTGGACCAAATAAGTCACCATTCTTGGATTTCAGAGTTATTATAGATAATTCATTAGTAGAGTGGAAAGAATCTGGAGATGAAGAATCCATTGGGAATGAATGGGAATATAAAAAAATTAGAAGAATAAATGATTTTTTGGTTTGATGCATTGATATAGTTAAACATTTTATTCGAACAAATGTAGAACTAGTTAGGAGATCAATGGAGATTTACAGAGCTAAAAGGAAGAACCTCCATATGATTTTGTTGATTTGGAGAAAGCTAATGGTTCTATCCCACGAGAGATTTTGTGGAGCTTTGGTGAAGAGACAAGTATTTGTTCTATACATTAACCTCATAAAGGATATGCATGATAAGGCTTCGTCTTGTATAAGGATGCAGTCTGACTATTTTGATATCAACATTGATCTCCATCAAGGTTTAGCTTTGAGTCCATTCTTTTTTACTTTGATTATGGACAAGTTGATACGTCACATTCATGATGAGATACCTTGGTGTATGTTATTTGCTAATGATATTGTGTTGATTGATGAGACTAGAGATGGAGTAAATGAGAGGATCGAGATTTGGAGATATGCATTTGAGACTAAAGGACTTTGTATAAGTATGGCTAAGACTGCATATATGTTCACTTTTGAAGGAAGCAATGGTGAAGGAATCAATGCGAAGATTGGTGTATATAGCATTCATGAGAGAGATTCTTTTAGATACTTGAGATCTACTTTGCAACATGATGGGGAAATTGATGGAGATGTTACTAATAGAATAAATACATGTTGGCTGAAGTGGAGAGGCGCCTCTACCGTTCTTTGTGATAAGAAAGTTCCTTTGAAAATCGAAGGAGAGTTCTACTAAACAACCGTGGGACCTGTTATGCTCTATGGATCTGAGTGTTGGCCTATGAACCATAAACATATGCAGAGAACTGCAGATTCAGAAATGAAAATGCTAAGGTGGATGTGTGGACAAACACACACACGTACGAAAAGATCGGATTCATAATGATGCAATCGGAAGAAAGGTTGGTGTAGTTCCAATCGAGGATAAGATGCGAGAAAACCGTTTAAGATGATTTGGTCATTTGTAGAGGAGTTCTGCTGATGCATCAATAAGGATGCGACTTTTGGGATGTTGAGACATCTAAGAAAAGGTGAGGAAGGCCCAAGAAGCGTTTGAATGGGGCTATATGAATGGATCTTGGTTTTTTGGATCTAAAACCGAGAATGACCCATGATAGATCTGAATGGAGACAAATAATCCACGTAAGCGATACTACTATATGTTGGAAAAGGCTTTGTTGGTGTACCAATTCTTCCCAATGAGCTAGGATCTATCATTTAGATGGAGCGGGTGATTAAGGTGAGATCCAATGCGGATCCAATTTTATATTTACTCGTGCGATCCGAGTGGTCTGGAGGGGTCCACCGTAGATCCTCTCTTCTTGAGAAACCATACATACCTTATCAGTGTATTGGCAATATCTCTTAAGCACATGTTTAGGTTCGGACTCAATTGGAAAATTGAGTACTTAGTAATGCATTTTCGCAGTCCAGAAGCGACGAGATCACCCCTTTCATTATGGGGGTGATGAAGGGATCATGTCATTGGAGCCTTTTTTTCATGCTTTTGCTGGAGGCATGTCGAAAGAGGCAATCAATTGGATTCCCCTAATCCTCCTTTCTTGAAAGGAAGAACATGGAATTATTTTTTCCTTTCTGTTGGGATTTGGAGATTGGATGTAGTCATAAGAAGAATGCTTGGTATACATAACTCGCTTTTTGGTCTTCTATCAATTTATTCACTGCGAGTACATGTCGATCAGTGTAGTATGCTGTGTCTATTTATCTATCTTGACTCGAAATGGGAGTATATCTGAAATGAAAAAGGATCTTAGAGTGTGTAAGATTGGGTCAAGAGGTTCTTGTTAGAAATATGAATGCAGAAGCTGTAATCAAAGAAAAAGATAAACATCATGAAGAACACGAGATTTTAGGTGGAACCCTACTTCCTAAGGAGCGGATGAAACCACAGGAGGATGCCTCAAGGGGTTGATCGTTTATTGAACTTTCTCATCTGATACAAGAGGTCTGGGGCTTCTTATATAACCTCCACAGAGCCTCCAAGTCCCACCACTGGTAGATGTGGGACTAAACTCCTGGATGTGGTAAATGGGTCTTGGGAGGATCCATTTATCCATCTACATGATAATGACACATACTCTTGCACTCCCCTCAAGCTGGAGCATGCAATATTCAATTTAATCTCAACTCACAATACAAGATACTACAGACAATATCATCTCAACGTGCACAACCGTCAATTATTGTCAAGGATGTTGCTTCTCATGCCGTGCTTGTGAGGAGGACAAATGGGCTCGTGTGTGAGTGAAACTGAATCTCCTCGTAAGAGAGCGTGTGCTCTGTACTACACTTGTCAGAGTCACTGCAACTAAAGATGAGTCTCCTCGTCGGAGTACTTTGGCCCGCCACAACATGTTTACAACTGATCCATCTTTGAAAGGGCCGAACTAAAAAGCCATGGAGACATCCTCGTCGGAGTCCACGGTCGTTGGAGAATGGAGTCTGAAAAGTCTACTCGTTGGAGAACTGAGTATCTCCCATATTGGCTCAAAGAATGGGATCTCTACTCTGGAGTCCATATGAAACCATATGAAGACCCTATCCCACATGGTATAGGGAATGTGATCTCTACTCTGAAGTCCTTATGGAACACATGAAACTCTGAACCGACAAAACTAAAATGATGGGGACCACAAACTTACGAATGCATATATGTATGCGTCAAATTGAAGACTTGGAAACATTTGAATATCGAGTATGAACTATAGAGTCTGGAAAATCTGACTGGCTTTTGGCATCCGAATCTAGAATCTGGAGAATTTGACTCACGGCCGAAGAACTCTACACTATACCCCCCCCTTTCTCCCATACTTGTCGGAAAAGAACGATGCCGACCAAGTTAGGAGAAGACAAAGAAATTGGAGAAAACATAAATCATATATGTCGTGTCAATTTCAATTTTTTTACGGAATTCTTTTTTTTTGCAATTTTTTTCTTTGGCTATTTTTCCTTTTTTAATAGCCAACTCATCTCTCTCTCTTTTGTAAATAAGCCATTTCAAAAAAATTTTACGGCTTCTCTCCTCTTTTAAATCAATTTTCCCTTTTTTGTAGCCGTTGCATCATCATTTTCTTTGACTTTCCTCTCTTTTTTTGCAATTTTTTTCGCATCAGTTTTTTTTGTAGGCACCTCTTTTTTTTAACAAGAAATGTGGCATACGTGGGCCCTACATTCAACCACTCTTTCTTTCTCCCTTTTTTTAAACTTCAGTAGGAACCTCTTTCTCTGTCTCTCTTTTTAATAGCCTCCGGCCCATACGGGAGCACATATACTGCTCCTCCCTGTTTTTTTTTGTGAATACACAATAGCAGAGGAGGATGTTGGGCCTCTTTTATTTATTTATTTATTTTTTTAATGGCATTCAGTCCTCATTGGGCCAACCCTATTTAGGGTTTCCCTGATTGGGACCCCCATACCAGTGGCGCCCTCCCACGATGGGCTGTTCTGATGTCCTATGCTGCTGGGGAGGTCTGATGCCTTATGTCGTCGCCTTGGAGGAGAACTGCGGCCGGCGCTGCTTGCTGGAGAGGGAGCTCCGCCTTCGCTTGAGAATCTCGCGTTGCCGATGGGGCTTGTGCTGCTGCTGTTGTGGAAATCACATGTTGCTTGGGAAATGTCGCCTGCACGCATCTCACGCCTGTTGGAGTGGCATTGCCAATCGTGAGGGGGCAGTCTTCGTCGAGGGAATGGTTCCATCATGGAACCCATCTCTGCCGCCAGGAGGGAGGAGCTGATAGGTGCGGTACTGGGAGAGATGAGTGCCACCTGCGGGACCTGCTTAAGATCACAGAGGTGTGGCTGAGGTCGGAGCATCAGATGGCTGCGGGAAGGGCTGGAGCATCGAAATCTTGATGCGCCACCAGAGCAATCTTCCAACATTAATGGAGGGGGAGTCGCAGCGTGCGGAGGCTCTTTGCTACAGGCGGAGCACGCTCTGTCGCTGCTTGAGCGAGGGCTCAGCCTAGGAGGAGGTGACGCCTGGAAGGGAACCTTCGCCTGAAGGAGCTGCTTGGACCTCTCGCATCGTTGTCGTTGCTTCTCGCTTGGATTGGGTAATAGGGCTGGATGAGTGCCGTTGCCGTTGCTTCTTATATGCATATAGGGTTCAATCGGAACTCATATCTCCATAGATGGGGATATGGAACTTGTTTACTCATAATAATATTCTTCCAACATTAATCGAATAATAAAAAATTGGATCGGATAATCAAATCTCAAGAAGAACAAAAGAACATAAAATCCTCGAGAATTGAACCCGCTCTGATACCATGTTAGAAATATGAAATGCGGAAGCTAATATCATAGAAAAAGATAAACATCATGAAGAACATGTGATTTTACGTGGAACCCTACTCCTTAACGAGCGAGATGAAACAACGAGAAAACGCCTGAAAGGGATGATCGTTATATAGCCTCCACAAAGTCTCCAAGTCCCACACCGGTAGATGTGTGACTAAACTCCTGGATGTGGTAAATGGGTCTTTGATGGATTCATTTATCCATCTACAGGTCAGTGACACATGCTCTAACAAGTCTCTTAATTCCTTCTTTTTTCTTCTCATCGTGATTATTTCACAAAGACTTTCCATGGTAAAAGAGAAGGGGGGACAACCACTCTTGTCGAGTGTAGTACACCAGAAAGTTGCATGCTGTGTTCGGGAAGGATGAATTGCTCTCGAAAGAGAATATGCAATCATAAGCATTGGGGATGTCAACTTTTCGGAGAATGCCTTTCTCCGACCTTCTTTTCCAACATTCAAACCATATCTCCAATAGCATCTCTAAGCCGATTTGCGAAATTTCCACAGTGGTGAGATAGATTCCATTCGACAAAGCAATAGGTCGAATGTCTTCTATTCGTTCAATCAGACTCTTCTTAGGGACCAAAAACTTGTGTGCTCTATTCGGGAGCTCAAAGCCCATGATATCATGTGCATCATCTTCGTTAATGCTCATCATCGCTTCGTATGCTCCTGCAATATAATGTCTTTGACAAGTCGATTATGGTGAGTATCAACCACCTTAGTAGCATTGCACCCGAACAAATCCATTCATCAGCTGACCTACACATGCTTATGAGAAGGAAATGATCCACAATGACAGTTTCGATGTCCCGATCACCCATACATGCATTGCCCCAAATTTCAACCTCATGAATGATATTTCTTCTTCTCCTCACACAAGCCATGGAGTGGAAAACTTCGTATTTGTGTCACCTTTTTTGATCAGCTGCTGCTTTAATTTTTGCCTCCAGACTCCAGTCCAATTCCATTTTTTAGTCTTCTTTTAATAGTATGACTTGATTCGACACCCGCTCAGCAATTAAGTCTGCCGTTTATGCCCTTTCTTCTTCAATCCTGTCCAATTAGTCAATTTCAGCCTGTGCACTATTCCTGCACGTGAATTGATGCTCACAGTTTTCCCATTTGAATGCCATGAGATGGATGCACAAAGCTGTCAACTTTAAAGAGAATATCTTGGTTGGTGATTCGTACTCCTCGCATTCCCTCCAAATAGTTGAAACTGAGCTAGTGAAGACCTTGTCAATACACCATGACTAATCTAAAGGAAGCTGCCTTCGTTCTGCCATGCCCCCATTCCAAATTAATGAAGTATGATCTGAGTGAGCCCACACCAATGCTTTGACAAACTGAAGATGGAAAATCTGCAGGAGATCAACTGATTCCAAAAAATGGTGAATCCTGGAAATGGACATCCTAGTCCCCCACGTATATATGCTGCTGGTAGAATCAAGAACATGTAGTTGCAATCGGTACATTATATCAGCGAATAAATCGATGCCTTGATCTTGACCCCACTTTCCTCTAGGATGGTCATCAGCCCTTAAACTGAGATTAAAGTTTTGTCAAATTAGCCACAGCAATCCTGGAAATTCATCCGTAATTTGTGTCAAATCCTACCAAAGAATAGGTCTATTGGTGGCATCTGAAGGCCCATAGACGTTTGAGATCAGCAATGCATGCCGGTCTGCCGTCCCCCTAAGCATGATAATCAAAACACATCGGCCCTCTTTCTTTTGCATGAAATCAAAGAGAGAGCATTCCGGCCATTCAGTAATCCTGCAGCACTACCCACTGAGTCAATAGATCAGAAGAAAGAGTTAGTCCCTTGATTGATTCCATCGTCGATTGTTCGACTTCGCAATTATGGTTTCCTGGAGTAAAATTACATCTGGTCTCCATGAGGCCATAAGATCAGAGGTTGACCTTCTCCTCCCTTTTCCCAAGACCCCTTACATTCCACATGACTACCTTCGTTATGTGATCTTATTTCTCCCTGTTCTGCCACTGATATCCAAGGCTTCAGTCATCTGCAACACGAGTAGTTGCTCATCATGAGGAAAGATAACTATGTGCTCTTGGGGATGCATTACTGCCAGCCTCCTTCGGGGTGCCCAGTGAAGCCAATATAGCTTTCTTGGCTTGAAACACAGATTTACAAAATAAAGGGATTTTAGATCTCCAGATGTACCATTTGTAGGCTTTGCCCCAGCAAAGTCTGGCAGATAGAGACCCTTCATAATATGCCCTATTCTCATGCGTTCGAGATCCTAGTATCATTGATGAAGGTTTCAGAGCAGAGACGTGTCAATTTCTCGAAGTCACATCGAAGGAGGGAGCCATCCCATGCCTCTGCATCACCTTTCCATAAAAAAACCTCATGACCACCAAACTTTTTTTTGAACGAAAAGAGGGGGAAACATACAAAGCTGTACACCCCATGTGTATTAATTTATTGGATAGATACTACAGTTACCTTACAGGAGCCAATATTCAGGAAGAGTTTGGCATGGCAAATAACATTATCAGTATAAAAACAGTCCGAAGAGAAAATCACCCCATTACGGGAGAGCCACAACACTCATATCGTGGTATACAGAAGGAGCATGTGACGCCTTCTAGGCACCCATTTACGCCGCATTCACTATACTATATTCACTAAATATCGCATTGGGTATATGAAGTTACGGGGAAATTTTTGGCATTGCTACTGCGTATGACACATGGAAGGAAATATCAGGACATGGGACCGATATGGGGTACTGATATGGCGATATATCCCGATTTTCAGGAATTTTCTTCAGAAAAGTTCGTCGATATGAGCGATATTTCGGCGATATATCATCGATATATCGTCGAAATATCATATCGATATGATATCGAAACGATATCGATATCGATACGGCCTTCCATGATATGACATTCGATCCACATTTATAACCACAAAGCTAATAAAGACTACAAGATTAACATGTGCCACCAATATTCCTTTAATTTCCATAATTTATACAAGTACAAAAGGGCTGATAGTACATTCATATATCCCAACATATTCAGAAGAGAAAGAAAAGTCATTTTACATTATAACATAATAAAAGGTATAACAAAAGAAACTGTACTGTCTCGAATATACCCGATCGCCAAGAATCATCAACATCTACTAAATTGTAGGCTTCTTGCCTGCCATGATTGCAAGGAAGAAGAGAATATCACAAATGCGAAAACAACCCACAGTTTAGAATAGCAAGTAATTTATTATGTGCAAAAGAAAGCAAGTAGATAGACATATATGAATGAAAATCTACCACTACCTACGCAAAAAAAGATTTTTGAAATTATACTGCATGCATTTCCATAACATTTTCCTATAATAAATGAGGCCACTAAGTAAATGTTGTTTACTTATTATTGTGATCAGGTTACAGGATTTTAATACAAAGTTAGCGAGGTGATACTTTATTTTATTCTTAATAATATATTAATTGGCAAGGATAATATTTTAATCGAATTTTCATTTCTATCTATCTTTTCAAGTATGTGATCTTGGTCTTTGTATAACCGCACACTATGACTCTAAGGCATGAATAATGCCTTAGGGTTGGGGTGCCTTCGTAGGTATGCGGTGTCATATAATGCATCCTAACTAAGTCCCAACACGTTCACAAGCTTATAGGGATTTTGACTCCAATTTAATTATAGTTAATTTTAACCAACACAACTTATCATTGTTTTCAACTCTTAGCCAAGATCCATTATAGTCCATTCATTTTTTATTGTAATTCCTCCCATCCTCAACTGTAACTGACTCAGATGTAGCATCCTCAAGCCTATTGGCAGAATAGTAACTAAACTCAAGCAGTGAGGTAGCCTCCTAACTAGGGGTGCACATGGATCGAATTGGATCGGATTTTGGCTTAATCCATGTCCAATCCACACTTAACGGATTTTTATTTTTCCAATCCAATCCAATCAATTAAATATGCAAATCCAATCCGATCCGATCCACTGGATTACGGATTGGATCGGATTGGTTCGGGTTTTTAGTATTCATCTAATCTATGATTAAGTTTGTAGCATACTAAACCTCAACATTCAAATCATGGTTCTAAAATTGAGATTGTAGATAAATATAAAGAAAATGATAGATAATTTTTGGAAGGCAAATACATATATGCTTGTTATGAATTTAGTTAGAACAATCATTGTATAACTAAATATAAATATCATGCATGTAATCCATAGATTCCATAGAAGCAACTTGAGTTTGAATAAATTTCAACTTTGTATATATCAAATAGGAAATAGAACTAACATACTTAGTGACGTGGTGCGAGAGGGAGGACAGTGCACGAAGGAGGTTTGGGACAAGAACCATGCACAATTGCACAGTGCGGGAGGGAGATATCCGAGGTTCATGGATGTGTGTGTACGAAGGAGGTCTGTGAGAGCTGAAGATGAGGTGTGTCTACATAGGCACGAGGGAGGTCTAGCTAAACGTGTGCGTGACTGGGGACATGGAGGACGATGTTGATGACAAGACGGTAGCTGGTTGAGGAGATCTGGATACATGTGCGTGAGGGAGGTCTAGGGGAGCCGAGGAACATGTATGGTTGCACATGTGCGAGGGAGATATGGTTGTGCATGCGCACAACTGGGGACGAAGACGACATCCTGTGGAGATGTGTGAGCCTGAGGTGTAACACGGGTGGATGTTTGTTTGGAATGGTAGCAAGGGGGTTTAGACTTTGGTATTTTTTAAGAAGGATGTTTCATTTATAAAATTGGAAGGGCTTGAAGGACATTGTGGGTAGGTATTGCTTTTTTCTAAACCAACAAGTGAGGTAGGATAAGGGGATTTACAACAAGTGTTGTGGGGTAAAGCTTTAGTTGGAATGGGTTTAAACTCTAAAAAGAATAGCTTGGATATTTACACATAGCTTTCGAGTAAAATTAAATATATAATGTGCTTTAACGATAAGAAATAACTTATTATATATTATTTTTTATCAACGGATTAACGGATTGGATTGGATCGGATTTTGACAATAATTCGATCCAATCTATAAATGAACGGATTTATAAACTCTCGATCCAATCCGATCCATTAGACTTATTAATCCAAACCGATCCAATACAATGACAACGGATTGGATCGGATTGCGGATTTTATCCGATCCATGTACACCCCTACTCCTAAGGGACTTTTCCGTCTTGCCCTCTTATTGGAAATGTGATCCAATAGAGGAAAATGTCTACTCCAAAACTGCTCCCCAGAGACGGGTGAAAGAGACCCTCTGGAAAAATCACTCTAAAAAACGGTCCGACTAGTACGGGCTAACGAGCTCGTCAGAAAAGCTAAAATCGAGGAACCCCCGCATGAGTATCTGTTGGGAAAAATGAGCAAGTTGTTTATTCCATAAGCCCTAGGAACTCTTATATAGGAGAGTAGCCTATGGGTAAATTACATAAAGCATACAACTGAAAATAAAAATAACAAAGGGATACAGGCACTACTATATGCGTCAACACTCCCCCTCAAGATGGAGCATAGATATCAATCATGCTCAGCTTGGACGCACACTTCTGGAATGGGCCTCGAAGTAATGCATTGGTAAATATATCCGCAGTTTGATTCTCTGAGGTAACATGAGGTGTAGCAATGAACCCCTTCTGAATCATGTCACGTATGTAGTGACCGTCAACCTCAATATGCTTGGTCCTCTCATGGAATGCTGGGTTGTTTGCAATAAACAAGGCTGCCTGATTATCACATTCCAATTTCATAGGAAGCGGTATATCAAGACATAGATCTGTAAGAAGAGCTTTCACCCACATCATCTCTGTGCTAGCCTGGGCCATAGCCCTGTATTCAAATTCAGCACTGGATCTAGCTACCACTGTCTGTTTCTTGCTCCTCCATGAGGCTAGAGCATCTCCAACATAGACTGCAAATCCTGAGGTGGACTTCCTGTCCTTGGGACATCCTGCATAGTCTGCATCCGCACACGCTGAGATAGAGATCTCCTTTCCCTTCTTAAATAGCAAACCTGCACCTGGAGATGATTTTAGATATCTAAGAATCATGTGTATTGCATCCATATGGACCTGACGTGGTTGCTCCATGAACTGGCTCACGCGACTCACTGCAAATAATATATCAGGCCTAGTGATCGTGACATACAATAGTTTGCCTACCAGTTCTCTGTATCTTCTCCTGTCCACCTCCTCTGTGTCATCATCATAGAGCTTCATGCTAGGATCCATTAGTGTCGTAGCAGGCCGACACCCAAGCATACCTGTTTCACTCAACAAATCTGTAACATATTTCCTCTGCGACATTACTAATCCATATGGATTTCTAGCAAATTCCAGCCCCAGAAAATATCTAAGGACTCCCAGGTCCTTGGTGACAAATTCGGTTCCCAGTTTTTCTTTCGCCTGCTTTATGCCCTGCTCATCATCTCCTGTAATCAAGATGTCATCTACATAAACCATGATTACAATAATACCTCTAGCAGTCTTCTGTACAAACAAGGAATGGTCAGCATTGGAGCGTTTGTATCCTTATTTCTCGAAGAGGTCTGAGAGCTTCTGAAATCATGCTCTGGGGCTCTGCTTACGGCCATAGATAGCCTTATGTAATCTGCATACCTTGGAACACTCCCCCTCAACAGCAAAACCGGGTGGTTGTTGCATATAGACTTCCTCCTGCAAATCTCCATATAAGAATGCATTCTTCACGTCCAGCTGATGGAGCGGCCAATCTCTAGCAACTGCAACTGACAACAAGATCCGGAGAGTGGAATGACGGGCCACAAGCGAGAATGTGTCAAGGTAATCCACCCCGTATGTCTGTGTAAAGCCACGTGCAACAAGACGTGCCTTGTACCTATCAATAGAGCCGTCTGCATTGTGCTTCACTGTAAACACCCACTTACAGCTCACCGGGTTCACATCTGGAGGTATAGGAACCAAACTCCAAGTTCCTCTGGACTGAAGTGCCGCCATTTCTTCCTCCATTGCTAGCCGCCATCTACTATCCTGCAGAGCATCTTGATAATTCCGTGGAATATCTACAGCTGACAGTGCCACCACAAATGTCCTGAACTCCCCAAATAGTCTCTCAAAAGACACATATGCTGACAATGGATATGTAACACAGCTCCTCTTCGATTTGCATAGAACAATGGGAACATCTAAATCTGCTGTAGCCTCATCTGGCCCCTGCAACATATCCTGCTCAGAAATGTCATCAGATCCATCAATAGAAATATTTTCATTACATACCATAGGCGAGCTAGGAGACGAGTCATGACCATGAGCGGGAGGAAGCCTGCAGGTATAATGGAACGGTAGCGGTGAGACAGGTATATGTGGTGGTGGTGGTGGTGGTGACGGCATTTGAGGTGGTGGTGTCATGTATATGGCATCAGTAGATGGAGGTGATAGTTGCTTGTCTCCCGAGGCTGAAAAGTACATAACAGCTTCAAAAAATGTAACATCTGCACTAACCATATACCGCCGACGCAAAGGATCAAAACACTTGTACCCCTTTTGAGTTCTGGAGTACCCAACGAAAACACATTTGACAGCCCTAGGAGAGAGCTTGTCAGTACCAGGCGACAACTGATGGACAAAGGCAACCGACCCAAACACACGAGGAGTAAGGGTGAACAGATCCTTCCCAGGATAGATGAGGGAAAACAGAATCTGTTCATTCAAGACAGAGGAAGGCATACGATTGATTAGGTAACATGCAGTGAGAACTGCGTCACCCCAGTAGGAGTAGGGAACATGACTCTGTATAAGAAGTGATCTTGTGACATCAAGAAGGTGACGGTGTTTCTTTCAGCAATTCCGTTTTGTTGAGATGTATGAGCACAAGATGTTTGGTGAACAATCCCTTTTGAGGAGTAATAATTGGCAAGAACATTGGTGCACAATTCTAAAGCATTATTACTTCTCACAAACTTCACAGATGTGGAGAAAACATTTTGTATTTCATTCAGAAAATGGATAATGATATTTCCTGCTTCAGATTTATTTTTCATCAAAAACACCCATGACACTCTAGAAAAATCATCCACAAAAACTATATAAAATCTGTGTCCTTAATGATCAGGTACACGACTCGGACCCCAGACATCAATATGAAATAAGTCGAACTTGGAGGTACTACTCCGACCTGGACGACTGGGAAAGGACGACCTGTGATGCTTTCCCAACTAACACGCCTCACATTGAATAGGTATGTGAGGAAGACCATAAGGTAACACGTGACGCAACTTCTGAAGCGGTAAATGTCCAAAGCGCAGATGCCACAATAAAGTAGATACTTGTCCAGTGGGAATGGATGAGGTTCCAGCGAAAGGGGTCTGATTCAGGCGGTAGAGGCCTCCTTGCTCATAGCCACGACCAATCACGTTGCCCGTATGGATGTCCTGAAAAATCAAAGAAGATGGATCAAAAATTGCCCGACAATGTAGGTCCTTCGTAATCTGACTAATTGACAATAAATTCATTGAAAAGTCAGGTGCATGTAGCACATTCTTGAGCTGCATAGAAGATGTCAATCGAATCTCCCCCTGACCAGTGATGGGGGAATGTGTACCATTGGCGATTACCACTGTTCGGCCTGGAGGAATCTGAGTGTATCCTGTAAGTAAATTATGGTCGCCACATAGATGATATGTAGCGCCCGAGTCCATAATCCATGGTAATATATCTGATCTACTACTGGTGAATGCAAGTATGCTACCTGAAGCACTGGTCGACGCAGAGGCAGAGGCAGAGGCGGCAGCATCAGATTGACTCTCAGTAGTCGGTGCTGGACCTGATGGGGGGATAATGCCCCTCAGACGGGCAACTAGATCGTCGAACCGCTGATCCAAAGTAGCAGCAGATGGAGGCTCTATCTGCTCAGCGACTCGTGCAGATGCAGGAAATCCATGCTTCGAATAGCATGTGTCTTCATTGTGTCCTACACGATGACAGTAGGTACATGTTGGCCTAGTACGACCACCTCTTCCACAGGGTCCACGTCCACGGCCCTGATGATGAAATCCGCGACCCCTGTTGGCTGCCATGGCTGAAGTGTTCTGATTCGCAGCCATTGAAGGAACTGTGATCCGACTCAATCTATGAAAAGCTTCCTCCATGGGAGGAATAGTAGAGTCAGCCAAGATCTGTGATTGTGCCGCCTCATACTCTGGGTCGAGTGCAACCAGGAACACGCCCACCATAGTCGCGTTCCTGTATGTCTTCTGTTGTTCTGGCGTGGCTGTAAGGGGCATGAAGCTATAGAGAGAATGTAAAGGGCGACTATTCTGCTTTATTGTGAATATATCATGCTGAAGTTGCAGAATCTTCGTCTCGTTCTTCGCCTACAAGTATGTAGCCGCCAGAATGTCCCACATATCCTTGGCTGTGGGTTGATGTAGGATGTCATTGGCAATTTCAAACGTACCAGATAGCCAAACCTTGGCATATGCATCATCAGCCTCCCAGGAGGCATTGGCTCCAGTCTTCTCAGCAGGATCTGGTTCGGTAAGGATGTGCTTCTTGCCTGTTGACTTCATCATGCTCGTGAACTGCATTGCCCACAGTTCATAATTTGTACCATCCATCTTTACTATAGGCGCTAGACCACGAAAGGCGCCAATAGATGGGATATCTGACTTGTTTTCTGACATCCTGGAGACTGAAGATTGGAGCGATTGACTAATGCTGAACTTCGTCTACAATGACATTGACGGGTTTAATTGCACGTGTAGACCTCAAGCAACTAAACCCATGAAGATGATGTTGTGCGCTTTAGGGCTTAGCACGCGCACGCGTACAGGAGGCACACGCGCACGCGCAAACTCAACCTGGAGAACGCACGGTCACTGGCGCAATGGTGCGCGATGCACACAAGTATTGCGTACTGGTGGCATGCTGGATTGGTGCGGTTATGCGTGAGAGTTCACGCGCAGCCACACAGGTTATGCGCGAGGGACAGGAGCACCGTGAAGATGCTACAGCGCTATAGCGCTACAACACGGGGAGATGCCCGCGCAGGAGATGGGGGCGCGCAGAGGAGGTGCGCAAAGGGGCTCGCGCAGAGGAAGAGCCGATCAAAGAGGCACGTATGCGTACAGAGGCTCACGCAGGGGAAGGGAGCGCCGCCGCACGTGTTGCGGAAGAGAGGGCGGCGCCCGCTGCACGTGCTGCGGAAGAGAGGGCGGCGCCGATCGGGAAGAGAGAGAAGGAGAGGCCGGCGGGTGGGGTGGGGTAGGGTTAGGGTTTCGAGAACTCCGGTCTAGGACCGTCGCTCTGATACCATGTTGGGGAAAATGAGCAAGTTGTTTATTCCATTAGCCCTAGGCTCTCTTATATAGGAGAGTAGACTATGGGTAAATTACATAAAGCATTCATCTGAAAATAAAAATAACAAAGGGATACAAGCACTACTATATGCGTCAACAGTATCCTTAAAATAGAGGGTCAACAGATTTGGTCAAAAGTTGGGATCCCAACGAGACGTAAAAACACTGCGACCTCGCTTAAAAACCGTGAAAAGGACTGGGATCCTAGACCTGCACACTTGGCGGCTGCTGCCCGAACTGGGCTTCCTATCTCCCGCCTAGCTGAGGGTCATCGCGTCTTCGCACGGTCAGGTGTAAGAATCATCATGACCGACACTGTTTATTTTGATTACTGATTTTGCAAAGCATCAAATCTTTTCTACAATGATGATATGAATATAACGACAACAAATTATTCAAGGAATTGGGGAACATACACGCTTCTCTCTGCCTTGGATTCAGTTCAGTTCGTCGGGATTTCCTCATGTCTTACAATCTGACGCTTCGGTCACAAAATGCATTCCTAGCTTACTCCTCCGTTTATTCCTTACTTGCTCACGCTATGAGGGTGATGATATGATTAGTTGATGTTGTCCACATTATTCAAGGTCTAACTTTTAGATCTATAATGGTGTTAAGCTCGCTATTCTGGAGATCTCCTGTCCTATATACACGATCTCCTTCATACATATCCTTCTCACAAGAAGGAAATAATTTTAAACCCGGTGTCAATATGATAGACATCACAATATACTTCTTATTAGAGTTTCATATAGGTTGGGACTTATTCTTAGATAATATGATCTTTCATCCTTTTTAATTTCTTTAAAAACAAACAGACAATTAAGAAATAAAAAGAAGAATGCACGATGAAACAGCAAAGAAAAAGTGGGTCATGAAACTATGAGTCGCAATAGTTATTAGATAGGTTTCCTGCTTCCAATGAGCACAGTTTCAGATGCTTTGTGGGTTATTTTCATCCCCTACAATTCCCCCGAATTTCCAGATTCAACCCATATTTCTCAAAGAGTATTTTTTTAAATGAACATTTTCGTAGATTAAACAGTGCAAAACTCTGCATGGATTCTTCATAATAATATTAATATAAATGCAGATTTTTCAATGGTGTCAATACTTAATATGACATGGAACAAATATCCAATCCTGGTGCCCTAAATACAAATACTCGAGTTCTTATTTGATGTGTGTGCAATACAATTATGGTGCATGTCATTCCAGATCGACATTCTCATATTGCTTACCATGCTATTTTACATGTGCAACATCAGATTGATGGTATTCTTTTTTCTTGTTAATCTATTATGAAGAACACTTAGGGCCCGTTCGGTTCGGGAATAAGCAGGAATAAGGATGGGGAATAAGGAGAATAAGGGTCTATTCTTTGTTCGACTGGAGGATAGGAATAAGGAGAATAAGGTGAAATAAAAGTAGGTAAGGTGGGATAAAGATAGGAATAAGAGTGAAATAAGATGGAATGAGAAGGAATAGTCGTACCACGGGAAACCGTGTCGGAAGAAGAATAGGTCCTTTATTCCAGGGCCTATTCTCCAAACGAACATGCCGAAGTGCCTCATAAAGTAGGCATACCGATTCATTGACTATGCAAATACTGTATTCACTACATAAATAAACCATATGAAAAAGGTATAAACAATTCACTTATTCTGTCTGGCCTGATAAAAAAATAACTATTTTCATCTAATCGAACACTGTTAACTATCATAAAAGAATTAGATATGGACTAGCAATAAGTTGCACCTTTTAGAAGGAAAAAAAGGAATTTTTGAGGTAAATTAACGAGATCCAGACAGTAGAATGTGATTGAAGACTCAAGAGGATTTTAATCCAGGGATTAAAAATCGCACTCAAGTATTAAGTATGGAATCAAAATGTGTATGAAAACATGCTTGGCAGCAAAAGAGCGATAGGATTGTACCATAATTTGGGTCTCCAATTTGAAGAAATTGGAATTGCATGTAGCAGATTTGAATCTCCAATTGACTGGGGAAAGGTTGCATCAGCATGGAAGTTTTTTGGAGCTCCAGCATCTCCAGGTTTTCTTGGAGATTGATCTCCAAAAGCTTCAACAACAACTGTACCAAGAGGATGAGAGGGTTGCGGTTCTCATGTTGGAGGATTTGAGAGAGAAATTAGTAGAAGAAGAAGAGCTAATGTTATAGAAAAGAAGAGGGGCAGAATTTGGAGGGAAATGGAAGAGGTTCTTGGGTATAACGTGAGAGAAAGGAAGTGGAGTTAGCTCATAACATTGGAGAGAATAGGAAAAGGGAGAGGAACAGGGGGAAATAGGGGAGAGAAGATGGAATTGGGGGAGGAAGCTTCCTATGCACCTTTTTATTTTCCCTTATATAATATTTTTTTCAAAAATTTATGACATCGTCTCTAGTGATGTCATTGATGATATCATCACCAATGATGTCATTCATAACATCATTCTTTACTAATTATTTATATACATACATATATATAATTATAAATTATTACTTTTGTGAAAATCTTAAAGGTCGCTCATACGTACGCCTCGAGTGTCGAATTTTGATGTGAAATGTCTTGTTTCGATCGTCTCTAAACGATGATCAAAAGGAGTATAATATTGGTATACTTCCGATCGGCTTTGAATCCCCGAACTTTTCGAGATACGGTTTTTGGTTTGGGTTAATTTTATGATACTAAAATATCAAACGATCTCCGATTGACGATCGGTCGATTCCGTTGGTCTTGTTTTGTCGAATCGGATTTTTAGGTGGTCTTTGTTCGTTTTGCGTTTTCCGTGTTTACGTCGTGACTTTTTCTGGCACGCATTATGATGCGATCGATTTTTGGTCGATTTCGTCCAAACGACTTTTGATTCACATTCAATTGATCGGTTTAAGTTGTTTTGCATTGACCAACAACTTTGTTGGGTTAATCGGACCCAAATCGGATCGAGTTCAGGTTTGTGAAGATCCGGATGTTACAGAGCAACACCGTACTCACCCGGGATCTCACATTGTAGACAAAGTTCCAAAAATTTACAATGCCATTGCAGTTTAGCCATTCAATTTCATGGTCTTGCATGATGGTCTTTAACTTCTCGCATCCAAAGAAAAGATGGTCAATAAACTCCACAATATCAGTACAGAGAAGACATCATCATTGCTACCCTCCATAAGTCTCACCCACCGGTCTCACGTAAGAATTCTCTCTCTGCACCTCAATTATAAGAAGACTATAATATGAGAGGGAATCTTTGGGCCCCCAATGAATATGCAATCTTCAATCAAGTTCTCAGGCCTGGTTCCGGAGGCCTATCAATCTGTAAGGCTACAAATTCAATCACACACTGATCTGATTAGACTCCATTAACGGTCTTTACTCGCACATCATTCGCCCAAAAATCTGCTACCCTCACATCTTGAGAAAAAGATAAGAGTATATAAACGTGGGAACAGGGTGCCAACGCTCTTTCCCTGTCCAATCGTCCATCCAAAAAGTGAAGGAGCAGTACATAATCTTGTGGTAAGGTTAGTGGGTAGACTTAGTTGACCTACCTGGGTGTGATGTTAGTCTGATGGCTGCTTGTTTAACTCCTAAAATAACATGAGCAAAAAAAACGTATCATGTGATCTTTTCTTAGATACTCTCGTTGCAAGGTCTTGGTTTATAGTTATTTTAGTAGGCCACATTCAAGTACTAGTTTATCTTCTTGAAGGAGATCTTTTGTTCCAGGAGGGAGATACTTCATAGCTATGGATTTGAGCACTTGCCTACTCTACTCAATCTCGAAAAAGCTGGCTTATTCAGGAAGCAGGTAATTTCTTCACAGCAATTTATCCGACAGTTAGATGACTGCACAAAATCTCACTCCTTTAACAAATGTGCATTCTTCTCAATTGTCAGCTTTCTGCTTCTGGGATTTTTTTTTAAGTTTTAAGAACTATGCTTTCCAGGAATCTAGAAGCAGCTGGCCAACAATCTCTCGTGCATTCAACCTTATTGTAGAGGACTCCAACCCTGCCAAGTATGCATGTTGTTTTTATCGCCTCTTATGCCTTTTTCTAATGGTCTGTATTTGTGGATGAAGCTGCATACATGTTCTCCATACTTGTGATTTAATCGAATTATGCGTTTCTATTTTAAACTACTATATTATAAATCTGTTGGTTACGTGAGAGTTAAATAATTCTTTTTCCCGTGTTATTTATTTTTGTTGGGTTGTGATTGATATTTTAAAAATATTCTTAGAAGTAATATGGTCGATTTAGTTTAACTAAGTTGTATATATTCAGGTGATTAAAGCTGGGTGGATCCATTTATGTTTCGCCTGTATATTCCAATGGCATCGCCATTTTTAATTCGTGAACATAATCCCTGCACTGTATCAATGGAGCGGATTTGAAATCATTGTGGTTTTCAATGAATTTTTATATAGATTCGTGGTACTTTAACCTTGCATGATATCGATGCTACCCCAACACATCTTGTCAGAATGCCATTTGTATATGACAGAATATGCATTCAGCAAAATAATTCATTTGGAAATATATCGGTTTTTAGAGCAACAAAAGTTATCCTTTCAAGGGTGTACTGCGAAGCTGTGCGGGTTTCTTGAAATCCTTGGTGGAAAACCTGTAACGAAAGGTGGTGTGTCTGTTCTCTTTACTTCTTTTAAACTTCTTAAAAGATGGTGGATAAACTCCTGTTACTTTTAATGGTCGAACCACTTTGAAGTTATCATGCAAGACCTTACTTTGGACTTTTTTCTAAGTGACGGTTCCCATGACTTAATCTCAGACGTCTTGGTCATTTGGTGCTTACCGTTGCATTGGGTCCCCTTCACATATTGTTAATATTTTATGTATTAATTTGAGATGGCCATTTTATTAATAGTCATCTTTTACCTCTTTAAAAAGCCGAAAAAGAGTGAATCTGTACAAGCTTAAAAATATCAGGGAGATAGTGGTGTGGTTATTATACAGTGGTCCTTTAGTTCTGGGAAAGTGAGAAAGTAAAATAACTGATCTAAGATTATGCAATGTTAGTTGAATTTAGTGGAATGAGATAATTTCAGGTAATGCTTTTGTGTAGATATTTCCTACTTGATCTTCAGAACTCACATCGGAGGTGTAAACCTTTAATACCTTGTCCACCCATGGAAAACTGGATTGTTTGCAATGAACTACATTACTTTCTTACCATATTTAATCTTATTTTATTCTTTATATGCTTGTCAATAGCTATGTAAAGATACGTAAGAACGAATGTGACCTAAGTTACTGCTCTATATTTAGATATGGGGAAAGAACGTCAACTACATTCTATTTCTTGCTTCATGTCGCAAGGTTACTGTAGAGATAGTTTCTAATATTATTATATGTTTCTGTACCTTGTTTCTATTTCTCTTTTCTATTTAGATATCCATGTAATTTACCCTTAAGGCCTCTCCCTATATAAGAGAGCCTAGGGTTTTCCTATGAATTATAACGAAGACTCCTTTCTTCTAACATGGTATCAGAGCCGCCTTAGGGCTCTCCTCCCTTCCCCACCCGCCGCCCCTCCTCTTCTCTCTCTCTCTCTCTCGTCTCGCCGCCGCCCCAACAGCAGCCTCCCCAGCCGCTCAGCGGCTCCCAGCCGCCCCAACAGCGGCCTCCCCAGCCGCCCAGCGGCCCCCAGCCGCAGCCCCCCGCGGCCCCAGTCGCCCAGCGGCCCACAGCCGCACCCTCCAGCGCCCCACAGGCGCACAACGGCCCCCAGCCGCACCCTCCAGCGGGCCCGCCGCCCCTACCAGCGGCGCCCAGCCGTCCGTGCGGGCCCCCGAAGCCCTAGCGGCACCCTACTGCCGTCTACAGCCGCCCCAGCGGCCCTCGTAGCCCCAGCGGCACCTCCCATCTGCTGCTGTAGGGATTCCAGTGGCCTCCAGCAGTCCATAGGCGTTGTTCTCGAGGCGATTCAAGGGCTGTAAGCTTCCTTCGAGGCGTGCCCTAGACCCCTCTTCCTCCGGTTTATGGATTTGAGTGTGTAAAAGTCTACACACGTACTCAAATCCGATGCAGTTGGTGTAGACATTCATCACATTGTCTATTCTCCCTTCGTCTTCTTCGAGCAGCAGTATGTCAGAATCGAAAGTCGATTTGCCCTCCACAGGCGTATTCAAAGGTCCGGCGCCAATAGTTAAGATGGACGGGTCTAACTATGAGCTATGGGCTATGCAGTTCATGAGCCTCATGAAATCAAACGGTAAGAAACACATTCTTACCGAGGATGAGCCTGCGGAGAAGACAGGGATCTATGCCTCATGGGAGGCCGATGACGCTTACGCAAAAGTATGGTTGTCTGGTACGTTGACGATGGAGATAGCGAATGATGTCCTCCATCAGCCCACTGCTAAGGCAATGTGGGACATCCTTGCTGCTACGTATTCGCAGGTGCGAAATGAGACAAAGATGTTGCAGCTTCAACATGACATCTTTACGATGAAGCAGGCCGACAGACCTCTCCACTCTCTATACACATCCCTAAGAGGGATGTTCGAGAAGCTATACAGTACCATTCCTCTGACTGCTACTCCAGAGCAGCAGAAGACGTTCCGGAACGCCACCATGGTGGGCGCTCTACTTGCTGCCCTCGATCCTGAGTATGATGCTGCACGGTCACAGATCTTAGCAGATGCAGTTATTCCTCCAGTGGAGGATGTCTACAGGAGGCTCAGTCGTATTCCAGTTTCCTCCAGCTCTTCTACTCCACCCCCATCTGCGATGGCAGCTTCGCGTGGGAGAGGTGGACCACCTTCTTGGCGTGGTCGTGGACGTGGCCGTGGCTCTGAAGGAAGAGGCGGTCGAGTCAGTCAGATGCGCTCATACTGTCACAGAACTGGACACTCCGAGGAGACATGCTACTCAAAGCATGGGTTCCCAGCATCGGCACGGGTCGCAGAGCATTCACAGTCTCCATTACCGTCTACTGCAGATCATAGATTTGACGAACTCGTGGCCCGTCTCCGTGATATTATGCCACAGTCTTCTGGTGATTCATCTGGTGGCTCTTCAGATATTGCTGCCACAGCCTCTGCCAGTTCATCCGCTGCAGCCAGTTCCTCAGGTAGATCATCAGCCTTCATATCTTCAAATGATATATCTGACTGGGTTATAGATTCCGGAGCTACACATCATCTGTGTCGAGATAGAGGTAGATTACAGGCCTACAGGGCTATTCCTCCAGGCCGCTCAGTACAGATAGCAGATGGTTCCCACTCACCCCTTGTTGGCCAGGGGGAGGTTTTCTTATCCTCCACTATGCAGCTACAGAATGTTTTACATGCCCCTGAGTTCTCACTGAATTTGCTGTCTATTAGTCAGATTACAAAGGATTTGAATTGTCGAGCTATATTTGACCCGTCTTCTCTCATTTTTCAGGACATACTCACGGGCAAGGTGATTGGTTGTGGCTCTGAGCAGAACGGTTTATATCGGCTGGTCCGGGAATCCTATGCTGGCATCTCCACTCACTCTGCTGGACCAGTCTCACCTTACATTTGGCATCTTCGTTTTGGTCACCTTCCGCTCCAGAAGATGCGCCATCTTCTGCCCCAGATCTCTCCAAGTTCGTCGTTTCGTTGTGAAACATGTCAGTTAGGAAAGCATCACAGGTCGAGCTTTCCAGGTCGTCAGAGTCGGAGCAGTAGCTCCCCTTTTGAGTTGTTACATATAGATATATGGGGTCCGAGTCGTGTTCCTGATCACCAGGGGCACAGGTTCTATCTTGTGGTAGTAGATGACTTTACTCGTGTCTCTTGGATTTTTCTTCTGAAGAATAAGTCTGAAGCAGTGGATGTTATCAAAAATTTAATTAATGAAGTGCAGAATGTTTTCTCTTCTTCTGTCAAATATGTTCGGACTGATAATGCCCTGGAATTTTGTACACGTTCTCTTTCTCAATTTCTGTCATTGAAGGGTATTATTCATCAAACCACCTGCGCTTATACATCCCAACAAAATGGTGTGGCGGAAAGAAAGCATCGCCATCTCTTGGATATCACTCGTACCTTGTTGATTCAAAGTTGTGCTCCTATTTCTTTCTGGGGGGATGCTGTCCTTACTGCATGCTATCTGGTCAATAGAATGCCGTCCTCTGTCCTTGGAACAGTTACCTCCCACTTAAGTGCTAATGCAAGTGGTTGAATTGATGGCATTCGGGCAGTCAACATAGTGTCAATAAAGACCACTAGATTTAATCTTTATTTTTTGTAAAAGTAATCCTTTTCCTGGAGAAGATATGAGATACCTTAATTATTATAATATAGTCATGTTTGCCATTGAGAGGTTTATCCATAAATTTACTAATCTTGCTCACTACATGGAAATGTTTGGTCGTTTAATTGTGGTGTGTAACATTTTTTGACTAGAGAATAAGAGTGGTATCGACTAGCTTGGCATCTGCATTCTGTAGATGAACCTTTGAGTGCATAGGCATGAAAGCCAATTTGGCCCAAGCTCCATTCCTTGCTTGTTTTCCCTGGTGAGGATGATACCATCCACGTATACTACCATTTCCACAAACATAGAGGATGATACCATCCACGTATACTACCATTTCCACAAACATACTTTTTCAGTGGTTTGCAGGAATAGAGTGATATGCTGAGGATCTACTGTAGCTTAAATGTCAGTGACTTTGGCAACTTTTGAAAGGAAGCTCTATGACACATTTCTTTCTGTGTTGTAGACTATACGTGTCTTCACATACTCATCTTGGTGCTTAAAATCTTGAGAGTGGACCATATATACTTCCTCATTAAGGTTACCATAGAGGAAGACATTGCTTATATCTAACCAGAATAAGGACCATGCATAGTAAAACTCAATAAAGATGAGAATGTGGACAGTGGGGACATGAGTAATAGGAGAGTAGGTATCAAAGAAATCAAAATCATAGTTTTAAGTGTAGCCTTTGATAATGGGAAGAGTCTTGTACCTTTTGACAATGCCATTGGGTTTATACTTGATAGTGTTGACTTTTCATCCTCCATGGTAGAGCATCATCTCGGGTGAAGAAGGGCATTATGGTGAGAATGTGGAAGGTTCTTAGTTGAAAGTGCTTGCACTCTACAATCCTTGCACTCTACAATCCTTGCTATAGTAGGAACAACAACAAAAGATGATGTCCCACACAAAATTTTGTGTTGACTTTTCATCATCCATGGTAGAGCATCATCTCGGGTGAAGAAGGGCATTATGATGAGAATGTGGAAGGTTCTTAGTTGAAAGTGCTTGAACATAATGCTTGATGTGGGAGCAAGCTTCTTCGTGGAGACATATTTCACAATTGAGTGCATGATATCTTACCGAGTTCCTTTCCTTAGAGAAATAGATAGATTTGTCTATAGAGGGCTCGATATCTTGTTTTATATCTGTTAAGATATTTCTACGTTTCTATGTATCTTTCCAGTTATTTTATTTTCTTTTTGTCCACCATATGTAATTTACCCATAGGTCTCTCCCTATATAAGAGAGCCTAGGGTTACAGGAGTAAACAATTCTCTTATTTCCTCCAACATGGTATCAGAGCGGCGGTCCTAGATCGGAGCTCTCGAACCCCAAAACCCTAACACTACACTCAGCCCCCTTCCTTCCTCCCTTTCGTGCGTGGCAGCACCAACCGCCCGTGCGCCTTCGTTGCACATCACCCTTGCGTGCCGCCTTCCTCGCACGCCGCCTTCCTTGCGCCTCATCCTCGCACATCACCCGCCTTCCTCGCGCATCGTTCTTCTTGCGCCACCGCCCGGTCGGCATCTCCACGCTGTTGTCCAATTTGTGCGGCAGTTCTTTTAGGGTGTGCGCGCACAACTATCTGCACGTGAGTGCACCGCTGTCCTGAACACGCCACCCACGCTCCTTTCGCGTCGGTTCCGTCTATTGGATGATGGGTTTAGGTGCATGAGTCTACACTTGCACACAAACCCACATATGTCTATGTAGACATACAATCTTTGGTTTACAGAACCCTTATTATTCTTCGTCTGGCAATATGTCTGAGAACAAGGTTGATGTACCTGCCACAGGCGCATTCAGAGGTCCAACGCCTATTGTAAAAATGGATGGCACAAATTATGAGCGCTAGTTATGCATTTCATGAGCCTAATGAAGCCAAATAGTAAGAAGCATATTCTTACCGAGGAGGAGTCGGTGGAGAAGACTGGGGTGAATGCCTCGTGGGAGGCAGATGTTGCTAATGCCAAGGTCTAGCTTTCTGGTACATTGACGATCGAGATCGCCAATGATGTGTTATATCAACCTACTGCTAAGGTGATGTGGGATATCCTTGCAGCAACCTATTCTCAAGCGAGGAACGAAACGAAGATCCTCCAACTCCAGCATGACATATTCACTGTCAAACAGAACGGATGTCCTCTGCACTCATTGTATACATCCTTGCGTGGGATGTTCGGGAAGCTCCACAGTTTCATGCCTTTAACGACTACTCCAGAGCAGTAGAAGACATATAGGAATGGTACCATGGTTGGGGTATTCCTAGCAGCCCTTGATCCCGAATTTGATGTTGCTCGCTCTCAGATTCTAGCAGATGCCACTATACCCCCCATGGAGGAAGCATTTCGCAGGCTCAGCAGAATCACTATTCTGTCCACCGCCTCTAGTCAGACTTCCTCGGCCACGGCAGCTTCTCGAGGGAGAGGAGACCATTCTATCTTCCGTGGACGTGGACCTCGTGGTAGAGGAGGTCGCACTCGTTAGCCATGTACTTTTTGTCATCGCCCAGGTCATACTGAGGAAACATGATATTCCAAGCATGGGTTTCCATCGTCGGTTCGTGTCGCAGAGAAGATTGAGTCCCCTACTTCTTCTACGTTAGATAAGAGGTTTGATCATCTCGTGGCCAGATTGAGGGATATTATACCTTCTTCTGCATCACCATCTTCGGCAGAGCATTCAGATGTAGCTGGCTTAGCTTCTGCCGGTACCTCTGCTACAACCAACACCACATGTACTTATGTTTTTACATCCTGTCTTGGGTCTAACATTACAAAGTGGATCTTGGACTCCGGTGCAACACATCATCTCTGTAGAGACAGATGCCAGTTTTCGTTATATAAACAGGTTCTGCCCGGAAGAACAATTGTGATAGCTGATGAAACTCATTCCCCGATCACAAGACAGGGGGAGATTACTTTGACGCCTTCGATGCGTCTACATAATCTGCTACATGCTCCTGATTTCTCTATGAATTTGCTTTCTATCAGTCAGATTACAAAAGATTTGCACTGCAGAGCCATTTTTGATCCATCGTCTCTTGTTTTTCAGGACATTCTTACATGCAAAGTGATTGGGTGTGTCCGTGATCATGGTGGACTCCCTATGCTAGCGTATCTTTTCATTCGTCTGGATCAGTCTCTCCTTTCACCTGGCATCTCTGGTTTGGTCATCTCCCTCTTCAGAAGATGTGTCATATTATGTCGCTGATCTCATCTAGTTCTTCCTTTCAGTGCGAAGCCTGTCAGTTGGGAAAGCATCATCGGTCTGCCTTTCGTAGTCGTCAGAGTCGTAGCAGTAGCTCCCTTTTTGGGTTATTTCATATTGATATCTATGGTCTGAGTCGTGTGCCTACCATCAGGGACAGATTTTATCTTGTAGTCGTGGACGATTTTTGATGCTTGTCATGGGTATTTCTTTTGAAAAATAAATCTGACGTTGGGAATGTGATCAAATCCTTTCTCTACCTTTGTGAAGTTTGTGCGAATTGACAATGCATTGGAATTTTGTACTCGTGAATTATCTCATTTCCTTTCATCTAGAGGGATTATTCATCAAACTTCATGTCCCTACACTTCTCAGCAAAATGGCATTGCCGAAAGAAAGCATCGCCATCTGATTGATGTTACTCGGACTCTTCTCATCCACAATCGTGCACCACATTCGTTTTGGGGAGATGTTGTTCTCATAACATGTTATTTGGTGAATCGTTTGTCGTCGTTTGTCTTGGGTGAGAAAACTCCTTTCTCTATTGCTTTCCTTGAAAAGGAGTTATTCTCACTCACTCCTCGTATGTTCGAGTCTGTTGCGTTTGTTCACAAGTTGTCTCTTGTTCTTGACAAGCTCATCCTTAGGGCTGTCAAATGTGTGTTTGTTGGGTACTCCAAGACTCAGAAGGGATACGGGTGTTATGATCCTTTGTGCAGAAAATACTATGTCAGTGTTGGTGTCACTCTTTTTGAGTCAGGGATGTACTTATCCCTTAGATATGATCGGTTAGCTTCATCAGACTTGGATAATGAAATTTACATACCACCTCCTCCCGTGCATGTTGTACCAACACCACCACCTTTCCACCACCACCACCACCACCACCTCCTCCACCACCTTCTATGCAGTCACGCATGCCACTTGTTCCATCCCTACCTAAGTTCTACACTCGTCGGACTGCATATGCTCATGGCCATCGCCCTACACTCACGGAGCCCCAAGTTTGTTCTGATAACATAGCTTCTAACGTTGGGTCTGGAGTTGTATCAGTGCAGGAGCCATTGCATGAAAATAACATGCAGATGGAGGATGTTTCCTCTGACCTGGATATCCTATTGTAATTAGAAAGAAGAAGTGCTCTTGTTCTTCCTATCCATTGGCATCTCAGGTCTCCTTTCATCATCTGATAGGGGTTTTCAGATATTTGCAGTGGCTCTATCTGTCGTGGACATTCCATGAAATTATGAGGAGGCATTGAAGGATAGTCGTTGGCGTTTAACTATGGAAGAGGAGGTGGCCGCGCTACAGTTGCGTGGTACGTGGAGTCTTGTTTCTGCTCTAGTTGACGTGTCCGTTGTGGGATGCAAATGGTTGTTCACAGTGAAACACCGTACAGATGGCAGTGTGGATCGCTATAAGGCGAGACTTGTGGCACGTGACCCAGATGAATGGGTGGACTATCAGGATACTTTCTCTCCGGTGGCCAGGCATTCTACTTTGCGTATTCTTCTTTCCGTTGTTGTATCACGAGATTGGTCCATCTATCAACTTGATGTGAAGAATGCCTTCCTTTACGGTGATCTGCATGAAGAGGTCTATATGCAGTAGCCACCTGGGTTTGCTGCTGAGGGAGAGTGTCAGAAGGTTTGCAGACTACACAAGGCTATTTGTGACCTTAAGCAGAGTCCAAGGGGATGGCTCGAGAAGCTCTCGGACTTGATAGATTAACAGGGGTTTGTGCGATCGATTGCCGATCACTCCTTATTTGTGTAGAAGACACGAAGGGGTACTTTTGTCATTCTTGTATACGTTGATGACATTATTGTTACAGGAGATGACGAGTAGGGCATTCAGGTAGCCAAGAACTTCCTAGGTCAACAGTTTGTGATGAAGGATCTTGGACATCTACGTTACTTTCTTGGGCTAGAATTTTCCAAGAACTAGCGTGGTCTGGTTATGACACATAGAAAGAATGTTACAGATCTTCTCTTAAAGATAGGCATGGCAGATTGCAGGCCTGCCACTACTCCTATTGACCCGAGCATGAAGCAATATGATGATGGTACTAAAGAGTTCGACAATAGGAGATACATGGAGCTTGTTGGCAAGCAACTATATGTGACCATTACCAGGACTGACATATCCTTTGCTGTGAGCAAAGTAAGTCAGTTCTTGGAGCAGTCGAGACAGACACATATGGATGCAGTCTATATGATTCTTGGTACATGACTTTTCTTCAGCAGGGCACATCTCTCCCAGTTATAGCATGTGCAGATGCAGATTATGCTGGATGTCCAAAGGATAGAAACTCTACCTCGGGTTTTGCTGTGTTTATAGAGAATTCCCTGATTTCTTGGAAGAGCAAAAAACAGACTGTGGTTTGCCAGATCGAGTGCTGAGTCAGAATATAGGGTTATGGCACAGGCGAGTACAGAGATGATGTGGGTCAGATCTGTCCTTACTGACCTGACTATAGAGGTGCCTCTCCCCATGAACCTTTAATGTGACAATCAGCTGCTCTCTTCGTTGCCAACAACCCCACATTCCATGAGAGAACGAAGCATATTGAGGTAGTTTGCCATTATACTAGAGATATGATCCAGAAGGGTATGATTTATACTTCTCATGTTAGTTCAGGAGAACAAACTGCAGATACATTTACCAAGGCATTACACAAGGGGCCATTTCAGAATTGTTCTTCTAAGCTGAGCATGATTGACATCTATGCTCCATCTTGAGGGGGAGTGTTTAGATAATTCTACATTCCTATGTATCTTTCCGGTTATTTTATTTTCTTTTTGTCCACCATTTGTAATTTACCCGTAGGTCTCTCCCTATATAAGAGAGCCTAGGGTTACAAGAATAAAAAATTCTCTTATTTCCTCCAGCAATATCTGTTGAGATAGTTGTTCTTATTTATCCTTTATTTAAATTTCTTATACATCTGTCTTATTTATGTAATTTCCCCATAGGGCTTTTCTCCTTTATAAGATAGTCCTAGTGCCACAATGAAATCAACCATTCTATTTTCCCAATAGTATCAGAGCGATGATCCTACACCAGAGTCTGCACCCTAGCTGCCCCTTCCCCTCCAAAAACCCTAAGGGTGCGTTCGGTTGGTGGGTTATCTTGAGGAGGATAACCCGTTTTTGTGTTTGTGTGTTTGGTTGGTGGGTTAAGGGTTGGAAGGGTTTGTGTGATGTGATTGTATTGAAATTTAAAAAAATGGGTAGTTATTATGATATGATTGTATTGGAATATGAAAAAGTGGGTAGTTTTTGTGATGTGATTGTATTGAAGTTTGGAATAATGAGTAGAAGTTGAGTATTTTATGATTTTTAGATGATATGATGGTATAATATAATTTTTTGGTGGAGAGAGAGAGTAGGACCCACTAGTGGGTTAGATATATGGGTTTTGGGGGGTAACCCCCCAACCGAACGACCCCTAAGGGAATACATCCACTTTTTGATTCAGCAACAACTGTAGGTCGCCGCTGCCCCTCCTATTCGGCAACAACAACAACAGTTGTGTGCCATTGCCACCGCCGCCTTATGCGCTCGATAGTAGCACAGCGGCAGGCTTCCGCCGCTGCCACTGTTGCCGCTGAACAGCAGCAACGACAGCCGTCTAGCGCTACTGCCGCCACCGTGAAGGGATTCTCCCTCTTCTCTTGAGAGGTCTCATTACTTGTGGCGCCCTAGTGTGAACCCCTTAGGATCTGGGTGTCCATTTACGCCACATTCGCACTACTACATTCACATGTGATCACATAATGTATTGAAAAATAGGGTTTTTTTTTCTTTTTGCTGTTGCATGTGACATTCACATTTAATGAATAAACCCATTAGACAGGAAGAAGTACCACCAATATTTCATTCATTTCCGTATAACATTACATGTAACAAAAGAATGTATTACAATGTACATGTAGATCCCAGAATACATGACTGAAGAGGAAGGAAGCATATTACATTATAAGCTGAACCAAAAATTGAAACAAAAGACATCATACCGTCTGGAGTATACACGGTCTCCTGAAGTCATCAACAGCTAATACAGAGTTACAGGCTCCTTGCCTACCAAAACATGTAAGGACGAAGAGGCGTCAACGAGCGTTGATACACCCATAATTCATATTATAAAATAGGCATGTATTAATTCGGATACAAAAGACTGAACAGGGGAGGGCAATTGACTTCGACAATACGTCTACATAATGTTCTTTATGCTCCTGATTTTTCTATGAATTTATTGTCCATTAATGAAATCACCAAAGATTTACATTATCGTGCCATATTTGATCCGTCTTCTCTCGTGTTTCAAGATATTCTTACAGATAGTGTGATTGAATCTAACCGTAAGGAAGGTTTCTATAGACTAGTGCAGTCCCCTATATTGGTGCTTCGTCTCTTCACACTGGATCAGTCTCTCCTCATGTATGGCACCTCCGATTTTGTCATCTTCCTCTGCAAAAGTTGTGTCACGTCCTTTCTCATATTTCTCCCCATTCTACCCTCCAGTGTGAGGCTTGCCAGCTTGGGAGGCACCATTTGTCTACTTTTCAGAGTCGTCAGGGTTGTAGTAGTCATAATATTTTTAAGTTGATCCATCTTGATATTTGGGCTTTGAGTCATGTCCCAGGCCAACGGGGATGCATTTTTATCTTGTTGATGTTGATTTTTCCAGATTATCTTGGATATTTCTACTTAAAAATAAATCTAATGCTTGTCATGTTATTCAATCCTTTATTAATGAAATAAAGAATGTTTTTCTGCAAATGTCAAGTATATTTATTGTGACAATGCATTAGAATTCTGTAATTTACTACTTTCACGATTTTTTCAGAACCATTAGTCAGGGTTCACGAAATCGGTCTGTGCGGTCGCATATGCGGCCGCATATGCGTGTGCGGGCCTTAAGGCGCACCGCATTCCTGAAGCCCCGTGTTATGTGGGTCTGGCGCATATGCGGCCCGCATATGCGGGATGTGCGGCCGCATTTGCGGACCAAGCGCCGCATCGTGTCCCATTTGCTCCAACCCGATTACCCGATACCCCCATTTGCCCTAATCCTCCTACCCCGATACCCCGATACCCATTTGCCCTAAGCTCCTAACCCACCATCGCCTCCTCCGGTCCTCCCTGCGGGTGCCTCCATCGCCTCCTCCTCCAAGTGCCTCCACCTCCTCCTCCAAGCTCCTCCGCCGCCTCCTCCAAGCTCCTCCGCCTACTCCGCTTCCTCCTCCCAGTCCCAGTTTGTGCGCCTCCTCCGCCTCCTCCTCAAAGCTCCTCCGCCTCCTCCGTGGCCTGTGAACTCCGCCACCTCCGCCTCCTTGTAGCTGCTGCCTCCATCGCCTCCTCCGTGGCCTAGTCGTGGGAAGGTATCCACTTTCACTTTGGACTACATTACTTCTCAAATTTCTGAAATTTCTATGCTAGAGTTGGTTTAGCTAATTTCACTTTGGAGATTATTTATTGTTCTTAAAATTTCAGAGCTTGATGTTATTTCTCAAGTCCTTAATTCATCTGAAGTCTTTTGATACATTTCCTGTGATTGATTTGGATAGGACTCTTTTAGAGGCGTGCCTTATTTTCTCTAAAAAACCCGTCTCCTGTGTTTGAATTATTTTGGATTCTTATGTTGCTAAAACTAAACTTGTTTTCAGTTTTTGCAAAGTCTGATTTATGTTGTGTATGTTGCTAAAACACCGCAATTTGCGACATAAAGGCTTCACTACAAATATTATATAAAAAGTGTATGTTTGTACAACATAGAAGATGCCAAAGGCATGCTACTGGTTCAACCTCGTCGCCGGGCTTAAATGAGGAAGAGTTCCCATTTGAGGAAGACAATGAAGATGATGAAGACAATACCGAAGTGGAATTTGATGATGATATGGATTAGGATTTCTTTGTAATATGTAGAATATTATCGCCTGAACATTTCTGTTTTCTTATGCTATTTTAATTAGTACTCTACTAATGCTATTTGTGTTTCAGTTTTCTTTTGGAAACTTAAATATTTTGGTGATTGTTGTCAATTATTATGTCTGCTAACTTTTCTATTGAAGTATTAATATTTGTTGATAGAGACTGTTTTGAGCTATATATGAAAGTCATTTTCTTAGAACTTCTGTTGGACCACAATTATACATAATTTTTGTTCAGTTGTAGTCACTTTTGCATATATTTATTTATTTTTAAATAAAAAATTAGAAAACCGCGTAGAACCGCATATACCCCGCATATGCCCCCGCATACCGCTTAATCGCTATTCAGTGACCTGACCGAACGCATACGCATACCGCTTTCCTGAACCTTGCCATTAGTATTATTCATCAGATTTCATGTGCATTTTGGATGTCATCAAACTTCATATACATCCCAACAAAATGGGTTGGTTGAACGCAAACATTGTCACTGTTTGGATGTCACCAGAACCCTCTTAATTCAGAGGTGTGCTCTTCATTCCTATTGGGGAGATGTTGTTCTAATTGCTTCTACTTGGTGAATTGCATACCCTCGTTCGTGTTGGATGCAAACCATCAAGTATTCTCATGGACCCTAGCGTGAAGTTGTATAATAGTGATACTGATGAAGTAGATAAGAGGAGATATAGAGAAATAATGGGAAAACTCCTTTACATTACCATAACTCGCCCAGACATTCAATTTGCAGTTAGCAGGGTGAATCAATTTATGGAGCAACCAAGACAGGTTCACATGGATGCTATACACATGATACTGAGGAATCTGAAGTCTTCTCCAGGATCAGGGCTACTATTCAGAAAGGGCACAGATCTATCCATCTCTGCGTGTGCAGACGCAGATTATGCAGGATGTCCTAAGGATCGAAAATCAACCTCAGGGTTTGCAGTGTTTGTTGGAGGCTCACTGGTTTCTTGGAAAAGCAAGAAACAAACTGTTGTGGCAAGATCCAGTGCCGAATCCGAATATAGGGCCATGGCTCAAGCCAGCACAGAAATGATGTGGGTTCGGTCCGTACTAGAAGATCTACATGTAGTTGTGCCCCTACCTATGAGGCTTCAGTGTGACAATCAGGCAGCATTATTCATTGCCAACAATCCCGCTTTCCATGAAAGGACCAAGCATATTGAAGTTGACTGCCATTACACTAGAGACTTGATCCAGAGAGGATTGATATCTACTGCACATGTGAGCTCAGGAGACCAGACTGCAAATGTATTCACCAAGCCACTGCTCAGAGGACCTTTTCAGAGATGTTCATCCAAGCTTAGCATGATAGACATCTATGCTCCACCTTAAGGGGGAGTGTAGAGATAGTTCTTAGTATTATTATCTCTTTATGTATCTTGTCATTATTCCTTTATCTTGTATAGACCTCTTTGTAATTTATCCTTAAGGTCTCTCCCTATATAAGAGAGCCTAGGGTTATTCTGAATTATCATCGAAGACTCTTTTCCCAACAGACGAAGTTGGGAGAAGACAAGAAAATGAGAACAAAAAATCCAATAAAGTTGTCACATTTTTTTCGACTTTTCCCTTTTTTATAGCCATTCTCTCTTTTTTGGTAATGAGCCGTTCCATTTTTTACGTCTTTCTTCTCACATATTTTTTTCTTTTATATACGGATTTTCTTTTGTACGTGCTTTTTTCTGACATAACTCTTGACATTTTTTTCTTGGTCTCTCTCCTCTCTTCTTTTTATATAACTGTCGGCCTACTTAGGCCAAAAAAACACATCCCTCCTTTTGTTTGTTTATTTTGGCCCAACTGGGCAAGGAAAAAAAAGCACCTCGCTCTCAATATTTTTTTGTTGAACTTATGGCGTAGGAAAATGCAGCTTCGCCCCTAATTTTATTAGAGTGGTCATTGGGCCCTTTTCTGCATGCAAGGAGTTAGGGTTCCTACAATGTTAACCTTCTTGGAGTCATCGCATGTTGTCTAGGAATCTTGCTAGAGAAGATCAGTGATGTCACCGCAGTTGTGCATCGGCTTGGAGAGGAGACTCACACCGCATAGAGGTGTTCTTGGATAAGGGGTGGCAGCACCACACTGCTTGGTTTTCGCGAGAAGAAACTGGGCACCGCTTTGTGGCTTGGAGCGGCTTCGCTTGGGTGCTTACCTGGATATGGCGGTGCTACCTGGAGATGCGGGTGAAGGATAGCGGTGACGCCAAGGAGCAGTTTCGCCACAATGCCATTGTGATTGGAGATGGAGCTCCTGGAACTGCAGTTGGAGCATCGCCAAATGGGTGTGCCTCGATTTTCACACGTGATGGAAGTCTGCGAGTGATCGGATTCACCATTGTGCATCGTGGTGATCTCACATGGTGCACCGTGGTGTTGCATGCGCCTGGAAATGATGATTGGTGGTATCTGTTGTGCGCGTGTATTGCGGCGCCGCCTCAATGGAGTAGGGTTCAAGAGGAACCCTACTCTTCCTTTTCTTTTCCTGGCAAAGATTTCATCCCCTCTTTGCAGCATGATTATATAGGATTCAGGGAACCCTAGAAGATGGATGGATTGCACTTGGGGTTGAACCATTGAACCAGAAATTAATCTTCTTCAATTGAATATGTAGTCGTTGAGTCGGGATCTCCAGATATGCATGAGATGCTTTGCAGGATTCACAGAATTAGGGTTTCTTAGAAGCCCTCGAACCGAATATGTGGACCAAAAATTTCTCGAACATGAACGGAACTGCTCTAAAATCTAAGAACCATGTACAAAATTCAGGTTTCAATAGAAACCCTGGAACTGAATCTCGATTCTTGAACAAACTATAAACACAATAAAATCCATGAGAATCGAACCCGCTCTGTATCATGTTAGAAAACTAGAATGCGGAAGCGTAATATCAGAGATAAAGAATAAGAACATCGTATTTTTACGTGGAACCCTACTCCGTAATAAGCGGGATGAAATTATGGGAGAATGCCTTAAAGGGTTGATGTTTCATTCAACTTTCTCATCCGATACAGTTGGTGTGGGGCTTCTTATATAGTCCACATTGAGTTTCCAAGTCCCACAACTAGTAGATGTGGGACTAAACTACTGGATGTGGTAATTGGACCATGGAGGGATCCAATTACCCATCTACACAAGTGACGCATACTCCAACAAGAATCAATGATCATACAATTACATTGTCCTTCCTGGTAGAGGGGTAGAGAGCTTGCTGACTCTCTTTGCATTAAACAGCTTAGTTGTGGTGATGATACGCTCCTTGTCATGGCCTTCAATTAATGAGAGAGCATATGAAACCAAAGTACATAATTAGAGACAATAAACTTGATTATATGGCAGGAATAAGGGTGTTCTGTCTCACCGAATATCGCATCCACAACCATAACAGGACCAGCCGCCTAAACATCAAATCGACAGCTGAGGTAGCCGTATCCTGAATGCACACCCAAACTTGTGGTTGATTGATGGATTGACTTAATTTACAATTAACTATAGTTTTTGTTTGAAGGAAGCTAAAATAATAGTGAAAACGGGGCAACCAGAAACTGAACAGAATAGGGATGTCAACAGAGATGTGGGGTCACCGAAGGAAGAAAAAACAAGGTGTTTGAGTCTGGTCGATGAAGTTGGAGGAAGTGAAAATCAACTGTGAGCAGGTAGCTCAACTGGCGATGAAACTTAAGCTCATGGTCATGGATGTCCAAGTTGATGGAGATGGTGTAGCTATGGACTACGGAACTTGAGGCTGCAGGAACTGGTTTATAGGTGGAGGTTTTAGGCAGAGCTTTTGGGTGATGGAGCTGTAGGTGGAAGGAAGGAAGCAGAGTTGCAAGAATCTGGAGCTACACAGATCTGCAAATGAAGGCAGAGCCAAATGGTGGTAGTAGTACAGCATGTGAGCAACTCTCCACGTGCTGGTCAGAGCTGCAGGGCTAGCACACAAAGTCGGTTGTGAAGAAATCCTTCTGGCCAGGATTTCTTTTTAATCAGGGTTGGCATGCAACGTTTTCCCCATGGACAAAAATATAAAATAACAGGTCCAGAAAAAAACATGTAACAACTTATATTTCCTGTGGTTTAAAATCCCATCTTGGGATTTCACCCTCTGTTTTTTCAAAAAAAAATTAACATCTTATATTTAACACTTTTAGATCTGAAAATGGTGTAACCTTTGCAAGATTTCAGACATTGAGCGGTTTCAAAGTTAGCATTAAAAGATTCTCACAGGTTTATGGCTTTCTAAAGACCGCAAATGATGCAAAATATTAGTCATGATCATCACTCCCTGACTTAGTCAAGGAAGCAATACACAGATGGATGCTTGTCTGTCTGCATCTTATTATTTATGATTTTGATTTAGTGTGAATGATGTCTTTTTAGTTCAATATCCGTCTCAACTGCATTTGGTAGCCAACAGCTAACCTGAAACAGTCGGAAACAATTCCTAAATAGTGTATTTTAAAAAAATATTATTTAGGAATTTACCTCAAGACAGTCAGATATTTCAACATGGATGTAAGCAAACATTTAGATTTCATTGGAGCGTTCCTACTAGCTTGAAAATGACCCAAAATAAATCTGAATTTATGCAAAAAGTCCGTGTATTTCAGACCCTACTTAATTGTGGGAAAATGCTTTGTTGTTATTGTATCCATCTCAGTGCCTTAAGTCTACAAGAAGTGATATCTCTTGAATGTATTGATCATTATTATGTCAGTGGGGCATCTAGAAATTCGCTTTTATCTTTCACCTGAATAATTACTCATCTTATATAAGAATTAATATGGATGTAATAATTTCTTATGCAGCCCCAGTGATATTGCACACATTTATTCTGGATATGCACCTTTAAGCATTCGTCTTGTGCAGCATGCTATTAGATCTGGTTGGTAAGAGATTCCGGCATGCAGCTTAATATCTTTCATACATTTTCTAAATAGATGTACCTATTCTTCTGCTCATCCACATGTTCCTCTTGGAACCAATGATGGAGCCATAATTTTGTCACTACTAGATTTGTCTTTTTGGACATTTTATTTTTAATGGATTTATATTTTCAAGATTTTGTCCATCATGCTAAAATTGTAATAAAATGCATTCTCAATTTTGTCCAGTATTTTTTAAGTGTCGGTAGTCCAATTATACAAAATAAAACCAGTCTAGCTAAACGAACATCTGGTCCCCTTGGAATATGCTCCAGCATTCTGCTACCTTCCACGTATTTATTTTCACTTAGGGATGTTTCTTCACCTGGATTTGTTTTCTCCTCCCATAATTGAGAGTTGGCGGAATTCTTCAGAAGAGAAGAGTAGGGTGGATTTACTCAAGAAGATGTTTTTTTTTGTTTCCTCGTACATATTGGAGGGAAGCAGTAGAAGATGTTTTCTGTCCCTGCCCGGATTGACAATAGAACAAATTGCTATTACAAGACTATTTCAAAAGTTAGATAAAATGTGCAAGTAAGAAGAGAAACTATATGGAATTTATTCACCACGAACCCTAGAAATTGTAAATTGCCTTCTCGACCATGTAAACATCGTAATTATCACCTAAATCCCATAAACTTGCCAACTCTTACACTACGAACCTCGTGGTTTAGTCCCATCCATTTCACGGTTAAAATTAACCAGAGTCTTTTAGAAAATATGTATATTAACCTTTTAATTTATAAAATTTACTCTCATTCCCTCTCACCCTCCTCACATCCCCTTTCTCTCATGCACCTCCCTTGGCCATCCCCAGCGACATCCCTCCTCCCCCAGTCCACCCGACCTCCGCCCCTATCCCCTACGTTGTATGACCTCCACCGCTTTCCCCTATGTTGCTCCGACATCCGCACTCCCTCCCCCATGTCGATTGACCTCCGTCCCTCCTCCCTTGTGTCGCCCAGACCTCCGCTCCTCCTAGTTCTGTCCCAACCTCTGCACGTGTCCTCCAAACCTCTGCACTTCCTCCCCTGTGTTGCCCCGACTTTTACCCCTCCTCCTCGTGCTGTCAAAACCTCTACCCTCATCGCCTAGACCTCAGCCCCTCCTCCCTGTGTTGCCTTGCTTCCGCCCCTCCTCCCCATGCTGCCCCAACCTCTGCTCGTGTTGCCAAGAAACTTTGTCCCTCCTCCCCTCTGTTGCCATGACTTCCTCCCCTCCTTCATGTGCCGCCCTAACCTTTGCATAAGCGAAGGAAGGAGATGCCTTACCTTCCTTCCTCATGCTGCCTCGACTTCCTCCCCTCCTCGTCCTTCCCAACTAGACCTATGTCATTCTCCCATTTCTTCTTCCTATGCTTGTGTTTTCTTCTTTTTGTCCTATTTTTCCTTCTTTTCCTCTTTCTCCTGGATGCCAGGGGACTCGTATGTTGACTCGGCGTTGGCTTTTATATGGTGGCAACTTGCTCGGCTCCAAAAAAGGTCGTTGGTGACCAAAACCATTGTTGTCGCAACACTGGTCTACTCTGTGGATCACCATAGCAAGTTCGTCATCAAACAAGGTTGTGTGGTTCCATTGCTAAGACTTCTCATGGAGGGTACCACAAACGGGAAGGAGATGGTTGCCATGGTATTGATGGTTCTTGCTAAAGATGAGCAGAACGTCGATGCCATGGCTCGCTTTGGCCCTTGCATCATCTTCGTGAAGGTGCTGAAGATTAATGGCTCCGTGAAGGTGAAGGTCGTGGTCGTCGAGGCCATGGTAGAATTTGCTAACAAGTCTCCCCTGTCCCTAAATATTTTTGTGAATATGCAGAACAATGTCGCACAACGCCTTGTTTGGCACCTCCACCTCACCAACAAGGAGACCCAGGGTCATGAAGATGATTCCAAGATGACGGTCATGGCTAGCAAGGCCCTGTGGAAGCTTGCCCAGGGCAACCAAATTATCTGCAGTAGCTTCGTCGTCTCTGGAGCCCTTTACCGCTTCGCAATTCTCATTGGCCAAAGGGTCGAATGGTGTTTAATACCATTTAGCGATGGCCTTTGCAGAAATCTCACAAGTGACCGAGGACATGTGCGCCTTGTTTTCAAGCATGGTGGTGACCTCTCAGCTCATACCATCATCAAGAAGTTGATAAAGCTTTTAGGGCAGACACCATAACATGTCCCCCCATGTTTTGACTGAAAAAAGTTGATATAGATTGTCGAGGAAGGTAAATGCTCCTATAAGCTCCTTGTTCCATCCATCATGACGTTGTCACGTTGGGTTGCATATCCGCGGTTTTCATGGAGATGACGACGTGCACGATAAGACCCTTGCTAGGCTTCCGTGAGGAGGCGACGGTGGACGTCCACGAAGCTGCAGTAATGGTATTGACCAAGTTCATGAGAAAGGAGAGTCAAATGCAGAAGACACATCCGGAGGAAATAATCAAGGAATGAGGAACCCAACTTCTCGTCAAACTGGCTCTGTTTGGCCTGAGCAAAGAAATCCTTTGTCGGAGAAGGAAAAGCAATTGTGTACCTTAAATTAGTCCGTCACTCCTTAACAAAGAAGGAGAAGCGGAGGGGCTTTGGCATCCTTTGTCGAACCACCGTGCATCATAGTACACCACTGAATTATTGAAGTTTCGCGCAAGCTTCTGATATTGTTAACGCACAAGAGCAGAAGTTCGATCGATACTTAGACACATCTCATCACATGAGGAGTGAGGGGAGGACAGAGATGGAAGAAAACCCATTGTTGATTTTGGTGTGGTTTGATTAGCTCACCCTTAACCCAAGCAAATTGACTCAAGAAGTTTCAAATTGACGACATGGTTCATGGTGTTAAACGGACCATGTTTACGAGGTTGAGGTGATAATTACGAAATTTATAGGGTCAAGAAGGTAGTTGATAAAACTTCTAGGGTTCATGGTGTAAAAATCTCAAACTATATGGAGAGCACCACTATCCTCCGGTTAGAGCGCCATTTCTTCAACAGAGGCATGGAAGACTATGGCATGTTCCTAGTTGGATCACAATGCTTCCGACCTTTCCTTGTTCTATGGGCTAAATGGATGTCGCATGATGGGGTGGTCTTTAGACAAGACTTTTACTACATTGAAAATGTAATTGAACATGCTAGAGCCTTTCTTGAAGCTTGGTCTCTGAATGTGGGTTTTTTATTATTAATATAATCAAGCTGGATGTACCGTATCTTGATCTCCACCCCTCTTTTATTCAAAAAAAACCCTGGAATAGAAATCTGGTGAGATATCGATTTTACTCACTTGACAAAACCAAATTTAACCAATTATAGGAATCTAATTTATTTGAAAAATATGCTGCTTTTTTTCATTTTTTAGACTCCCATTATTTTCTTTGGTGCAAATTCATCTCAATTCCAATTGAATGTTTCAGAAGATTACCGCTCAATTTCAGATTAAAATTTGCAGAACATGAAAATTGAGAAGCAAAAACCCAATCATTCTTCGTTGTCAAGCTTCAAGAGAATGCACTAAGCATGATTGATTGTTTTGGGGATGGGTCAGATCTGAGGATGCTATTATGGTCATTATTGTCAATATTTGCAAGAATACTGTGATGCTATATATCATATTTCTATCTTATTACATATAGTGTTTAATATGTAGATTTGTATCTTGATTGTCTGACATCGGCATAACTTGTTGGAAGTCCCCGTCTTTGTAAGTTTGTATCATACCAAACCAAGGCAATAACTCAGGAAACTTGCTTTTGTGATGTGCAATGAGAACATAGTTGTCGAGATATCTATCTCTTTAGTTGTTATCCTGTAATTTTCTTTTTCCTTCGGATATCTATGTAATTTGTCTCTAGAGCTTTTCTCTTATATAAGAGAGCTCTAGGGTTGCGATGAATAAACAAGTTCTCTTTTCTTTTTCTACATGGTATCAGAGTGACGGTCTTAGACTGGAGCCTATACCCAAAACCCTAGTCCCCACCAAAAACCTACACGTCGCTTTGGGAGTCGTCGCCGTCGCCGCACATCGTCTTTAGCCGTAGTCGCTACCGCACGTCGCCACACGCTCTTGTGAGCATTGCGCATCTGCGCACTCCCATGCGCGTGTACGCCTGTGCATTGCATGTGCGCCTGCACGCAAGTATGCACACGCCTACGCGCTCGCCTGTGCATGCCCCCGTGAGCCTAGGCATTCCTGTGCGCTTGCGTGTTTTCTGTGTGCATGCCTGTGCGCTTGCGCGCATCTGCGCTTCCAGCGTGTCTGTACCACAACAAGCCCATTGTTGGGCTTCGACCTCATCTTCTAGGGTGTGACTTGATAATCTAAACACACACTAGCCTTTCGAAGGAGTCTTCAGTGAATGGTAGTGGTTGTGGTATGAGTCTATACCCACAACCATCTTCATATATGTCCGTGTAGACGATCTTTGTTCAAGTTTGCAACACTAGTCTCGAGAGATTGTTGTCATCATGTCAAACAACAAAGCAGATATTCCATCTCTGGGTGCCTTCAAAGGTCCAGCACCCATTGTGAAGCTGGATTGAACTAATTATGAATTGTGGGCTATGCAGCTCATGAGTCTAATGCAATACAATGGCAAGAAGCATATTCTTACACAGGTGGATCCTTTTGACAAGACTGGGGTTAACGCCTCCTGGGAGGCAGACGATGCGTATGCACGAGTATGGTTGTCTTGCACAGTATCCTTGGAGATAGCCACTGACATCTTGAGTCAGCCCACAGCAAATGCTATGTGGTACATTCTCACTGCTACATATTCTTCAGCGAAGAATGAGTCAAAGATTCTGCAACTTCAGCATGATATCTTCACTTCTAAGCAGAATGGTCGTCCTCTCCATACCCTTTACACTTCTCTAAGGGGTATGTTTGAGAAGTTACATTGTTGCATTCCTATGACTGTTACACCAGAGCAACTCAAGGCAGATAAGGATTCCGTGATGACTGGAGTCTTTCTACCAGCACTAGATCCAGAGTATGATGCATCAAGAGCACAGATTCTTACCGATGCTACTATTCCTTCGATGGAGGAGGCATATCGTTGATTGAGCAGACTCCGCATATCTTCTGGTGGTGCGTATGTGTCACAGACTGCTTTAGCCATGGCAGCATCTCGTGGTAGGAGGAGCTCTACGCAATTCCATGGCTGAAGAGGTCGTGGAAGAGGAGGGAGCAGTAGACCCCCTCGTCAGCCTTGCACTTATTGCCACAGGACAGGTCATTCAGAGGAATCATGTTATTCAAAGCATGGGTTTCCTGTCTCAGCACATATGGCAGAACCGATCCAGCCGAGTCGCAGTTCTCTTGTCGCATATCTCCAAAGATTTGACGTGTTAGTTGCACGACTCAGGGAGATTATGCCATCTCAAGAGTCAACTAACCCACAATCGGGATCGTCAAAGGTAGCAGCCTCAGCCACTACATCCAGATCAGGTACAACATATGCTTACACTTGCTGTTACAGGGTAGACTTGTCAGAGTGGATAATAAATTAAGGAGCGTCTCATCAACTTTGTGGTGACAGAGGTCAATTTAGTACCTGTAGCCCGACTCAGTCTAGCAAGTCGGTGGTAATTGCTGATGGGACACACTCTCCCATCACTGGTCAGGGGAGGTGCAGTTAACCCCTGAAATGCCGCCTGAATTTTCTAGAATTTATTATCTATCAGTCAAATCATTGCATTGTCGTGCCATATTTGACCCCTTTGCACTTGTATTTCAGGATATTCTAACGTACAGGGTTATTGGTTCTGGCTGTGAGCAAAGAGGCCTATACAGACTTGTGCAATCTCTGTATGTTGTCTCTTCTCTTCACACTAGGTTTGTCTCTTTGTATACGTGGCACCTCCGTTTTGGTCATCTTCCTCTGCAAAAGTTGGTCATGTTCTTCCTCAGATCTCTCCTCGCTCTACTTTCCAGTGTGAGACCTGCCAGCTTAGGAAGCATCATAGGTCGACATTCTAGAGTCATCAGAGTCAAAGTAGTCATGGTCTTTTTGAATTGATTCACTTGGATATTTGGGGTCCCAGTCGTGTTCCCAATCTTCAAGGACATCGTTTTTATCTTGTTGTTGTTGATAAGTATTATAGATTGTCATGGGTCTTCTTGCTTAAGAACAAGTCTAATTCTAGTTCTATTATTCAGTCCTTTATTATTGAAATAAGGAATGTCTTTTCTGCAAATGTCAAGTATGTACGTTCTGATAATGCAATTGAATTTTGTAGTACACAACTGTCTCATTTTCTTAGATTATATGGTATTGTGCATCAAACATCGTGTGCTTATACGTCCCAATGGAATGGGGTGGCTGAGAGGAAACATCGACATCTCTTGGATGTCACAAGAACTCTTTTAATTCAGAGTTGTGCTCCTCACTCGTACTGGGGGGATGCTGTTCTCACTACATGTTATTTGGTGAATCGTATGCCTTCATCGATTCTGGGAGAGAAGATTCCTTCATCGATTGCGTTTCCTGAGAAAGATCTTTTTTCTCTCACACCTTGAGTGTTTGGTTGTGTTGCTTTTGTCCATCAGATGTCTCCACGTCTTGACAAGCTCTCTCCTAGAGCAGTCAAGTATGTGTTTGTTAGGTATTCCAAGACCCAAAAGGAGTATCGTTGTTTTGACCCTGCTCGGAGAAGGTACTATGTGAGTGGTGATGTCACCTTCATTGAATCTGTCATGTATTTCTCTCCTATTGGTGACAAAATCAGTTCTTTAGAGAATGGAGAAGAGGTGTACGTGCCACCACCTCCTATCTCCTTTAAGCCACCACCACCACCACCTCCACCTCATGCCGAACCTCCTTTCTTTCCTTGGGTTTATCAGCGCTGGCCTTGTGCTCATGTGCCTCCACCAACATCCAGCACGCCCAAGGTATGTCATGAGCATTTGAGTTCTACTGGTGGCACTGGTGATTTGAGTATGCAGGATGTTCTGGATGACACTATTTCTGATGATACAACGGATCTGGATGTGCCTATTGCTCTACGACGGAAGCGGTGTACGTGTACGATCCATCCTCTTTCCTCCTATGTCTATCTAGCATGGTTATGTGGAAACTTTCAGAGATTTGTGATGGTCTTATCAACAGTACAGATACCGCGATCTTATCAGGAAGCATTATAGAGCGGACCATGGCGTCTTGCTATGGAAGAGGAGATGGCAGCTTTACGATCTCGTGGTACTTGGAGTGTCGTCTCTGCTCTCCCAGGAGCTTTGATTGTTGCCAGTTGTTGAGAAGAGGAACGAACGAGATATTTATTCCATAGAGCTAGGGTCTCTTATATAGAGAGAAAACCCTAGAACATCATATAGATCTAGGGTCTCTTATATACACCACATCTTCACACGATGCATCATAAGAAAATATGTCCGTTGCTGGTAAAAGACCTCGCTCGAGGACGGGTCTGCGGCTTTCAGGTCACCGAAACGTATCTCTGCCATGCCTGTAGAGTCGCTGCAATATCAGGTCACCGGAACGTATCTCTATCGTGCCTGCATGTCACCGGAATATATCTCTGTCGTGCCTGGAGAAGAATCGCTATAGAACAAGTCCAGTGCGGAGGAGTAGTCGGATCTTAAAAGAATAAGTATACGCCCTGATGAAGAAGTCGATGCTCGGTGAAGACAGATGACCTGAGTAGTAGTATGGAGTATTGGTTTGTCAATCGTGGTAGGATAGCAGACATCCTGAAGAATCATCTCTGGCTCCTCGTTTCTCCCATACTTAATAGAATAAAGAGGGAGAAATAAAAAGTTGGGAGAAACAAGTCGTGGTGAAACAGGGAGTGTTGGAGGGGGGAGGCTCTAGGAGGTGCGGTTGGAGTTGCTGGAGACTCGGACGATGCTTTAGGTGCAGTTGGCGGTGGCAACTGGTGTTGCTAGGGTTTTGGACTGCCTTGCGCGAGACCATCGAATCCATGAGTGAGCAAGAGGTCCAGCCCTCTCTCCTTGTTGGCGGAGAGAGGGCTGATAGTGGAGGCGGATTTAGGATATTAGGCTTTGATCTAGGATCATCGCTCTGATACCATGTTGAGAAGAGGAACAAGTGAGATATTTATTCCATAGAACTAGGGTCTCTTATATAGAGAGAAAACCCTAGAGAGTACAAGGGTTACGGAACCCGAAGGGTCACGGAGACTACGAAACTCGAAGGGTCACAGAGGGTTACGGAACCCGAAGGGTCACGAGAGGTTACAGAACTCGAAGGGTTACAAACATAAATGTAAATCTAACAACTCTAACACCAGTAAATGGGTATTTACTATTAAACACTATGCAGATGATTTCGTGGATAGATACAAGGCCCGGTTGGTTGCTCGTCAGTTCACTCAGACTTATGGGGTGGACTATCAAGATACCTTCTCTCATGTTGCGCGTCACTCTACACTACGTATCCTTGTTGTTGTTGTAAAGGCCTGGCCCTTTTTCCAATTTGATGTCAAGAATGCATTTTTATATGGCGATTTGCACGAAGAGGTGTATATGCAACAACCACCTGGGTTTACTGTTGAGGACTCTAGTATGGTGTGTAAACTTCATAAGGCCATATATGGCCTTAAGCAGAGTCTGAGGGCTTGGTTTTAGAAGCTCTCAGAATTGATTGAAATACAGGGCTTTGTCAGATCTACTGCAAATCACTCTCTTTTTGTTAGGAGGACTCAGAAGGGTATTGTTGCTATTTTGGTTTGTGTTGATGATATTGTTGTTACAGGTAGTGATAATGAAGGTTTCAGGCAACCAAGGACTTTCGTGGACAGCGGTTCGTGACCAAGGATCTTGGTAAGCTGAGGTATTTTCTTGGTCTAGAATTTGCAAGAAACCAGCAGGGAATGGTAATGACTGTTAAGATAAATATATATAGTTCTCTGTCTATTTTATGTTATTGTTTTTCCTCGGGTACTTAGTATGTAATTAACCCAAGGGCTATTCTCCTATATAAGAGAGCCCTCAGTCTATTCTAATGCTAGAACTATTTTTCTCCCAACATGGTATCAGAGCAGTGGTCCTAGACCGGGGTTCCTTTATCCCACCTAAAACCCTAAACCTATACCACCCCCCGCCTCCGCCACTGCCGGGACTGCTCCGGCCCACCGTTGCCCACCCCGCGGCATCCCTCCAGCGCTGCAGCCCACCTCGGCGCTGCTGAGGCCCTCCGGTGCCGCCCCGGCCCCCTCGCCCAACTAAACCGCCGCTGGGGGCGGCTAAGCCCATCGGGGCTGTTGCCGCATGGCCTGGGGTTCCGTGACCTGCCCAAGGTGCGTCGCTACTACTGCTGCACCTTACGTTCCCTAGCGCATGTTAGGTGACTACAAGCTTCGGCCTAAAGGTCTGAGGGCTCGCGTGAGAAGTCATGATGGTTGTATGAGTCTACACATACAACATATCCCTTCTATGTATCTGTAGACAAGAAAATTTTGATTTTATCCCTCAGTAGTTCTATACTCTGTGGCTCTTTCTTACCATGTCAGAGAACAAGGGTGACATTTTCTCCTCTTCGGGTGCCTTCAAAGGCTCGACCCCTATTGTGAAGATGGATGGGACCAACTATGAGCTTTGGTCCATGCATTTCCGTACCCTTATGCAATGCCACATTAAGGTGCACATATTTACAGATTTTGAGTCGGTGGACAAGACTGGGGCGAATGCATTGTGGAAACAAGACGATGCCTATGCACGTTGTTGGGAAAAACGAGCAATCTATTATTCCAAGGAATTCTAGTCTCTCTTATATAGGGAGAGACCTCATGGGTAAAATACATAAGAGTCCAGAAAGTAAACAGGAATTAAGAAACAGTACAAAACATAATAATATAAGTCTCTACACCCCCTCTCAAGGTGGAGCATAGATGTCTATCATGCTCAGCTTGGAAGAACATCTCTGGAAGGGTCCTCTGAGCAATGGCTTGGTGAATATATCAGCAGTCTGATCCCCTGAGCTAACGTAAGATGTAGATATGAAGCCTCTCTGGATCAAGTCTCTCGTGTAGTGGCAATCCACTTCGATATGCTTTGTTCTTTCATGTAATGCTGGATTGTTGGCAATAAACAATGCTGCCTGATTGTCACATTGAAGCTGCATGGGTAAAGGTACAGCTATATGTAGATCCTCTAGCACAGATCGAACCCACATCATCTCCGTGCTTGCTTGCGCCATGGCCCTATATTTAGATTCAGCACTAGACCTTGCCACAACAGTTTGTTTCTTGCTTTTCCAAGAAACCAGAGAGCTCCCAACAAAAACGGCAAATCCTGAGGTAGACTTTCGATCCTTAGGGCACCCTGCATAATCTGCGTCACCACATGCTGAAATAGATAAATATGTGTCCTTTCGAAATAGCAATCCTGAGCATGGAGAAGACTTTAGATACCTCAGTATCATGTATACGGCATCCATATGAATTTGCCTTGGTTGCTCCATAAATTGACTCACCCGACTTACTGCAAAGGCAATATCGGGTCGAGTTATGGTAATATAAAGGAGCTTACCCACCATCTCTCTATATCTCCTCTTGTCTACTTCTGCAGTTTCATCATCATACAGCTTCATGCTATGATCCATGGGAGTACTCGATGGCCTGTATCCAACGATGCATGTTCCAATCAAAAAATCTGTAATGTACTTCATTTGGGTCATCACTGGACCCTGTGAATTCCTGGCAAATTCAAACCCCAGAAAGTATCTTAGTGTTCCAAGATCCTTCGTGACGAACTGATAGCCCAGGAATGCTTTTGTCCTCTCTATTCCCTGAACATCATCTCCTGTAATCAGAATATCATCAACATAGACCATGATGACAACCATACCTGTAGGAGACTTCTGAATGAACAACGAGTGAGCTGCATTTGATCTTTTGAACCCCTGTCGTTCAATCAGATGGGAAAGCTTCTGAAGCCACGCCCTTAAGCTCTGTTTAAGGCCATAAATCGCCTTGTGAAGTCTACACACCATACGCTTCTACCCTCAGCAGTAAACCCTGGTGGTTATTTCATGTAGATTTCCTCCTGCAGATCTCCATACAATAAGGCATTCTTGACAATCCCGTCACGTAGCACAACCACTGATAAAAGAATGCGAAGAGTATAGTGACGAACCATTGGAGAAAATATATCCATATAGTCCACACCATAGGTTTGTGTGAAACCTCTCGCGACCAGTCGTACCTTGTATCGATCTAGACTGCCATCAGCATGGTATTTAACCGTGAATACCCACTTGCAGCTAACAATGGATGCATCAGGGGGAGCATTAACCAAGCTCCATGTGCCACGAGACTGTAAGGCACGCATCTCGTCTTCCATAGCCAGTCGCCAGCAATCAATGTTCATAGCTTCTTGATAGGTCCGTGGTATGTCCACGGTAGACAAAGCTGCAGCAAATCTCCGAAAGTCGCCTGTGAGGCGATGAAAGGACACCTGGGAAGCAAAAGGATAAGACGCACAAGTCCGTTTCTGCTTCCGATAGCAATGGGAATATCAAGGTCGTCGTCCACTGAACTGGATGGTGTAGTCTCCTCCTGCAATGAAGAATCCTGCTCATGTACCATATCTGACCCGTCAGTGGTGATGCCATCGGAACATACCTGAGGCGTGATGGATGCCTGACGTGTCGCCTGAGCAGGACCTGACCGACGCGTATAGAATTTTGGTAAAGGTGGAATAGGAGGTTGTGGAGGTGGAGGTGGTGGAGTTGGTTGTAGTGGTGGTGGTGTAGCAACTGAGCTGGAGTGGACTCAGGTGAACTCAAACTAGGAGGAGGAAGAACATATACATCATTGTTGGTAGTGGACGAGACCAGCATGTCACCTGCAGGGGAAAAGTACAGAACGGACTCAAAGAACGTGACATCATCACTGACGAAATATTTCTGGTTTATGGGGTCATAACAGCGATAGCCCTTCTGAGTCCGAGAGTCACCTACAAAGATACACTTGACTGCTCTAGGAGAGAGTTTGTCAAGTCCAGGGTACAAGAGATGAACAAACGCAACAGTACGTCGGTACCAAAAACACGAGGAGTAAGTGAGAATAATTCCTTATCAAGAAAAATGATAGAGAGAGGAATTTTCTCACCAAGGACGGATGATGGCATACGCTTGACTAGGTAGCAGGCTGTAAGGACAACATCCCCTCATAAAGTGATAGGAGCACAACTCTGAATAAGGTGGGTTCGAGTGACGTCAAGAAGGTGACGATGTTTTCTTTCTGCCACTCCATTCTGCTGAGATGTGTAAGCACATGTGGTTTGGTGAATAATACCCTTAGACAAGAGAAACTGAGAGAGAGACCGTGTGCAAAATTCCAATGCATTATTTGTACGAATATATTTGACAGTAGAAGAAAAAACATTCTGCACTTCATTAATCAAATTTTTAATAACATCCCCTGCTTCAGATTTATTCTTTAAAAGAAAGATCCAAGATACACGAGAAAAGTCATTCACCACAACTAGATAAAACATGTGTCCCTAATGATCAGGCACACGGCTCGGACCCCAAATATCAATGTGAAACAACTCAAACGGGGAACTACTACTCCGACTCTGACGACTAGGAAAGCTAGACCGATGATGCTTTCCCAACTAACACGCTTCACATCAAAATGATGAACTGGAAGAGATCTGAGGCAAGAGATGTCACATTTTTTGGAGCGGGAGGTGGCCAAAGCGAAGATGCCAGATGTACGGAGGTATTAATCCGACGGAATGAGAAGAGACGCCAATATAAGAGTTCCGGACCAGCCGATAGAGACCATTCTTCTCAGAGACAGCCAATTACCCTGCCCGTTAGTATGTCCTGAAAAATAAGAGATAAGAATTCCGGACCAGCCGATAGAGACCATTCTGCTCAGAGACAACCAATCACCCTGCCCGTTAGTATGTCCTGAAAAATAAGAGATGAGGGGTCAAATATAGCACGACGGTGCAAATCCTTCGTAATCTGACTAATAGATAACAAATTCATGGAAAACTCGGGAGCATGTAGAACATTCTGTAGATGCATTGATGGTGATAAGGAAACCTCCCCCTGTCCAACAAGAGGGGAATGAGTACCATCTACTATCAGCATTGAGCGGCCATGTGGAATGTCCCTGTAAGACTCAAGTCTCTCTCTATCGCGACAGAGATGATGGGTGGCGCCAGAATCTATAATCCAATCAGATATATCATGACAAGATGTAAAGGTAGTAGCACTACCTGAGGTGCTAGCAGTAGCAGACGAACTGGCAGAAGCTGTAGCAGCAACATCTGAAGGTCCACCTGGAGAATCAATAAACGATTGTGGCATAATATTACGTAGGCGTGCCACAAGATCTTCGAATCAGTTATCGGTGGTGGATGATGACTGGGGCAGTACATGCTCGGCTACACGCGCTGATGCTGGAAACCCATGCTTAGAGTAGCATGTATCCTCCGAGTGGACTGTGCGATGGCGGAACGAACATGGCTGGCGAAAGCGACGTCCCCGTCCACGTGGTCTACGTCCATGACCAGAAGACTGACCACCTCGCCCATGCGATACTGCCATCGCCGATGGGGGTGGAGTAGATGTGCTGGAAGAAACTGATATGCGACTGAGCCTCCGGTACACGTCCTCCATTGGAGGAATGACTGCATTGGCGAATATCTGAGAGCGAGCTGCCTCGTACTCAGGATCGAGGGCTGCAAGTGGTACGCCCATCATAGTAGCATTCCGAAATGTCTTCTGCTGCTCAGGAGTCGCCGTGAGTGGTATGGTACTGTATAACTTCTCGAACATCCCTCTCAGGGACGTGTACAATGAGTGAAGTGGTCTACCATTCTGCTTCATCGTGAATATATCATGTTGCAGCTGTAACATCTTGGTCCCATTCCGTACTTGGGAATACGTAACGGCCAGAATATCCCACATTGCCTTGGCTGTGGGCTGATGGAGGTCATCATTGGTAATCTCCATCGACAGTATGCCTGACAATCAAACCTCGGCATAAGAATCATCAGCCTCCCAAGAGGCATATATCCCAGTTTTCTCTGCCGGCTCATCTTCGGTAAGTATATGCTTCTTACTGTTGGACTTCATGAGACTCAAAAACTGCATCGCACAGAGCTCATAGTTTGTCCCATCCATCTTGACTATTGGCGCAGGACCTTTGAAGGCGCCTATGGAGGGCATATCAACTTTGTTCTCTGACATGTCGCTGTAGATGAAGAACTAGGGATTGTAGACCAGAAACCAGTGCCTACAAAAACTTGATCGGATTTGAGTGCATATGTAGACGTTACGCACCCAAATCCATGGAGATCGAACGACCGACGAAAGAGAAACCCGACGTGTAAGAAAGGGGAACCCGACGGTTAGGGTCCCCTACCTAGGGCTTGAATCGGCGGAGTAGGGTGCCCTACGGCAGGGTGGGGGCCCCGGCGACATGAAGGAGGGGGCCCGGCGTTGGGGCCCTACGGTGGCGTGGAGGAGAGGGCCTGACGAGGAGGAGGGGGGCGGCATGAAGGAGGGGGCCCGGCGGCGTGGAGGAGGGGGGGGCCGACGGCGTGGAGGGGGCTTGGCGGCGGAAGGGTGGTGGTGGAGGGGAGATCCGGCGGCGGCGGTGGAAGGGACTAGGGTTAGGGTTAGCCCCAGTGCTCTGATACCATGTTGGGAAAGATAAGCAATCTATTATTTCAAGGAATCCTAGTCTCTTATATAAAAAAGGGAGAGACCTCAAGGGTAAAATACATAAGAGTCCAGAAAGTAAACATGAATTAAGAAACGGTACAAAGCATAATAATATACGTCTCTACACACGTATATGACTCTCCGGGATACTGACTACGGAGATATCTAATGATATTGTAAATCAGCCAACAACGAAGGCCATGTAGGACATATTGGCATATACATATGGCCAGTCGAAAAATGAAAGCAAGATACTTCAGTTGCAGTTTGATATCTTCTCGACCAAACAGAACGGTCGACCGCTCCATGCACATTTCTCTCACCTACAGGGCATGTTTGAGAGATTACACAGCTTCATGCCCATCACCACCGGCACGGAGCAACAACATGCATATCGAAATGCCACGATGACAGGAGTTTTTTTGTCCTCACTTGATCCTGAGTACGATGCAGCTTACTCAACTTCTGACTGGAGAGACCATTCCACCAATGGAAGAGGTCTATAAGCGCTTAAGCAGGATCACTACATCTACAAGCATAGCACAGACTACTCCTTCGGTGATGGCTGTTACTAGAGGCATAGGCGGATCATCTCATTTTCGGGGTCGGGGACCTCGTGGACGAGGAGGAGGCAGACATCGTGCTCCGTGTACTCATTGCCATCGTCATGGTCACTCTGAGGAGACGTGCTTTCATAAGCATGGGTACCCAGCATCTGCACGAGTTGTCGAGCAGACTGAAGCTTCCTCTGCGCCTACTTCAGACACCCGCCTTGATGACATTGTATCCCGACTTCGGGAGATGATGAGTACTCCAGCGTCTTCGGCTCCAGGTTCCACAAAGGGCGCGGCTTCTGCCAACGCATCGTCTAGCTCATCAGGTACTCACTATGCTTTTACCAGTAGTACATGTTCGGACCTGACAGATTGGATTATAGACTCTGGGGCATCCCATCATATGTTTGGCGACAGGATGCAATTTACTACCTACAGAGCCCTTTCACCTGACAGATCGGTAGTTATTGCCAATGGGGTTTGCTTACCCATTGTTGGTCAGGGGGAGATTATTTTAGCACCTTCTCCGAGTCTTCAGAATGTCTTATATACGCATGATTTTCAGATGAACCTTTTGTCAATTAGTCAGCTTACGAAAGATCTACATGGTCGTGCCATATTTTATTCATCTTCTTTTGTGTTTCAGGACATACTGACTGGCAGGGTGATTGGACATGGCCGTGAGCAGAGAGGTTTGTATAAGCTTGCTTTACCATCATGCGCTGGACTTGCTACCATTCCCTCTGGACCTGTTTCACCACTACTTTGGCATCTTCTCTTTGACCATCTCCTCTACAGAAGATGTGTCATGTTCTACCACAGATATCTACCCGTACTGCATTGGATTGTGAAGCCTATCAGCTTGGGAAACATCATCACTCTTCCTTTCCGAGTCGTCCAAGTCGTCACAGTAGTCGGTCCTTTGAGTTGTTTCATTTTGATATTTGGGGTCCGATTCGTGTCCCTGATCATCAGGGACATCGTTATTATATAGTTGTTGTCGATGATTATTCTAGATTGTCTTGGGTGTTCTTATTGAAACATAAGTCTGAAGCAGGTGCTATCATTAGAACATTTCTTCTTGAAGTCAAGAATATTTTCTCTGCAAATATCAAAATCATTCGTACGGATAACACGTTGGAATTTTCAACACTACATTTGTCTGAATTTCTAAGTTCTCTTGGTATTATTCGTCAAACTTCCTGCAGTTATACTTCGCAACAGAATGGTGTGGCTGAATGCAAACATCGTCACCTTCTTGATGTCGCACGCACATTATTGATACAAAGTCGTACCCCTCACTCATTTTGGGGGGATGTTGTTCTAACCGCTTGTTACTTAGTGAATCGCATGCCGTCAACTATGCTTGGAGAGAAGGTTCCCTTCTTGATTGCGTTTCCCAAGTAGGAACTATTCTCTCTCACACCCAGAGTCTTTGGGTCTGTGGCATTTGCTCCTGGTTGTGACAAGCTCTCTCACCCAGAGCTGTCAAATGTGTTTGTTAGATATTCTCGTACCCAAAAAGGGTCTAGATGCTTTGATCATGTTGGCAGAAGATATTATGTGAGTGTTGATGTTACCTTTTTTGAATCCATTATGTATTTCTCTCCTACAGGTGACAGGCTATCCAATAGCAATTCTGGGGTGGAAGTTGTTCCTCCTCCGTCACTTCCACCAAGTGACCCACATGTTGCACCTTAGTGGTCACCACCACCGCCGCCACCACCTCCATCTCCAGCTATTAAATAACGATTCCTACCTTTGGTTTACACTCGCAGGTCTTCTACAAGCTCCTCAGCCTCCTCTGCTCATAAGCCGTCCACATCATCCAGCACGCCTCAGGTATGTCATGATAACATTGTTTATACTGATGGTACTGGAGTTATTCATGATACACAGGATGACTTAGGCCACCAAGACAGTGGGGATGCTGATCTGAATGTTCCTATTGCCCTTAGGAAGCCTCGACGTAAGTGTGCCACGTACCCGCTTGTCGCACATGTTTCTTTGGATCACCTTTCAGATGAGTACATGAGGTTTGTAGTGGGGCTCTCCGCGATCACTATTCACGTACATATATGGAGGCCTTGCAGGACAAGAGGTGGCGCCATGCCATGGAAGAAGAGATGGTAGCATTACGGTCACGAGGGACGTGGAGTGTTGTACCAGCCCCCAACGGTGCATCGATTGTCAGCTGTAAGTGGATATTCTCCATCAACCACAATGCAGATGGCATCGTGGATCGCTACAAGGCAAGGCTTGTGGCACGTGGTTTCACCTAGACATATGGGATGGATTATCAGGACACTTTTTCTCCTGTGGCGAGACATTCGATACTGCGAATTCTACTTTTTGTTGCAGTTTCAAAGGATTGATCGTTATATCAGCTTGATTTGAAGAATGCCCTTCTTTATGGGAACCTTCAGGAGGAGGTCTACATGCAGCAGCCACCTGGGTTTGCTACTGAGGGGGAGTCTCAGAGTGTGTGCAGGCTACACAAGGCGATTTATGGCCTGAAGCAAAGTCCAAAAGCGTGGTAACAAAACCTATCGGAGTTGATTGAACACCACGGGTTTGTGAGGTCTACTGCGGACCACTCACTGTTTGTTCAGAAGACAGAGAAAGGTATGGTTGTTATTCTTGTTTAAGTAGATAACATTATTGTTACAGGGATGATGTTCAAGGCATTCGGCTAGCCAAGGAGTTTCTAGGCCAACAGTTTGTGATTAAGGACCTTGGCACTCTTCGTTACTTTCTGGGGTTAGAATTCGCCAGAAACCAGGGTGGTCTAGTGATGACTCAGAGGAAGTTTATGATGGATCTTCTTTCTGTGACAGGTATGATTGGATGCAAGCTTGCTACTACTCCTATGGATCCAAGTATGAAATTATATGACAAGGATACTGAGGAAATAGACAGTAGGAGATATAGAGAACTAGTTGGGAAGCTATTGTATGTTACTATCACCAGGCCAGATATTATGTTTGCAGTAAGCAAAGTTAGCTAGTTTATGGAGCAGCCCAGAAAGGTACATATGGATGCCATCTATATGATCTTGAGATATTTGAAGAACGCACCTGGTTCGGGTCTCTTATTCAGAAGGGATACATCCCTTGAGGTGGCAGCATGTGTTGATGCTAACTATGTAGGTTGTCCCATAGACAGAAAGTCTACTTCGGGCTTTGCAGTTTTTGTTGGAAACTCACTTGTCTCATGGAAAAACAAGAAGCAGACAGTGGTAGCCAGATCGAGTGCAGAATCTGAATACAGGACCATGTCACAAGGGAGTGCAGAGATGATGTAGGTTAGATCGGTGTTGACGGATCTTGCCATTGAAGTTCCTCTTCCAATGCAACTTCTATGTGGTAATCAAGCTGCATTATTTATTGCCAATAATCTTGCTTTCCATGAGCGAACAAAGCATATTGAGGTGGACTGTCACTACACTAGAGACATGATATAGAAAGGGCTCATATCTACCTCTCATGTTTCAACAGGGAATCAAACAGCCGACATCTTCACCAAGGCTTTATCTCGAAGTCCATTTCAAAAGTGTTGTTCCAAGCTGAGCATGATAGATATATATGCTCCAGCTTGAGGAGGAGTGTTAAGATAAATACATATAGTTCTCTTTCTATTTTATGTTATTGTCTTTCCTCAGGAACTTAGTATGTAATTAACCTAAGGGCTATTCTCCTATTTAAGAGAGCCCTCAGTCTATTTAATGCAATAACTATTTTTCTCCCAACATTGACGTAAAGGAAATATGTCATTGATCTCTTATCTGAGACGGGTATGACAGGATGTAGACATACTACTACTCCAGTGGATCCTAATGCACGATTATATGATGATGACTCTGCAGAGGTAGATAAGAAACAATACAGAGAGATGGTAGGGAAGCTATTGTATGTCACTATCACCAAGCCTGATATATCATTTGCTCTCAGCAGAGTTAGCCAATTTATGGAACAACCTAGGCAGTCTTACATGGATGCAATCAACGTGATCTTGAGGTATCTCAAGTCATATCCCGATGCGGGGCTTCTATTCAGGAGAGATACAACCCTGATAGTATCAATATGTGCGGATGCAGACTATGTTGGATGTCCCAAGGATAGGAAGTCTACCTCAGGTTTCACTGTGTTTGTAGGCAACTCTTTGGTTTCTTGGAAGAGCAAGAAACAGACGGTTGTGGCTAGATCGATCGCAGAATCATAGTATAAGGCAATGGCCCAAGGGAGCACAGAAATGATGTGGGTCAAGTCAGTTCTGACTGACCTAGCTATGGAGGTGCCACTTCTTATACATCTACAATGCGATAATCAAGCTGCTTTGTTTATAGCAAACAATCTTGTCTTTCATGAAAGAACAAAGCACATTGAGGTTGACTGCCACTACACCCGTGATCTGATTCAAAAGGGGTTTATAGTCACTTCTCATGTTGCTTCAGGCGATCAAATTGCTGACATGTTCACCAAAGCCCTTGCAAAGGGACCGTTTCATCGTTGTTATTCCAAGCTGAGCATGATAGATATCTATGCTCTAGCTTGATGGGGAGTGTCGAGATATTTATATCTCTTTAGGTGTTATCCTGTAATTTTCTTTTTCTTTCGGCTATCTATGTAATTTGTCCCTAGATCTTTTCTCCTATATAAGAGAGCTCTAGAGCTACGATGAATAAACAAGTTCTCTTTTCTTTTTCCACAATAGTAGAAGAGTCTTCTCATGATCAATGTAAATAATCTCTTAGACTTGAAAGGACCCTTGTATAAAAATCGGATCCTCTTTAAAATATGAAAAACAAATAGAGGAACCCTTAGTATGATAAATTTTATATTTTGTAAGACGATGCTATTTTGATTAAATATACAGAAAAGCTGGATGAGGGATTCCACGCTAATACCATGTGAAAATTAACCAGTAACAGCAGACGGATCGATATATTTGTTTCCTGATTATAGAGCATTCCTACTTCATGAGATGGTAGACCCGAAAGGGTCATATGTCTTTGTTTATAATTCTCTAGTAGAAACGACTGTACTAGGGTCTATATATAGATCCACACTCGTGCAAACCCTAGAAATAAGTGAGGTGGGGATACTCATACCCTAGATCTAGGTATGATGGGGGTAAACTCGTACCCTAGACCTAATCAAAGCATATACAGGATCGAAATACCCAACTGGCATAAGTACATAATTTTTAACATGACGAGGAGGAAATAGATGAACTTCATTAGAAGTCAATCTTTTTCTTTACAGGTGTTTGACTTGGGATGCAATTTGCAATAACACAAGTTATTGTGATGTACTTTTTCTGGATAAGTTTCTATTCAAGATGTTTTCTTGTTAGCTTGATAATGATTTGATTTTGTCCAGGCGCACAATTGAAGAACCCTTGAGACTCTTACCTGGACTTCAGTTGGACGCAAAGAGGGTGATAATTCTTGCTTCTGAGTCCTTGTATTAATTATTTTTGATGTTTTTGCGATTTATATTTTCCATAGTTATAATCTCTGTGACCTTGCTGGTAATATTTCTCTAGGGCGGTTATTCAAACATCTCAGTAGCAGATGCAATGAGGACCACTCAAACTAATTCAGAGAGGTAACAAACTATATGTAGCTTCCATGTCTGTTGTTTGTGTGATATATTTTGTGCAAGTACTTTTAGATGTTCAATGTTGGTTAATTTATAGCAGGACACAATTCTAAATCTAGATCCATGGAGTTCGAAACTAGGCATATTGGAGAAGACATAATGTTTGCTTGGGAAAACAAACAACTTGTTTATTATGAGGGACTAATCCCTCCGTATGTAAGAAGATGGGTGATAATTAAAGTAGTACATATGCAATACAAGAAAGAAAACATGGAAAACCTAGTAAGCCTTCTTAACACCCCCTTAAGATGGAGCATAACTAACATGTATGCTCAGCTTAGACATATACTGATCAAATTAGTTCCATGCTAACGATTTGGTAAAGACGTGTGCAAGCTGCTTAGTAGAAGGTATATGCTGAGTTTAGAGGACTCCTTTCTAGAATAGATATTGAGCATAGCGATAGTCAATCTCCACATGTTTTTTCTTCTCATGGAGACATAATTATTTGGAATTAAGATGGTCTCTTGGTTGTCATTACGAAAGTTTTAGATTACGAGAGAGAGGCGAATTAAGACAATTTCCAATAAGTGAGACGGTTTCATATAAATGAGGAAGAAAAAGGTTCTAGATCTCCTTTTCTTTCTATTTTAAAATAATTCGAGTTGGCTTATGTGCAAACACTTTTGTTTTGATATATAATTGGAGACCTCCGACCATGCGGAGAGAAAAATAAGACTTTTTTAGTATGGATCTTTTATATAGAAGGGGGGACCCTGGAGGAAAATTACATAGATGAAATAATAAGCAAATACAAAATAACTCTCAACACTCCCACTCAAGATGGAACATCGATGTCAATCATGCACATCTTGGAATAATACCTCTAGAACGACCTCCTGGCTAGGACCTTAGTGAACACATATTGCTTGTTCCCTTAAGATGACATGGGAAGTAGAGATAAAGCTCTTATGTATCATATTTCACGTGTAAGGGCAATCTGGTTGTTCCCACTTAATGGTCTAGTGGCATTACAATGTGTCTACCGCACAAAAGACTAGGATTCAAATCCCACTATTGCAGTGGTTGCGTTAGGTAGTCGACGGCCAGCGTAAAAAATAGTCGAATCTTTCAACATGGATTTGATTAAGAATCCATGTAGCCAACCCTACTTATAGCGGGAATAGGTAGTGGCTTAGTACATTTTTTAAGGGCAATCTAGCTCAATTTGTTTGGTCCTCTCATGGAAAGTACGATTGTTAGCAATGAAAAAGCATCAAGGTTGTTACAAAGCAACTGCATAGGATGAGGCACGTCAACAACGAAGTCTGTCAAAACGGATTTGACATACATCATCTCAGTGCTCCCCCATGTCATTATGTTGTATTTTGACTCAGCATTAGATCTAGCAACCACAGTCTGCTTCTAGTTTTTCCATGAGATCAAAGAACTCCTTATGAAGACCACAAACCAGAGGTAGATTTCTTGTATTTAGGACATCCTGCATAATCAACATCTGTAAAGACCATTGTTAGAATTATTATATTACAATTATATTTGAAACTTTCGGGTTCCGTAACCCTTAACCCTTCGGGTTCCGTAACCTTTAACTCTTCGGGTTCCGTAACCCCTCGGGGGTATTTATGTATTTTTACTCTTGTACTCTCTAGGGTTTTCTCTCTATATAAGAGACCCTATCCCTATGGAATAGATATCCCATTCCTTCCTCTTCTCCACATGGTATCAGAGCAACGGTCCTAGACCGGGGTTCTGATCTAAAATCCCCACCGCCACCTTCAAGCCTTACAAAAGCCTTTGCGGGGCCCTCTTCCCTGAATTAGGGCTCCGCGCAAGGCCTTCCAATCGCCTCTAGTGCAGCAGCCCTCCCACTAGCGCTACTCGGCGCTTTCAGGACCTCCTACGAAGGTTGTCAGCCCCACAGCTACCCTCCACGGGTACCGTAGGACTCTTTGTAGATCCAAAACTCATCACGGATCGCTTCTAAGAATCCAGATATGCTGTCCATTGGGGGGTTTTCAGCTCTTCGTCAAGGGCAAATGTGAGTTTTAGGGCATTTTTTAGCTCTTATATGCATCCTTAGTTGATCATAGGATCGTCTTTCTATTTTAAGACCACCATGACGTCTTCTTCTACCGAGACAAAGCCCTTGGCCACAAATATTATGGCACAAGGCACTACTATCAAACTCAAGGGCACAGAAAATTACATGCTCTGGTCTCGATCTTTTATGGTATTCATTGGTGGTCAGAGGAAACTTTACATTTTGACTAAAGATCCTTTAGATGAAAAGGACAAAGAGTACGACAACTGGCAAACTGATAACTATTTGGTTATCAATTGGATGACCAACAGTGTTGAGGCTCATATTGCCTCAAATCTTCTTTACAAAAATACAGCCAAGGAAATGTGGGAGGATCTCGAGCAAACATACTCCCAAAAGAAGACGAAGTCACGCCTTACAGATATTTACAGGCGAATCTGGTCGGCATCTCAGGGTGATTCCACCCTCATCGAGTACTACAGGCATCTATCCAGTCTGTATGAGGAGCTTGCAATATTCCAGCCCTCATGTTGCACCCAACAGATACAAGAGCGTTCTGACTGGCAGGTATACCGCTTCCTTGATGGCCTGCATTCTAGGTACCATGCAGTGAAGGAGCAATTTCTTATATCAGATACACTGCCAACAATGAAGGCCATCTTTGGCCGACTTGAGGAGCTCGAGACATCCGTTGCCCGGCCTCCTGTCTTACCTTCAACAGAGAACTTTGCACGCATCGCCTCATCTGGGCGAGGAGGCAGATACGGCTTGCGAGGAGGACACGGTCGCGATCCAAGTCGTTGCCGAGGACGGGAATCTGGACGAGGCCGTGACTTTGGTCGTGGTCGTGGGCGAGACTCTATTGCCCCATGCACTCACTGTGGTAGGTGGAACCACCCGGCTGAACGATGCTGGCAGAAGTTTGGCGTACCTTCTTATCACGCCAATAATGCTTATGAGGATGCCTATGATGTAGAAGAAGCATCGCTTGCCTCCAGTGGCAAGACTGTTCATCTTAATGATGCAGATTACTCCCGCCTAATGCAAATCCTTCAGACTCCAGGGCCTACCACCACTAGTAACACTACAACTGCTGCTCTGGCCACTCCTTCAGGTACCATAGCCAACTCTGCTATCACTTCTACTCCAGCTTGGATTATTGATTCCGGCGCCTCTACTCATCTCACTGGAGAAGGTAGTCTGCTCACCTCTTCCATACCATCTACCTCTGTGAAGTCAGTTCGAGTTGCTAATGGGACTCAATCACAGATTACTAGTGTCGGAACTATGGAATTCTCTTCCAAACTCCGACTTTCGGGGGTTCACTGTGCTCCTGATTTTCCTCTTAGCTTGTTGTCAGTTCACAAGCTTTGTGTTGAGCTTCATTGTCGCGTGATATTTGATGAGTCTTGTTGTTATTTTCAGGACATTCGGACGAGGCAGATTTTTGGTGGGGGTCATGAGAAGAACGGCCTATATTACCTTGACATACCCTTAGACTCCAATTTTGTTGGTGCTGCATCTATCTCCGAAGATCCGCTCCTATGGCATCGATGCCTTGGACATCCCTCTGCCAAGGCCATCTCCATGATGTTTCCTGAACTCTCTGCTCTGAAGCCCTTTCAGTGCGAGGCATGTGAGTTCGGGAAACACCATTGAACTTTGTTTCCTGTCCGTACTGAGTCTCGTAATACTGTTGCTTTTCATCTTGTTCATTGTGATGTTTTGGGACCTTGTCCGATCCGCACATTAAGTGGTCATCGCTACTTTATAGTTTTCGTTGATGATTATAGTCGATCTTCTTGGGTCTATCTAATAAAGGAGCGTTCGGAGATTAATCAGATTGTCAGAAATTTCTTTCAATATGTTAAAACTTACTTTTCTAGCATTGTTAAGATCATTCGTACCGACAATGCTCTTGAGTTAACCCAACATGACTTGACCTCTTTCTTTGCATCCCAGGGAACTGTTCACCAAACATCATGTCCATATACCTCACAACAGAATGGTATAGCTGAGAGGAAACTCCGACACTTGCTAAATGTTGCCAGATCTCTTCTTAGTCAAATGAATGTTCCTAAACAATATTGGGGAGATGTTATTCTTACTGCAGTGTATCTCATCAACCGTGTTCCTTCATCAGTTCTCAAAGGGGCAACTCCATTTTCCTTACTTTATCCTACCGAGTCTCCTTTTCCCATACCTCTGCGGATTTTTGGTTGTATTGCCTTTGTTCATAACTTTCATGCAGCTGACAAATTATCCTCTCGTGCCATCAAATGCGTCTTTCTTGGGTACTCTCGTAAACCCCGAAAGGCTATCGCTGCTATGATCCTGTTGGACGTCGATACTATGTATCTGCTGATGTCACTTTCTTTGAGCAAACAAGTTATTTCACGCAGTCTATATGTGACATTCCTCTGGACCTCCCTCCTCCACCAATCGTCTATACTCGCCAGCGTACCTCTATACCTCCTACACCAGTGTCTGTACCTTTGTCTGTCCCTTTTATGCAGGATGATATGACCACTTCAAGTGCTCCCACCACTGATGTCCCGGATGTACCTGGGGAACTTCCTATAGCTCTACGCAAGCAAAAAAGGAAATGTATGTATTACCCTATGTCACATTTTACTTCTACAGATGGTTTATCTAGCTGTGACAAGAGACTTGCAGATGCTCTTAATGCTATTACTGTTCCAAGAGATCATTTCAGTGCAATGCAAGGTCATGGTTGGCGACAGGCCATGGATGAGGAGATGGATGCACTTACCTCCCGGGGTACGTGGGATCTTGTGCCGTGCCCCCCGGGAGTTCACCCTGTAGCATGTCGATGGGTCTTCACGACCAAACAGTCGCCTGATGGTTCTATTGACAGGTTGAAAGCCATACTTGTTGCAAAAGGTTTTACACAAACCTTTGGAGTTGATTATTTTGAGACCTTCTCACCTGATGTCAGAATGGGGTCGATAGGTACCATTCTTTCTGTTGCTGCCAACAAGGCTTGGCCCATTTATCAATTTGATGTGAAGAATGCCTTTCTTTATGGTGATCTTGAGGAGGAGGTCTACATGATGCTACCACCGGGGTATGCAGCCGAGGGGGAGCATGTATGTCGACTACGCAAGGCCATTTATGTCCTGAAGCAGAGCCCAAGGGCATGGTTTGACAGGCTCACTACGGAGATCAACACACTTGGTTTTCAGAGGACAACATCTGACTACTCTGTCTTTGTTAGACGACGGTCTACTGGCACGATTATCCTTGCTGTCTATGTTGATGATATGGTTATCACAGGAGATGTTGTAGATGGTATTCAGGAGACCAAGGCCTTCCTCAAGAAGGTCTTTATCACGAAAGATCTCGATCAACTTCGTTATTTTCTTGGCATCGAAGTAATACGCACTACAGAGGGGCTCCATCTTTCACAGAGAAAGTATTGCCTCGATATTCTGACTGAGGCAGGACTTCTTGGATGCAAGCCATCTAGCATCCCTGCAGAAGTGAGAAAATTTCAGCATCTACTAATCCAGCATTTGAGGATGCAACACGATACAGAAGCTTAGTGGGAAAATTACTCTATCTCACTGCTATGAGGCCATATATATCATATGCTGTGAGCAGAGCCAGTCAATATATGGAGAAGCCTCTTTATAGTCACTGGCAGGATGTTCTTTTGATCCTTCGATACTTGAAGGAATCTCCCGGACGTGGACTTTTCTATGGGGTGAATGGACACACTAATATCTCTGCCTATACTGATTCTGACTATGCTAGCTCTCCTGAGGACCGCCGATCCACTACAGGATACGCCATGTTTGTTGGGGATAACCTTGTCACTTGGCGAAGCAAGAAGCAGACAGTGGTATCCAGATCTAGTGCGGAAGCAGAATACAGGGCAATGGCTCAGGCCACATGTGAAATCACATGGCTTATTTCTTTCTTAACAGAACTTGGCATGTCAGTCGCCACTCCTGTACCCTTATACTACGACAACAAGTCTACCACATACATCGCCACCAATCCAGTTTTCCATGAGAGGACAAAACACATTAAAGTTGATTGCCATTTTATTCGTGATGCAGTACGAGAAGGACGAATCAGCACTCCACACATCTCCATTGAACTTCAACTTGCAGACATCCTCACAAAGGCCCTTCCAAGGAAGCGCCTAAAGTACTTAGTATCCAAGTTGGGCATGATCGACAGATATGCTCCAACTTGAGGGGGAGTGTTAGAATTATTATATTACAATTATATTTGTAACCTTTCGGGTTCCGTAACCCTTAACCCTTCGGGTTCCGTAACCTTTAACTCTTCGGGTTCCATAACCCCTCGGGGGTATTTATGTATTTTTACTCTTGTACTCTCTAGGGTTTTCTCTCTATATAAGAGACCCTAGCCCTATGGAATAGATATCCCATTCCTTCCTCTTCTTCACAACCATGATGGCAAGAGAAGTAACTTTGCTCAAGAATAGCCCAACACATGAAGAAAACTTCATATACCTTAGGATCATATGAACATCATCCAGGTGAGCCTTCATGGTTGCTCCATAAACTAGTTAACTTTGCTCATTGCAAACGAGATGTCTAGCCTGGTAATAGTTACATAGAGGAGCTTCCCAATGAGCATCTTGTACCTCTTTTCCAACTCATCTGTATCATCACTGTAGATCTTCATGTTGGGGCCCATGTGAGCAGTGGCGGGTCTGGATTCTACCATCCCTATCTCTAGGAGAAGATCTATATCATGTTTCCTTTGTGCCATCACCAGACCTCATTGGTTCATGGCAAACTCCAACTGAAGGAACTATTGTAGGTTGTCAAGGTCTTTAGTGACAAACTGCTATTCAAGAAACACCTTGGCCTCACCAGTGTCTTGTAAGCAAGGTTTTAAATCTTGGTTTTGATTTCCTTTCGAGATGGTGAAAAATCGAAACAATATCAAAATTTCATCGAAATTTCGCCAATGTCGGCCAAAATTTGCCTAGATTTGTGAAGGAAGGGTCCATATCGAGATTTCGATTTCGGTTTCGGTTGAGTGTCGAAACTAAAATTTTGACGAAATTTCACGAAAATACTACCTGTAAGTCATCTCCTTTAACAATAATGTCATCAACATAAATCAGAATGACAACAATATCTCCTTGTGTCATGTGTACAAAGAGCAAGCGATCTGCAGTCAATCTCATGAAGGACTGCTTTCTCTATTACGTCCTAGAGCTTATAGAACTATGCTTTGGGGCTCTGCTTAAGGCCATAAATCGCTTTATGAAGTATGTATGTCTTCTGACACTCCCCATTAGTAGCCAACCGACTGGCTGCTGCATATAAATACCTCTTGTAGATCTTCATGCAAGAAGGCATTCTTGACATGTTGCGAAAGTGACTAGTGTACCACTACAATGAAGAGAAGGCTCCTGAGTGTAGATGACGAGCCATACTATAATAGTTCACCCCATGTGTCTTGGTGAACCCATGTACCTCAAGCCTAGCCTTGTAGTATTAATAGTACCATCTGCTCTTTGGTTTATTGTAAAGATCCATTTACAGCCAACCACATAAGCTCCTTCTCGGGTTGTAACCAAACTCTATGGACCACATAACTGGAGTGAGCCATCTCCTCTTCCATAGTTAGACGCCAAAATGGTTGTCTTACATAGCCTTTTGATATGTATGTGGGCTCTATAGAGCTGACAATCCCACCAGAAACTTCCTGAAATCCTCTACGAGAAGTGTTGAGATATTTATGCAGAATTATCTTTATTTTGTATTTTCTTATTTCTTCTATTCACATTATGTAATTTTTCCATAGAACTTTTCTCCTATATAAGAGAGCTCCAGGTATATGATGAAATTTATCTTTTCATTTTACGCCTTTCCTCATTGTATCAGAGCGACAATCCTAGATCGGATCCTAGGCCCTAGAGACCCCACCCACCTAAACCCGCGTGCATCCGGGCGTCGCCGTTGGTCATTCATGTGCAACCGACCTCCCACACCGACGATCCAGCCGTCGCTACGCAGCCGGACAACGGCAGCAGCCTCCGCCCCGGATCAGGTGTAGCCGTCTAGGCCACCATTGTCGGTCACTCCACCGCCGATTAGGCCGCTGCTACCCCCGCTCCCATAGCCACGTCGCCTCCTACGAGCTTTGTCTCTTGTTAGGTCTGCTTTTGGGTTTTTATGATGAGATTTGATCATCTAAAATCATCCTAATTACCCAAAGGGGCTCCAATGGATGAGAGAGGTTGTGGTATGAGTATACATCCTCAACCTTCATCTCATATGTCATTATAGACACAAGTAGTACAGTTTGCAGACCCAGTCTTGGATATTGTTGTCATCATGTCAGATAACAAAGCAGATGTTTCATCCCTGGGTGCCTTCAAAGGTCCAACACCCATCGTCAAGATGGAAGGAACGAACTATGAAATATGGACTATGCAGTTCATGAGCCTGATGTAGTGTAATGGTAGGAAGCACATCCTCACGAAAGAGGAGCCAAGTGACAAGATTGGGGTTAGTGCCTCATGGGAGGCAGATGACGCATATGCGTGTGTATGGCTATCTGGAACTATGTCAATGGAGATAGCCAAGGATATATTGAGTCAACCTACGACAAAGGCTATGTGGGACATTCTCGTCGCTATGTACTCTTCGGTGAAAAATGAGTCAAAGATACTGCAACTTCTCATGATATCTTCATGTTGAAGCAGAATGGTCGTCCTCTCCATACCCTTTACACTTCCCTAAGGGGTACCCGAGGTTGTTATAGTTGGTCATGGATAAGGAGACTTCGGTTCGGCATATGTGGGAATTGGGATCATGGTCCCCAACTTTTGGTTCGGAGCTTTCGGAACAAAGAGTCAACGAGTTCATGGAGCTGCACTCTGAGCTTGCGTGGATGGAGTCGGGGGAAGGAAGAGATCATTTTGCGTGGGGGATGGCAGCGGCAGCCCTTGGTAAGGATTCTGCCACGCTTGAGTAACCATAAAAAGATCTTTACTCTATTCAGTACTTTGCTTTTCCAGATCATTCCTATATCCACTCGTGAATTCTCATGCACCACTTCCCCATCCTCCATGAAGAAGCAGTAAGCCTTCTTCACTGTGAATCTCCCCGCCCAAATGAAATGGCCCCACCAGTTGTCGGTCCCTCCACCTGTGTCAACTTACGCTGTAGTTAAAGAAGTTCCTCCATCCTCTGGCCGATCAAGTCCGATGTGAATCCCTGCTCCCACTCCCGACTGACCAAAACATCCATGTTGGTGCAGGAAACACAATCCTTGCTTCCTATCCTCCGTCATGTCCATGAGCCAGAAATGAAAGCTCTCCTCGTCCCCAAGAATCGCGTAGCTTGGATCTCATCTCCTATAAAATCTTAGCAATATCTTGCCACAACGGTGATGGAATATGCCCCAACACCTCCTCCAAGGACATGGAAATCCCATCGATACGCCTCAGCAAATGACACACAAGATCCTCAAAACAAGCTTCAAATGTGCGCCACCACTTTGCCAAAAATGCCTTGTTCATTTCCTTCAAACGTAGTACCCCTAAACCACCCTTTCTTCTAGCCTTCGTTACCCTGCCCCAGTCTACCATGTGGAACCCCTTCCTTTCATGCCTTCCATTAGATTAGAAAAACCGCCTCATTAGTGATTCAATCTTTGTGTGTACCCCTACAGGTAGTAATCTAGTGGAGCAGAAGAAAATCGGTACTACCGAGAGACATGCTTCAGAAGAATCAACTTTCCTCCCTTGGACAATAGAGACGCCTTCCACCCCTCCAACCCCCCTCCCAACCTATCCAAGATCGTTCTCCAATCATAAACTCTCAACCTCCCAGCCACAAATGGAAGGCCCAAATAGGTGATGGGTTAGCTAGTAATGGGGCATCGTAAAATTACCACCGCCTCATATACCTCCTACCACAAAAGGCTCAAAAGGGATGATGACTAATTTTTCTCTATTAATCTGAAGTCCTGACATGTCCATAAATATGTCCATATTGAGAGATCTTTGTCGAATTTGCTCCTACTCACCTCGGAGGAACATCATAGTATCTTCAGCATATGTAAAATAGGAATTGAAATATCATCCTTCATGTAACTAGAACACAACTCTGCTTCCACCGCCAACTGCATCATAAACTCCAGCGCCATACGTCACAATGACAAAAAGAAGAGGCGTCATCGGGCATTCATGCCTGATTCCCCCTGCGGCTGAAAAAAAAACCCCTCAGGTTTGCCATTGGTGAGCACAACCGAGGAAGTCATCGTTACATACTACTTCATCTACGAGATCCAAATGGGAGGGAATCTCCTCTTCTCCAGCGAGGCCCAAAGGAAGTGCCAATCAGCACAATCGTACGCTTTGGAGAAATCAACCTTCCAAAACAAGCCCTTAGCCTTACATTTCTTCCAATTTGTCACCATCTCGAACGCCATCACAAGTCCCTACCCCATTAGTCTCCTCGGCATAAACGTCATTTGCTCAGTTGCAATAATGCCAAGCAGGACCCCCTTGAGGCGGTTGGCAAGAATCATTGCAATAAGGAGGTAGATCACATTGGAAAGCGTAATAGACCGATAGTCCTCCACACAACATGTGACATCTTTCTTAGGCAGCAGAAAGAGGAGAGCCTTGTTCAGTCTCTCAATACTTTTATTCTCAATCTAAAGCTCTTGAATAATGTCCAACACATCCATCTTGACCACATCCTAGAACTCTTTGTAGAAAAGCACAGAAAAACCGTCTAACCCCAGAGCCCTATCTGCATTGAGTTGCCACAATGCCTGCCTGACTTCCGCCTCAAAAAACTCCTAAATCAGAAGACCAGACGGACAGAAATCCTGGATGTTAGAGTATTTGGTTGTGCGCCCATTGAGTTGTAACAGGGTAAATGGATCCTGGAGAAGATCCATTTACCCCATCCAGTGTTTAGTCCCATACCGCCTAGTGGTGGGACTTGGAGGCCCTGGAGAGGCTATATAAGGAGCCCCAGACCTCCTGTACTCATTGAGAAAAAGCAATGCATAGCATGCCCCTTTGAGGGCTTCTCCCGTGGTTTCATCCCGCTCCTCACGGAGTAGGGTTCCACATAAAATCATGGTGTTCCATGTTCTATCTTTCTTGTTTATGCTCTTTTTATCAATCGCTTCCGCATTCTTCATATTTTATAACATGGTATCAGAGCGGGTTCGATTCTCGAGGTTTTTTTATTGTATTCATATTGTGTTTGAGAATCGAGATTTATTTCAAGGGTTTTGTTGAGACCCTAATTTCGAGAAGATTTAAGTTCGTGAAGATAACGTGTCCTATCGTTCAAGACTTCCATGCGTGCTGCTCCAAGTTCGAAGCCCCAGATCTAGGAGGGGTTCTCCCGGTGCTCACAGACCTTTCAGACCCATGCTCTCCATCATGTGGCGGAATCCAGGGGCGGAGGCCCTCTCCTCAGCACATCCCCAGGCGGGGTTCTCTGTTTCAATAGGCCCATGTCTTCACATCCAGGCCCAAGGCTCCGAAGCCATAGAGGCGATTACCTCTCAAGCCCAGCCAGCCCTAGCCCTAGCGTGCACCGCGCATTGCTCACATGCGCTGCCAAAATCAGAAACTCCCAACGCGCTTGCCCCCAGCAGCGATCTTCCCAGGCCTTCCATCACGCGGGGACGAAACCATTTGGCGGCATCTTCTTCGACCTGGCGACTGTGCGCCAAACCCACAGTGCAGGTGGCGTTGTTGTCTTCTCCCATACTCAGTCGTGCCTCATCAGAACCTCCAGCACCCGCCTCTCTCGTGCAACTTCTTGCGCGATACTCAGTCGCGCATCTCCTCCCCGATCCAGGCACAAGCGCTAGCGGCGCCAGCTGCGCATACTCCCGGCGGCGGTGCCCTCCTACGACGCGCAGGCGATGACCCCATTTCGCGCTGACAGGCTCCTTCCTCGTCTCTAAAGTCCCGCGGCGGCAGATCATGCTTGGAAGGGTTCTCACGATGGAACCCTTAAGAGGAGGGTTATTTATTGTTAAGCCCAAAGGGGGAGGCGGCTTTGAATAGAAATGGGAGGTTCCTAGCAACCCTAACGATGGCCAAGATGGGCCGTGATATCAAAAGGAAAAAAATGGAAAAAAATAGGGAGGAAGGCTCAAACGAAAAAAAAGGAATGTTGAATATTTTGGGCCCAAAGGTGGGCCGAGAGTTGGTTTTAAAAAAAATATTAGAAAAAGGCACGTACAAGAAAAAGCCGTACACAAAATATTCGAAAAAAAATTGTTGCAAAAGCCGATAAAAAAAATCAAACGGCTTATAAAAAAATCAATAAAAAAATGATGATGTTTGAAAAGCCGAAAAAAAATGATGAAGTCGGCTATTTGATGTTTTCTTTTCCCCCATCTTTATCTTACCTTCTCCCAACTTTGTCGATGTCAATTTCCGACAAGTATGGGAGAAAGGGGGAGCATATGTAGAGTCACAGGTCTTGTATTCCAGATTCCATATTCAGATGTCAATCTCCAGACCAGCTAGTTGATCAGACTCTACAGTTCGGTTTTCAGACTCGACGATCATTGTTTCCGAGTCTCCAGTTTCAGACACGTACGAGTGTGCGGTCATTTTCTGATGAGCATATGTTGTCATCATCAGTTCGAGGTCCCCATCATTCTTATTGTTGTTCGGCCAGAGTTTTCATGTGAGCCATATGGACTCCAGAGCAGAGGACCATTCCCTATGCCATGTTGGGCAAGGGTTTTCATGTGGTATCATAGGTACACCAGAGCAGTGCACCATTCTCTGAGCCAGATGGGAGAGACCCAGTTCTCCGACGAGGAGATTTAATTTCAGACTCCATTCTCCAGTAACCGTGGACTCCGACGAGGATTGCACAACCACGGACTTTTCAGTTCGGCCCTTTTCAGAGATGGAGCAGTTGTCCACATTATTGTGGCGGGCCAGAGTACTCCTACGAGGAGACTCATTTCAGTTGCAGTGACTCTGACAGGCGCAGTTCAGAGCACATGCTCTCCGACGAGGAGATTCAGAAGACTCACACTCCAGCCCGTTCGTCCTCCTCACCTGCACTGCATGAGAAGCAACGTCCTCGACTGCAGCAATGTGCGCGTTGGGTTGATATTGTCCGTAGTGTCATGTAGCATTGAGTTGAGTTTCTTTATGTTTGTCCAAGCTGAGCATTGCATGCTCCAGCTTGAGAGGGAGTGTTAGAGTATTTGGGTGTACGCCCATTGAGTTGTAACAGGGTAAATGGATCCTGGAGAAGATCCATTTACCCCATCCAGTGTTTAGTCCCATACCGCCTAGTGGTGGGACTTGGGAGGCCCTGGAGAGGCTATATAAGGAGCCCCAGACCTCCTGTACTCATTGAGAAAAAGCAATGCATAGCATGCCCCTTTGAGGGCTTCTCCCGTGGTTTCATCCCGCTCTTCACGGAGTAGGGTTCCACGTAAAATCATGGTGTTCCATGTTCTATCTTTCTTGTTTATGCTCTTTTTATCAATCGCTTCCGCATTCTTCATATTTTATAACACTGGAGACTCCTCTCCCCCCACCAACCCCAAGTATTGCATTTTTAAATGGTAATTATGCGTTAATGGGAAAAAATCATTTCTGTTTAAGGTAGAACTGATGATGATGTATTCCATTCTCAACTTTTGTGGTCAGCAAATTATAGTGCACAACCCCGGAGTCGCATGATTTTTCCCAAGTTTGATGCATTTGGTTTTCTTTATATGACATAATAATTTCCCTTTTACCAGTTTATTTGCACATTCATATCAAACTGGAAATTTTACAGGACTTCAGGTGGTCGACGCTCTCTTGCACTTGTTGTCTTTGTTGGAGGCGTAACTTTTGCTGAAATTTCCGCCCTTAGATTTCTCAGCTCACAGGTGTGTTGTCCTAGTTAGGTAGCAATTTCATGAAATATAATTATTGATTTTATCCAACAGACAACTTGTGTTGAGTGCTTTTTTGCGAAATTATAACTAGCCCTGTTATTTTTACATTGTGACCTGTCATTATATTTTCTTTTTGATTAAATTGTTCACATCTTTATCTTCTAACAACCTTGTTGCTGGTAGTCCTAACTGCCTCTATGTAAGCTTGTCTGGTAGCTTCTTTCTTTGAGTTAGGTAGCTAGTTACATCCATTAAATGTTTACAAATTGGAATCTTGTTTTGTCAAGTAATCTGCGGTTCACAGCCTTATCCATTGGATCAAATGATTAGAGAGCTGACTAAGCAGAGGGATGTCGTCTATGGACGCTTGTACAGTGTTGGAAAGAGAACCTTAAATCATGAATCCATCAAAAGATATTCTCTTTATAAGTGAGATCAGACAGCTAATACTTTTGTCACCCTACTATAAAGGAACTATTACGTAAAATCAAAATGAAGAATTGCAACTAAAGAAATCTCTCGACGCTTCCTCAAATTGGTTTATATTTATCTATCGTGCTCAGCTTGGAAGGACAATATCAAAATCAAGCCTTAAGAGAACCTTCATAAACACATAATCAACATAGTCTCAATACGAAATAAGAGTGAATATATCCTTCCTTGGTCATGGTCCTAGTTTAGTGAGTCCACTTCAGCATGTTTTTTTATTCCCAATAAAAATAAAGTTATTTGCAATTTATGATACTTATTCTATTATACACCAACTATGACATTTACGCTCTGAATGAACTCATATTTTGCTCAGTCTTTTTATTCAGAGAATGTACTTGAACATAGCATGGCCATGCATCAGTCAGATCCCTGTATGTTAATGCTCTAATATATTATATATAGCTTTGCGATGGGTCCCATCTCAGGGTTCACCCTCTTTTTCTCAGGAAAAAAACTATGACATTAGGCCTTCAAGGACAGACCTCACCAACTTAACAGTTGCTTATGGCATGATAGGAGAGAATGAATGGATGCATTAGACGTACTCGAGGGCTCTCTTATATAGGAGAATAGCCCTTGGGTTAATTACAAGATAAGTACTCAGAGAAACGGAAATTACCATAAGAGAGACATAACAATATATTTATCTTAACACTCCCCCTCAAGCTGGAGCATATATATCTATCATGCTCAGCTTGGAACAACACTTCTGAAAAGGACTTCGAGATAGAGCCTTGGTGAAGATATCTGTCATTTGATCTCCTATAGACACATGAGAGGTAGATATGAGTCCCGTTCTGTATAAAGTCTCGAGTGTAATGACAGTCCACCTCGATATGCTTTGTTCGTTCATGGAATGCAGGATTGTTCGCAATGAATAATGCAGCTTGATTATCACATATCAGTCAACACTGATCTAACCCACATCATCTCTGCACTTCCTTGGTCATGGCTCTGTACTCAGATTCTGCCACTTGATCTAGCAACTACAATCTGCTTCTTGCTTTTCCATGAGACAAGTGAGTGTCCAACAAAGACTGCAAACCCTGAAGTAGACTTTTTGTGCATGGGGCATCCTGCACAGTCAACGTCTGCACAAGCTGTTACCTCCAAGGATGCATCCCTACTGAATAAGAGTCCCGAATCAGGTGAGTTCTGCAGATATCTCAAAATCATATAGATAACATCCATATGTGCCTTTCTGCGAGGGGTCGCTGGGAAGGCAGCAACGGGCCGTTGCGGGGCGGCAAGGGGCCGCTGGTGAGCGGCGCCGGGGAGGGGAGCGGGTGGGGGGATTAGGATTAGGGTTAGGGTTTTGAGTGGGATACCAGGACCCCGTCTAGGACCATTGCTCTGATATCATGATAGGAGAGAATGAATGGATGCATTAGACGTACCTGAGGGCTCTCTTATATAGGAGAATAGCCCTTAGGTTAATTACAAGATAAGTACTCAGAGAAACGGAAATTACATAAGAGAGACATAACAATATATTTATCTTAACATTTCCATACTTGACTTTTCATTTGTATATGAAAACTATCTTTTTCTTCTTGCACCTCCACAAAATTTTGCCTATATAGGGAAATATGCAAAATTTCTTAATAGATTGTAGTTGTTATCTAGAAACTAGCATAATCTTTTTATTAGAAAATATAATGCGGAAGCGAATATCAGATAAAAGAATAAAATCAGGAACAACGGGATTTACATGGAACCGTACTCCTTAAGGAGCAGGATGAAACCACATGAGAAGGTCTCAAAGAGCCATATGTTTCATTGAACTTTCTCATTGGATACAGGAGGTCTGGGGCTTATTATATAGCTTTACACTCTCCAAGTCCCACCACTGATACATGTGGGACTAAACTCTGGTTGTTGTAAATGGATCTTGAAAGAATCCATTTACCCATCTTACATATGATGCATATACTCCGACACTTTTGAAGTAGAGAACTTCTGATAATTAATGATGATTATTGTTGCTGAGATATTTGTATCTTCTAAGGTTTATTTATATTTCATATTTCTCATGTCCTTTTTATGTAATTTTTCCATAAAACTTTTCTCCTATATAAGAGAACTCTAGGGTTACGATAAATATACAATTCGATTTTTTCTTTCCACATGGTATCAAAGCGACGGTCCTAGGTCGAAGCATATGCCCTAGATATCCCACCACACCAAAACCTTAACGCAAGCGCCGCCAAGAACAATGCGGGCGTCACCGGTCGCCACCATTGTTGTCATGTCGCGCGCAGCAACAACGGCGGCCAACTTCGATGCCGCGTCACAGCAACATCAGCTAAGGCTACCTCCGTTGGCTCCTGTTACGGTAGCTTAGGGCTACCAACATCGCTTCCAGCAGCCCTTGCCACCCTCCATTGTCTCCACCTTCATCCTAAGGGCCGCGTGGCTCACTAGGGGCCCCTGGTTGGCAATTTCGAGGTCTGGAAAGTGCTTGAAACATACCATTTGATCTCTGTTCGATCTGATTTGGGGTTTATAGGGTTGATTTCGCCATCTAAAATCATCCTAGTTACCTAGAGAGACCTCAAACGGATGGAAGAGGTTGTAGTATGAGTCTACACCCACAACTGTCTCTCTTATGATTGTGTAGACGCAATCAACCTTGTCTACAGCCCTAGCCTTTGTCATTGTTGGCATCATGTCAGACAACAGACCTGACTCCATAGCTGAGGTCTCATACCTGGGTGCCTTTAATGGTCTAGCACCCATTGTCAAGATGGATGGGATAAATTATGATTATTGGGCTATGCATTTTATGAGCCTAATGCAGTGTAACGACAAGACGTATATCCTCACATAGAATGAGCCTAGCGACAAGACTGGGGTTAATGCCTCATGAGGCAGACGATGCGTATGCGCGTGTATGGCTATCTGGGTTTATGTCAATGGAGATAGGCAATGATATTCTGAGTCAGCCTACTGCAAAGGCTATATGGGACATTCTCGCCGCCACATACTCCTAACGAAAAATGAATCGAAAATACTGCAACTCCAGCATGATATCTTCACTTTGAAGCAGAATAGGTGTCCTCTCCATACCCTTTACACCTCTCTAAGGGGTATGTTTGAGAAGCTTCATGGTTTCATTCCTCTGACTGCTACGCCAGAATAACTCAAGGCGTACATAAATTCTGTGATGGCTGGAGTTTTTACTAGCAGCTTTTGGTCCTGAGTATGATTTTGCTAGATTGTAGATCCTTACTAATGCTACCATACCTCTAATGGAGAAGGCATATCGTAGACTGAGTAGGCTTTCTATATCCTATGGCAGTGTTACTCAGCAACATCAGACCTCCTCAGCTATGGCTACGTCTCGTGGTAGAGGGAACTCTACACAGTGTCGTGGTCGTGGTAATCGTGAGAGGGGAGGGGGTAACCGACCCTATCCCACTTACTGCTATAGGCATGGACACTCTGAAGATACATGCTATCTAAGCATGGTTTTCCTCCTTCAGTGCGTGTTGCAGAGTAGACTGAGTAAGTTAATATTGCACCTCATGATTCTGATCAGATATTCGATGATATTGTAGCTCGTTTGAGAGAGATTGTCTATGCACCTTGTTTGTCCAATGCTCCTTCAGGATCCTCAGAGGTAGTCCCCTCAGCATCTGCATCTACATCAGGTATAGCATATGCTGTTACTAGTTGTTACAGGGCAGACTTGTCAGAATAGATCATGGATTCGGGAGCTGCATACCATCTTTATGGTGATAGAAGCCAGTTTTGTACATACAGGTCAACTCATCCAGGTAGATCGTAGTCATTGCAGATGGGACCCACTCTCCTATTACTTGTCAGGGGAGGTGCAGTTGACTTCAGGGACGCGCCTACAGAATTTTCATGTTCCTGATTTTTCTATGATTATCTATTAGTCAAATCACCAAAGATTTACATTATCGTACCATATTTGGTCCCTCATCCCTTGTGTTTCAGGACATTCTTACGGGCAGGGTGATTGGATATGACCATGAGTAAGGAGATCTTTATAGACTGGTCCAATCTCCATATGTTGCTACTTCATCTCTCTACAATGAATCAGTCTCTCTGTATGTGTGGCACCTCCGATTTGGTCATCTTCTTATGCATAAGTTGTGTCACATTCTTCCCCAGATCTCACCTCGTGCTACCTTTTAGTGCGAGGCATGCTAGCTTGGGAAGCATCACTGGTCCACTTTTCAGAGTCATCGCGGTTGTAATAGCTATAGTATTTTTGAGTTAATTCATTTTGACATTTGGGGTCCGAGTCGTGTCCCAGACCATCAGGGGCATAGATTTTAGCTTGTTGATGTAGATGATTTTTCTAGGTTGTCTTAGGTTTTTCTGCTTAAAAGCAAGTCTAATGTTGATCTTGTTATTCAATCCTTCATTAATGAAATAAAGAATATTTTGCTGCAAATGTTAAGTATATCTGTTCTGACAATGCATTAAAATTTTGTAACCTTCAACCCTCGCAGTTTCTCAAAACCATTGATATTGTTCATGAGACTTCTTGTGCATATACTTCCCAACAGAATGGAGAGGTTGAGGGCAAATATACCTTTTGGATGTTACCAGGATCCTTTTGATTCAGAGTCGTGCTCTTCATTCATATTGGGGAGATGCGGTTCTAACATCTTGCTATTTGGTGAATCGTATGCCTTCATCTGTGCTGGGGGAGAAGATCTCGTTCTTGATCGCGCTTCCTAAGAAGGATCTTTTCACCCTCACTCATGTTTTTGGGTCAGTTGCTTTCATTCATCATATGTTACATAGTCATAACAAGCTCTCTCCTAGAGTTGTCAAGTGCGTCTTTGTGGGGTATTCTAAGACTCAAGAGGGATACCATTATTTTGATCATTTTTGTAGGAAAGTTTATGTTAGTGTTGATGTCACTTTCTTTGAGTCAATTATATTCTTCTCTCCTACATGTGATAAGTTGATTTCTTCGGAATTTGGAGAAGAGGTATACATGCCTTTATGTCCAAGTTTGTCTACCCCGAACTCTACTACCTCACCACCTTCCTCACCATATCCAACTCCACCTGCATCGCTACCACCAACTTCATGTGTTGCACCCACATGTTTTTCATGGATTTAACAGCGATGGCCTCATATTCATGTGTCTCCTCCAACATCCAGCATGTCCAAGTATATTCTGAACACTTGGTTTCTACTGATGGCACTGGTTATTTGCATTTACAACAGGATGAACAGGAGGTTATAGATGTTCATGTCACTAAGGAGGTTGAGGATCTTGATATATCCATTACGCTACGGAAGCAGAGGCGCACATGCACTATGTATCCCCTTGCTTCCCATGTCTTTCTTACATGTCTTTCAGAGGAGTTTCATAGGTTTTTGTGAGTATGTCTACTGTGCAGATACCAAGGTCATATCCATAAAAGGCCATATCAGTATCGACATCAGTACCTGGTCGATACGATACATCGTGGAATATCGACGATATATTGACGCCATATCGTCGATACCGAACCGAGTTTGTGAATAAAAAAGCCTTGGAAGGCCAAGCCATATCGGCCATATATCGGTCACCTGTCAATATCGATATATTGTCGATATATCGCGATATGGCTTTCTTATATCAGGAAGCATTGCAGGTTAGTCAGTGGCTTCTTGATATGGAAGAAGAAATGGTTGTGTTACAATCTTGAGGCACATGGAGTATTGTTGATGCTCCCCTCGGTGCATTTGTTGTGGGGAGCTAGTAGTTATTTATAATGAAGCACCGTAGTGATGGTACAGTAGACAGATACAAGGCCAGACTTGTTGCTCGTGGACTCACCCAGATGTATAGAATGGATTATCAATATACGTTTTCCCATGTTGCCCTCCACTCTACTCTGCGGATCCTGATTTCTATTGTTGTGGTACGTGACTAGCCTTTATTTTAGTTGGATGTCAAAAATACCTTCTTCTATGGTGACTTGCAGGAGAAAGTCTACATACAGCAGCCTCCAGGGTTTGCTGCTGAGGGGGAGTATCATATGGTATTTAGACTTCACAAGGTGATTTATGGTTTTAAACAGAGTTCGAGGGCTTGATTTCAAATGCTGTCAGAGTTGATTGAATAACAAGGGTTTATCAGATCTACTGCAGATCACACTCTTTTTGTGAAGAGATCCCAGAGAGGTATTACTACTATATTGGTCTATGTGGATGACATCACGTTACAGGTGATGATGAGCAGGGTATTCATGCATGGACAACAGTTTGTGACCAAGGACCTTGGCAATTTTCATGATTTTCTTGATCTTGAATTTGCAAGGAATTAGCGTGGCATGGTGACGATGCAAAGGAAGTATGTTAATCTCTTAACTGAGATGAGCATGACAGGATGTAGGCTTGCTACCTCTTCTATAGATCCTAATGCCAAGCTCTATGATGATGATTCTGAAGAAGTTGACAAAAGAAGATATATATAGCTAGTATGGAAGATGTATGTCACTATCACCAAGCATGATATATCATTTGTTGTTAGTAGAGTCAGCCAATTTATGGAGCAATCCAAGCAAGTTCATATGGATGTAGTTAACATGGTCTTGAGGTATCTGAAGTCTTCTCCGGGTGTAGGACTTTTGTTCAGAAGAGACATGTCTCTCACAGTTACTAGATGTGCTTATGCAGACTATGTTGGGTGCTCCAAGGACAGGAAGTCCACTTCAGGCTTCATCGTATCTGTAGGTAGCTCGCTTGTTTCATGGAAGAGTAAGAAACATGCACTGATGGTTAGATCTAGTGTTGAAGCAGAATAGAACTATTGGCATAAGGGAGCACGGAGACGATGTGGGTCAGATCCGTCCTAACTGACCTAACTATTGAGTTATCTCTTCCCATGCACCTCCAATGCGATAATCAAACAGCTCTGTTTATAGCCAATAATCCAGCCTTCTATGAAAGAACCAAGCACATTGAAGTAAATTGTCATTACACTCGAGATATAATTCAGAAGGGACTCATTTCCATGTCTCATGTTACGTCAGGTGACCAGATTGCATATATGTTCACCAAAGCCCTTGCTAGAAGTCCTTTGCACCGTTGTTATTCCAAGCTGATAAACATATATGTTCCTGTTTGAGGGGAGTATTGAGATATTTGTATCTATATGAGGTTTATTTATATTTCATATTTCTCATGTCCTCTCTATGTAATTTTTTTTCCATAGATCTTTTATTCTATATAAGAGAGCTTTAGGGCTACGATGAATATACAATTCTATTTTTCCTTTCCATAATAGTTAATAATGATTATAATGAATAAGCTTGAGGGGAATCTAGAGTTGACAGCGGGGGAACTAAAGGAGCAAGCCAACCAGCTTCGGACAATTCACATGGAGGATATGAAGGTGGAATCAGAGTGGCGGCAACGTTCTCGGTAGCGGTGGCTCAAAGAAGATGCCAATCTTCGTTAAACGGAGCATAAACTTCATACACTCTCACAGTGAACAGGTGCATGTGCATGGGTAGTGGGAGGAGGGGAGAGCAGTGTGTGCTCACTTCCACTCTTTTAACATGAAGGTGTTGCATTTTGGTTGGGGTTGGCGTGGTAGGGCAATTCGTGGTATCTTTACAAACACAGGCAGCGCGGATAGTGGTTGAGTTTGAAAAGAATGATATCCAAAAATCAGTTTTCCTTTTTCAGCTTAATGCGGAGGGGGCCCAGGTCCAGATGGTTTTTCAACGTTACTCTACAACGAGTTCTAGGGTATTGTGAAGTAAGAACTTGTGGCGGCCTTGTAGCAGTTCAGGATTGGCAATTGTGGGTTTGAGAGGCTTAATAAGAATCTCCTTTTCTTACTGACGAAAAGAGAGGTGACTTGCAGGATTGAAGATTTCAGGATGATAGCCTTCTACAGTGCAGTGTACCGCATCATTGCTAAGGTGTTGGTTAACCTCCTACGTGAAGTGTTGGGTTCTCCTGAGCAGACAGATTTAGTGTTGCTGTTAGAATGGAAGAGGAGACACAAGAAAGCATGGTGTGGAAGGTGGACTTTTCCAAGGCATATGACTATGTCAACTGGCGGTTTTTATGGGCGACGTTGTGGCGGGGGTTCCCCGATATTTGGGTCACGCGGATTAAAAGGTGCACCACGACATCATCATACTCAATGGTAGTTAATGGGCATATGGAAGAAGGTTACTTTCACCCCCAACGGGCATCTTGTGGATCGAGCCAAATGAGGGAATCTTGTGTGCTTCATTTCTCATTGCCCATATCTACGACGTTGGATAAATCAAATGTCTTCTGTCTGCAATTATTGCCTGCTCAAAGGATGCAAAAAATGCATATGAACTTGATTTAGATCATACGGTACTTGGTGTGATACGTCAAACATCTATCAAGTTGCTTCGAACAATCCATTGTAGGCAAAGATAGATCAGCTAGAAGCCGTGGAGGTTGGAGCAGAGCATGTGGGAGCAGTCATCGTGGAACCAAAAATGCTAACAATATTAAAAGATGGGGTGTGACATGAGGCACGAGGTGTAGGGGCCAGAGATAGAGGGTGGCGTCTAGGGTAAACATGGCAGGAAGAGCATGGGTGCAGAGGCCATGGGGTTGACAGTGAAGGATAGTGTCTAAGGGGAGATGCGGTTGGGGTGTGTGGATGGTGTTGAGGAGGGACAGACGATGTGGAGAGGTAGGGGTGACTCGGCCTTGGTGGCATGGAGAAGTAGGGGTGATAGCTTGGAGAGAAGAGGGGATGGGGATGAGCGAACGTTAGGTGGCGATGAAGATGTGAGAAGGGGCGGTGTTGACGGCATGAAAAGAAGGGGGAGAGGCGACAACGTAGAGAGGAAGAGGGGTTTTGGCGATGGTGAGAGTGGGAAGAGAAGGGGGCCATCGCACAGTCACCACCAAGCACTACTGGAAATGGGGCGCGTAGGACACGGTCACCACTGACTCACCAAGTGCCCAGCGCATGGTACCACCGAGCACTACAAAGCTTATAAAACCACGTTTTTGAACTCTACGAAAGGCCGTAAATGGCCTTTGGTAAACAAACCTTCTAACACTAACCTTGGAGCTCGAACCTAAGTGGAGCTTGAGTACAGTTGTTGGTTTTTACATCTAACTAATGCAAAAGCCAACAGCTATCCACAACAAGAAGAAAAATCGAAAGTCGAGCCACCAGAGAGAAGTATAAAAGAAATCCAACCTATAGACTAGGTGAATCCTCTAACCAGAAGTCGTGCTTTTTTTCTCAAAAGCATTCCATTTGGATTATGCTTCATGGTTAACATCTATTTGGAACCAACCACCCTGCATCCCTCGGGTTGATCCAACAAGGTCCAGCAACGGGGATTGCAGAGCTGTCATCTCCTTTGATATCTCTGGATGCTAGTAGATATTTTGATAACTTAGTCTGCGTTAAGCCTCCTCCGAATGAGTAGAGCGTTGATGATGGGGCCCGCAAGTGGCGTCATTTGAAGAACCTTTGTAGGTGTCTACAATGGGGCCTGTGGACGACTCTGATCACAGTAGCGCCCCTTTTGTTGGAAAGCTAACGCTTTGTGGCAACGCCGGCAGCAACGTTGCGTGGAAGATGTTGGGCGGCTGGTTAGGAACTTGGATGCAAAAAACTTGTTAGGATTTCTGCTCAAATATCATATGGATAACAATGAGAAATAATATAATCGAGAATGAACCATTGCCTCTATTTATAAGAAGAGACTGGGGTTAGGTGAGTACATAGAACTACACAATTATGAAACCGCCTATTGAAAAATTACGTCTTTCGTATACTTTAACAAAATTCGTATAGTTTAATTAGCACCCATATTCATTATTGAACATGCTAGTTAGGTTGGAAGCCACCTTATACATATAAAGAACATTATGGAATAATGATCATCATTTTCATGTTGATAGCCCATATGACCTCCCCATCTTCTATTACCTCCTTTCTCTTGACTGTTTTTTTCAGAAGCTCAATCTTGTTAGAATACTTCGATGTTTATTCCATAGAGCCCTCGGGTCTCTTATATAGGGAGAGAGCCCTTGGGTAAATTACATGAGAGGTACATAAAGAAACAGAAATAATAAGTAACATTAACGACACACAACTATCTCTACACTCCCCCTCAAGATGGAGCATAGATATCTATCATGCTCAGCTTGGAAGAACATCTCTGGAAAGGTCCTCTGAGCAATGGCTTTGTGAATATATCTGCTGTCTGGTCCTCGGAGCTGACGTGAGACGTGGAGATGAAGCCCTTCTGAATCATGTCCCTAGTGTAATGGCAATCCACCTCTATGTGTTTTGTTCTCTCATGGAAGGCTGGATTGTTGGCAATGAACAACGCTGCCTGATTGTCACATTGCAGGTTCATAGGCAACGGAACTTCAACATTCAGATCTTCTAGGACTGCTTTAACCCACATCATTTCAGTGCTTGCCTGTGCCATGGCCCTGTACTCGGATTCGGCACTGGATCTCGCCACAACAGTCTGCTTCTTGCTTTTCCAGGAGACTAAGGAGCTTCCTATGAAGATAGCAAACCCAGAAGTAGACTTACGATCCCGTGGACATCCTGCATAATCCGCATCTGCGCAGGCTGAAATAGCCAAATCCGTGCCTTTCTTGAACAACAACCCTGTGCCTGGTGAAGACTTCAGATATCTCAATATCATGTACAATGCATCCATATGTACTTGCCTCGGCTGCTCCACAAATTGACTCACCCGGTTTACTGCAAGTGCAATATCCGGTCGAGTTATAGTGATGTATAAGAGCTTGCCCACCATTTCTCTGTACCTTCTCTTGTCCACCTCCTCAGTGTCATCATCGTACAGCTTCATACTCGGATCCATTGGTGTACTTGAAGGTCTGCATTCAGTCATTCCTGTTTCAGCCAGCAAATCTGTGACATATTTTCTTTGAGTCATCACCATTCCTTGTGCATTTCTTGCAAATTCTATCCCCAGAAAATACCGTATAGTGCCTAGATCCTTTGTAATGAACTGACTACCCAACATAGACTTGGTTATCTCAACCCCTTGTGCATCATCTCCAGTAACCAATATGTCATCAACATATACCATAACAACGATGGTACCTCTAGGAGTCTTCCGGACGAACAGTGAGTGATCCGCATTTGATCTTCTGAAACCTTGTTGTTCAATAAGCTGGGAGAGCTTCTGGAACCATGCACGAGGACTCTGCTTAAGGCCATAAATAGCCTTATGAAGTCTGCATACCTTCTGAGTCTCCCCCTCAGCAGCAAACCCTGGTGGCTGCTGCATGTAGACTTCCTCCTGTAGATCACCATACAAGAAAGCATTCTTAACATCAAGCTGGAATATGGGCCAGCCACGTACCACAGCAACCGATAGAAGAATGCGAAGGGTAGAATGTCGCGCCACTGGTGAAAACGTGTCCAGGTAATCTACCCCATATGTCTGTGTAAACCCTCGTGCTACAAGCCTTGCCTTGTATCTGTCAAGACGACCATCTGCATGATATTTGACTGTAAAAACCCACTTGCAGCTTACCACAGACGCACCTGGAGGAATAGGGACTAGAGACCAGGTCCCTCGGGATTGTAAGGCACGCATCTCCTCTTCCATTGCTAAACGCCAGCATTCAGTCTTCATGGCATCCTGATATGTCCGTGGTATCTCAACTGATGATACAGCAGCGGCAAACTTCTGGAAATCCCCAGTGAGACGATGAAAGGAAACATGAGAGGCTAGGGGATATGAGACACACTGTCTTCGCTGTTTCCTATGAGCAATATGTTGGAAAACGTGACTTCAATGTTTATTCAGAAAACCCTAGGCTCTCTTATATAGGGAGAGACCTTAGGGTAAATTACAGAGAGGTCTATAGAAAGGAAAGAAATAACAACAAACTCCATAAATAAATAATAACACTACTAACTATTTCTACACTCCCCCTCAAGGTGGAGCATAGATATCTATCATGCTCAACTTGGACGAACATCTCTGAAATGGTCCTCTGAGCAGTGGCTTGGTAAATATATCTGCAGTCTGATCTCCTGAGCTCACATGTGCAGTAGATATCAATCCTCTCTGGATCAAGTCCCTAGTATAATGGCAGTCAACTTCAATATGTTTGGTCCTTTCATGAAAAGCTGGATTGTTGGCAATGAACAATGCTGCTTGATTGTCACACTGAAGCTTCATAGGTAGAGGTACCGCTACATGTAGATCTTCTAGTACTGAGCGAACCCACATCATTTCCGTACTGGCTTGAGCCATGGCCCTATACTCGGATTCGGCACTGGACCTTGCCACAACGGTTTGTTTCTTGCTTTTCCAAGAAACCAAAGAGCCTCCAACAAACACTGCAAACCCTGAGGTTGATTTTCGGTCCTTAGGACATCCTGCATAATCTGCATCTGCACATGCTGAGACAGATAAGTCCGTGCCCTTTCTGAATAGCAGCCCTGAACCTGGAGAAGACTTTAGATACCTCAGTATCATGTGTATAGCGTCCATGTGAACCTGTCTTGGCTGCTCCATAAATTGACTCACCCTGCTAACTGCAAATTGAATGTTTGGGCGAGTTATGGTGATGTAGAGGAGTTTGCCCACCATCTCTCTATATCTCCTCTTATCTACTTCATCAGTATCACCATCATACAGCCTCACGCTGGGATCCATAGGAATACTTGATGGTTTGCAACCATCCATGCCCGTCTCAGTCAGGAAGTCTGTAATATACTTCCGTTGGGTCATTACCAAGCCCTGTGCATTCCTCGCAAATTCTAACCCCAGGAAGTATCTCAGGGTGCCAAGATCTTTTGTGACAAATTGACGGCCAAGGAATGCCTTCGCCTTTTCTATGCCCTGTGCATCATCTCCGGTAACAAGAATATCATCCACATAGACCATAATAACAACCGTACCTGCCGATGACTTCTGAACAAACAATGAGTGATCGGCATTTGACCTCTTGAATCCTTGTTGCTCAATCAGGTTGGACAACTTCTGGAACCATGCTCTGGGGCTCTGTTTGAGGCCATATATCGCTTTGTGAAGTCTACAGACCATCTGCTTCTCCCCCTCAGCAGTAAACCCAGGTGGCTGCTGCATGTAGACTTCCTCCTGCAAGTCTCCATACAGAAATGCATTCTTGACATCTAGTTGAGATATACTCCAATCACGGACTACAGCAACAGATAAGAGAATGCGAAGGGTAGAATGTCTCGCCACTGGAGAAAAAGTATCCATGTAATCCACACCGTAGGTTTGCGTAAACCCACGAGCGACCAAGCGTGCTTTATACCTATCCAGGGTTCCATCTGCATGGTATTTGACTGTAAAGACCCATTTGCAGCTCACAACGGATGCATCAGAAGGTGCAGGGACCAAAGACCATGTGCCACGAGACTGCAGGGCCCTCATTTCTTCTTCCATTGCTAATCGCCAGCATTCATTCTGCAAAGCTTCCTGGTATGTCCGTGGTATCTCCACGGAAGACAAAGCTGTGGCAAATCTCTGAAAATCACCTGTGAGACGGTGAAAAGAAACCTGTGAAGCAAACGGATAAGCGGCACATTGCCGCTTTTGTTTCCGAAGAGCAATCGGAACATCAAGACTGTCATCTGTTGTACGAGATGGGCTAGTGTCAGCCTGAACTGAAGGATCCTGCACATGTACCAAACCTGACCCGTCAGTAGTAGTGCCATCTGAACATACCTGAGGCGGGATGATCGGCTGCTGTGTGGTCTGAGCAGGACCTGACCGGCGCGTATAGAATTTCGGTAACGGTGATATGATAGGCCGTGGATTGGGTGGAGGTGGAGGAGGTGGTGGGGGTGGTGGAGGTGGTGCTGGCGTGGAGACAGACAGAGGGGAAGACTCAGATGTACTCAATGTAGGTGGTGGAGGAACATAGATCTCATCAGTGGTAGTGGATGGAACCATTCGGTCACCTGCAGGAGAGAAATACATGACAGACTCAAAGAAAGTGACATCGGCACTTACAAAGTATCTCTTAGTTGTGGGATCATAACACCGGTAGCCCTTCTGAGTTCTGGAGTAACCAACAAAGACGCACTTGACTGCTCTAGGAGAGAGTTTGTCAAGTTCGGGAGATAGACGATGCACAAAAGCAACAGTGCCGAAGACACGTGGAGTTAGTGAGAATAACTCCCTGTCTGGAAAAATAATGGACATAGGTATCTTTTCACCAAGGACTGAGGATGGCATACGGTTGACTAGATAACAAGCAGTAAGGACAGCATCACCCCAGAAAGAAATAGGGGCACAACTCTGAATCAACAATGTACGAGTAATATCTAAGAGATGGCGATGCTTCCTTTCCGCGACACCATTTTGTTGTGAGGTATATGCACAAGTGGTTTGGTGAATAATGCCCTTTGATGACAGGAATTGTGACAGTAAGCGTGTACAAAATTCAAGGGCATTATCAGTCCGAACATATTTGACATTTGCAGAAAAGACATTGAACACTTCATTAATCAAGTTTTTGATCACATTTCCTGCTTCGGATTTATTTTTCAAAAGAAAGACCCACGACACACGAGAGAAATCATCCACTACCACAAGATAAAACATGTGTCCCTGATGATCGGGAACACGACTTGGACCCCATATATCTATATGTAACAACTCAAAAGGGGAGCTACTGCTCTGACTCAGACGACGTGGGAAGCTCGACCTGTGATGCTTTCCCAACTGACACGCTTCACATTGAAACGAAGAACTAGGAGAGATCTGAGGCAGAAGATGGCGCATTTTCTGAAGCGGAAGGTGACCAAATCGGAGGTGCCAAATGTACGGAGAGACTGGTCCAGCCGAATGAGAGGAAACACCAGCATATGAATCCCGGACCAGCCTATATAAACCATTCTGCTCAGAGCCACAGCCAATCACCTTGCCCGTGAGTATGTCCTGAAAAATGAGAGAGGACGGGTCAAATATGGCACGACAGTTCAAATCCTTCGAAATCTGACTAATAGATAGCAAATTCATTGAGAACTCAGGAGCATGCAGAACATTCTGTAAATGCAAAGTGGAGGACAGGAAAACCTCCCCCTGTCCAATAAGGGGCGAATGGGTACCATCTGCTATCTGTACTGAACGTCCGGGAGGAATGTCCCTGTACGCCTGTAATCTACCTCTATCTCGGCAGAGATGATGTGTGGCTCCAGAATCAATAATCCAGTCGGATATATCATGAGATGTAGTAGATCTACCTGAGGAGCTTGCGGCTGCGGAAGAACTGGCAGAGGCAGTGGCAGCAATGTCTGAGGAACCACCAGGCGAATCACCAGAAGCATGTGGCATAATCTCTCGGAGACGGGCGACAAGTTCGTCAAATCGACTATCTGCAGTAGAGGTCAGTGGAGACTGAGAGTGCTCTGCAATGCGGGCTGATGCTGGAAATCCATGCTTCGAATAGCATGTCTCCTCCGAGTGTCCTGTGCGACGACAATAGGAGCATGTCTGACTAAAGCGACCACCCCTCCCCTGGGGTCCACGGCCACGTCCACGACCACGGCCAGATGGTGGTCCACCTCTCCCACGTGAGACTGCCATCGCTGAAGGAGGTGGAGTAGAAGAGCTGGAGGAGACTGGAATGCGGCTAAGCCGTCTGTAAACATCCTCAACTGGAGGAATAACTGCATCTGCGAGAATCTGAGATCGAGCTGCATCGTACTCTGGGTCAAGGGCCGCAAGAAGAACACCAACCATGGTGGCGTTTCGAAACGCCTTCTGCTGCTCAGGAGTTGCAGTCAGAGGGATGATACTATATAACTTCTCGAACATCCCTCTTAGGGATGTATAAAGAGAATGGAGAGGTCTGCCGCTCTGCTTCATTGTGAATATGTCGTGCTGAAGCTGCAACATCTTCGTCTCATTTCGCACTTGCGAATATGTGGCGGCAAGAATTTCCCACATTGCCTTAGCAGTGGGCTGATGGAGGACGTCGTTGGCAATCTCCATCGTTAAGGTGCCGGACAACCATACCTTTGCATAAGAATCATCAGCCTCCCATGAGGCATAGATCCCAGTCTTCTCCGCGGGCTCATCCTCGGTAAGAATATGTTTCTTACCATTCGACTTCATAAGGCTCATGAACTGCATAGCCCAGAGCTCGTAATTAGACCCGTCCATCTTGACTATTGGCGCAGGACCTTTGAATGCGCCGGTGGAGGGCATATCAACTTTTGATTCTGACATACTGCCGCTTGGAGAAGAACTAGGATATGTAGACGTAATGCTGGATGTCTACAAAAACTGCATCGGATTTGAGTACGTATGTAGACGTTACGCACTCAAATCCATAGAATGGATGTGGAAGAAACTAGGGCACGCCTAAGAAGAGGCTTACAGCCCTTGAACCGGCCTGTTGGGTGCCGCCTCGGGTCGCGTATATGTCTTCGCGACTGGCTGGGACTGGCGGCGAATGGAGCTGGCTGGCTGGATGCCTACAGCAGCTTTATGGGGCTGGAGGTGATGCTTGGGATGACCGTGAGGCCGCTGGATGCAGGCTGGATGCCGCTGGCGTTGACTAGTGGCGCTAACAGTGGCCGCTGGTTGCTGTTGGCAGCGGCCTGGATGCCGCTAGCGGCACTGGCGGATGGCTGGGCCTAGGCGCGGGGGCGCTAGACGATGGAGAGAGAGAGGCGGCGGCGAAAGACACGCCGAGGAGAGGAGAGAGAGAGAGAGAGAGAGGGCGTCGGGTGGGGAGAGGGAGGCGGTGGGTGGAGAGCCCTAGGGCGGCTCTGATACCATGTTGGAAAACGTGACTTCGATGTTTATTCAGAAAACCCTAGGCTCTCTTATATAGGGAGAGACCTTAGGGTAAATTACAGAGAGGTCTATAGAAAGGAAAGAAATAACAACAAACTCCATAAATAAATAATAACACTACTAACTATTTCTACACAATAGGCCGGTCCAAGTCATCCAAACCAGTGCTGGCCGGTTGGTCCTCCTCCTGTGGTACAAGCTCCTGCACATGTGCATTATTTAACCCATCACTAATGTCAGAACATACCTGAGGCGTGCTGGATGGTTGAGATGTAGCTTGAGCAGGGCCCGTGCGTCTCGTGTAGAACTTAGGAAAAGGAACAACTGGGGGTGGTGGTGGTGGTGGTGGCGGGGTTGGTGGTGGTTGTGTTATTTGAGACGCTGGAGTGGAGGACGGACCCAGGCTTGGAGGTGGTGGAACATAGACTTGGGAGTCTGATGATGTGGAGGGGACCAATCTGTCACCTGCAGGGGAGAAGTACATGACAGGTTCGAAGAATGTAACATCTGCACTCACATAGTATTTGTTATTGACAGGATCATAGCAGCGGTACCCCTTCTGTGTCCTGGAGTAGCCCACGAAAACACACTTGATAGCCCTAGGGGATAGCTTATCAAGTCCCGGAGATAAGCGGTGAACAAAAGCGACAGTGCCAAAAACCCTAGGTGTCAATGTAAACAAGTCTCTGTCCGGAAAGAGAACAGAGATTGGAGACTTTTCCCCAAGAACAGTTGTAGGCATTCGATTGACCAAATAGCACGCAGTAAGTATAGCATCACCCCAAAAGGTTAATGGAGCACAACTCTGAATAAGTAAAGTGCGAGCAATGTCAAGGAAATGTCGATGTTTTCGTTCGGCAACTCCATTTTGTTGAGAAGTGTAGGGACACGTGGTTTGGTGGACAATGCCTTTAGATGAAAGAAAGCTGGCAAGAGAGCGAGTGCAGAACTCCAATGCATTGTCAGTACGCACATACTTAACAGTAGATGAAAAAACATTCTGAACTTCATTAATTAGATTTTGAATAACATTTCCTGCTTCAGATTTATTCTTGAGAAGAAAAGTCCACGACACTCTGGAAAAATCATCAACCACAACTAGATAGAACCTGTGCCCCTGGTGATCCGGGACACGACTTGGACCCCAAATATCTATATGGAATAATTCAAACGGGGAGCTACTGCTCCGACTCTGACGACCGGGGAAGCTAGACCGATGGTGCTTCCCCAACTGACATGCTTCACATCGAAAAGAAGAACTCGGAGATATCTGAGGCAGGAGGTGACGCATCTTCTGCAGCGGTAGATGACCGAACCGAAGATGCCAGGTGTATGGAGAAACAGAGGCCTGGGTATGCAAGGAGACACCAGCGTAGGAGCTACGAACGAGACGATAAAGGCCATTTTGCTCAGAACCACAGCCAATCACCCTGCCCGTCAGTATGTCCTGAAAAATAACAGACGATGGGTCAAAAATAGCACGACAGTGCAAATCACGTGTAATCTGACTAATAGATAAAAGGTTCATCGAGAATTCTGGAGCATGTAGCACATTCTGTAGGTGCATAGAGGGTAGCAAAGCTGTCTCCCCCTGACCGATTATAGGAGACTGAGTGCCATCCGCAATGAGTACAGAGCGACCTGGCTGAACAGCCCTGTATGACTGCAGAATATCTCTCTCACGGCAAAGATGATGGGTAGCTCCAGAGTCGACAATCCATCCTGTGAGATCATGACTATGAAATGGGGCTGAAGGGCTACCTGAGGCACTGGCTGAGGCCGATGTACTGGCTGACGCCGAAGCCGCAACATCAGAAACATCTGCACCCTCTGATGAAGAAGATTGTGGCATGATATCCCGAAGTCGTGCCACCAACTCCTCGAACCTGTGATCTGAAGTAGACGCAGGTGGACCCTGAATATGATCAGCTACTCGTGCAGATGGAGGAAACCCATGCTTGGAATAGCATGTATCCTCCGAATGACCAGTGCGGCGACAATATGAGCACGTAGAGCGTATGCGGCCTCCACGGCCACGTCCACCACTTCCCCTGCCACGAAACGAGGACGAACTACCACGTCCCCTGGAGACTGCCATTGCTGATGGAGTCGCAGTCGCTATATTGGATGGAACAGGTACACGACTGAGCCGCCTGTATACATCCTCTATTGGTGGGATGGTGGCATCTGCCAGTATCTGAGCACGTGCTGCCTCGTACTCCGGATCTAGGGCAGCGAGTAATACGCCAACCATAGTGGCGTTGCGGAACATCTTCTGCTGTTCCGGCGTGGCTGTAAGAGGGATGGTGCTGTAGAGCTTCTCGAACATGCCACGAAGCGACGTGTACAGGGAATGAAGGGGCTTCCCGTTCTGCTTCGTGGTAAATATATCATGCTGCAACTGGAGCATCTTCGTCTCATTACGGACCTGAGAGTACGTCATAGCCAAAATATCCCACATCGCCTTAGCGGTGGGCTGGTGAAGGACGTCATTCGCTATCTCCATCGTGAGCGTACCTGAGAGCCATACCTTGGCGTACGCATCATCAGCCTCCCATGAGGCATAGATCCCTGTCTTCTCCGGTGGTTCATCCTCGGTAAGAATATGCTTCTTACCGCACGACTTCATGAGACTGAGGAACTGCATCGCCCACAGTTCGTAGTTGGTCCCGTCCATCTTGACGATTGGTGCCGAACCTTTGAAGGCACCTATGGCGGGCATATCGATCTTCTGATCTGACATAGTACCGGAGAAGAATAACTACTGATAGACCAAGAAAATTGTCTACCAAGACCTTATAGGATTCAAGTGCATAGGTAGACGATTATGCACTTGAATCAAACATGATGCCGAGTCCGAAGAACGCGGTACCCCTGCAGCGAGTAGAGGCTTTGAGAGCCTCTACTTTGACACGAACGACTGCTGGAAGAGGACGGCGGCGGCTGGACAGCAAGTGGAGCTCTACGGCAGGGGCTCGGCGGCGGTGGTAGGGGCTAGCGGCGGTGGTTGGGCTGGCAGCAGGGATCCGGCGGTGGGTGGAGGAGCCCGACAAGGGCTGGCAGCGGTGGAGGAGCTCGGCGAAGGAGGCGGCGGCGTGAGAGTTGGGCCCGGAGGGGGTTGGGCGCCGAAACCCTAGAGAGGGGGGGGGAGCGGCGGTGGTGGAAAAAAAACCCTAGGTTAGGGTCATGGCTCTGATACCATGTTAGAATACTTCGATGTTTATTCCATAGAGCCCTCGGGTCTCTTATATAGGGAGAGAGCCCTTGGGTAAATTACATGAGAGGTACATAAAGAAACAGAAATAATAAGTAACATTAACGACACACAACTATCTCTACAAATCTCAACGAAGTACTTACTGTTAGATGCAATGAACAATGATTACTTAGGATCAGATTTCAAAAGTGTGGCTGCACAGTATATTTGTTATTAATATCATGATGCGTAAATAAAACAAAGCAGTATGTGCTTATATTGCAACTAGTTCAAGAAGTTATTATCATACAACTAATTCAAAAAAGTTGTGCGTGCTTAGTTATAGCGCTTGGAGTGAATGAAAATATTTATTTTGTAGTTAGGTTACAATCTATTATCATACAACTAATTCGAGATGGCTTGGTATTCTCAAGAAACAGTCAGGTTAGGCTTTATTCTAGTTTAATTCTCGCGATGGAATAACCTGGTGTTTTCACAAATTTACTATAATGCCGTCATAGTAGTATCCTGAACTGCCTCTAGTTGTACGGTGAACATGAAAGTGTAGTTCAACCTTTCATGACTGACCTTAGAGTAGTCAGGGCTGGTTCATCTTAATGTTTGGAGTGCAGTATCTGATGAATCTCTAACATCTTTGAGGTGTTCTTTTTCTTCTTGAAATGGCAAAAGATAGGTCATTAGAGATTAATGGCCATCCCTAAAATTTACTTGGATGTAAGACAGTTATTTGGAGCCATCTAGGACTTGTTGGTTGTGCATGATGGTGCACAGGTTAACGCATTCAAGATGTGGAAAGAGCGTCGTGTGATGATGCAGAGTCACATGTGATGACTCGAAAAGTTAAGGATTGGTAATCCTTTTTAGAAATCGAATGGATTCAGTCTTATACACACACAAGGAAGGTAATAAATAAAGAAGATGCGTTCTTACTTTTATCACTTAGGAGCCATGCGAGATGAAAGTCTCATGCATGGTTTTGAATGAGAGAAAGAAGTGAGGAATTCTCTTTTCGACTCTGACTCTCTCCCACTCCAGCCGTTGCTTTTCTTTCTGTTACTTCAAAAGTAGGTGCTTCAGCTTCAGCCATGCGAATTTTCAATACTCATCAAACGAATGGCATCTTCTTCTGGAAATGCTAGCTATTCTTGGCATGGTATTGGAGAATCTCATTGCTATTACTCAAACAAGTAATAGCACACACGAGGTTAACGCATTCAAGATGTGGAAAGAGCATCGTGTGATGATGCAGAGTCACATGCGATGACTCTAAAAGTTAAGGATTGGTAATCCTTTTTAGAAATCGAATGGATTCGGTCTTATACACACACGAGGAAGGTAATAGAAAAAGAAGATGAGTTCTTACTTTTATCACTTAGGAGCCGTGCGAGATGAAAGTCTCATGCATGGTTTTGAATGAGAGAAAGAAGTGAGGAATTCTCTTTTCGACTCTGACTCCCACTCCAGCCATTGCTTTTCTTTTTGTTACTTCAAAAGTAGCTGCTTCAGCTTCAGCCATGCGAATTTTCAATATTCCTTTTTATTTCTCATCAAACGAATGGCATCTTCTTCTGGAAATGCTAGCTATTCTTAGCATGATATTGGAGAATCTCATTGCTATTAATCAAACAAGTATGAAATGTATGCTTGCATATTCGTCCATTAGTGAAGATGCGTTCATTGGAGGTAGGTTTCAACTACGTGAAATCGAAACAAAGTGCTAGTAACTAAACCAATCTCATGTTGTCAAAAAAACCAAACAATTGGGCGTAGGTTTCGATTACTTGAAATCAAAACAAAGTGCTAGTAACTAAGCCAAACTCATGTCAAAAAAACCAAACAAACAGAACCTGTCGTTCACGGTGGGAATCCTTCCTAGCCTTAGGTCATAGCGTTTCGTTTCCTGAGAGGAGTTTTGGAATCAGCATCTGTACTGAAATAATTAAGCAGCGTCTCCCGACTTTGTCCCGTATTCTTGGGCATTGTGTTTCAGCTCATATAGTATCTTATGAAACTCGTTTGCTTTTATCTTAAGTGTTCAAGTTAACCCTCTTCTGTTTCTCCGTGCTGTGGATCAGTATTTTGTGCTTGCTCCCATTCCGGAACTTCCGAAAAACTGTCTAGAATACTCCATGAATTAGATATATGCTTAAAAACAAATTTATGGGAAAAATTAACTATTTAAATTCTGAGGCTGCAGGAAGGAATGGGCTACGACTTCATCGTCGCAACTACAAAGGTCGTTAATGGTGACTCGGTGCTCGAAACGCTGTTGGCAACCAACAACTAAGGACGACAACCTGCACAGTTTTTCTATATTGTGTGTCATCTGCAAATAGCATCTTTTTGTCTACGGTGCTATGTTTGAGTTCACATCCTGTATATTTTTGTAGCAAATCTTCAGGTCATACAAATAATGGTACTGCTTTGTATCATGTTCCTTCTCTGTGTTGCCTGTTCTGGGAAGGGCTTGTTATGTTTCATGTTGTTAGTTTTGGTTCCATTTGCGTTAATAGCCCTAAGTTATCTTTTTTTCATGTAAGGCGAGGCGTGTACCATTACTGAGGAAACAAAGAAAAGTATGACCAATACGTACTGTATTGGTGTTGAATTCGCATCTTTGCGAGAGATGGACTTTGGCACTGCAAAGTTATTCATTTTTCATTTTATTTTAGGTAAATGTATGCAAATACTCCATGGGATATCGATGTGCATAACGGGTCCAAAGAACGAAAGAAGGCAGAACCGCTGTCAAATTATATTATTTTTTCCCTTTTTATGCTCCATCTTTGATTATATATATTATCTTTTTGTCTGAGTATGTAAGTTCGCAACCGAGAGGCAAAATTCTTTGTAGTGTACTTGAAGAACATAACTTCTTGAATATGGTATCAACAAAAATGTTAATTCTCTAAATAATGCACGCAAATTGCATGGAATCTATGCGATATACATGTCTATACATGTCGCATATACAAAATGAGACACTTGTACAATAATAAATCAAAGTTAATTTTTTAACATTTAATAATAATGAAACTCGCATGTAATCTGTCATATAGTTAAATATATGAAAATCGCATTTTGTTCTATGTGTTGCAGTTTTTTTTACCATCAATAATATGTGAATGTCGCATGTCTTATATGTGATATACATAACGCATTTTAGACACGTGATTTCACAGCATTACTTAGGAAATTAATATTTTTGAGATCATATTCGAGGAATTATATTCTTCAATTATACTACTAAGGAATTTGCCTCTCACAAGCGCGGAGGGTATAGGAGGGGAACAAGGACGTGGTATAGAGATAGACAGCGAGCAACATATGAACACTTGTTTCCAATCATTATTTATATGATTATTGTAGGAATAGTATTGGAAGACTTCTCCAAATCAATGAAAAACTTCCATCAAATGCACCAGGAGATGTATGGCCTTAGTTATTTAATCTACTATGCGCGAAATCAAATTAGTACCCCAATATTAGGGTATCTTGTGCCAAACTCCTTTCAATTATCCTCTCCTACAACTTCATGTTACAACATATCAATGCGATAGCCGTCCCTTGTAAAGTATTCTTCAATGTCGTCTAAATGCAAATCTACTATAAATTTTGATTGATTATGAACCAACATGATCCACCATGGTCAATATGTTTGTTGAATTAGCTTTGGCCAACAATCCTCGATGATCATTAACGATCATGTACGCGCATCGACCAACATCCACGACCCTTCATGGCCTTCTGTATGTAAGCATGATCCTTCAAAATCTATCGCTACCATGTCAACCTAGAATCGACTGCATAATCACAAGAATGAATGCTGAAGGGCACAAAAACAATGTTTGACACGATCTTTTGAGAGCTCTCAAGATGCATTATTGATCATATGGATTGATGAATCGTCGTCCATCAAGATGTGTGAACACACTTTTGAATGCATATGTAAAGATTGCATCATCATGCCTCATCCCCCATCATCGTATACGCGTGTCATACTCGTCTGCATCGCCACGCCTTATCGCACATAGATCCTACATGTGGCAACCTTCAAGGTGCTTCATCCATGCGATCCAAATAACATCTAGTTCGCTTATGTATCTTGGCCTACAACCAAGCATCCATGCATTTTCGATCACGGATTTTAAGGGTGCGACAGTCATCGCATTAGAGTTTGAGAGCCTATTCGTGTGTCCTGGTATGGTAAATGATTACCTTTTAGCGCAAAATTAGATTTCGTGTATGTACCATTTTTAGATATTGTATATTTACATAAATCCCCGTTATTTTCTATATCTATTAGATTAAAGAGTCTGCTCGTAATGAATTTATACAAGTACTGAAATATTATATGGAGGAGGAAGGTCGGGATTAGCATTTGATTTAAGAAAGGTATATCCTTATGTTGGTTTGATGTCGCTTTGTAGGCTCTACAATTTATCTAACTCTCTAAGGCCCACAAAAAGCTAACAAAAAATTGAACTAATGAAGATGGGAAAAAATCAAAAAAATTGTAATAAGTAGTTGGCATCATTGAACATGTACTCGGGGGAGAACTAGTATATGTTATGAGGGTCATGGTCCCTTCTCTATTATTATGTCACTTGTGTAATGTATTAAGTTTTTATATAGCCTTTTCTTAATTGTATAATAAATAGTATTGTTAGAAAAGGATTGTAAAATCATTTAATAGTCAAGTGATAGAATAACATGGTTATTATAGGAAGACCAAAGTTCAAATCTTGCCTACATCAATTTTAATTTCTTTTTATATTTTATCCAATCTCTTTCAAAGTATCAAAATTATAAGTATAAATTGATATAAATTATATTTAAGTTTATTTATCTCTTCAGTTGTTTCTAGTACTCCTTGTCACAACAATAACAAAGCATTTTTCCCACATTAAGTAGGGTCGGCAACATGGATTTGTTGCCTCCATTCAGATTTATCTTGGGTCATTTTCGGGCTTAGATCTAAAAAACTAAGATTCCTTTGTATAGTATCATTACAATACTTCCTCATCCTCTCTTAGCTGGCTCAACATCCCAAAACTTGTATCTCCTCGCCGGTGCATTTGTTGATCTCCTCTGCAAATAATCAAACTAGCTTAAACAATTTTTTCACATCTTATCCTTGATTGGAGTTACACCAACTTATTGCACCATTCTGAATCCGATCTTTACATGTGTGTGTGTGTGTGTGCGCGCGCGCGCGCGTGCGTGCATGCGTGTGTGTGTGTGCACATACTTAGCATTTACATTTTTGCTACTGCCATTCTTTGCACATGTCTATGACTCCCAGGCAAACATTAAGATCCATAGAGAATATCAGGTCCCACAACTGCTTTGTAAAATTTTCCTTTGATTTTCAAAGGAATTTTTTATCACAAAGATCAGTAGAGACTCGTCTTCATTTAGCCAAAATGTATTTATTCTATTAGTAACACCTCCATCAATTTCCCGGTCATGTTCCAAAATAGATCCCAAGTATCTAAGAGAATCTCTCTTCTGAATGTTATCGTCACAATCTTCACCTCGACTCATTTACCATTGCTTCCATCAAAAGTTCACTTCATATATTCAGACCTCAAGCTTCTCATTTACTCTATATTTAGTCTTATCAATCAACAATGTCGTCAACAAATAACATGCACCAAGGTATCTCATAATGAATGTGATTTATCAATTCGTTTATAATCAAAGTAAAAAAGAAATGAACTTAAAGCCGAACCTTGATGCAGACTAATGTTGTTGTCAAAATAGTCAGTTTTCCTAGATTGTATCCTTACACAAGATGAAGTCATATCATACATATCTTTTACGAGGTTAATGTATATGATAGGTACTTGTCCCTTCTCTAAAACTCTCCACAATATCTCCTGTGGGACAAGATCATAAGCCATCTCCAAAACAATAAAGTCATATGGATATTCTTCCTTTAACTATATAAATCTCCATGGAGGTTTTAGTACTCCTTGTAAATAAATTAATTTTACTGTTTTCTTTTAACTAGGAAATTTTTATTCCAGGATTTCACTCTATAATTTAGCCTTTTTGAAACATATTAAAAGAGGTTTAAATTATTAGATTTATTAATTTTAAAATGTCATCATTGAAAATAATAATCTACCTGAAAATCTAACATTAATATTATCTTTAAATTGTAAGTTGATCAAATTTAAATAGGGTCATTTTAAAAATAATAACCCTTTTAAAAATATTATTTTAAAATACAATGATTTTTTCATTTTTTTAGCATATATAATAGTTGTATACTTGACTCCTCCTTGATAAAATTTTTGATTCTGCCCCCTACAAATAATAATAATAATAATAATAGTAAAACTACTTTTTTTCTATTTGTATAACATATTCCACGTGTCATAACCAGCGGGTCATTTTCCATACAGTTCGTTATAGGGTATCTATACATAAATGGAATTAATGCAAGGGTTTTCCCGACAAAATCCCAATAGATTTTGTGTAAAATGGATGCATGGCATGGTCATACATGCATGGCACGTCGCACATGCATGGCCATGAAATTGCCTCGAACATGCATGCCATAAATGAACGGTTTGTCCGCCCACCAAAAAGCTAAAAAAAGCCCCAACTGTGGCGCTGCGTCCTTTTTCAGGTACTATGGGCTGTCCAAGTTGGACCCTTTGTCGATTATAACCCCTTATCCCCACTTTATTATTTTTATTTTAATTGGAGTAGTTGTTATTGTTGAGTAGTAATCCTACTCTCGTGTATTAACCGCTATCACATTTCTTGAATGTTTGATACGGAGATATATTTGCACTACAAGAAAAATGAGTTGTGATCACAGAATGTTGCTGTGAAAACTTATGGTCACGATATTTCCGTGATCACTGGTTTTTCATAGCTACAATCCGTGGTCAAAGTCTTGATACAAGAGTTGTGGCCACAACAAGTTTTATGTTCACTTGTAGTGGCCACAACATATTCGTGGTTAGAGAACTCTCGCGACGAGACTTGTAGCTATGGCTATAGAGCACGACGTGTTGTGGTCAGAGCCAAATTCTATGGCCACAAATCCCATATACGTTTGTATAATTCTGTAGTCACAACTTGCTTTCCTTGCAGTGTTAGAGATATTTCAACCTCTACCATTTATATTGTTATATTACAGCATATTATTTATTTCCAATAATAATAGTGGTGGATGCGCACTGTGCAATCTTCTCCACTTATCTTTCAGTACCGGTGCTCCAACTCTTAAAAGCCTCCCTTATATGATGCAAACGGTTAAGGATATATCCGTATTCGATCCGTCAACATATCCATTTTATACAGATTTTGGCATTCATATCTGTATCCGTTTTAAAATGGATAAGGATACGGATATCACTTTGATATTCGCAAACATCAGTATTTGTATCCCCATATTCATTTTCGTATATAAATATAATCATAGATTTTTTTTACTCATGTATAGCATAATTCTATACATTTTTTACCATATTTGTATAATATTTATTATATAAACACATTTATAAACTTATATCACGTGTTTTCCATCCAATTTGTATACATTTAAGTCAATTCTATAGAGTATTTCTAACATTACTCGTATATGATCAGTATATATTTTACATCCGTATCTATTTTTTAAGGATATGGTAAGATAGCTATATCAGTCAATATCCGTATTCGCATCCGAATTCGTATTCAAAAATGGATAAGGATACGGTAATACCTATATATGTATCTGTATCTGTGTCCGTCCGTTTGTGTCCGTCCGTTTGCATCCATATTCCGATATTAAAGAGAACTTGGTTTTTGATAGCATATATAACGTCACGCACCTAGTGTTGAACTATTATCGAGGAACACAAATGCTGATTGGACTCGTTGATCACCATCCAAAATTCTTGAACTTAAGTTAGAAATTAGTAACCCATTCTCCCACTTCATGAGTAGTAGTGTAGAACTATATTCGGGTGTTTCCACATAGCTAATTTTACGGGCATGTTTGGTTACGGTTTACTCGAGAGTAGATCAGTTATCTACGATGCAAGACTTGTTTGAGTCAGAGATACCATCATTTCAACCCCTGCATTCCTGGGATGGAATTTATGGTAGGAGACCCATGCTTCTTTTACTATAATATTTCTAACAACATTTAAATCAGAAACTCAACCTCAAAAATATATTTAATAATAAATATAATCAAGTATAATATATAAACATATTGCATCATATTTACCTTTCCAACCCTTCTTATCACCTAAACATCCACTATTCACACAAAAAATTACGTTGACTTATTTTATTAACCCTTTGAAAGGAGCTTACTTCAACCAAACCCACTCATATTATGTTTAGCTCGTAGATTTTCAACAAGAAGACATGGCATGTTGATATCCTTAGTATATTTGGTGACGTAGTAGCTATAGTATTAAGGGATTTTTACCTCACAAACTTTCTAAACTTTATAAATTATCTTTTCGAACTTTGAAATAACGTAATTCCTCCTTCGGTCCCATAAATTTGCTAATTCTTACCCCTAGAATCCTGCGGTTATTCTAATTGAAAATTGTTGGAGTTATTGGGGTAATTTACAGGATCGATGTGGTAATTACATTGTGCAAAAGATCGTAGAGATAATTTAACAAGTTTCTAAAGTTCATGGGTGAGGTGGAAGATGCTAACCATTTTTTCTTCGGGTGTGAGAGCTCAAAGAAGGCTTGGGAGTTATTTGGAAATCATGCGATTTGTGTAGGTGGTGTATCTGATTTCTGGAAGACCATTGGAGCAAACCGGATTGGCACGAAGATGGAGAGATCATGTGCTTTGGCTGTGATCTGGGCAATCTGACTTGCCATGAATGGTGTGATATTCCGTCAGGAGCGGTGTTATGGAGAGAACATTGTCGTGCATGCTCGAGCATTAGCGGAGCGTTGGAACCTGTAATCTCGTTTTTGTATCTGACCATATATATATATATATGAATGTATTTTATTGGCGATTAATGGTGAAGTTTTTGGACAATCATCTATATGGTGAGGGCCTTTTTTTCTTTTAAAAAATTCTAAGATTCGTGTGGTAATTAGCATCAATTCATCCTGCGGGTTGGAATAGATATGATTAAAAAATCCTTGCTTGCATTCATTTAATCTAAAAGATTAGTGATAATTACTTAAATTTAAAAACGGTTGCTTGCATTCATTTGCTCTATGAATATAGAAAAAAATATTTTGCAAAGAATAATATGCGTCATTACTTATTTAACAATGGATGATACAATGACTATTTTAAAAAACGTCGTTGTAGACTAATATTGTAGTGACTAGTTTTGTCTATTCGGTAAAAAAAACATTGGGTTTAGTTGGAGTAAATCTTATAAAAAGAAATACATTATCAGTAACCATTTTACAAGTAATGTGTGTTTAGATGGTTAGAGATGTAAAATGATAAATGGAGTAGGATGCGATATTATATATATATATATATATATATATATATATATATATATATATTAGTAACTATATTTATTAATGGAAAATATTTTTATATTTATTAGTTGATTATTTTTTGGGATACTTACATCTATAATCCTTTGAGTAATTTCGTAATTACCCTAGGAACTCTCGATATTCACGAATTACACCCAAGGCCCTTAATAACCACTCTGTTTTACACCTATAACCCTCCTTTAATTTAGATCATTAACTCAATCAGATGCCTGAGTTAATCTAATCAATATGTGAATTAATGGTTGAGATTAATCAAAAAAAAGAAAAAGAAAGGAAGGAGAGGAGGTGTCTCGAACCAGGGCTTGCAGCAGGCGGAGGAAGGCAGCAGGAAGAGGGAGGTGTTGGGCTTTGGGTGGAGGCTTCAAACAAGGGTGCTCCAACCTGTTGTTCACAAGGTCTTCTTGTTGGACCTTCCGATCTAGGGGCTGCGACCGTGGCTTCTACTGAGGACTTGTAGGCGGGGAGGGGCACTGGTTAGGAGGGGGCATACGAGGGCTTCGACTGGGGACTTGCAGGCAGGGAGGGGTAGGGGTTTGTAGGGCTTGCAGGACCTTCCGACCTGGGTGGCTCCGATTGCGGGAGGGGGGGAGGGGGGGACTTTGGGCAAGGATGCTCCAAACCGAGGGGGGGGGGCTTCAACAAAATCTGGGGCTTGCAAACGAGGGCTTCCACTGGAGACTTGCAGGCGAGGACATGCAGGATGGGGGAAGGGGGCTTCGGTTACTTGGAGGAGGAAGGGGAGGAGGATGTGGAGGAGGAAGGGGATAGTGGTCTCATATATGTAAATATTGGGAACTTAAAGGGTATAAAATATAAAATACTTGACGAATATCGTCATATTTAACGGGAAATTGGATGGAAATTAATATGGGGTTATGGGTGTAAGGGTTAAGCACTACTCATGATCTTGAGTGTAATTCATGATTATCGAAAGTTCATGAGATAATTACGAAATTACTTAGGATTATAGGTGTAAATATCCCTTAATTTTTTAAGTACAACCTTCCTCGAGAATGGTTCAAAAATATAAGCTCGAGACCTTACACTATATATGCTCAAATGGCCCTAGACGACTGTGTCAAAGACCATATTAAATTGGGTGTTTGTGGACAATAATATAAATATTCTATGTCCTTGATCCTTCTTCCTTGCTTCCCGAGCTCACATTTCATCACCCATAGGTCCCCATGTGCACAATGAACAAAGAGGTGGCCCATAGCTTTGTGAGCATACTGTGGACATACAGTCCTTATCCAAGTCATTGGAATGGCCCACACACTTAATAGGCATTCTTTCTATCTTAGAGGAGAAGCAATAATCAATCAATGTCCTTTTGGAATTTTTAGACGGTTTTGACCGATCCAAAGAGAGGTTGCTTCCATTTTTGACATATACTATTAAATGAAGTGTGATGGGTATTCGAGTCATGTCTACGCATGAGCGTACGTGCATTTGTGATAAAGACAGATTTGATTTAACATCATGCAATAAATACTCGTGAGTACTTGGATTTTGATTATTTATTATTGTACTTTTTTATTATTGTTCCAGATTTGGAGATAGAATGTTCTTGGATACTAGTTGCAAAATCACCGTGTGTTATGCTATCCACAAAAACTTGAAATGAATCTCTTGCATAAGTCAAAACACCTCATTCAATGAAACAACGGAACCACATGATATGGAACAATCTAGAATCGTGTCATCACCACAAGAATTTTAGGTTATACCTCGAGAGGTGCAAGAATATCGTGCCATTGCTCTTCACATAGCTTCTATTTGTCTAATTGTGATCCAAGCGGTTTCTAGTACGTGAAGAGCATATCTTCCTGAAAGAACTATATGTCTAATTATTCGACAATAGTGTCTCTACTCATGATGAACTAGAATTATATCCTCTAGTTTTGATATAATCAGCATGTTTTTTAGGAATTATTAAAAAAATATCTGAGATATAATCTGTTAATTGTTGTATTTTATTTTTATCTATTTTCAAAATACTACTATATCCTAATTTTATTTATTTTATAATACCAAAAAATTGATCCACTTTAATAGCTTTGAACTAAATACATTCCACAACATCTAATGCATGTATCCGAAAATGGGATCCATAAAATCAGTGTCTTTGCATTTTAGAAGGGATCATACTTTACCCTCATCCTCATGATGCATGTGGCATAGCCTTCTTGTCTCTTTATTAATAAAATGTTTGGTTGTGGGATATGTAATATGGAAATCGAGAGAAAGTGCTTTCACTAGGAGAGATGTTGTTCAAGTTGTGTGAAACTACATAAAATTAATGCAACAGTGCGTGAAAAAAAAGCATAAATCAAACTTATCGGAGGAAGCTCGTGCATTAGATGTTGTGGAATAAGAAGTCTTTGTATCTTAATGCATGTAGTGGGCATTTTTTTTCTAGGGGAAGAAAGAGAGTGGTAGCAAACATCAGTCAACTCTTTGCCTTCTTGACTGCTAGCATCAAGATAGGTTACCTCAAAGCTTGTCGTGTCGTTATCTGATGGATTGACATATTTCAAGGAGTAGAGCGAAGGACTTTCTCATGTGAAAATGAGAAGACAAAGCCATTGAGTGACGGAGTTTCAAAGTCGTTGAGTAGTGTTGAGTTGTACTGCCTAAATGGGTAAACAGATCTTTGGATGAGGGACCATTTACCTATCGTCTTATATACTGTACTCATCCCCCTATTGGTTTCTTAACCTAGTGAAGAAAGAATCCTAATCCCTTGAGAAGGTGATTGGGGATCATGTGTGCCCCCGTGGTTTTTCCCTCATCGTAGGGTTTTCCAAGTAAATCCTTGTGTTAATCTTCATGTTCCTTAACCTTCGAATTCAACATGGTATCAGAGCCTAATTTAGGCTTGTTTCTTTGTCGTCTCTTGGATCGATTCTCCACGCAATCCCAACCGCACCACCTGTTCTCGCGTGCGCCGCCGCTCGCATGGAAACTCCTGCCTCCTGCGGATCGCCTCCTGCGTGCACAGGCACTCGCGCTCCCCTACCCTAGCGTGCCCTTGTCCTTGCGCACATCCAGGGTGCACCAGCCCCTCGCGCCCCTGCCCTAGTGCGCCTCCCGCGTGCATCTGGGACGCAGCCTCCAGTCCTTGGCGCAGCCTCCAATCCCTGCGTGTGATGGGACACCTGCAAGCCTCCAGCCTGTTCTCAAGCCCTAGCGCGCCCTTGCCCTAGAGCTCCTTCCGCGTGCATCTGGGATGCTTGTGGGTATGGAACCTCCTGCCCGACTCTGCCTGTGGATGTGGGTGTGGAACCTCTGACCTGTGATGCCCCTTGTTGACGGTGCCCTTGGCTGAATCTGTGCGCACATCTACGTGATTCCAACCCTTAGGTGGAGTTTAGGATCCAAGCCTTGTTATGGCATAAGCTCTTGGTCTAATCATTTGCAAGCTACCTTTGTGGTATCCTCTGTCTCTTTATCTTGCTCCTCCTGTGGTCTGGAAGGGTTGTGTGTTCTTCTGCATCTCTGTCCCTTTCTTTGTTTCACTGAAGTTGATTATTGCTATCTCGAGAAGTTTGTTCTGAGTTTGTCATGGCTTCAGAAGATACTGTAGATACGATAACTATTAAGATGGATAATGTCCCGACTAGTGTCACCACGGTGAAGTCGACAAAAAACAACTATCTAATGTGGTCTGCGGCAATGGAGGTTGCCCTAGCTTCACGTGGTAGGGGAGGATATATTGACGGTCGGAAGAAAATCCTTACGGTCACTGATAAGTTATATGACCAATGGTACATTGAAGATAGACAATGCTGAAATTGGATTATCAATGTTGTATCCTCTGATATTCAACCTCTGATTCTTCGGAAGAAGTCGGCTAGAGGCTAATGGCTCACCCTTGAGAGCATGTATGGTCAAAAGAAGCAAGACATTTGTATGTATCAATTGAGCAGGGATGTGTATACTATGAGGCAAGGAGAGCTGACTGTTGCTGGATATTACGCTTCGTTAAAGACCAAGTGGGAGGAGATTGATTACTACTGTGATGATACCTGGACTAGCCCTGTTGATCAGAAAAAATACTAGGATGAGATTTGGAAGCAGAGAATTTTCATCTTCTTGGGAGGACTGAATGCTGAGTTTGAGGCAACCAGAAGTCAACTTCTGACAGGTGGGATTGGGTCTGATATTGAGGAGATCTATCATGCAATTGAGTATGAGGAACAACGGCGTATGGTTATAAAAGATGATCAAGGATCCCATTTTGAAAGATCTGCGTTGTTAACAAAAAGGGGAAAGAGTGGGTATTGGAAAGATAAGAAATGCAGTCACTGCAAGAAAATAGGCCATGGGATTGATTATTGTTGGGAACTTGATCCTGAAAGAAAAACGAACAAAGGAAAAAGACCACTTGCAATGGCTGCTGAAGGAAAGAGGCTGAAAACTGATCAGATCAAAGACTTGCAAGCATATGTCCAGAAGATATCGGTCTCTGATAACAGCAAGAGTGATACTGATACCATCAATGTTGCCATGGTTGTTGTATCCTATAAAGATAAAAATATTTTCCATGATGAATGGATTATTGATAGTTGGGCATCTGACCATATGACAGGAAACTCTAAGATGTTTCACGAATATAATCTTGCTTCAGGACGGGACCGAGTTAGCTTAGCCGATGGATCCTCTGTCACTGTGGCTAGCAAAGGAGGTATATCTATCATTGATAAATTCATCCTAAAGAATGCACTTCATGTTCCCGACTTTCCAATCAGTTTATTATTCGTTTATCGCATTTCTAAGGACCTTCACTGTCGTCTAATCTTTAATGCGAATACTTGTGTTCTGTAGGACTTGGGGATGGGGAAGCAGATTGGGATTGATTTGGTAGTTGATGGGCTTTATCATCTTCCCACTCGGATCGCGTCAGCATGGGTTGCAGCTGCTACTGGTAATAGACATGAAGATATGGGTGAACTGAAGAAATGGTATGATCGTTTGGGCCATCCTGGTTATTCTACTCTTTCTTTTTTGTTTCCTAGCTTATGCAATAAAGTGGACCATAAATTTTTCTCTTGCGAAGTGTGTGAATTATCAAAACACACTAGAATTATTTATCCTATTTCAAATAATAGAAGTATCGCTCCTTTTCAATTGATTCACTCAAATGTCTGGGGACTCTCAAGTGTGATGAGTTTAGGAGGTCACAAATATTTTCTTACTTTCACTGATGATTTCTCTCGTTATACCTATGTGTACTTGACGAAAAATCGAAGTGAAGTTCCTACAATTGTCCGAGACTTTGTCCTCATGGTTGAAAATCAGTACGATGCCAGAGTGAAAAACTTACGGACAGATAATGCTAAGGAGTATTTAGAAATGTCTCTTCAGATCTTTCTAAGAGAAAAAGGAATTGTTCATAGCACTTCTTGCAGCTATACTCCTCAGCAAAATAGAGTAGCTGAGCAGAAAAATAGATTCACTCAAATGTCTGGGGACTCTCAAGTGTGATGAGTTTAGGAGGTCACAAATATTTTCTTACTTTCACTGATGATTTCTCTCGTTATACCTATGTGTACTTGACGAAAAATCGAAGTGAAGTTCCTACAATTGTCCGAGACTTTGTCCTCATGGTTGAAAATCAGTACGATGCCAGAGTGAAAAACTTACGGACAGATAATGCTAAGGAGTATTTAGAAATGTCTCTTCAGATCTTTCTAAGAGAAAAAGGAATTGTTCATAGCACTTCTTGCAGCTATACTCCTCAGCAAAATAGAGTAGCTGAGCAGAAAAATAGATCTCTTTTGGAAGTTACCCGTGCCCTTTTGTTTCAACATAACATCCCTAAGCATTTTTGGGGGGATGTCGTGCTTACAGCTACTTACCTTCTTAACAGACGACCTTCTGTTGCTATTAAAAATAAGGTTCCTTTCTCACTTCTACATCCTGATAAATTTCCCTTCACTCTTGCTCCCCATGTGTTTGGTTGCGTTTGTTTTGTTCACAATTTTGGTCCTGACAGAAGAAAATTGGATCCACGGGCAATCAAATGCATTTTTCTTGGTTATTCTTGTACACATAAAGGGTACAAATGTTATGATCCATTATCACGAAAATTATATGTGAGTAAAGATGTCACATTTCATGAATGTCAATCATACTATGGGAAGTCTCCTTTTCAGGGGGAGTCAACAGATCATAGTGACAATGCTTGTTTTTTGGATGAGCTTCTGAACTCTTATGATGATCGTGAAGGTCAACATACTGATGCAAACAACTGTGATGGTGACAAGATGTCGGAGGAAACAACTGATAGAGAAGAGATATTAGATGAGAATAGGAATTGTGTGGATAATTTGATACCAAACCAATATCCCAATCACCCCCCGAATGATCCAAGTTCTGACAACTCTGTAAGTAGTTCCTCTTCTCCTGATATTCAAGTTGTTGAAACTAATGTTATGATCCATGACTTAGATGAAGTTGATGGAAATCTCAATGTTGATCGTCCTATTGCTATGTGTAAGTCAACCAGGTCCATCAAGCCATATACCCGTTATCCTATTGAGGATTTTTATCCTACTCTAAGGTAGGTTCGAATTATAAAAGATTTCTTACTCTTCTTGACTCTCATGATCTTCCAAGGAATGTGGCTGAAGTGAAAGGTGATCCAAAGTGGGCGCGTGCAATGGACGAAGAAATGGCAGCTCTGCAAATGAAAGAAACTTGGGATGTGGTGGACATTCCAAAGGGTGCTCATCTGATTGGTTCTAAGTATAATTCTGTTGGAAAAGTGGATAGATTCAAAGAACGGTTAGTTGCACGAGGGTATAGCCAAAAGTATGGGATAGATTATCTCGAAAAGTTTGCTCCTGTGGCCAAAATGAATACGGTCCATGTTATCATCTGTCTGGCAGTTCAATTCTCCTGAAAGATGTATCATCTAGATGTCAAGAATGTGTTTTTAAACGGGAGTCTCAAAGAATAAGTTTACATGAAGATGTCTCCTGGATATGGCGAGTTGACCAAGTGTTGCAAGTTGAAGAAAGCATTTTATGGCTTCAAGAATCACCTAGAGCGTGGTTTGAGCGGCTCAGGATTGTAATGGTCACTAGTGGCTATCACCGGGCTAATGGAGATCATACCCTCTTCATCAAAAGGGGGTGACAGAATATCCATTCTTTTGGTATATGTTGATGATATGATTCTGATTGGTAATGACGATGCAGAAATACTAAGCATAGAACGAGTTCTTGCTACAGAATTTGAACTAAAGGACCTAGGCAAGTTGAGATATTTCCTGGGTATTGAGATGGCAAAGTCCCCTGAAGGTTTTATTTAAACAAACGAAACTATGCGCTTAATTTACATCATGACTCTGGTCTGATCGGGTGCAAGCCGATCTCTACCCCTATAGATGCTAGTCATAAACTCAGCAAAACAGATGGTGAACTTCTCTCTGAAGCAAAAAAAGGACGATATCAAAAAATCGTTGGAAAATTAATTTACCTCACTCTCACAAGACCTGACATTAACTATGTTGTAAATGTGGGCAGTCAGTTCATGCATGCACCCACCACTGTTCATATGAATGCTATCATCATAATTTTATGCTACGTTAAGAATTCCCCAGGTAAAGGTCTTCTGTTCCGAAAACATGATAATGTGAGCATTGAAGGTTATACCGATGCGGATTGGGCTGGATCTGTTGATGACATATGATCAACATCAGGGTACGTTGTTTATCTATGTGGTAACCTTGTCATATGGAGAAGCAAGAAACAGAATGTTGTCTCTAGACCTAGTGCTGAAACTTAATACCGAGCACTTGCAAATGGGGTTACTGAGGTCATATGGTTGAAACTTCTGTTAGCGGAGTTGGGCGTTGAACCTATCATGCCACTGAAGATGTTCTGTGATAATAAAGTTGTAATAAACTTGGCAAATAATCATGTTATGCATGACATAACGAAGCATGTGGAGATTGACAAACACTTCATCCGTGAGAAGATTGACAATGGTCAGTTGTGTCTTCCCTACTTGAAATCTGGTGACCAGATTGCTGATCTCTTCACAAAAGGGCTGCCTACGGTGATTTTTGATAAAAATGTAGGCAAGTTGGGCATGGTCGATATGTATGCCCAACTTGAGGGGGAGTGTTGAGTTGTACTGCCTAAATGGGTAAACGGATCTTTGGATGAGGGACCGTTTACCCATCGTCTTATATAATGTACTCATCCCCCTATTGGTTTCTTAACCTAGTGAAGAGAGAATCCTAATCCCTTGAGAAGGTGATTAGGGTTCATGTTCGCTCCCGTGGTTTTTCCTCATCATAGGGTTTTCCACGTAAATCCTTGTGTTAATCTTCCTGTTCCTTAACCTTCGAATTCAACAAGTAGTTTCAGTAGTAGAAAGTCAGAAGTCGATTCCTAACCCTATATATTCTCGATCTCACCTTCCTTTTCATAGGCACCAGATGTAAGGTCAAGTTAGCTAGTGCCTGGTTTCATTATAAAATTAAATATTTGATTTCAGAATTTCATTCCCAAATCAAAATTGTAATCGTGAAATTTTATTATAAACTCAAAATTTTGATTTATATATATCATCTCTATCAAGAATCAATAATCAATATGTTGTTCCCATAGTTGTTGACTTCTTCCGGATTAGGAAGAGAATATCTTCATTGAGCATTGTGATAAAATAATAATCAATATCCTTTACAAAAGTGTGTATTGACATTCCCCAAATCCATATTGTGTTTCTCAAATAAGATGATCAAAGCAAAAATTATTTCTCCCAAATGTTTAATAAATGAGATCTATCTTCCAATTATCATATAAGTTTACATAATTTCTTGAATAGCTCATACCTAATATAATATGTGTGAGTTTGGCACAAGAGAGACGAAGAGGAGTCAATATGTGATATGTACTTTTCCAATAATAATTACATATTATGATCAATCAATAAGACTATGTTGTATTAAAATTGTAGCTAGGTTTTAATTGGAAAACGTATTAATTACAATTGGCATTAATTTGATTTCAATTGGGAAACCAAATGGTTGGAGGGAAAGTTGGGAATTCCCAAATTTGAAACATGGTTGAGTTTGGATGGAAGTTTAGTACCATACCTTAGAGATCTAAACTTTTGGTGGACTTATATGTGAGTCCATACCCCAAGCTCTTGTAGCAATAGTAGAGAGGAGGAATGGAGGACCACACACGTGCGCGCGCGCGCGCTCCGCTCCGTCTCCGTCTCCGGCACCGGCTCGGGCTCGGGCTCGGGCTCGGGAGAGCCAATTCGGATCTCGATACTTTTGCTGCGGGTTTCATTTGGTTGATCGATTAAATTAATCAGACAAATTAATTTAATCACGATCACATTGGGAATCGGACTTGATCCAAATGGCTCGACTTAGCCGCAGTTTTGGAATCTGAAAAGACACGACCGTTGAGGGCGTTTTCGGAAACCGAAGGGACTGCGCGCTAGGGCATGCGAGCCCTTCTTTTTATATCCCCCACCCGACGCCGTTTTTCTTCACTCGCAAGAAATCTCCACCCGCCGTCACTCTCGCTCTCTCTCTCACTTGCGTCTGCGACCTGTTTCTTCTCGGCTGCAAGTTCTCGGAGGTGCTTTCGAGGACGGTCTCGTCGGTGTGCGCGGACGACGACCGTGAACTGTCGTATCCTGGGAGCGGATCGCCAGTACCCAACGCACCGGTATTATGGGGGCGAAATCCTCTCTAAGGACAGTCCATTTCATGGACGCTCCGGTGAAATCTAACCTTATCTTTCTTGTATTTTGTTTGCCGCAATTTATTTGTTGCTTGCCCTTTTCTGGATCACGCCCATTTGTTTGTTTCCGTTTGATTAATCGGTTCTGGTTTGTTTATTGTAATCGGATAATGGATTGGATTGCTTCGTTATTAATCTTAATAATCTGTAATATCGATCTGTCAATCCATTGGAATCCGTTTGATTACTATTTAATATATGCTTGGTTTATCCTGGTAACAACAATCTTAGAGAGTATTTTCGGAACCGATTATAAAAATATGTTGGAAACAATGTTTAAATCGAGGGTAGATATGACGGGAATGACTGAAAAATTCGGTGGACAAAACTTTAAGCGTTGGCAACAACGCATGAAGATCTAGTTAACCACCATAGGGTTAATCTCGATGCTTGAAACCGACCGCCCTACGGTGGAGATGGAAAATCCCTCACCCGATAAACATAAGGCGTAATCTGCGTGGAAGGAACGCGACCGTATATGTCATGGTTGCATCTTATTGGCTCTGTCCAACACGTTGTTTAACGTATACAGTTCGTCCAGGCAGACTGCGAAGGGGTTATAGGAAGACTTGGATCGGAAGTATAATACCGAAGACCTCGGTATTGAGAAATACTCTGTAGCTAAGTTTTTGAAGTTTTCCATGGCTGAGGGAAAGTCAGTTTCTGAACAAGCACACGAGTTTTTACATCTGCTCCATGGTTTAGAAGATGCCGAAATGAAACTTCCAGAGAAGTATCAGATCGTGTGCATCATAGAGAAATTTCCCAAGTCGTGGGAAGACTTCGGTATGACCCTGAAACATAGAAAGGGGAAAATTTCTATGGATGACTTGATGGTGGCAATTGCCATAGAGGAGGAACACAGGAAACAAAAACATGTTCTTCCTGTTGATATTCAGGCTAAGGTCAATTTTATGACCTCGAAGGGCAAGGATAAGAAGGGAAAGGGTCCCAATAACAATAAAATGAAACCAAAGGGCAAGATCCAGAAAAAGGCAAAGAATAAACCCTGCTGGCACTGTAATCAGGTTGGCCATTGGAAGAAGGATTGTCCGTCCTTGAAGGCTCAACCTAAGGCTACATACGGGAGTCCACAAGTGAACATGATCACTATGGGACTCGGGGCTAGCGAGGGGTATGTCTATGTAAAACCTGAACTATACCATATCCATGATCCAAATGAGTGGCTCGTGGATACGGAAGCCAATGTAAATATATGTTCTGACAGAACGTTGTTTTCTTCTTATCAGACCTACAGCGGTGGGACTGTGAAGATGGGGAACGATTCTACGGCCAGGGTGCTAGGGTCAGGACAAGTCAACTTGAGGTTTTCCTCTGGACGTTGCACAGGGTGCTGCATGTTCCTGACATCAAGAAGATGTGTCATCCGGCTCTATCTTAGTTAGAAATGGTTTTGAATTAAACTTTAAATGTAATAAAGTTTTTATTCTGAGACATGGCATTTTTTATGGAAAAGGCTATTTGGCTGATTTTGATTTGTTATTTAGAATTAGATGTGATTCAGTAAACATTAATGAATTGAATGTTTTGAATGCCGAATGTTCTAGTTATGTGTCTCATGTTGTGAATAATCTAGAATCTTGTGATCTGTGGCATGGTAGATTGGGACATGTAAACCTAAATTCAATTAAAAGAATGATGAATTTAGAGTTGATCCCTAAACACACTATTAATAGAACTCAAAAATGTGACATATGTGTGCAAGCTAAGACACCTAGGAAGTCTTTTCAGTCTGTCTCTAGATATAGTGAGATCTTGGATCTAGTGCACACGGATATCTGTGAGTTTAATGGTGTGTTGACCCGAGACAATAAGAAATACTTTATCACCTTTATAGATGACGGCAGTAGATACTGCTATGTATATCTAATGAAAACCAAGGATGAAGCCTTAGAGAAATTTCTTATCTTTAAGAATGAGGCTGAGACACAAACAGGAAAAGTGCTTAAACGCCTTAGGTCAGATAGAGGAGGTGAATATACCTCTAACTTATTTGATGAACAATGCAAATCTTTTGGCATAGTCCATGAAGTTACGGCCCCATATTCACCGCAATCAAATGGGATAGCAGAACGGAAAAATAGAACCTTAACTGACATGATCAATGCTCTCTTACAGAGTTCTGGACTTCCAACCTATATGTGGGGAGAAGCCTTGAATACGGCTTGCCATATTCTGAATAGGGTTCCTCCGAGACATGGAAAAATGTCCCTTTGAACTTTGGAGAAATAGGAAACCAAGTTTAAGATATCTCAAAGTGTGGGGCTGTCTCGCTAAGATTTTAGTCCCAGAACACAAGAGAAAGAAACTCGATCCTAAAACTGTTGACGCGGTCTTCTTAGGTTACCTGGAAAATAGCTATGTGTATAGGTTCTTGGTAATTCGGTCCGAGATACCGGGCATAGATGTCAACACTATTGTTGAACTCCGTGATGCTACCTTCTTTGAGGATGTCTTTCCGTTGAAGACTGGGATTCCTCAAAATCTGACCATTGAGGGCGCCTCTGCATCAGGATCTATTCCAGATCAAGAGGAAAGGATAACGAATGTGGGGGTTGAGACTCAACCTGAACCCAATGATCTTTCTGAAGAAATTGAACCAAGGAGGAGTAAAAGACCTCGGATAGCCAAGGATCTGGGTAGCGACTTCGTTGTCTACCAGATCGAGGGTGATCCACCAAGTTACAAGGAAGCCATGGCTTCAACTGAAGCAAAACAATGGAAGGAAGCTATCAAATCTGAGATGGATTCCATTATGGCTAATGGAACTTGGGAGTTGGTTGATTTACCCAAAGGGTGCTCTACTATTGGGTGCAAGTGGGTGTTTAAGAGAAATCTTAGACCCGACGGATCAATTAAAAAATACAAAGCCAGATTAGTTGCCAAGAGCTTTAGGCAAAAGGAAGGTATCGATTATTTTGATACATATTCCCATGTGACTAGGATGACCACAATCCGGATGCTCATAGAATTGGCATCTGTATATGATCTCTCTATCCACCAAATGGATGTGAAGACCGCCTTCTTGCATGGCGATCTTGAGGAAGAGATCTATATGGATCAACCGGATGGGCTTGTGACTCCTAGGAATGAGGGAAAGGTTTGCAAGCTTGTCAAATCCCTTTACGGATTGAAACAAGCACCAAAGCAGTGGCATGAAAAATTTGACAAGACTATTCTGTCATGTGACTTTAAGGTTCATGAATCCGATAAGTGTGTCTATTCCAAGGTGAAAGGAGATGAGTGTATTGTCTTGTGCCTGTATGTTGATGACATATTGCTGTCCGGATCACATATGAGGATTATTAATGAGACTAAGGCTTTCTTGAGTAGCAAATTTGAGATGAAGGACATGGGTATTGCTGATGTGATCTTGGATCTCAAACTGACAAGGTCAGTTGATGGGATTGTAATTTCTCAATCTCACTATGTTGAGAAGGTACTTGAGAAATTTGGATATCAAGATTGCAAAACTGTAAGCACTCCTTTTGATTCATCCAAAACGTTGTTTAAGAATAAAAGTGGAGTACCTGTAGCCCAGCTAAGGTATTCACAAGTGATAGGAAGTTTAATGTATCTTGCAAATTGCACGAGACCTGATATTTCATTCTCGGTTGCAAAGCTGAGTAGATACACTAGCTGTCCTGACCGTACTCACTGGGAGGCTCTGGATCGGGTACTGAAGTACTTGAAGGGAACTATTTCCCTTAGTTTGCATTATGGTAGACATCCATCTGTACTAGAAGGATACAGTGATGCAAGCTGGATAGGGAAAATAGAGGAGTCGGGGAGTAATGTATTACATGGTATGTATTTACCCTTGGAGGCGGTGCAGTCTCCTGGAGGTTTGTGAAACAGACCATTCTAGCTCGATCCACTTTTGAGGCCGAGTTGTGTGCTTTGGACACCACTGGAATTGAGGCTGAATGGCTAAGGGAACTTCTGTCTGAAATTCCCATGGTAGGTCAGCATGCTCCTGCGATCTCGGTACATTGTGATAATATGACCACAATTGCCAAGATCAAGAGTTCAAAGTTCAATCAGAAAACAAGGAGACACATACAAATCAGACTTAAAGACGTTAAGGGATTTGGTGTCTCGAGGAGTGTTGGCTGTGGATTTTGTTGGATCCAATGACAACACGGCAGATCCGTTGACTAAGGGACTTGATAGATCTTTAGTCCTAAAGTCCAGGCTTGGGATGGGACTGAGACCCATTGGGAGTTCCTCTACAGTAACAACCCAACCTATCTGAGTGGAGATCCCACAAAGTAGGTTCAATGTGGTAATAACAAGCTGTTTGGAGAACTGGTTGGCACTCTAATTTTAATACGTAAGCATGAGTGTCTTATCCCTGGAAGCCTGAGTGCTATTTAAGCTGCAAGTTTAGGAAGAGCGTAGGCTCTGAATGGGTTCACGCCTTTGGGCAGGATGTTAGCAGTGCATCCTTGGAGAACGCCACCTATGTGAGTGTTACTGTGGGCCGCAGTTAAAGGAAGAGGGTCTTTCCTGAACACACTCATGAAACAGGATAAGAGTGCGTGGCCTTTAAGAGCACCAACCCTGACGATTGCACCAAGAACAACGCTTTGTTGTTTCTACCGTATACTTTAACACAAAGGTCTGAAGTTCAAGATGTAGTTCACTTCGTTCCTGTTAAAGTGAAAGTAGTAAACTCAGGTAGAGGTTCAAACCGGAAGGTACCTTTACTGAAAGCAAAGTGTGGGCAGCCGAAAGAAGTCTCTTAAATCCTTTTGAATCTCTTTTTCAAATTGGTGAATTCATGGGGGATTGTTGTATTAAAATTGTAGCTAGGTTTTAATTGGAAAACGTATTAATTACAATTGGCATTAATTTGGTTTCAATTGGGAAACCAAATGGTTTGGAGGGAAAGTTGGGAATTCCTAAATTTGAAACATGGTTGAGTTTGGATGGAAGTTTAGTACCATACCTTAGAGATCTAAACTTTTGGTGGACTTATATGTGAGTCCACACCCCAAGCTCTTGTAGCAATAGTAGAGAGGAGGAATGGAGGACCACACACGTGCGCGCGCGCTCCGCTTCGCTCCGTCTCCGTCTCCGGCACCGGCTCGGGCTTGGGCTCGGGAGAGTCAATTCGGATCTCGGATCTCGATACTTTTGCTGCGGGTTTCATTTGGCTGATCGATTAAATTAATCAGACAAATTAATTTAATCGCGATCACATTGGGAATCGGACTTGATCCAAATGGCTCGACTTAGCCGCAGTTTTGGAATCCGAAAAGATACGACCGTTGAGGAGCATTTTCGGAAACCGAAGGGACTGCGCGCTAGGGCATGCGAGCCCTTCTTTTTATATCCCCCACCTGACACCATTTTTCTTCACTCGCAAGAAATCTCCACCCGCCGTCACTCTCGCTCTCTCTCTCTCTCTCTCCTTGCGTCTGCGACCTGTTTCTTCTCGGCTGCAAGTTCTCGGAGGTGCTTTCGAGGACGGTCTCGTCGGTGTGCGCGGACGATGATCGTGAACCGTCATATCTTGGGAGCGGATCGCCAGTACCCAACGCACCGGTATTGTGGGGGCGAAATCCTCTCTAAGGACAGTCCATTTCATGGACGCTTCGGTGAAATATAACCTTATCTTTCTTGTATTTGTTTGCCGTAATTTATTTATTGCTTGCCCTTTTCTGGATCACGCCCATTTGTTTGTTTCCGTCTGATTAATCGGTTCTAGTTTGCTTATTGTAATCGGATAATGGATTGGATTGCTTCGTTATTAATCTTAATAATCTGTAATATTGATCTGTCAATCCATTGGAATCTGTTTGATTACTATTTAATATATGCTTGGTTTATCCTTGTAACAATAGACTAGAGAGATAGAGGATAGAATGCAAATTGTATCTTGTTTCTCAAAAAAAGATTATCTAGAAAAAAATTGTATCTCCCTAATGTCTAATAAGCGAGGTCTATCTTCCCATTACTATAGAGATCATACATAATGTATGAGTTCAGCACAGGGGGAGTTAAATTGTGCAATTTATATTTTTCTAATAATAACTACGAATTAAAATAAATCAAATTGGAGAAATAGAGAATAAGTGTACGCGCGAGCGTGCGTGCGTGTGTGGGTGTGTAGAT